>OX422140.1:65239019-66445279 GCA_949129095.1 Volucella bombylans
GCCATTTTTGTGTTCAAGTTTGGACCCTCTACGACGCTTATTTAAGGAGTTATAGCCATTTTTGTGTTCAAGTTTGGACCCTCTACGACGCTTATTTAGGGAGTTATGGCCATTTTTGTGTTCAAGTTTGGACCGTCTACGACGCTTATTTAGGGAGTTATAGCCATTTTTGTGTTCAAGTTTGGACCCTCTACGACGCTTATTTAAGGAGTTATAGCCATTTTTTTGTTTAAGTTTGGACCCTCTACGACGCTTACTTAGGGAGTTATGGCCATTTTTGTGTTCAAGTTTGGACCCTCTACGACGCTTATTTAAGGAGTTATAGCCATTTTTGTGTTCAATTTTGGACCCTCTACGACGCTTATTTAAGGAGTTATAACCATTTTTGTGTTCAAGTTTGGACCCTCTAGGACGCTTATTTAAGGAGTTATAGCCATTTTTGTGTTTAAGTTTGGACCCTCTAGGACGCTTATTTAGGGAGTTATGGCCATTTTTGTGTTCAAGTTTGGACCCTCTACGACGCTTATTTAAGGAGTTATAGCCTTTTTTGTGTTCAAGTTTGGACCCTCTAGGGCGCTTATTTAAGGAGTTATAGCCATTTTTGTGTTCAAGTTTGGTCCCCCTCAGACCCTTGTTTTTGGAGTTATAGCCATTTTTATGTTCAAATTTGGACCCCCTTAGACGCTTATTTTAGAAGTTATAGCCATTTTTGTGTTCACGTTTGGACCCCCTCAGTCCCTTGTTTTATAGCCATTTTTGTGTTCAAGTTTGGACCCTCTACGACGCTTATTTAAGGAGTTATAGCCATTTTTGTGTTCAAGTTTGGACTCTCCACGACGCTTATTTAAGGAGTTATAACCATTTTTGTGTTCAAGTTTGGACCCTCTAGGACGCTTATTTAAGGAGTTATAGCCATTTTTGTGTTCACGTTTGGTCCCCCTCAGACCCTTGTTTTTGGAGTTATAGCCATTTTTATGTTCAATTTTGGACCCTCTACGACGCTTATTTAAGGAGTTATAACCATTTTTGTGTTCAAGTTTGGACCCTCTAGGACGCTTATTTAAGGAGTTATAGCCATTTTTGTGTTTAAGTTTGGACCCTCTAGGACGCTTATTTAGGGAGTTATGGCCATTTTTGTGTTCAAGTTTGGACCCTCTACGACGCTTATTTAAGGAGTTATAGCCATTTTTGTGTTCAAGTTTGGACCCTCTAGGACGCTTATTAAGGGAGTTATGGCCATTTTTGTGTTCAAGTTTGTACCCTCTAGGACGCTTATTAAGGGAGTTATGGCCATTTTTCTGTTCAAGTTTGGACCCTCTAGGACGCTTATTTAAGGAGTTATAGCCATTTTTGTGTTCAAGTTTGGACCCTCTACGACGCTTATTAAGGGCGTTATGGCCATTTTTGTGTTCAAGTTTGGACCCTCTAGGACGCTTATTTAAGGAGTTATAGCCATTTTTGTGTTCAAGTTTGGACCCTCTAGGACGCTTATTTAAGGAGTTATAGCCATTTTTGTGTTTAAGTTTGGACTCTCCACGACGCTTATTAAGGGAGTTATGGCCATTTTTGTGTTCAAGTTTGGACCCTCTAGGACGCTTATTTAAGGAGTTATAGCCATTTTTGTGTTCAAGTTTGGACCCTCTAGGACGCTTATTAAGGGAGTTATGGCCATTTTTGTGTTCAAGTTTGTACCCTCTAGGACGCTTATTTAAGGAGTTATAGCCATTTTTGTGTTCAAGTTCGGACCCTCTAGGACGCTTATTTAAGGAGTTATAGCCATTTTTGTGTTCAAGTTTGGACCCTCTAGGACGCTTATTTAAGGAGTTATAGCCATTTTTGTGTTCAAGTTCGGACCCTCTAGGACGCTTATTTAAGGAGTTATAGCCATTTTTGTGTTCAAGTTTGGACCCTCTAGGACGCTTATTAAGGGAGTTATGGCCATTTTTGTGTTCAAGTTTGGACCCTCTAGGACGCTTATTTAAGGAGTTATAGCCATTTTTGTGTTCAAGTTTGGACCCTCTAGGACGCTTATTTAAGGAGTTATAGCCATTTTTGTGTTCAAGTTCGGACCCTAGGACGCTTATTTAAGGAGTTATAGCCATTTTTGTGTTCAAGTTTGGACCCTCTAGGACGCTTATTAAGGGAGTTATGGCCATTTTTGTGTTCAAGTTTGTACCCTCTAGGACGCTTATTAAGGGAGTTATGGCCATTTTTCTGTTCAAGTTTGGACCCTCTAGGACGCTTATTTAAGGAGTTATAGCCATTTTTGTGTTCAAGTTTGGACCCTCTACGACGCTTATTAAGGGAGTTATGGCCATTTTTCTGTTCAAGTTTGGACCCTCTAGGACGCTTATTTAAGGAGTTATAGCCATTTTTGTGTTCAAGTTTGGACCCTCTACGACGCTTATTAAGGGAGTTATGGCCATTTTTGTGTTCAAGTTTGTACCCTCTAGGACGCTTATTAAGGGAGTTATGGCCATTTTTGTGTTCAAGTTTGGACCCTCTAGGACGCTTATTTAAGGAGTTATAGCCATTTTTGTGTTCAAGTTCGGACCCTCTAGGACGCTTATTTAAGGAGTTATAGCCATTTTTGTGTTCAAGTTTGTACCCTCTAGGACGCTTATTAAGGGAGTTATGGCCATTTTTGTGTTCAAGTTTGGACCCTCTAGGACGCTTATTTAAGGAGTTATAGCCATTTTTGTGTTCAAGTTTGGACCCTCTAGGACGCTTATTAAGGGAGTTATGGCCATTTTTGTGTTCAAGTTTGTACCCTCTAGGACGCTTATTAAGGGAGTTATGGCCATTTTTCTGTTCAAGTTTGGACCCTCTAGGACGCTTATTTAAGGAGTTATAGCCATTTTTGTGTTCAAGTTTGGACCCTCTACGACGCTTATTAAGGGCGTTATGGCCATTTTTGTGTTCAAGTTTGGACCCTCTAGGACGCTTATTTAAGGAGTTATAGCCATTTTTGTGTTCAAGTTTGGACCCTCTAGGACGCTTATTTAAGGAGTTATAGCCATTTTTGTGTTTAAGTTTGGACTCTCCACGACGCTTATTTAGGGAGTTATGGCCATTTTTGTGTTCAAGTTTGGACCCTCTACCACGCTTATTTAGGGCGTTATGGCCATTTTTGTGTTCAAGTTTGGACCCTCTACGACGCTTATTTAGGGAGTTACGGCCATTTTTGTGTTCAAGTTTGGAACGTCTACGATGCTTATTTAAGGAGTTATAGCCATTTTTGTGTTCAAGTTTGGACCCTCTACGACGCTTATTTAAGGAGTTATAGCCATTTTTGTGTTCAAGTTTGGACCCTCTACGACGCTTATTTAGGGAGTTATGGCCATTTTTGTGTTCAAGTTTGGACCCTCTACGACGCTTATTTAGGGAGTTATAGCCATTTTTGTGTTCAAGTTTGGACCCTCTACGACGCTTATTTAAGGAGTTATAGCCATTTTTTTGTTTAAGTTTGGACCCTCTACGACGCTTACTTAGGGAGTTATGGCCATTTTTGTGTTCAAGTTTGGACCCTCTACGACGCTTATTTAAGGAGTTATAGCCATTTTTGTGTTCAATTTTGGACCCTCTACGACGCTTATTTAAGGAGTTATAACCATTTTTGTGTTCAAGTTTGGACCCTCTAGGACGCTTATTTAAGGAGTTATAGCCATTTTTGTGTTTAAGTTTGGACCCTCTAGGACGCTTATTTAGGGAGTTATGGCCATTTTTGTGTTCAAGTTTGGACCCTCTACGACGCTTATTTAAGGAGTTATAGCCTTTTTTGTGTTCAAGTTTGGACCCTCTAGGGCGCTTATTTAAGGAGTTATAGCCATTTTTGTGTTCAAGTTTGGTCCCCCTCAGACCCTTGTTTTTGGAGTTATAGCCATTTTTATGTTCAAGTTTGGACCCTCTAGGACGCTTATTTAAGGAGTTATAGCCATTTTTGTGTTCACGTTTGGACCCCCTCAGTCCCTTGTTTTATAGCCATTTTTGTGTTCAAGTTTGGACCCTCTACGACGCTTATTTAAGGAGTTATAACCATTTTTGTGTTCAAGTTTGGACCCTCTAGGACTCTTATTTAAGGAGTTATAGCCATTTTTGTGTTCACGTTTGGTCCCCCTCAGACCCTTGTTTTTGGAGTTATAGCCATTTTTATGTTCAATTTTGGACCCTCTACGACGCTTATTTAAGGAGTTATAACCATTTTTGTGTTCAAGTTTGGACCCTCTAGGACGCTTATTTAAGGAGTTATAGCCATTTTTGTGTTTAAGTTTGGACCCTCTAGGACGCTTATTTAGGGAGTTATGGCCATTTTTGTGTTCAAGTTTGGACCCTCTACGACGCTTATTTAAGGAGTTATAGCCATTTTTGTGTTCAAGTTTGGACCGTCTACGATGCTTATTTAAGGAGTTATAGCCATTTTTGTGTTCAAGTTTGGACCCTCTACGACGCTTATTTAAGGAGTTATAGCCATTTTTGTGTTCAAGTTTGGACCCTCCACGACGCTTATTTAGGGAGTTATGGCCATTTTTGTGTTCAAGTTTGGACCCTCTACCACGCTTATTTAGGGCGTTATGGCCATTTTTGTGTTCAAGTTTGGACCCTCTACGACGCTTATTTAGGGAGTTATAGCCATTTTTTTGTTTAAGTTTGGACCCTCTACGACGCTTACTTAGGGAGTTATGGCCATTTTTCTGTTCAAGTTTGGACCCTCTAGGACGCTTATTTAAGGAGTTATAGCCATTTTTGTGTTCAAGTTTGGACCCTCTACGACGCTTATTAAGGGAGTTATGGCCATTTTTGTGTTCAAGTTTGTACCCTCTAGGACGCTTATTAAGGGAGTTATGGCCATTTTTGTGTTCAAGTTTGGACCCTCTAGGACGCTTATTTAAGGAGTTATAGCCATTTTTGTGTTCAAGTTCGGACCCTCTAGGACGCTTATTTAAGGAGTTATAGCCATTTTTGTGTTCAAGTTTGTACCCTCTAGGACGCTTATTAAGGGAGTTATGGCCATTTTTGTGTTCAAGTTTGGACCCTCTAGGACGCTTATTTAAGGAGTTATAGCCATTTTTGTGTTCAAGTTTGGACCCTCTAGGACGCTTATTAAGGGAGTTATGGCCATTTTTGTGTTCAAGTTTGTACCCTCTAGGACGCTTATTAAGGGAGTTATGGCCATTTTTCTGTTCAAGTTTGGACCCTCTAGGACGCTTATTTAAGGAGTTATAGCCATTTTTGTGTTCAAGTT
The DNA here is from genome assembly GCA_949129095.1 of Volucella bombylans. Taxonomy (NCBI): domain Eukaryota; kingdom Metazoa; phylum Arthropoda; class Insecta; order Diptera; family Syrphidae; genus Volucella; species Volucella bombylans. Next base: position 65,244,262 of record OX422140.1, read on the forward strand.
TGGACCCTCTACGACGCTTATTAAGGGCGTTATGGCCATTTTTGTGTTCAAGTTTGGACCCTCTAGGACGCTTATTTAAGGAGTTATAGCCATTTTTGTGTTCAAGTTTGGACCCTCTAGGACGCTTATTTAAGGAGTTATAGCCATTTTTGTGTTTAAGTTTGGACTCTCCACGACGCTTATTTAGGGAGTTATGGCCATTTTTGTGTTCAAGTTTGGACCCTCTACCACGCTTATTTAGGGCGTTATGGCCATTTTTGTGTTCAAGTTTGGACCCTCTACGACGCTTATTTAGGGAGTTACGGCCATTTTTGTGTTCAAGTTTGGAACGTCTACGATGCTTATTTAAGGAGTTATAGCCATTTTTGTGTTCAAGTTTGGACCCTCTACGACGCTTATTTAAGGAGTTATAGCCATTTTTGTGTTCAAGTTTGGACCCTCTACGACGCTTATTTAGGGAGTTATGGCCATTTTTGTGTTCAAGTTTGGACCCTCTACGACGCTTATTTAGGGAGTTATAGCCATTTTTGTGTTCAAGTTTGGACCCTCTACGACGCTTATTTAAGGAGTTATAGCCATTTTTTTGTTTAAGTTTGGACCCTCTACGACGCTTACTTAGGGAGTTATGGCCATTTTTGTGTTCAAGTTTGGACCCTCTACGACGCTTATTTAAGGAGTTATAGCCATTTTTGTGTTCAATTTTGGACCCTCTACGACGCTTATTTAAGGAGTTATAACCATTTTTGTGTTCAAGTTTGGACCCTCTAGGACGCTTATTTAAGGAGTTATAGCCATTTTTGTGTTTAAGTTTGGACCCTCTAGGACGCTTATTTAGGGAGTTATGGCCATTTTTGTGTTCAAGTTTGGACCCTCTACGACGCTTATATAAGGAGTTATAGCCTTTTTTGTGTTCAAGTTTGGACCCTCTAGGGCGCTTATTTAAGGAGTTATAGCCATTTTTGTGTTCAAGTTTGGTCCCCCTCAGACCCTTGTTTTTGGAGTTATAGCCATTTTTATGTTCAAGTTTGGACCCTCTAGGACGCTTATTTAAGGAGTTATAGCCATTTTTGTGTTCACGTTTGGACCCCCTCAGTCCCTTGTTTTATAGCCATTTTTGTGTTCAAGTTTGGACCCTCTACGACGCTTATTTAAGGAGTTATAGCCATTTTTGTGTTCAAGTTTGGACTCTCCACGACGCTTATTTAAGGAGTTATAACCATTTTTGTGTTCAAGTTTGGACCCTCTAGGACTCTTATTTAAGGAGTTATAGCCATTTTTGTGTTCACGTTTGGTCCCCCTCAGACCCTTGTTTTTGGAGTTATAGCCATTTTTATGTTCAATTTTGGACCCTCTACGACGCTTATTTAAGGAGTTATAACCATTTTTGTGTTCAAGTTTGGACCCTCTAGGACGCTTATTTAAGGAGTTATAGCCATTTTTGTGTTTAAGTTTGGACCCTCTAGGACGCTTATTTAGGGAGTTATGGCCATTTTTGTGTTCAAGTTTGGACCCTCTACGACGCTTATTTAAGGAGTTATAGCCATTTTTGTGTTCAAGTTTGGACCCTCTAGGACGCTTATTAAGGGAGTTATGGCCATTTTTGTGTTCAAGTTTGTACCCTCTAGGACGCTTATTAAGGGAGTTATGGCCATTTTTCTGTTCAAGTTTGGACCCTCTAGGACGCTTATTTAAGGAGTTATAGCCATTTTTGTGTTCAAGTTTGGACCCTCTACGACGCTTATTAAGGGCGTTATGGCCATTTTTGTGTTCAAGTTTGGACCCTCTAGGACGCTTATTTAAGGAGTTATAGCCATTTTTGTGTTCAAGTTTGGACCCTCTAGGACGCTTATTTAAGGAGTTATAGCCATTTTTGTGTTTAAGTTTGGACTCTCCACGACGCTTATTTAGGGAGTTATGGCCATTTTTGTGTTCAAGTTTGGACCCTCTACCACGCTTATTTAGGGCGTTATGGCCATTTTTGTGTTCAAGTTTGGACCCTCTACGACGCTTATTTAGGGAGTTACGGCCATTTTTGTGTTCAAGTTTGGACCGTCTACGATGCTTATTTAAGGAGTTATAGCCATTTTTGTGTTCAAGTTTGGACCCTCTACGACGCTTATTTAAGGAGTTATAGCCATTTTTGTGTTCAAGTTTGGACCCTCTACGACGCTTATTTAGGGAGTTATGGCCATTTTTGTGTTCAAGTTTGGACCCTCTACGACGCTTATTTAGGGAGTTATAGCCATTTTTGTGTTCAAGTTTGGGACCCTCTAGGACGCTTATTTAAGGAGTTATAGCCATTTTTGTGTTCAAGTTTGGACCCTCTAGGACGCTTATTTAAGGAGTTATAGCCATTTTTGTGTTTAAGTTTGGACTCTCCACGACGCTTATTTAGGGAGTTATGGCCATTTTTGTGTTCAAGTTTGGACCCTCTACCACGCTTATTTAGGGCGTTATGGCCATTTTTGTGTTCAAGTTTGGACCCTCTACGACGCTTATTTAGGGAGTTACGGCCATTTTTGTGTTCAAGTTTGGACCGTCTACGATGCTTATTTAAGGAGTTATAGCCATTTTTGTGTTCAAGTTTGGACCCTCTACGACGCTTATTTAAGGAGTTATAGCCATTTTTGTGTTCAAGTTTGGACCCTCCACGACGCTTATTTAGGGAGTTATGGCCATTTTTGTGTTCAAGTTTGGACCCTCTACCACGCTTATTTAGGGCGTTATGGCCATTTTTGTGTTCAAGTTTGGACCCTCTACGACGCTTATTTAGGGAGTTATAGCCATTTTTTTGTTTAAGTTTGGACCCTCTACGACGCTTACTTAGGGAGTTATGGCCATTTTTGTGTTCAAGTTTGGACCCTCTACGACGCTTATTTAAGGAGTTATAGCCATTTTTGTGTTCAATTTTGGACCCTCTACGACGCTTATTTAAGGAGTTATAACCATTTTTGTGTTCAAGTTTGGACCCTCTAGGACGCTTATTTAAGGAGTTATAGCCATTTTTGTGTTTAAGTTTGGACCCTCTAGGACGCTTATTTAGGGAGTTATGGCCATTTTTGTGTTCAAGTTTGGACCCTCTACGCCGCTTATTTAAGGAATTATAGCCATTTTTGTGTTCAATTTTGGACCCTCTACGACGCTTATTTAAGGAGTTATAACCATTTTTGTGTTCAAGTTTGGACCCTCTAGGACGCTTATTTAAGGAGTTATAGCCATTTTTGTGTTTAAGTTTGGACCCTCTAGGACGCTTATTTAGGGAGTTATGGCCATTTTTGTGTTCAAGTTTGGACCCTCTAGGACGCTTATTTAAGGAGTTATAGCCATTTTTGTGTTTAAGTTTGGACCCTCTAGGACGCTTATTTAGGGAGTTTTGGCCATTTTTGTGTTCAAGTTTGGACCCTCTACGACGCTTACTTAGGGAGTTATGGCCATTTTTGTGTTCAAGTTTGGACCCTCTACGACGCTTATTTAAGGAGTTATAGCCATTTTTGTGTTAAATTTTGGACCCTCTACGACGCTTATTTAAGGAGTTATAAACATTTTTGTGTTCAAGTTTGGACCCTCTAGGACGCTTATTTAAGGAGTTATAGCCATTTTTGTGTTCAAGTTTGGACCCTCTAGGACGCTTATTTAAGGAGTTATAGCCATTTTTGTGTTCAAGTTTGGACCTTCTAGGACGCTTATTTAGGGACTTATGGCCATTTTTGTGTTCAAGTTTGGACCCTCTACGACGCTTATTTAGGGAGTTATGGCCATTTTTGTGTTCAAGTTTGGACCCTCTACGACGCTTATTTAGGGAGTTATGGCCATTTTTGTGTTCAAGTTTGGTCCCCCTCAGACCCTTGTTTTTGGAGTTATAGCCATTTTTGTGTTCAAATTTGGACCCTCTCAAACGCTTATTTTAGGGGTTATAGCCAGTTTTGTGTTCACGTTTGGACCCCCTCAGTCCCTTGTTTTATAGCCATTTTTGTGTTCAAGTTTGGACCCTCTAGGACGCTTATTTAAGGAGTTATGGCCATTTTTGTGTTCAAGTTTGGACCCTCTACGACGCTTATTTAAGGAGTTATCAGTCCCTTGTTTTATAGCCATTTTTGTGTTCAAGTTTGGGCCCCCCTCAGACGCTTATTTTTAGAAGTTATAGCCATTTTTGTTTTGAAGTTTGGACCCCCTCAGATGCTTATTTTAGAACTTATAGCCATTTTGTGTTGAAGTTTGGACCCCCTCAGACGCTTATTTTAGAAGTTATAAGCATTTTTGTGTTGCAGTTCGGACCCTCTACGACGCTTACTTAGGGAGTTATGGCCATTTTTGTGTTCAAGTTTGGACCCTCTACGACGCTTATTTAAGGAGTTATAGCCATTTTTGTGTTCAAGTTTGGACCCTCTACGACGCTTACTTAGGGAGTTATGGCCATTTTTGTGTTCAAGTTTGGACCCTCTACGACGCTTATTTAAGGAGTTATAGCCATTTTTGTGTTCAATTTTGGACCCTCTACGACGCTTATTTAAGGAGTTATAACCATTTTTGTGTTCAAGTTTGGACCCTCTAGGACGCTTATTTAAGGAGTTATAGCCATTTTTGTGTTTAACTTTGGACCCTCTAGGACGCTTATTTAGGGAGTTATGGCCATTTTTGTGTTCAATTTTGGACCCTCTACGACGCTTATTTAAGGAGTTATAACCATTTTTGTGTTCAAGTTTGGACCCTCTAGGACGCTTATTTAAGGAGTTATAGCCATTTTTGTGTTTAACTTTGGACCCTCTAGGACGCTTATTTAGGGAGTTATAGCCATTTTTGTGTTGAAGTTTGGACCCTCTAGGACGCTTATTTAAGGAGTTATAGCCATTTTTGTGTTCAAGTTTGGACCCTCTACGACGCTTACTTAGGGAGTTATGGCCATTTTTGTGTTCAAGTTTGGACCCTCTACGACGCTTATTTAAGGAGTTATAGCCATTTTTGTGTTCAATTTTGGACCCTCTACGACGCTTATTTAAGGAGTTATAACCATTTTTGTGTTCAAGTTTGGACCCTCTAGGACGCTTATTTAAGGAGTTATAGCCATTTTTGTGTTTAACTTTGGACCCTCTAGGACGCTTATTTAGGGAGTTATGGCCATTTTTGTGTTGAAGTTTGGACCCTCTAGGACGCTTATTTAAGGAGTTATAGCCATTTTTGTGTTTAAGTTTGGACCCTCTAGGACGCTTATTTAGGGAGTTATGGCCATTTTTGTGTTCAAGTTTGGACCCTCTACGACGCTTACTTAGGGAGTTATGGCCATTTTTGTGTTCAAGTTTGGACCCTCTACGACGCTTATTTTAGGGGTTATAGCCATTTTTGTGTTCACGTTTGTACCCCCTCAGTCCCTTGTTTTATAGCCATTTTTGTGTTTAAGTTTGGACCCTCTACGACGCTTATTTAAGGAGTTATAGCCATTTTTGTGTTCAAGTTTGGACTCTCCACGACGCTTATTTAGGGAGTTATGGCCATTTTTGTGTTTAAGTTTGGACCCTCTACGACGCTTATTTAGGGAGTTATAGCCATTTTTGTGTTCAAGTTTGGACCCTCTAGGACGCTTATTTAAGGAGTTATGGCCATTTTTGTGTTCAAGTTTGGACCCTCTACGACGCTTATTTAAGGAGTTATCAGTCCCTTGTTTTATAGCCATTTTTGTTTTGAAGTTTGGACCCCCTCAGATGCTTATTTTAGAACTTATAGCCATTTTGTGTTGAAGTTTGGACCCCCTCAGACGCTTATTTTAGAAGTTATAAGCATTTTTGTGTTGCAGTTTGGACTCCCTCAGGCGTTTTTTTTTTTTTTTTAAATTATAGCAATTTTTGTGTTGAAGTTTGAACCCCCTCTTAGTATTTTTATTTTCGAAATTGTCATTTGTAGCTTGTATAGGTACTAGGTTGACATAGTATTGTTTTGCCTGGAATTTTGAAACGTCAAATGCACTCAAGTGCCACGTGGTAATCTTTTGTATATGCAAAAGAGATCGAAGATGACACCTAAGTAGGTGTTAGTATGCTTCATACTGTTTCTTTTTGTCTCGTGTGATATTTTAAGTACCGCTACAATGTTATGTCCAGATGAACTTTGCACATTCTTGTTCGTGACCTAGGTTAGTGAAAAGTTTTTCCAAAAAATAATAAATTATGGCATCTAGGGGGAGAAAAATGCTTGATGTTGCAAGAAAATCCAATGAAATGAGTAGTACAGACCTTAAATGTTGAAAAACAATTTTAAAAGTATAATTCAGCTCAGGTGAAACTATGAGCTGTCCTGAGAACGAAACCGGTGATTTCAAGTTAGTTGACGCCATAGATACCTACAAGTAAATTATCTTTCAAGAGGCAATGTTCTGAATTGTTCTGCACCTCCCAATGCCCTTGAATTTTGTGAAGAGATTGTTTTGGGTAACTTGGTAGAAAAAAATTTATGTTCTAAGCTAAGTGCTTCTTTTTATAGGGCCCTTTCAAGATAGTGGAATCGAATATGCCACAGAAAATCAATATTCGTCTGACTCCAGCATTTCCAAGCCAGCACATATTATTTTGACACCACCCCAGAAATTTGAGTTCTTAAAATTCTGTTGATCACATTAATATTTAAAAACAAATTTGATCACAAGTAAATTTAACTACTAACTTTTTTACAACACAATTTTTCAATGTTCAATGTCCACTCACTGGTATGATATTTATACCACCAACTTAAAACGTTTACAGGAAACCGATATTTGGCTAATTCGAACAAAATACGTTTTTAGCGAACAGATATTAAAATAAAATAACTTAATTTTAAGATTACTTCACGATAAACCACGAGTCGCGAAATTGCAAAAACCATTAGAGCGTTTTCACATTTCAAGAGAGTCACCTCAAACTACCCAATATATAAGCTTCAATTTGTATAGAAATGTGGTATAGAAAGCATACCATTGCACATTAAATTATAGAAAAATGTTTAGATATGTGGTTCGTTTTTCATACCACCGGTCCTGAAAGAGTTAAACGTTACAAAAGCAAAAATTAGAAACAAGAACCAATCAAAAATGTTTCCGCAGGTAGTGCTTCAACGAATTTACAAGGAACCTATTGCCGTTTCGACTGAAAATTATTTGGACCTAATTTGGCTTTGCGAACCAAATCTTATTCCTTTAACTTATCAGGAATTCTACAGGACATTAAAAACCGCATCTTCTGTTCCAGCTCCATCAGATACCGAAAATGATGACTAAATCAACATAATTATATTATGATTTTGTAAACAATGTGAAATTGTTATTTCTTTTGTTATAATAATGTGATAACCACTTAAATGTGAGCAGCGACATCTAGCAGAAAATGTTGATACTCGAAGACCAGAAGATTTCGATACTGGAATAACAAAGTCTCGACTGGAGAGTGGAATCGAATTTTCTAGCAAATTGGAAATTGTATGGGACGCTGGATGGCGATGATTGTTCTCGAAGTATGTCATTCGAGTATAAATACCAGCATCCCAAAGGTATGCAAATCAGTTCTAAAGTGTAATTTGAAGTGTTAATTAGAAGAAGTGATTAAGTGGTTTAAGTAAAAGATAAGAAAAGTATAAGCGGTTGAGAAATTGGATTGTACTAAGAGAAACAATTAAATAGTGAATTGTAACTGTACTGAATAAAGGGATTTGTATTGAAAATAATAAGTTCTATCATTTGTACCCACACAAACATTTTATATTGGTGTCAGAAGTGGGATAGGACTTATTGTGTGTAAAAAAAAAGAAAAAAAAAGTGTTTTCCGACTATTTGAAAAAGCTAGAATGGGTCGAAAACTATTGCAGTTGACCCTCATCCAACTCAAATCCGAGTTGAACAAGAGAAGCCTCAGCGCCAGTGGAGGAAAAAGTGACCTGGTGCTCCGACTTCAGGAGGCTTTGAACAACGAGGGACATGATCCTAATGCATATTCCTTTGATGTTGACGAGGATGAACAGACAAGTACCGGCAATGACATGGCTGCAATGATGCAACTCCTCTTATTAAAAATGGACGAACAAAACTAAAAAATGGACCAACAATACAAAAAAATGGACGAACAGAAGAACAGTCTCGACCAACAAAAGAAAAATCTGGAAGAACAAAAGAATAGCCTCGAACAAAAGCTGGATGAACAAAAGAATAGCCTCGAACAAAAGCTGGATGAACAAAAGAAAAATCTAGACGAGCAGAAGAGCAGCATTGAACAAAAATTCAACGAACAAACCAACAATCTGCACGGTCTTCAACAGAGAATGGATGAACAAAAGAATAATCTGGAAGAACAAAAGAACATTCTCCAGCAAAAATTCGAAGAAATCGATGACAAATTTGAAAGAATAGAGAAGAACGTTGATGACAAATTTGATAGAATAGAGAAGAATGTTGGCGAAAAATTCAAGGAAATGGACAGCAAAGTTCAGCAACTGGCAAAAGAGCTCGACACAGTGCGAAAACAGAAACTGCGAGAATGTTCTTTAAGCGGTCCAAGGAGAAAAGATTTGAAGCCTCCCTCATTCGATGGCCAGACCTCATGGTCTACTTATAAGAAGCAGTTTGAAATGGCTGCCTGTGCAAACGAATGGGACAATAAGGAAAAGTGCTTTGCCCTAGCGATGGCCTTACGTGGTCCTGCGGCAGAATTGTTACAAACAATCGATATCGAAAAGAATAGAGACTATATGGTTTTAGTGCAGGCTATCGAGAAACGGTTTGGGGATAGCCACATGCGGGAAGTTTACAAGGTTCAATTGCAAGGCCGTATGCAGCAACGAGGAGAAACACTGCAACAGCTCCAAGCAGACGTGAGTAGACTGGCACATTTGTCATATCCCACCGCAGGCCAAGAAATAATCGACGAAATGGCAAAGGCCGCATTCATTGGGGGAATTGCAGATTTGAAGCTACAATCAGCAGTAAGGATGGCCGGGAAAAGAACCCTTGCTGAAGCACTTGCCTTCACTCTGGCAATGGAAGCATCCAATCAGGCTTCCAAAGGAATGCATTTCGTAAGGGAAATAGTATCTGGTGAATGCTCCTGCTCAAGACCAACTACCATGCAACGAAATATCCCACGGGAGAGACGAAGGATGCGCTGCTGGAACTGCGATAAAGTAGGACATTTGCAAGGGCATTGTAAAGAACCGGTACGACGAGAAGGCTGCCTGCACTGGGGCTACAGGCAAATAGAAAGAAAAACCGGCAGAAACGGCTACCAAGAAACCGGTCAAATTTCCAGAAGCCATCAGTTAGGAAATGCTTACTTCGCGGGGCAGAAGTCTGTAGCAGGAGTCGACGACTCCAGGGTAATTATCCCAGTCTCACAGGTAAAACAATGCAATGAAAGCCTCCCAGCAAAAGGAGTCAGTGGTAAGAAAGCGAAAGAACAGGCGGCTATCCAAACGATCAGGACTGAGCCAATAGAGGGTTGGAGTATAGACGAAATCCGTTCCTCCCAACAGGCAGACAATGACATCGAACCAATATTGGCCTGGAAGGAACACGAGGAAAGACCAAGCTGGCAGCAGATATCAGATCGGAGCCAAACTCTGAAGGCATACTGGGCACAGTGGGACTCGCTTTTTGTGCAAGATGGATTGCTGAAGAGAAAATGGGAAAGTGCAGATGGGACAACATCTCGTATGCAGCTAATTGTGCCACGGTCCAGAGTCAGCCAAGTACTCCATGAAATACATGACGGAATCTCAGGAGGCCATTTGGGAATAAGCAAGACGTTGGAAAAGGTAAGGGAACGCTTCTATTGGCTAAGCGCTAAACAAGATGTCGAGAATTGGTGCAAAAAGTGCATAAGGTGTGCGGCTACCAAGGGTCCAAAAGAAAAGCCACGTGGACAAATGCAACAATACAATGTCGGAGCACCTTTCGAACGAATAGCCATCGACATCGCTGGGCCGTTTCCCGAAACCTTTAATGGACACCGATATACTCTCCTAGTCATGGATTACTTCAGTAAGTGGCCGGAAGTGTTTGCCATCCCAAATCAAGAGGCTAAGACCGTAGCCGAACAGATAGTCAACAACTGGGTGAGCAGATTTGGGGTCCCAATGGAGCTGCACTCTGATCAAGGGCGAAACTTTGAATCAAAAGTCTTCCAGGAAATATGCCAATATTTGGGAATAAGAAAGACAAGGACCACGCCACTACACCCTCAATCTGATGGAATGGTCGAGCGATTCAATCGGACCTTGAGTGAGCATCTATCTAAGGTTGTCAGCAACTGCCAGCGGGATTGGGATCGACACATGCCCCTCTTCTTAATGGCCTACCGAAACGCGGTCCATAGCTCAACAGGGCACACACCATCCGAGATCTTATTTGGTCAAACAATTCGGTTGCCAAGTGAAGCAAAATTCGGATCCCCACCGACGGAGCCCAAAGAGGTGAACGAGTACGTGAATGACTTACGCAGCAGGATTTGTAAATTGTATGAAGACACCAGAGAAAAGATGAAGCTAGCAAGCAGCCGCATGAAAACTAGGTACGATATCAAGGCGAAATCTTCCGGTTTCAACGAAGGAGATCTGGTTTGGCTGTATAATCCTCAGCGTAAGAAAGGCAAATCACCAAAATTGCAACAGGACTGGGAAGGTCCATACAAGGTGATAACCCGCATTAATGACGTTGTCTACCGGATCCAGCGTGGGGATCGAGGAAAATTTAAAGTGGTCCATTTGGATAGAATGTGTCATTTCAACGGGATGCTGAATGACGAAGTTGTTCGGGACGAACAACTGTAGGGAGGGAGCAATGTGATAACCACTTAAATGTGAGCAGCGACATCTAGCAGAAAATGTCGAAACTCGAAGACTAGAAGATTTCGATACTGGATTAGCAAAGTCTCGACTGGAGAGTGGAATTGAATTTTCTAGCAAATTGGAAATTGTATGGGACGCTGGGTGGCGAGGATTGTTCTCGAAGTATGTCATTCGAGTATAAATACCAGCATCCCAAAGGTATGCAAATCAGTTCCAAAGTTGAATTTGAAGTGTTAATTAGAAGAAGTGATTAAGTGGTTTAAGTAAAAGATAAGAAAAGTATAAGTGGTTGAGGAATTGAATTGTACTGAGAGAAAGAATTAAATAGTGAATTGTAACTGTACTGAATAAAGGGATTTGTATTGAAAAGAATAAGTTCTATTATTTGTACCCACACAAACATTCTACAATATGTTATATATTTTTTATAAGTTGTTGGCCTGCTGGACCGCGAAACAAGGAAAAAAAAGGTGGCGATCACGGTATCTTATTTATTTATTTATTTTCCGTGATCGCCCCGTTCTCACTTCTGTGGTTGTTTTTGTTGGGAAAATAATACAACTCGTTTGTGTTTTTTGAGTTTTATTATCTAAAATATTCATTTTTAACCCTTTGTACATTTTTAAAATTTCGTAACCTCTACTTACTGTGTCGTTCCCCTTCGGCAGGTAATTCAAAAGTGGCCGAGTGCTCATCCGTCACTTTAATTCATAGGTATAGAGCAGGGACGGCACAGCAGGCAGAGTTGTTATATTCGTTAAGTTGAAATTAAGTAATCTATTTTACATTTCATGTTTATTCAAAAATTTATTTGTGACATCCCCCCGCCCGTGAATCTATACACCAGATTCACCAATATCTAGCTTCGCAAGTTTAGAAGCTGGTCTTTTTAGAAATCCTGATGATGTTTTGACTACTGCTGAGCGCACCTGTCCATCTAAAGTTGGAAATACCTCCGATATCCTTCCACGCTTCCATTCTCCCCTATTCTCATTCTCGTCACATATAAGAACGATATCTCCCACTTTTAATGGCACCACTTGCTTGTGCCATTTTGTGCGACGTGTTAGTGTAGGCAGGTACTCTAGAACCCATCTTTTCCAGAATGTTTGTTTTAGTTGTTGTAGTATATGCCACTGTTTGCGTAAACACACGGCCTCACTTGCCGCTGGTGTTTGCACATAGTTTGGACAACCTAGCAAGAAATGGTTGGGCGTGAGAGGCTCAGCGCTTTCGCTCTCGAGTGGCACATGCGTAAGAGGTCTCGAGTTAACCAAATTTTCAGCCTCAATCAGCAGACTATGTAAAGTTTGTACCTGTGGTGCCTTTTCTTTTAATGTCACTGCCAGGACACGCTTAAAGCATCCGACCATTCGCTCCCAAGCCCCACCACCATTTGGATTTCCCGGCGTGTTGAAAACCCACTCAATACCACGACGTGTACATTCGTTCTCGATGGCACTTTCAATTACGAGTATTATCCATTTCTCTTTGTCTGCCCCGACAAAATTAGTACCGCGATCACTTCTTATTCGAACTGGTACTCCTCGTCTATTCACAAAATTTCGTAAATAAATAATCACGGCGTCTGTTGATAAGTCCTTGGCTAATTCTAAATGAATTGCACGAATGGTTAGGCAAGTAAATATGGCTACCCATCGTTTTTCATGGCGACGACCAATGGATACTTGCATGGGCCCGAAATAATCCAACTCCGTGAATGTGAAGGGCCGGACGTAGGGTGTAAGTCTATCTTCGGGAAGTTGACCCATTAGAGGTACTTCTTGGATGGCTGAAGAGTTTTTGCAATACTGACATTCAGTTTTGGTTGTTCGGACGAGTCTGCGAATGTTCGGGATCCAGTATTTAGCTCGTATTGCAGAGACAATCGCTTCCTGATTTTGATGTTGATATATTTCGTGATAATAACGCACTATAAGCTTTGACATTGGATGGTTATTTGGTAATATTATTGGCCTTCTTGTATCCTTCTGCACACAGTCAGCATTGTCGATACGCCCATTTAAATATAGGACTAGTTCTTGGTACGGCTACCTCGGACTAAGCATTAAGCATTCTAATTCTTTAGCGTACTGCTCACCCTGTACTATTCGAATTAGACATTTTTCGGCGTCTTTCACTTCCCTTGTAGATGGGAACACTGTTGATGGTGATAATGTGGGTATGTATTTATTTTTATCCCGATATTTAAACCTCAATACAGCACGCTGTACCCAACACATGGTACGTAGCAGCTTATAATAGTTGGAGTAATTGGCGAATGGGATTAATGATGTATCCTCAGCTACGGTTAATATAAACGTTGACTTCCTCTCAGCCATCTGGTCGTGTACCTTGGTGTCAGTAGGCATTTCGGGCCATTCCTCGATAGGCCGCGATAAATAAGATGGACCACTTAACCATATCGAGTCGTTTGCGGACTTCGTTATTAACTGTGGTCTTGTACCCTCATCCGCTGGATTCTGAGCGCCCGGTACCCACTCCCAATTATGTACATCTGATGAGTCCAATATTTCAGATATCCGATGTGCAACGAACTGCTTATAACAGCGACTATCTGATTGAATCCAATGAATGGCTGTCTTCGAGTAGTCCGACCAGAGTGTTAATGAATTTATGTTCACATTATGCCCCTTTATTATTGCATCTTTTAGTCTTATGCCCAGAACCGCTGCCTGCAGCTCCAGCCTGGGTATAGACAATGCCTTGATAGGGCTACATTTTGTTTTTCCCATAACAAATACTATTTTGACTTCGCCCTCATATGATATCCGCCAGTAAGCAACGGCTGACATTGCGACTTCGCTTGCATCCACGAATATGTGAAGCTGAATATCGGTACAGGCATTTGTGAAGTGAGAATGGTAGCACCTTGGAATCTTGAGCTCTTTAATTTTGTCCAATTGCTTGAACCATTTAAACCATTTTTTATATATTTCCGTTGGCACTGGATCATGCCAATCTGTTTTTGTCTTCCACAACTTCTGTAAGAGAACCTTTGAGAATATCATAATATTTGCTAAGAACCCAAAGGGATCAAATATAGACATGGCAAATCCTAACATCTGGCTTTTTGTTGGACGTTTTTTCCCTTGTAATACCGCTTGGGGCACTCTCTCGAATTTGATCATGAATATGTATTTATCGTTCTTTGAATCCCAATACATTCCAAGTATCTTCTCAGTTGTGAGATTATTAGAGATAGTATTTGTAAGATTCGAGTCAGATCCCTCACTATAAAACGCATTGCAAAATTTCATTGAGTTCGATACAAAGCCACGTAACTCAAAACCGGCTTTACTGTGTGCACTTACTACGGCCCTAGCTGTAACCATGGCTTCTTCATCTGTGTCGAAACTATCGACATAATAATCGACGTAGTGGCGATCCACAATAGCCGATAAAGACCGCGAGTTTAACTCTTCAGATGTTATGGCGTTAAGGTTCTTAATATACTGAGCCGAGCAGGGCGAGCTTTTCGATCCGAATATCATCGATGTCATCACGTACACTTCAGACTGTATCCCCTGGTTACCGTCCCTCCATAGAAAACGTTGAGCATTTTGGTCTTCTTTCCTTATATTTATTCGTAAGAATATTTCGCGAATGTCAGCGCATATGCCTACCTTTCCTTGGCGAAATTGAAATAAAACTGATAAAAGCGGCTGTGGTTGATAAGAAGCAAGTCCCTTCATTAGTACTGTATTGAGTGACATGCCACCAGACTCAGCGGCTGCGTCAAAAACAAGACGAAGCTTATTCCCTTTATTAACGTTGGCAGTAGCAAAATGAGGCAAATACCAAACACGCTCGTTTACATTGCTTAATAATTCTTGAGGTAGCCGCTTTCGGGCGTTATTTTTTTGTAAGTATTCATTAATCTTACCTTTATACCATTCGGCAAATTCATTATTGTTTGACATCTTCCTTTCTACAGTTTCTAATCGCTGCACTGCAGTTGTATAACTTTCTGTCAACACGATGTTATCAGCTGTCCACAAGAGCCCAGTTCCATATCGGCCACCAACCTCTCTCGTTGTGTCGCGTAATACAAATTCAGCTCGCTGAATTGAATATCTTTCAATTTCGAAAACTGTTTCTTAAATTCAAGCAAGTTTAAACTCTGGGCAGGTAGCAATAATCTCTTTGTAGTACGCACGTTCTTCATTTGATGATTAGATGCACCTTCATTTACACCCGACACCTCTAAATCAACATGTTGGGACATTTCACTAGTTGTTTTGTTTCCAATCCATTTCAATGATAAGAGTTCTGAGTTACCCGCTATGCCAATGGTATCTGTTATATCCTCCTCGATCAGTGTAATCTTTGCACCATCATCAATAAATGCTATAACAGTGCACGTTCCCTTTGGCCCTGTCAGTCTCATAGGAGTGAATTTGAATAGTGTTTGCTTATGAGATTTTCCATGAACTATTGCATGAATGCTTACATTCTGCTGCGGTGGTGCTTGGCTCGTTGGCTGATTACGGGTAATTGCAACCGTATTGGGTTTGCTGGTCGTACTAGATTGTTTGACGGACGGACGGTGGTGTGACGAATTATCTCTGCTGGAGTTATGCAGTAGTCGATTATGATATTTACGACAATATGCAATACCACATTCCCGACGAAGTGGGCATTTTGAGACTGAGTGCCCGGAACGTAAACACGAAAAACATGCATGATTTGATTTGACGATGTCCCTTCTTTCAGCAACCGTGACACCTTTAAAATGTGAACATTTGTATAGCGGATGTTCTCCTTGGCACGCAAGACATTTTCCTTTTGTTTCTTCTGAATTACCCTTTGATTTTTTGTCCTGTGATGTAACCGCGTTATCTGGTTGTATACCCGCAGCTATTGATACATAGGCGGCAACATGTCTCAACCAATTGTTGAATTGTCGGACGGTTGGATAAACAGATGACGTGGCGATGACATTCCTGGCCCATTCCTCTCTCTTGCTTACCGGCAACTTGCCCCTCAGCTGGTCTATCAAAAATGGATTGTTCAGATGAGGCGTCGCAGATGCATTTTCCAAATGAACAGTCAGATTGGATACTACGGTACTGAAATTTATTATTTCGATGGTCTGCGTTTCTTTTATAATAGGATAAGCTTTAATTTTTGATAATTGGCTTCTAATTAATACTTCGGGACGTCCGTAATGAAACTCTAATGTAGTAGTAGTAGTAGTTGTATTTATTAGTATATAGTTATACTTTTAAATTTTACATTTTATATATGTTGTTTTACATGTTTTTTCTTTTTACTATATATAAGTCTTTTGTTTGCATAGTGCTTTACTAAATTAACGGTTTAAAAACTTTAATAAATAAATAAGAGAGAAAAGGTACAAACATATAGTTAGCTATTACGTTTCAAAAAATCTATGCTTTTTCTTTTAAATAATCTGTAGTTGCTTTCCGTTTTTATATACTCTGGCAGGTTGTTGAAAAGGAGAATTCCTTTGTATAGAAATGTGTTTTGTCCGGACATTGAGATCTGTCGTTTAATTCTAAAATCGTTGCAATTACGTAATCGATATGGTTGTGCTTCTCCTACGGTCCTTGTTTCACTCATTAATAGACTTTGTGTGCTTTCTTGCTTCATTTTGAAAACTGCCAGTAACGTGTTAAGTTGTAACCTTTCGCGTATGCTCATCCATTTGAGTGCAGTTAGCATGATTCTTATCGATGTAAATCTATTGCACTGAAGAATACTTCTCATCGCTTTATTCTGCAGTTTTTGTAGTCTTTCCACATGTCCCTGGTTACAGCATGAGTATGTAATTGTGGAACAATATTCGAAATGGGGCTTCACAATTGTGTTATAAACTTTGATCGCTGTGTTGCAGTCCATTTTCTTCCTTATTCTCTTAAAGAACCCTATTTTTTTTGCAATTTTTTTGCATATGTAATCGATGTGCTCCGAGAACTTCAGATTTCTATCGATTATTATTCCCAGATACTTTATATTGTCTACGTTTTCTATAATGCTATTGTTGATTTCTATAGTTGTCTTATTATTAATATTTATTTCCATTAATTTTGTCTTTTTTTCATTTAATTTTAATTTATTCATCACTAACCATGATGTTATCCGTTTTATATCTTTTAGAAGCTTTGATTTGCACTCATTTCCATATTTTCCTTCAGAGTAGATTAGTGTATCATCCGCGTATAAAATAACTTTACAATCTTTTAGGATATTGGGCATATCGTTTATATAAATTATGAATAGCAGTGCACCTAAGATAGATCCTTGTGGGACTCCTATGTTTACTTCTATCGTGTGTGAGATGCTGTCGTTGACCTTGGTTCTCTGTGATCTATTTGTTAGAAATGACTGAAACCATTGCAGTTCTTTTCCTTGTATTCCATATTTTGACATTTTTCTGAGTAAAATTTGACAATCTATTGTTTCAAAAGCCCTTTTAAAATCTAGAAAAAGTGCCATTGTTTTTTTTGCTCTTCCTTCGCTTTTCCATTCGTTTATAACGTAGTTTACCGCCGTTTCGCACGAGTAATTCTTCCTAAAGCCAGATTGATATTTGTTAAAGATTTTGTTACCCTCCATATATTCCATTAATTGACTTTTAACTACGCTTTCAAGTATTTTTTCAAATGTTCTTAATGTATTTATAGGCCTAAACTCTTCACATTTTTTTGTGTTTGGTATTTTTTCCACTGGAGTCACCATCGCGTCTTTCCATGAATTTGGAAATTCACCTTCCTGTAGAGATTGGTTAATAATTTCTAATAACGTGTTTCCTAAGGCGGCCCAATTATCAAGGATAATTCTTGGACTTATTTTATTAAAGTCGGCTTTATTTTTTAGTTTTTTACATATATGTTTTAACTGCTCTAGTGTAATGGTTTGAAACTGAAATTTGCATTCATATTGTCTTATACCATTTACATATTCCACATCTTCAATGTCGTTTCTGATATTTAAAATACTATCAATAAAGTATAGGTTGAATTTGTTGGCTATTTCCTTCCCATCAGTATAGTTTTTTTCAAAATCTACGTCAGTTATAGTTATTCTTCTTTGTTTAAGCACTAAGTTTTTTATAACATTCCACATTTGCTTTTGCCCACCTGCATTTTCAATTTTTAGTTTTATAAATTTATTTTTGGCTTTATTTACTTCCATTTTATAAGAGTTTCTTATATTCTTATAGTTATCCCAACTTTCTTCGTCATTTATTAGCTTTGCCTTATTATATTTCTTAATTTTTTCATTTTTTAAAACTAGAAGTTCCTTGCTAATCCATTTATTTGTTTGATTGTTTTGTCTTGCGGTTACCTTCGCTGTAAATGTGCCTACTACTGTTTTAAGAATGCATTCGATATTTTCAGCATTTACATGCACCGTAGTATCTCTATTATATGCCACAGCCATTGTATTTACCTTTTCGCTAAATCGCTCCCTGTGATACTTGAAAACAGTTACCATTGCATTGCTTCTCTTTCTGTTTGGTTCATTTTGCATACGAAAAGTTATACTCTCATGGTCAGATATTTTTTCCCTTTCATCTGGTTTTACGTCTATATTTTGTATGTTGGTTATGATGTAGTCCACTATTGTACTAGATTGCGCTGTAATTCTTGAGTATCGTTGCATTTTTTGTTGAAGGTAATTGTCTTCCAGGATTCTTTTGATTTCCTTTTTGTATGTGTTATTTAGGCACCAGTTAATATTGAAATCACCTCCTAAGATTATATTGTTCGGTCTCTCTGTCAGCATTTCTATATTTTTCTTGAAAAAGCTACAGAATTCTTTTTCTGAGCTGCTTGGTGATCTGTAAATCCCCGCAACCGTTATGTTTTTATTGTGTATTGTACATTTACATGATATCCACCATGCTGTGTGGTTGATTGAACTTTTTATTGTGTCGCTGATTTGCCACTTAGACTTTATATATAATGTCGCACCGCCTGTTCTTGTTGAATTGGACATACAGGATACCTCCTTATAACCGTTGATTTGTATTTCTTCTTTTTCGATGTTAGATGTCAAGTGTGTTTCTGCCAGAATTATGAAATCATATTCAAAATTATTAATTAGGCCTTGTATATTAATATATATTCCCATAATAGAACTTGATTGCTAATAACCAATTCGCTTCTTTTTTGATGCAAGTTTGTTTATGTATACTGGGCATGTCTTGCTGAAAGTGTCGTGGTTTTCGTCAAGGCCCAAGGTTAGTTTTTCATTGACACGCATGCAGTTTACACATTTCGTAATTGATTCGTTATTGCACTCACTTGTTTTGTGATTCTTTAGACATTTTGCACAAATTTCTTCGTTTTTACATTCGGTTGAACGATGATTATATCCTTTGCACTTATAGCATCTTAGGATGTCAATTCCATCAAATACTTTGCATCTTTCCCATCCAATGCATACTTTGCATCTTTCCCATCCAATGCTGAGTTTTCCTGCTTCTAACACTTTTGGAAAGGAGTCCTCATCAATTTCAATAATAGCATTGTAATTAACTTCATTGTTTTTTCTCCGTTCGAAATATTTAACTAATTCCATTTGGCTATGTGTAATGACAATGTTTTGTTTTTTAAGTCTTTCAATAATTTCATTTTCACTGTTCTTATATTTCATATTTGCTAATAAAATTCTTGGTTTAAGTTTTTTTGGTACCTTAATTTCATACTTTTCACTCAGGTGTTGTTCGATTGCACTTTTTATTTTATTTCTTTCTTCAATATTATCACTTTCAATTAAAATTGCTCCATTTCGGGTGTTTTCAATATTGTGGAAATGTAGATTTTGTGGATCAACTTTTTTACATAGATCCTCCTTAGTTTTGTAACAATGTTGTTTTTCCTTCGGTTTTATTATAAGAGGTTCTTTTTTTCGTAGCTCTGGCATTACTTTTTCTGTTGACTTGTCACTTCTTCCTTTGACAATTTCCGCAAATGACACTTGATTTTCAGTAACCGCTTGTTTACTATTTAGAATTTTTTTCACTTCATTGCACACAATGTTATTGCTTTTTATTACAGCAGACAGTTTGTTGCACTCGACCTTGAGATTTTCCGTTATGCTGCATATATTTTTTAATTCCGTTACACTTTTTTCGCAGACTTCTTGGGCAATTTGCATTTCGCGTACTCTCTCAGTATATCTAATATCAATTGCTTCAAGTAAATTCTTTATTTCATTTTCATTTTTTTTCATTGATTCCTCAAATTCCTCTTTGTATAGTTTTAAGTAACTTGTGTTTTTTTCCACACTTTCTTGCATTTCCCTCACTATCAAATCCATATTTTGAATATATCGTATGCATTCATCGCACATGAATCTTAACATATTCCCATTTCTGATTATTCCAATGCTGTATTCGTCAAGGCCGGAACACTTTGATGTAGAGTGAAAAACCTTTTTGCAGACGACTTCACAGCTGACACCTGTTTCACCACGAATCGCTGATCTGCATTTGTAGCACTTCGCCATCCTTTGTTCACCTTTCTTTCAATTTCTTGTGCATCCACTGCTTAAAAAAAACCTATTTCCTTTGTAAAATTAAAAATTTAAATTATTTAACTTTACTAATTTTTTAATTTTAATCGCACTGCAAAAAAAAATGACTTCCGATTTCTACCAAAGATGGCCGTTGGATTATATATGATATCAAAATGTGCTCATTACATCTTTGACGCTACTCGGATGTATGAGCAATGATTCCACGAGGCGCTCAGCTTCACCACTGAGAGCCTTTTGTAAGCGAGACAGATTTTGCAAATCGGTATACTTATATGTGCTTGTTGTTTCGTTGAATGCTACCGAGAACATAGACCATCGTTCTGGCGATCCTGAGAATTGTGGCAAATCATATAATTTGTGAGTGGGCTGACTCAATTGCTGGATGGCTGGGAATGATGGTGTGGAGTTGCTAATAGATGGTATAACTGTGGGCGCTGTAGTACTTATCGGGAGAAAATTTGGGGGAGCGAATGGCGCGGTCGCTTCAGACACTTTGCTAGCAGTAACATTTATAAAATTATTTTGGCACCTACCTGTGATATGTGGATTCCAATTCTGAGATGGAAGTTTAGTTGTAACGGCGTTCGGAGATGGAAGCGAAAAATTAGTTGGTTGTGCAGTTAATGGTGCAGACGATGTGCTCTGATGACTCACTACAGTCGGCATAGCTGTTTGCATGGCTAAAAGTTCCCGTTGTAGGCTGCATTTCTCCGCTTCTACTTGTACAAATGATGTCCTGAGTTTTTTAATTTCTTCCATCAATGCTGAAAGGGTTGTATCGGCAATTTTTTGATGTTCGGATTCATCGAGATCACTTTCTTCCATTTCAGGGGTTGATGGCGTTCCTTCGGCGGCTTTTTGGCTTCGGGTTTGGGGAGTAGTAAGCCCTTTTGGCTTGGCAAACAATTATGTCGGTGCACAAGACACAATAATAAAAAAATGTTTTTGTTGGGAAAATAATACAACTCGTTTGTGTTTTATTATCTAAAATATTCATTGTTAACCCTTTGTACATTTTTAAAATTTCTTAACCTCTACTTACTGTGTCGTTCCCTTTCGGCAGTTAATTCAAAAGTGGCCGAGTGCTCATCCGTCACTTTAATTCATAGGTGTAGAGCAGGGACGGCACAGCAGGCAGAGTTGTTATATTCGTTAAGTTGAAATTAAGTAATCTGTTTTACATTTCATGTTTATTCAAAAATTTATTTGTGACACTGGTTATGTGGGAAGGTCGCTAGACTCTTCGCTTTTTTTTTTTGTAGCGTACCACAACTACAGTTCTAAATTTAAATTTATGCTTTTAATGCTTATCTATATCATAAATCACTTATGGTTAGCACTCACCCTTTTACCTTTCTCCTCGTGGTACGCAGTGCCACGTAAAAAGGAAAAACCAATATAAGTAATATGTCAGGCCAACGTTATTCCCCAATACAAACTCGGCAGCTTGCTGACGATCTTGCCAATTGCAATCGACGATGCTTCCAAAAATCTACTCCCGATCAGATTTCGTATGCGAGTTCGACAAATTCACAATTGTCCCACTCCGCCTCGACGACGACACACAGATTCACATCAAAAACTCTGTCGCAAAATCGAGGTGCAAAAACAAAAAAAAAACTCACATGACACTAAAATAATCGAAACGACGACTGATTTTCCTTGAAATCTTGTTGGCCACGATCACTGGGTGTGAACAAAGGAAACTGATCAGGAGTCGAATTTTTTTTTTTGAGAATTATTATGACACAGCATACCACTCACTTAATTTGTTTTCTTTTCCAATCACTGTACTTTGTCCGATCGCGTGATGCTTCCAGCTCTCTATATCCCAATGTCTTCATATTCTGTTATTTATTGTATCACTATTTAGCCACTCGCTCCCACTAACACAGGCTTAATCCATAAAAAAAAGTCAGGGTTCTCTTCCGAATAGCTTACTGGAAGTTTTAAGCTATTGCTCCCTGCCTTACCCACTGCCTAAAATTTTGGGGTTCTAAGCCTTCCTGGCTTGGCACCATCTCCTTATTTTCTTTGAAAATCGAACTTCATTCGAAGTTCGAATTCGTAATCCCACCATCTTGGTTCTGGGTTTGACAGTTGTCAAACAAATTGAATTGTTTTGTTTTGGTATTAAGATGTTTTGGTAAGTATTTGGATAAGTTTTTATATATTTTTTTATTCAACCTAATTTTTCTTTTACAGGGAGATGTAACAAGTTTCTAAGTAACACTTAGGGCCCTGTGTTCTTAATCCATTAACGACCAAGCATAGAACCAATGTGAAAATGAATGTTTTTTTTTTTGTCTCCATGGGTCCTTTTGTTAAGAATAGAAAATTCCACGGTCAACAATTTTTTATTTTTCTGCTATAACTGAGAAATGTTTACTTTTGCGAAAACGCAACGTTGGCCAGATAGGGTATACAAAGCTCCAAATATGAGTTCAAAGGAAAATCATTATTTTTTGGATTTTTGTGGAGAAAATATTTATTTTCATCGAATATAAGTATCAAAAAAGGAAATATTCAATTATTGTGGTATTATACATCAATTCTTTGTGTGATATTTTGTAAAACATTTTGAATGAAGAAATACATTGCACTTGGAACACATGTGGCGACAAAATAAATAGCACATGTGTGTGTAAATTATTAAATCCCTTTTTCTTTTATTTGGTAATACCGGAATAATATGAATCTTAAAAACTAATCACAAAACTATTTTAGTACACAATAGAATAAAAAAGTGAAAACAAGTACTTCCTTTTAAGGAAAACAAAAAGAAAAACTACTTTCATATCTAAAAATACATAGGCAATATAAATAGCACACTTCATTATTGCTTTAAGAATCATTTAAAAAAATATTTTAAGAACAATATAAACAATTTAATTTTAATTAATATGAAAGACTTTTAATATTTTGTGTGATAACCCTTATTTTTTAAAACCGCAGCACATCGACGACCCATATATGATATGAGGGCTTGACAGCGCTGTAGTGGTATTGCGTTCCAAGCTTTCTGAACCTCTGCCCAAAGTAGATTTAAGTTTGAAGCTGCAGATCTCTCAATTGCTCTGTCGACATCGTTCCACAAGTTCTCAATCGGGTTGAGATCGGGAGATTGTGCTGGCCAGCTTAAAACATTAATTTGTTGATCGTTTAGCCACTGCTTAACCAATTTTGCTGTATGTTTTGAATCATTGTCGTGCTGAAATTTTCATTTCAGCGGCAATTCCCCCTCTGCATACGGAAGCATGGTATCACTTAAAATTTCTCTATATTTGGTTTAGTCCGTAATACCCTCCACACGATATATAGGCCCTACTCCGAACCTCAAAAAAACAATGCTGCCTCCTCCATGTTTCACAGTCTTTTGGATGTATTTAGGATTGAACTCTTGGTTGATTTCACGGCGCACATAATTTTTGCCATCAGATCCAATGCGATTAAACTTGGATTCGTCCGACCATAGAACATTTTACCACCACGTTGGGTCTTTCTCAAGGTGTTCTCTTGTAAATTTCAAACGTCGCTTTCGATTCCGAACCGAAACCAGTAGTTTTCTTCGCGCAATGCGTCCAAACAATTTTTTTCCCCTAAGGCAATTTTTAACTGTACTTACAGAGATATTAACACTTAGTTGTTCTTCAATTTTTTGTTTTATTTTGGGTGCGGACATAAAAGGATCCATCTTGCTCAGACGCACAATAGCAGCATCGGTCCGTTCTGTCGTTTTACGTTTCCGATTTTTTCGCATTATATTTTGCACAGAAAATATTTCTTCAAAGTGATGCAATGCGTTATAAATCTTTTTTCTCGAGCATTCTAACATTTGAGAATTATCCGTTATTGAAAGGCCTCAATTTTTATAATCCAAAACCCGTTGCCTAAAATTTACTATAGAATGTTTTCCGCGTCCCATACTAAAAATTGTGTTTAATTTACAATTTTAATTAATAATAATAATTACAAATAATTACCAACTTTATAGAATAATAAATTAAATTAGCCAAATTATATAAAATCTTTAAAATAGAAAAAAAAAACTGAAAAGAAGTGTGCTATTTAATTTGTCTTTGCTTTACTAACGTACTTTTGCCAGATGACGTTTACCTTCGTAAGACGAAAAAATTTGCAATTTAAAATTAAACCGTTAGTTTACAGAGATGGCAAAAAATATGTAACATAAAAAAGAAATACCATTTGATATGCAAAACAAAGTGTTTAATATGTTATTAAAGCTTATTCTCAGAGTGTGCTACTCGTACTTAATTTGTCGGCACTGTTTGTTGTTGTGCTGTAACATTCAATGCACCTTCTCCTCTGGTTACTATTATTTTTTTATAATTAGATGTCCATGTCCGTCGAACCTGATGTCATCAATTTGGGAGGTATTCCTGCCACATGCAAGAACGTTTGTCTCCAAACGGGCTGCAGTTCCCAACAGATTTAACATCTAGTTGCGGGAGTTTTACGAGTATATCTGGAGTCGCAATGTTGTAAATTTTGCATGCATTTACCAGGAAGGAGTCCAATCAATTGACAAACAGTGGCCACCACCATTTTTTGCCTCGAATTTTTATCCGATAGTTAGCCACACTGTTGTCGTGCATGTCTACACCTCCCATGTTTTTGTTATAGTCCATCAGCCTATCCGGCTGATCAATTACAACAACTTTTCTCTCACTCCGGCTAAATCTTTTGATTTTTTGCAGAGGATGAATAAATCCATGATTCGTCCCTATCGTAACTATACTGCTGTTATTCCACCTAACGACAGTAATTTCATTTTTTTTTTTTTTGTTGAATTGCAGTATCATATGTTCCGGGCGGATTTTTGCATAATTTTTTTTTTCAAATTAGCTTTTCCTCTTCATGTTTCACGCACTGTTCCGATGGCAAAAAAACTTTTAGACTTCAAAGGTGCCAGCAAATCGTAAGAAGTAAAAAAATTATCAAACAATACCCGATGATTCGAAGGGGTTTCAACTACTTTTGGCAAAGTTGTAACTACACGCGCTCCTAATAGTATTCTTTTGTCATTGTATATTCCTTTATCAGCTTCACAATAGGAAGAAAACTGATATAAATATCCCTTCGAAGAGCAAAGGCACCACATTTAGAAACCGAATCGGACTGGCTTCCTCCTAATCAACATTTTGGCAGAATTCCTGCCAAAGTAGGGGACCATTTGTTCATCTACTGAAACGATGTGGCTAAACACACCAAATAGCAAAAATTTCTTCATCAGCAAACAGCTGAAAAATTTCATATGGAGTTTTGCCGCCGTGATGAGCAATAAGTTCCTCAATAGAAGTTGACTCCACCGATGTCGGTTTAGAGGTGTAGACTAGGCGTTCGCTTTCCAAATGAGATTGAACTTGACCTTGTTTTTTGATTTGCTAGGATTCGGTTTATTCAGTTCGTCTTATATTTGTGTGCAATTCAAAAGTGCCAGTAATGTCCCTATTTAAAGCCGGCTCTAGACTATTGTCTAATATTGGTAACAATATTATTGTCAATCGTCTCCTCATCCGTGATTTTATCTACTTCAGGTGGGACGTATACCACATCAAGCTCTTCGACAACCGAATCAGAGAAATCAGATTCCTCCAAAACAGCATGCAGCTCCATCGAAGACCAAGCTCTGCCAGAGTCCGGATTCAAAAAAAGTACAATAATTTGCATATTTCTACCAATATGCAACAATAATTATTGTATACTTGCCATCGTATTTTCTTTATCTACGAATGGAACTCGAAATCAGTAGCAAAAAAGCAATCAGAAATAACCACTTCACCTGGATGCAAGACAAAGAATAAACAGGACAGGAGTCCGTCACACAGCAGACGCCAGACAGTGTACAAAAACCGTTATCAAAATTGTTTCAGTATATTGCGAAAAACATGCACGCACGTGCACTCGTGGAAAAAAAAAAACTAGAAAGCAATAAACGACAAGGCGTATCTCAACACCGTTATAAGATGACTAGATGGCCCGGCACTTCGTGGAGTGTGACTTAAAGACACTGCACATCTAGAAAAAATCACTTCAAGCAGGGGCGTCTGCTTATTCAATTGAACAGTTTTATAAAACTGACAACATCTCACGCGTAAAGAGAAAAAGCTTTGCAGCAGAAATTCAATAGTGGCGATAATTGAACTCGTATACCGCCAAAGTTGCGAAAACGCAACACCTACTTCAAATAAAGGGTTTTCCAATAGGGACTTGACAACTTTGAATTTAATTTGTGAACGCACTCTTTCACTAATCATCAAACTGTCACTGTCAATTTATTCAGTAAACTCAACATTTTCATCATGGTAAAGTACACGAACGAGCAACGTCTGCAACTTATAAAAATTTTCTACCGAAATTCGGAGTCGGTGACTGCAACTTTCAGAGCGTTAACTCAAATTTTCGGTCGTAGTTCTCGTCCTAGTAGACAGGCAATAACAAGTTTAGTGCAAAAATTTGAGTCTACATATTCGTAGCAAACGATCCAAATCAGTCAATTCGACGGCGTTCTCAAGAATTAGGCATCGCTCAGACCACATTGTGGTAAGGATTTTGGTTTACACCCATACAAGATCAAGCTGACTCAAGAATTGAAGCCGATAGACCATTTGAAGTGAAAATCCACATGTGCTTCATGAATCACCTCTTTATTCACAAAAAATAACTGTTTGGTGCGGTTTGCATGCCGGCGGCGTTATTGGGCCATATTTTTTCGTCGACGATACCGATCATTACGATACTGTGAATGGTCAGCGTTATCGCGCCATGAACACCGATTATTTTTGGCCCGAATTAGAAGATATGGACTTGGACGACATGTGGTTTCAACAGGGTGATGCCACAAGCCACACAGCAAACGCTACGATCAATTTATTGAAGAGTAAGTATGGTTAGCGTGTTATCTCAAGAAATGGGCCAGTCGATTGGCTGCCTCGTTCGTGCGATTTAACGCCGCTCGACTATTTTCTATGGGGCTACGTTAAGTCCTTGGTTTATGCCAACACGCCGACGACGTTGAAAGAGCTCTGAGCCAACATTGAACGCGAAATAGCGGCCGTTTCGACCGAAATGTGTGGCCGAGTCGTTGAAAATTGGGTCCAACGAATCGACCGCTGCAAACGTGCCCGCGGTGGCCATATGAACGAAGTCAAGTTCCATTCATAAATGTTTTGATTGTACTTCAAGCCGATAATAAAGTTTTTGAAATATCTCAAATGGTTTGCGTTTTATTTAAAAAAAAAATTGTCCAGTCCTTATTGGAAAACCCTATATAAATTTTCATGATAAAATTGACTAAAATTATTTATTTCTCGCCCAGATAGAATATTATGCTATAAAAAATGTGCCAATTATATCTGAAAGTTTTAAACGTCTTCCGCCAAAATTCTTCAAGACAAACCCTTCAAAATTGATGAAAACTAGCTTCACATAAGTGAATATGTGAACAATATGAAAAACGTAATATTTCTCTATGAATTAATTTATAGGGACAAACAACATGTCATATAACAACAAAAAATAACGGCTACAAAAATTCTCAAATTTGGTGTTGCGTTTTCGCAACTTTGGCCGTAAATGGGTTAATATGTTGCAACCACTTTCACACTAAGTCAACTTAAAATAGATTTCAAGTATATTATTTCAGTGCAGTTTAATACTAACATGACATAGAATCGTTGAAAATAAGAGCTAAACACGAATAAGTATACCAACTCCAATTTAACCTATAAAACCCATTAACAGAGATTCGGTGTTTTATTCAAAAAAAAATGATAAAAATAATAAAATTTTCTAAAAATTATAATTATATTCATTAATTAAAATTATATTCAGCTCAGAAATCTATTAAGTAAGAAAAAAGTTACACTCAAAAAACTTTGAACCTCTCTCCTGAAAGATAGCATATTTGCACTCGATATACAATCCTTTTTAGGGTAAGGTGTGAATGCCTTAAGCGCCTGGTCAATGATCTGATTTGAAGTTCCCTGTTAAGCTCATTCGTCTGATATAAAATGATGAATGCGAAAGGATGCGTCAAGCATATTAGAATTTAGTTTTAACACTCATCATCGATATTACCGGTATCTGTTGGCTAGAAGTCACAGATATACTCAAATTGTTGGAAGTACATTACATATATTTTAAGTAGCTGCAGAATTGACCAACCAACTTCAGTTTCAGTCACTTCTTTCTTTTGTCTATAGAACCTTTGCCATACCAAAGAAACATGAGTTCCCCTACTGCAATTGTAAGCCAATTAAAATGTTTTGCAAAAGCTCGGCAGATCTGGGTCATCTTGGCACAACAAGGCATACGATTTCATTCATATCAATATGTACATAAAGCAAATCTAGGACAATACACCATGCAGTTTCACTGAACTATTTTTATTGCAACGTGTATAAAATTGTACAAACTACGTTTTCTATGGTAAGGCGTATTCGATTTCTTACTTGTCTAGGGAATGTATAAATATTGAATATTGAATAAATTAAACAATTTTCTTTAGATTCTTGTCTAGGTTAACAGTGTACCGCATCAGTTTTCCATACTCCGTCAGCAGTTTCAGCCAATAGCATTGCACATGCGACATTTTCAAATTATTCCAAATGAATTTATACCCTCTCTGGGCGATTTCCTTAGCTAGGTCATCGTGTTCTTTGAAAAACAGCAACACCTTCTCCAACTCTTGTTCTGAAGGATACGATTTAATTGGAATATAATGAACCCATGGTTTCAATGCAAAGTAAAAAAACTCATTCCACTCGTCACCGACATGGAAAATCAAAGACTTGCAGAGAAACAAATGTTTTAGGCGAAAACTAGCTGCCACTCCTCGGAAATTGAAGAGATACTTGTATTTACAATGATCCTCAAAAGGAACCTCCTGTGCTGGTTCAGCATTAAGGGTGTCCTTCAGTGATTTCCAGGCTTGATTCTTCGTATACTGTGCATCCACCAAATCAGGGTTTCTTCTAGATAGCAAAACTAGTGAGTCACGTTCATCAGAAGTTCTTGATCCGCGAAAGAAACCCTTTGTTGATTTCTCTTCCCATGGCCATTTCTTTGCTGCCATTGAGATCGAATATCGATGTCTATCCCAGCGACCGATTCCAGTGGGATAGAGTGAAATAGCTGGTCCACCTTCCCAGAATGACCAAGCCGGATACATGATGTCTAAATACTCATTGGTCTTTGAAAAAGAAAGAATAGGCCCTTGTGGACCATGGTTGCGTCTTATTTGTGGCCAATCACGACAGTTTATTATGAATTCCATGTCAGGCAGTTCATTCAGAAGTGGTTTTATAAAATGCTCGATACCTGCACATCTGGATGGAAACATGCAATTGTTCTGCCGATAGAGCACATGATCCACGATCTGATATTTGGTTCCAAATGGCACCATAGAATCGAGGTCGATTCTGGTAATACCGGTAGACTGAAACGACGCCAGATCTCTTTCTATGACTTTGGTATGGCAAGAGCACTCATCATCGGACTCCTTAGGACATGGTGTGTATTTCTTGAGGGCACTTTGGATCTCCTTGAGAATGGTGTTTGCTTCTGTAAGAAAAATTAGAATGACTTTCAAGTAAGCTCAAACATTTGGCGCCTTACCCTTTCCGTATCTTAATGATTGTGATTTGCATTCTGATTTATCTGCAGAGCACTGACCTTCAGACCCAAGTGCTAATGATTTGTGGAGAATTATAGTTAGAAAAATGATGATTTTCATAACTAAGTTGGAAACTTTTCATCGTTGGGTGGAACCATTACTTGAACTTTTGTGGCTTCCGTTTGACAGTTTGTTTATTTAGTGGTGTATATCAGTTAATTCAGTGTTTTGATATCATGTAACAGGTGGGTATAACAGTTTGAGTTTTCGACCATTTTCGAAATCAAATTCGAAATCGATTAATTTGTTTAGGAGTCAAAAAGTAACTGAAAGACCTACATAAACTTTTACAGAGAAACGCAAATATTCCAATATTCTAACTTTGGAATGCATCCCTCAATAGTCTATGCAATTTTTATAAGAAAACAATGCCGGAAGACCAAATAATTGCGAAAGTTAAGCTTATAGATCAAGGATATCAGACCGTAATTCGACTTCACCGGTCCTTGAGACGTTGGTTTCAGGGCTTTGGGCTAATTAATTGGTCGTTAGCAATACTTCACACATTATAAGAAAGTGCGGCCAACAAAAGACATCGAGTTGTTCCCCATGCTGACTATTAAGTTTAAATTTAAATATTTTACTTTCTATGGGTACTTCACTTAATTTCTGCTGCCACGACAGCCTAGCGTAGAGCTGGGCCTCAACCAACAATACTTCCCATTTAACGCAATCTTGGGCTTAATAAGTTGACTAAGGTAAATTTCCACTTGAACGAGGTGCTTTTTTTAGGGACTTGAATGGATTCGGTGACATTGTTTGAGTTGTCAACAGAGGCCAGGTGCACAAAGTTTCTTGCTACCTTAAAGCGGTGCATTACCGTTGTGGGGTGCAGTCCCCGGCATTGGCATTGAGTGTAATTTCTTGTGGGCAGCACAAACTTTGTTTTACCTTCATTTACCAATAAACCCATATTCGCCGCTTCTGTTTCATTGGCCGCAAATGCGACAATGACAGCTCGGTGATTTCGTCCAATAAAGTCATGGCTTCCTCATCTTAATATACACAAGGGGACATGGTGGTCTCCGGATCGTTAACCGCTAAACAAAATTGATCTTTTCGCTACAGACGTACGGCATTCCTCAAATATTCTGGACGTCCGAATTTTCCGGTTAGTCAACATTGGCTCGGATTACCACCTTGTTGCAGTCCAAATCATCATCTTTTTATCGATTTTAATGCCTAACATGATACCATTTAGAGAGATGTGCTATACGAGTATACGGCCATGTCTAGTTTTGGCATTTTTCTCAAACTCGTAGGTCTGTGCAGAATGATGATTGCGAGCGCTCCCGTAACGACCGATATCTATGACGTCAAAAACGCCTTTAGACAAGGTGACGTTTTACATCATACTCGAAAGAATTGGTCGGAATTCAAAAGTCTGTGCAATTACTAGCGTACGCCGATGATATCAGGGGGCTGTCACCGGTGCGTTCCCTAGTATTGAAACTTAAGCTGCCAAAATGGGTTTAGCGGTAAATGAGGGCAAACCAAGTAAATGTTGTCAACAAGAAGGGACACACAACATCGACACAACATAGTTGCACAGCTATAATTTGGAGATAGTAAAGGACTAGGCTCTGCTATGAAAAACCCTTCTAAAAATATTAGGTCTCGTTTGCGTTGACGTTGTTTAGAATAGAAGATTTGAAGACGAACTATACGAACTGTACAGCGACATCGACCAAGTCAGAAAACTGCGCATCAGTCGCCTAAGATGGCTAGGACGTGTAAAGCGAATGCACACAATTGCTCCGGCCCGCGGAATCCTCGAATCTAAGCCGAAAGAACGAAAGGAACACAAATATAAGGAGACCTCTGCGGACTTGGAGTGTGCAACTAGAGGCAGTTAGATAAAGACCGAACTAACTGGAGAGGCTTGTTAGTTGAGAGGTTCACCCCGAACTGTAGCACGCTGATAGAACTGCTCCAAAGGGCAGGACATTTATTAGAAAATTTTACAGGTTAAGAGATACCGGGAAATCGTATACATTTCAGAATCCTGCTTTTGCAAAAGCGTTCGCAGCTGCGAAGCCGTTTTACATTACATCAGAAACCACCCAAATACCAGTCTTGGTCAACCAAGCAGATATTTTAATCTAAGCAGGACTTATATCTGGAGAATTCTACATTCAGAAAGTATGCATGCATTCCACCATGTACCAGTACAGGAACTACAACAGAAACTGCCCGTATTCTATGGGATGGATTCAATAATTTTCACAATTTACGTACCTGGGCAGAAACCGATTGCCACTCCAGGAAACACTGAGTTTTTTAGCATAGCTTCAGCGTCAATGTGTGTGAAAGAATGGCATTGTTTTAAGTTTTTAATGTACAAAGTCCTGTCTTATAATGTATCAGGATTAAATAATAAGAGTGTTTTTATAAATTTATCAATCAATTTGAATTTGATTTTCTATATGAAACTTTTTTACAAAAAAATAGCTCAATTTTGAAAATAGATTTTTTAGCTTTGAATTTAAATCGATACCAGCTATTAGAATACAGTCAAGAGGATGAGCCAGTGGAGGATGTTTTTTTTTGGGTATAAGAAGGATCTACAAGATATCAGCTGTGAATTTCGAGTACATATTTGAACGAGTAAGATACCTATTACAAATCTCAATTTTAATAATGCGACTTTTCGGTTACTCCCAACGTACATTAACTGCAATCATTGGGACAGTGATTTTAAGAATTTATAGCACGAGAAAGGAGCAGTAATTTAATGGTGGTTGCTGACCTGAATGGAAGAATTGGAAATGAAGCTGGAAACGAAAATTTAGAAGTTGGAACTCAACGAAAATCGAAAGACACCGTCCTTAATGCAAGAGGGGTAAAGTTAATAGATTTTTATAATTCTTATGGGTTGAGAATCCAAAATTGGAACTACCTTGTCAGATATGGGTGGTGAATTTACTTTTGTTGGTAAGCAAGGAAGCTCGGTAATAGATTATTGTCTCGCTGGTGGAAAGTGGAATGATCACATTGTCGATTTCCAAGTCGAACATGTCCCGTTTTCAAACCACCTTCCTATAGTTGTGACTTTTGGACTGATGGCGTTGGAACAGGAAGGAAGCAGACCTATGATGCTATTGCCTAAAGAGACCAATACGTATGCAACATAACCCAGATAGAGGAAACCATCAAAGCATCTTATCCGATATCTTCCTCAAGGAACGCAAGGAAAGATTGTATGGCTCCTTGGTTTGACTTCGAATGTAAAAAAGCCACTCAGTTATCGTTTACTTGGCTAAGAGCATATCGTAGTTCAAACGAGGGTTATTTCAAAAACCTTTATTTGCAAGCAAACAGAGAGTACAAGGAATTGTGTACATGGAAAAAATCAACATTTTTGGAAGCAGAATCGAAGCGACTAGTTCCAAAAGCGAAAAAATGTTGGACTTAGTTAGGAAGCTGAATGGCAAGAACTTAAACATTCATCATGGACTATGCTCTAATCTTCTGGCTACGCATTTTAAGAATTTATTAAATCCAGTACAAGAAATAATTAATTTTCACTACGCACCCCTGGTTCCGCTAATGAAATGTTGGATGCGGTCATAACGCAACAAGAGGTTGCTGAAGCATTGATTAAGCTTAAGGATGGAAAAGGAGCTGATTCTGATGGGATCCCAACCGAATTTTATAAATATAGCACCACAAAGTTCTTCGATAGACTTATGTTTATATACAATAATATGTTTGAAACAGGATCCATACCGCAAGAATTCAAAGAATCCATAATTTTCCCAATACATAAAAAATGAAGTTTGTCGGAGCTATCTAACTATAGAGGCATTTTCTTCTTAAATGCTTCCTACAAAATCTTCACGCTAATTCTACAGACACGTCTCAACACATGGATCAACTATAATAAGCTCTTGCAAGAGTACCAGGCTGGTTTTAGACCAGGCTATTTAACGATTGACCATATCTCCATTCGTGGACTTCAAGTCAGCATTTGATGCGGTTGATAGACAGGGTCTATTCTACAAGCTCAATAATATTGGTATATCAATCAAATTTTTCAGAGTCATGCAAAACTTATATATTGACACAATGGCGGCAGTTTGGAACGGTGAAAAGAGGTCAGGGTGGTTTAAAACTGAATCAAAGTTGTACTATGTGGCGAATCTTATTTGCTTTGTTCATTGATGATCTCGAAAGCTGTTTACCGAGTGACATCGAATACGCGGGTCATATAATCAAGGCACTACTGTTCGCAGACAACATCGTGCTCTTGGCGTGTTCTCCTGATTCATTGCAGCTAATGATCAACTGGCTTTCTCAATATTATGAGTTTTGGAATCTGATAGTGAATTTGGAGAAATCAAAAATTACGATTTTTAAGAAGGGGTGGTGGGGGGGGGGCAGAAACTCTGTAAATGAAAACTGGTATTATAATGGTGAGGCCGTAGAAATTGTTAAGGAATTTAAATATCTCAGAGTTTATTTCACATAAAGTTTAAGTATGGCGAAGCATCTGAAGGAGAAGTTGACAAAGGCTAATAGCGCAATCAGTGCATCGTGGAGTAGATGCTTTTGTAATAAAAGTATTGCACACAGTAGCAAATTCCGGGTTCTTGAGGCGGTATCGGAATCAATTTTATTTTACGCAGCACAAATATGGCGAATTTTTCGACTACCACCAAATATGCCAAATTATATGATAATGTTGGAAACTGGATTGTCACCTCTCTTTATTCGTACCGTTAAAATGCAAATTGATTACGTGCTTAAGATTATGAACACGGAAAATCACCGGCCTCCGAAGATAGCGGCCCTCCAAGGCATACATGATGAATTGAGCTAGTATGCTGAATGGGTGGATCTAGCGGAGGACTGCGGCATGGATTTAAGTCTAGATAGTTTCGACTGTGTTCGCTGGAAGGCTTTACTATATCAGTTTATTTCATCAGTGGATTTGAAGTGCAGAGAGAGATTTCTGAGCAACGCCCGAATCGCTCCCCAGAGCAATACATTCCCAACTTAACCGTAATTTGGAAGAAAGGAATTATTTTCAAGATGACAATAGAATCGATAAAATATCAATGATGTTCAGGCTACGGGGAGAGCTGATACACCTAAACTTTATTCCTCACAGAGAAGATTTACCCATCTTATGTTCTTTGCGTAATTTGGGCGAAAGAAAAGATATTATCCATTTCATGGGGAAATATCCTACTTTAAGAGAAATATGAAGGAAAACTAAGTTATATCTCTTATAAACAAAATCGAAGTTCAAAAACTATACCAATACTGCAATCCGGCACTAACCTATAGGGTTCGTATAATTAGTGAAAATTTTTAAATTTCAAGAATACTATTTTATTAAGTTTTATATTATATTTATCAATATAAAGTAATTATCGCATTTGTTTTGATGGAATATTAAATTTTCAAAGTATTGTAAAATGTTTGAGTGGGTACAAATGATAGAACTTATTCTTTTCAATACAAATCGCCTTATTCCGTACAGTTAAAATTCGAAATTTAATCGTTTCTCTCAATAAAATCCAATTTCTCGACCGCTTGGCGCTTATACTTTTCTTATCTTTTACTTAAACCACTTAATCACTTCTCCTAATGAACACTTCAAATTCAACTGATGAACTCAATCTCATACCTTGGGGATGCTGATATTTATACTCGAATGCCATACTTCGAGAACAATTCTCGCCATCCAGCGTCACATACAATTTCCATTTTGCTAGAAAATTCGATTCCACTCTCCATTCACCAATGGTTGAGTGTTTGCTATTCAAGTATCGAAATCTTCTTCTATGATGACGCTGCTCATATTTAAGTGGTTATCACACTGCTTCCTCCCTACAGTTGTTCGTCCCGAACAACTTCGTCATTCCGTTGAAATGACACTTTCTATCCAAATGGACTACCTTCAATTTTCCTTGAGCCCCACGCTGGATCCGGTAGACAACGTCATTAATGAGGGTTATCACCTTGAATGGACCTTCCCAGTCCTGTTGCAATTTTGATGATTTGCCTTTCTTACGCTGAGAATTATACAACCAGACTAGATCTCCTTCGTTGAAGCCGGAAGATTTCGGCTTGATGTCGTACCTAGTCTTCATCCGGCTGCTCGCTAGCTTCATCTTTTTTCTGGTGTCCTCATGCAATTTACGAATCCTGCTGCGCAAGTCATCCATATAGTCGTTCACCTCTTTGGGCTCCGTAGGTGTGGATCCGAATTTTGCTTCACTTGGCAACCGAACTGTTTGACCAAATAAGATCTCGGATGGTGTGTGTCTTGTTGAACTATGGACTGCTTTTCGGAAGGCCATTAAGAAGAGGAGGGGTATGTCTCGATCCCAAACCCGTTGTTGTTGTTCACTATCTGTTCGGCTACGGTCATAGCCTCTTGATTTGGGATGGAAAACACTTCCGGTCACTTACTGAAGTTATCCATGATCATGAGGGTGTATCGATTACCATTGAAGGTTTCGGGAAACGGCCCAGCGATGTCGATGGCTATTCGTTCGAATGGTGCTCCGACACTGAATCGTTGCATTTGTCCATGTGGCTTTACTTTTGGACCCTTGGTAGCCGCACATCTTATGCACTTTTTGCACCAATTCTCGACATCTTGTTTAGCGTTTAGCCAATAGAAAAGTCTATATTCTAGACTCCAACCCCCTATTTGCTCAGTCCTGATCATTTGGATAGTCGCCTGTTCTTTCGCTTTCTTACCACTGACTCCTTTTGCATTGTTTTACTTGTGAGACTGGGATAATTGCCCTGGAGTGCCCGACTTCTGCTACAAACTTCTGCCCCGCGAAGTAAGCATTTCCCAACTGATGGCTTCGGGAAGTTTGACCGGGTTTTTGGTAGTCGTTCCTGCCGGTTTTACCTTCTATTTGCCTGTAACCCCAGTGCAGGCAGCCTTTTCGCTGTACCGGTTCTTTACAATGCCCTTGCAGATATCCGACTTTATCGGAGTTCCAGCAGCGCATCCTTCGTCTCCCCCGCAGAATATTTCGTTGCACGGTAGTTAGTCTTGAGCAGGAGCATCCACCAGATGCCATTTCCTTGACGAAATGTATTCCTTTGGAAGCCTGATTGGTTGCTTCCATCGCCAGAGTGAAGGCAAATGCTTCACCAAGGGTTCTTTTCCCGGATATCCTTACAGCTGACTGTAGCTCCAAATCTGCGATGCCCCTGATGAATGCGTCCGTTGCCATTTCGTCGATTATTTCTTGTCCTGCGGTGAGATATAACTGACGTCTGCTTGGAGCTTTTGCAGTATTTCTCCTCGTTGCTGTATACGGCATTGCAATTGAACCTTGTAAACCTTCCTCATGTGGCTATCACCAACGAAATCTTCTGCTATGTAAACCTAGATGACGCTGCTCATATTTAAATGGTTATCAAAGTATTATATGTGAAAAAAAAAATGTTTTGTCAACTAGGCAGACGGCACAAAAGCCAAGCTCTTTGATTTTTTGTTTTATAAACTATTTTATGTTATTGCATTTGATGATAACCAAATAAATATCTATTCTAATCTAATGGAATTGTTAGAGCCTTTCGTAGACTAACTTTGGCTTGCAAGCAAAACAATGGTTTGCACTTTGAACAATTTAATATTTAATTTAATTTTTAATACAAGGTTTCACCTGTTTCAATAAGTTGGGTCGTTTCTTGAAAACTATTAACTTGAGATGAAATTAACTGTTGTTGTTTTCTTGTTTGTAAATACTAGGTACATGACTCAAAGTTGCAAAAAGAAAACAGGGCAGTGCAAATGCTGACCAATTAAATTTTTTCCCCAAAATATGTCGTGAAATATCCCCATAAAGTCTTCTTTACATTGGGTGTACCAACCCTGTATTGTTGTTTGAAAAAAAAAACTCCGTCCATTCAATTCAATATATTTTATGATGAATCAACATTGTTTTAAGGAATACACTCGCCCTTAGAAAATTCAGAGAAACCCATAATTTTGCAAAACCTCGCGAAACCAAACTGTTATATCCATTGTGTACCGACAAAATAAACTATCTACATGGCAGTGCCATTCCCAATTTGCCACAACTCTATTCACACACTATTTTTGACGTTTCCTTTTCTATCACAATTCGTCGACACAACCAGAGTTAGCCTTTCTTTCATTTCCATTTATCCCCTTCTTTATTCGATTTTTATTCCGAACTTCCATCCGACGATGTCGTCTTTTTCGTGTCCGTGACAACGACGACGACCAAAAAAAAAAAAACAAAAAATACCAAAATTATACAGAAAAGAAAATTTAACCCAAAATATTCAATTCAAACAAAATTACGAACCAAGCAATCCAAATCAAAATCGCGAATCCATTTCCTAACCTTGTGGCACCTCAATTTGTTTCCCTTCTAATTGGAATGTATACGTTTTAGAAAAAAAGGAAAAATACGAAAAATAAGAAACCCTTTTCCAAAATAGCTTTGTAAACAAAACGAATTGTGTGTGAAGAAAATAAAATAAAGAGAAAATTCCTCGCAAAGCTGCAGTTCCATGTGTCCATTGTTAAATATTTTACACGAGAAATAAATAAAAAAGAAAAAGAAAATTGTGTTTTCGGCCGATTGTAAATCATCAACAGGGGAGCTACGAGTTTCATTGAATTGCTTTTCATCATAATTTCATAATTTTTTTTTGGATAGAACTCTCCGTCGTTTCTGAAAAAGGTAAGTGCGCGAATAATCAATTATTTAAACTTTTTTCTTTTACACTTTTCATACATACATATATGGAATTGCAAATTGGCCATTGGCTTCCGATTTATTGTGGACACATAAAAAACATTTCCTTTTCTTTTGGGCGGATGAAACGGTAATCAGGGGCCCCCTGGGAGGATTACGTGGGTTCCCCCAAGCCATGTCGATGTGTGCTCATATGTTGGCCATTCTACAAATTGTGTGTGAAATTAGTTTTATTCAAAAGGAAAAGTAGGTACTTGGGCGAAGAGAAACGTTAAAAGTTAATCGTGATTATGAATCATGTGGTCGTCAAATTACTTTTTTGTGTTTCTTTCAATTCAAGTTTCGTGATCTTTTTATTTTGCGTTATTTTGGGCTAGAGATAATTAGAGTCAACTCACCTGACCGCAAACATATTCAAATCTGAAGTTTGTTAGGATTTTTGTTTTTGCGCAATTCTTGGAGGCAGATCACCAACTTCCTTAAATATTAATCACTGGGAGAGGTGTGTCAATGATCTCAGTCCGTAATTGGTTTTCATTCCTTGTTGGGAAGTTATGAGTAACTTCGGCTCCAATTTACCTTTGGCCGGAACTTAGTCACACAATGTGGGAAACAATCTGAAAAAGGCAAAAAACGTTAACTAGATTTATTGAAAAAGAAAACGACCACGACGTTCAACGATGATCACATGCTTTCGCACTGCAGTCACCTTAAACATGCCAATATTGACCCAATCAAGTTGATTTGAATTTTTGGCCGCGGAATATTTTGCTTTTGATCCAGCCACTTGACTCATTCGTGTGGAGCAGAAGAGTAGAGTAGACTTCAGTCGAAATGTTTCCGCATTGCTACACTTCATTCCAAGTGCTTTGTTTTCAGGCATAAAGTTTCAATTGCAACAGAGACTTTGATCTTATTGTAACAACATCCACGGATGTAAATGGTGTTTTTTAAAGAGCTGTATAACTTTTTTTAAAACTGTAATGACGCATTGAATTTTATTCAACCATTTTTCTTCGTTATATACAGGGCACCAGGCATTTGGATGCCCAATAACTCACTTGAATATTGACTTCCAAGGCTTGAATATAAATAGACTTTATATAGCTCCAGAAGTATTGATGGAGTTGGGTCAAATAGCACGATCTTGGTGGCCAATACACTGGCCCATTTTGCGATATAATGTTGTAGTTGAATCGAGTTCTCAGTAAGTCAATGGTTTCCTGCTGTTCACATTCTCGAAGCAATAATCACTCACCATTTTTTTTTGCTGTCGGCACAGTGCACTCAGAACTAGTACTCCTTGTATGTTCCTTTTACTGGAATTTCTCAGTCTTTCGTAGAAATATGAGCAAGCGCTTCAGTGATAAAGTGCGTACAGTACCAGCACCCACCAAATCAGCGCCGAGTATTGCACTTGCATGTACCCGATGCGAGCGCTGCCCGGACAGCTAGAATTTAAGTCCAGTTTGGCTGCCGCTAGGTATGCAAATGCGTTGCCCCCTCCGCCGGTTCTTCACAATATAGTTCGTTGTCATCAGGATTGTGTATATCTCCGCTTGGAAGATCGACGCAAGTTAGTTTTCCTAACGAAGAATGAAATCTAACGTTGCCATCCTCCAGCTCTAGTGAGTGTTGTCATAGATCACTTCTCTTGAAATGGAAGATGGTTTTGAGAGTGCATCCCATGATATGAATATTAACTGAGACATACCGTTCTTGGATCTTGCGGAAAACTCCTTTGCACTGCCAGAAGACCGTTTAAGGCTGTCTGCGCTTTAGATGCAAAAGACTGTACAGCTACGAGTACATTATTTGCATGTGCTTGAGTATAGACATCAGAACTATTGCACCACAGCAGTGGAGACAGGACGCCGCCTTGCATGCAACCAATATTTATCGCCGCCAGCACATGACCATTGTTCGGTGACGTTGTCCATTGACTGGCACCACTGTGAGGACCACACTAAACAATACACTTTTGTGTCAATCTCATTTTGTTTGTTGGCAAGTTCACAGAGTCAAGAGTGAGGCTCGTCACTAAATAAGGGTTTTTGTTAAAAATAAGGGACGACTTCAAGCTGCTCCAGAGCTCACGCCGCGAATTCCCATCACATGCCAATGGTCTTGCGGCTTTAGTTCTTGAGCCAGTTGAATTTTATACGTGTGTTGGCCACGAAGAATTGATAATCTCGGATCTTCTTTCACTCACAGTGGCCACAGTTTCTTCCGTACACACGTTACGTGAACGGGTTGTTGGATTTTCGCTATGTAGAGAGTTCGTGTGGTACGAAATTAACCACAACACGATGAATAGCGAGTTCAGATGGTCGATTATGAAGACGAAAAAAAATCGCGTAACCTTCTTTATGTTTTGCGAATTAAAAACCGATGTTTACCGTAGGTTTTCGTAGCGCTCTCCTTAACCTTAATGTGAAAGAACTATCAGAAATAACAGAACGGTTTGAAAGTTATCAGTCGGAACCAGGAACTTATTTTATGTAGGGTCCGAAGCAATGAATTTCAATCGACAACGACCAAAGAACATGCGTCAACATCACTTTTTAAAGACTATGAGTAAATCGTCTAAATGGCGCCGAACCCCTGCATTCAGCGGTTACTTTCCTGTAAAGTTTGAAGCGCTAGAGGATTGTTATTGTAAAACTTCAACTCGTGGTATCCCCACAAAAACGAGTCATGGTGGGGGTCCGGCGGGCGAAGACTTTTTTCTTGACTTGCTTATTAATCGACTCGGAAAAATGCTATCAATTTCACCATACATCGAGACTATAGCGGTGTGCCAATTGCCCCTGACTTTCAGAAAAAGCATTCTGTGTGATGTGATCGGTGTGTTTTTTGCAGTGTATTCATTTTCAGTAGGGATGAAATGTGAAATCAGCTGTTACATTGAGGTGCCAAGCTTCATTCATTTTCAGTTTGCCATTTCACCATGGAAAGATTGACACCGCAACATCCACCGCTAGTTTTTGAGGAGTTAAAATGTAAACTAGAACATTTTCTAATGGGCATCCTTTTTAATTCGTTATCTTTTCTGCGTTTTGGTTTAAAAATTTCACACTTTTGTAGAGCTCTGGTCTCGTGGAATGCGGTGAGGTCTTGTACATCCTTCCACTTGAACTGGTGTAGCTTTTGCCTAACGTCACTTCCTGTTCTTGTATCTTCCTTCTGCTTGGAATAATTTTTTCCATCGAAGAGTGAATGTAGATATACCACTTTGATCAAAAAGTTGTGGCACTCCCATTGTTCCGATTTGAGTTCTGCTTTTTTCGTAAAGTTGGTAAGTCTGTTGTTGACATTCCCTCTAAAACTTAGCGTCATAGCTTGACATTTGTAAAAGTTACGCAGCCAGGGGTACATATATCTCTGTGTGTGTTGGCAATTTTTTTGCAATTTTAGAAATGGATTTAAATTTGCAACAACGAACTTGTATTAAGTGTTGCGTAAAAAACGGATTTAATGGTGCACGAACGTTGGAAATGTTGGAAAAGTGTTTCGGCAACGATTCTTAAAGAAAATTGTCGTTTACCAGTGACACGAGCGGTTCAAAAGTGGTCGTGAGTCAATCGAAGATGATGAACGCAGTGGCAGACCATCGACATCGACGAAAACATTGATGCAGTAAAAGAAATGTTGGTCAATAACCGCAAATTAACCATCAGAGAGATAGCGGAGAACTTGAACATTGCCTATGGATCCGTCCAAGACATTTTGGTTTCCGTCGTGTAGCAGCAAAGTTGGTGCCAAAAGACCTCAATTGCAAAAAAGAGACCGTATTGACGTCGCAAAAGAGATGATTTGCGAAGCTGAATCCGATCCCACATTCATCAAAACGATCATTACTGGAGACGAGACGTGGGTTTATGAGTACGACACGCAATCCAGACATCAGGCAAGTGAATGGCGTTCACCAAATGAGCCGATATCAAACAAAAAAACACGTTGTTTTCAGTCAAAAAAGAAGGCAATGCTCACGGTTTTCATGGATTACAACGCTGTAGTGCATCATGAATTTTTGCCAGAAGGCCACACAGTAAACAATGGGCGTTATGAGACGTTTGCGTGAAGCAATTCGCCGAAAGAGGTCAGAATTGTGGGCAGAAAACTCGTGGATTTTGCACCATGATAACGCACCGTCGCACAGTGCCATCATTATTCGTAATTTTTTTACGAAAAATGCAACAAATACCATCCAACAGCCACCGAATTCACCTGATTTGGCTCCCTGTGACTGCTTTCTGTTCAATCGAGTTAAAAAATCACTACGGAGAACGCGTATCAGTAGCCGAGAGGAAGTAATGGAAAAATCGCAGGAAGCACTGATGGACATACCGAAAACCGAATATAAAAAAATGTTTCGAGGATTGGATCAAGCGCTGGCATAAGTGTGTTGCAGTCAATGGGGATTACTTTGAAGAGGACAATATAGATTTAGATAAATAAACTTGTATTTTTAATTTTCTGAATAAATTGCGGGAGGAATCAAGGTAGTATATTGGTTTGTGGAAAATCGCCCTAGCTTTGAAAAGACACTTTATTATGCCCTTGAAAATTGAATAGGTGCACACAGCCTATTCAAATTTATAAGTTGAAAATATCATCCACACCCGATTACTACAAAAAGTGAAGGTTCAATGCGAATTTTTCTCTCCAGTTACTATTTTCAATTAAAAGATATCAAAGCTTATAAAGCATCCCATGCACTACAAGTATCCCTTCTTGGTACATACCGATGCATGGGTTGAAATTGTTCTCGTTAGGTATTTTGAATTTTCCTTGAATCTCAGAGAGAGCAGTATCAGTATTATCCCTCATTGATGAGCGAATTAACTTTTTGCTGCTTTTCGGCCGAAAACTTGTCTGGTCACGTGACATGTGTTGCACGCAAATCAATATGTGATCTCTCAACTATACTTGACAATTCTCTTGCAGACGTAGCCCGGCAATCGTGATATAGCGTTAAGTCTTGAGACCAA
This sequence comes from Volucella bombylans, assembly GCA_949129095.1. Classification (NCBI taxonomy): domain Eukaryota; kingdom Metazoa; phylum Arthropoda; class Insecta; order Diptera; family Syrphidae; genus Volucella; species Volucella bombylans. Next base: position 65,287,992 of record OX422140.1, read on the forward strand.
CTGTGACATTTCTAGCATCTCATTCGACACTTCCACAGTCATGATAAGAACAAGCAGTCGACGTTGCCTTTGGTTCGTCTTTTTTTTTTTTCGCAGACATAGTTAGTTACATTTTTATTTAGCATATCTTGCTATTCAATATTAATAATACAATATATATACATATATACATATTCAAACTTAACCTAATGTGTAAAATTAATAATTAATATTTACTGCCTTCAATACAAGTTTTTTATATATGTGGAAAAGTGCATCTTATACAATTAAAATTACAATTTTAAAATTATTCGCATGACCTCATTTTGCATACGTTGTAACATAATAATCATAGTGTCACATAAGAGATACAAAACTGATGAGCAATACTCGAAGTGAGGTTTGATCATGGCATTATATATGTATGTGTATTGCACTTGTTAAGGAGATCTTACTTCTAATTCTAGCAAAGAAACCTACTTTTTTTGCTATTGTAACAGTGTACTCGACATGTAGTGAACTTAAATACAAGTCAATGACTACTCCTAGGTATTTTATATTTTCTACCTGCTCAAATATTTCATTTTCTATAGAGAGATTTACATTTACTTTATCTTTAAGAACCATGCATTTTCTTTTGCTAACATTTAATTTAAGTTTATTTGCATTTAGCCATACACTTAATCTATGTAAGTCCTCTTGCATTCGTCGTTCACATTCCTCCAAGCTCTTCCCAGTTATAAATAAGAGAGAATCATCGGAAAATAAGGCAACCTGCGCGTATTCTAGCTGTTGATTTATGTCTTTGATATATATTATGAAAAGCAGGGCCCCCAGAATTGATCTTTGGGCACTCTTAAAGTTGTTTCAATGCTTCTCGGTGATACTGTATTAACCATTGTTCTCTGACACCTTTTACTTAGAAACGATTTAAACCATTCCAACTCTTTTCCTCTAACTCCGTATCTATGAAGTTTAGGCACAAGTATACTCGTACATAATACTTGTGTCGATCGTGTCGAATGCCCTCTTAAAATCAAAAAAAAACGGCAACTACATAGTTTTTTTGCTGTAAGCTCCTCTTTCCAGCATATCAAAACGCTATTTAGCGCTGTCTCGCATGAATGTTTTTTACGAAATCCCGATTGGTTTTCGAGAAATGCATACATAGGTTATTCGTTTCGAAATATTTCTTTAGTTGGATTTGAAAAATTTTTTCCAAAACTTTCTCAGACACTGGTAGTGAATTTATTGGCCGAAAGTTTTTGCATTTGTCAGTTCCTTTGACTTTTTCAATGGGTGTAATAACCGATTCCTTCCAGGACTTAGGGACCGATCCACTGCTTAATGATATATTTATTACTCGCTCGATTTGGGGCCCGATTATCTCCATTGCGTCTAGCATCATTTTCGGACTGATGTAGTTGAAATCTTTCTTTTGATTAAGTGACCGTAGGGTCCGTTTAATGCTTTGTTCGTTTGTGAGTTCCAATTGAAACACAAACACCGTGTCTGTCATATCCATACTCTGGGAAAACTGTGCTTACGGAATTAATTGGTTAATATCCCTGACACTTCTTACAAAAAACTTGCTGAATTCTTTAGCGATATTTTCATCACCTTTTATGCATATGCCGTTAAAGTAAACATCCTTTGGCGATTGTCTTATTTTTTTTTAAAACGTGCGTTTTTATCGCTCTCCACATGGCTTTGTTACTGCCGCTTATTACTTTAGTGCAAACTTGTGTTTTGATTATTTGAACTATAGTTTATCCAAGAATAAATGTCAGTACAGGGAAGATAGGACATTTGCCTCTTAGTCTGGTTGCAATAACATGCATAAATGTGTCCCTCTTTAAAGCTCTCATAGGGTTGGCATGGTGTATATGATGAATCACCACAAAGAGAAAGAGCATTTCGCTTAGGGTTACCATCTCCCCATTTAAAATAAACAAATAAAAATATTGCTGAACGATGTAAATTTCATTTATCTTTTTCTTCGCCATCCACCGTCCCATATAATTTCCATTTTGCTAGAAAATTCGATTCCACTCTCCAGTCATCAATGATTGAGGCTTTGCTATTCAAGTATCGAAATCTTCTGCTCTTCGAGTATCGACATCTTCTGCTCTGTAAATTTAGATGTCGCTGCTCACATTTAAGTGGTTATCACAATATGATCAATAATTGCACAGTCAATGAATTCTAGTTTCGAAACACCGCGAAAATAATCCTTTTTTTCTTAAACACAACATTAACACCGACACAACAGAGTAATTTGAACCACTATTATTTAACACAATATCACTAAAACGCACATAGTCCAACAATAATATGATCACTTATTGCACTGCTTTGTTGCAATGCATTAAAATAGCGCGCGAATAAAATTTAAAATACAAAGTCCAAAAAAATGTTTTGACTACATTTTAACGGTTTCTCAAAAAGATGAGAAAAAAACGCAAATGACAACACCATCACACATATTATTACACACAAATTCATTTTTGTGTTCTCAAAAGCTTCAAATCCCTAACATTTGAGAATGGTAACACTGCTTTGATGAGATTATTTTCAATGCACAGCCAGCAGTAATGGCGAATGGTGATTTTATGATCATTCTGCCCACGGCTATCGGGCAAGCAAGTCATAGGGTGGCTGTGGTTAAATCTGGAAATAATTACAACAACAATTGTACACAAAGTTCAGTGGCTTCCTTTGTGTTTCAGTGGTAATGTGCCATTGAGTCCACCTACAGGCACCACTGTTAGAAAAAAAGCTTTCCCATAAGCCCTGTACTGATTGTTGGATAAGGTATAGTTCATTTTGCAGAATTCTTCCAATTAAATGTAGATCTTAGCTATACAACTTTATTTTGCTGTGTCTAAGTTGGTTCAAGAACGATGAATTGTTGTATTTAAGAATCTTAATCTTGTTTGCCTCTTCTATTTCTAGAACCGGTTTTTTAAGGTTAACGTTGATTAATAGCGTTTCGTGGTCACTTATTTTGAGTTCGGGAATTACTTTCACAACAGTTGTGCTTGTATTTGTAACAGCGTAATCTATAAGCGTTTGTGTGGTATTTGTCACCCTTGTCGGCTTAGTAACAACTTGTTCACAAAGATTTTCAATTTCGATTGTGTTTTTTAATTCTCTTCTATATAAGTTCGATTCATCAAGCCAATCAATATTTATATCACCTGCTAGTATAAATTTCTGGTCTGAAAGAACTAGCTCCTCTAACCATTCTTTAAACACGTTACAAAAAACTCGCTCAGATGAACTGGGTTACCGATATATGTACCTACTCCAGCCAGATGTATTGACTGGTTATTGTTCGTGACTTTTGCCACAAGCATATACTCGTAGATATGATTACGCAGGGTAACTTGTTTGTGTGTCTTGACTCGCTATTACATCGAATAGGGGAGTGATATTCCTAAAAAATCTCATTGTTATCTATTTCAGGAGTTACGTGTGTAGGCTTAATGTAAAATGCCTGTTTCAGCTGATCTGCACCACAGCTGGGATGTAATGATTACAAAAAATTGTAATTACTCATTACTTGTAATTGTGATTGAAAGAATTCAATTTCTCATTACATGTAATTGTAAATGAAAATTTTCAATTGAACGTTACAAGTAATTGAAAATCCCAATTAATTCCAACTCAATTACATTCATGTAATTGACTCAGGGAATGTAATGGTCAAAATGCTGTAATGATAACATTTTTTCGCAATCATTACATAAAATGTAATTAAATACTTATTTTTCAAATACAATTCTAAAGATATAATAAAACACAACAGAGATTACATTAGGTCGTATACGTCTCGGCGCTAAAGTAGAAAAAACTAAAACGTCCACTAGAACCTGTACCTATTCATACGGTAACAAAAACAGCTGACTTCTGTTTTGTTGTCGTGTTTTTAATAAACAAGTCAATGTGAAAGACATTCGTTGTCTAAGTCTTGTTAAGTGCAGAGTTAGTATTCACAGTGCTTGTGCTTGTAAGAAAATACAGTGATAATGAACGATCAAAGTGATAATAATTTAGAAGTCCAGTGCGATCGCGATTAGTAAGAGGAAATCAACAGATAATACTTCACTCGAACTCCCGCTAAAATAAGGAAGCATGTTGAACAAGTCCTGTTCACCAATTTTTTTGAGAAGAATTTCCAATAAGTCAGCATTATAATTTTTAAATGCCTACGAAATGTACATACACATATCACAGTTGAAAATTACGTCGAAATTTAAACAAATTATTGCACATCGTGCAACTTCACGGCGGCACCCCAGATCAATTACTCCCCTCTTACCTACATACCTCCTCCCCAGTTCTTCACACATCCGTCCCTCGCCTAAAACCAATCTAAGCCATGCACCATGCAGCTAAAACAATCCACATTCCTTACAACAGTGGATTTCCTCGTGCCATCAGCCTTGTTGCATGGAATGAAACTACGAGTATAATGTATGTATGCAGCATATATCTACTAGGTGGGGTGAATAAAAATTTCCTCCTTGGGAATGAAAAACAATTTTTTTAAATGTTTTTTTTATTTTATTCAATATACATAGTCCCCTTTTAGCTTGATACACTTATTCCAGCTATTTTCCGACTTCTTGATCCCGTCCGAAAAGTAATTTTCCGGAAGGTCTGCAAAATACTCCTCCGTGGCGTCGATGATTTCCTGGCGTGAGCTGAATTTTCCATTGATAGCCATCTTTTGAGGTTTGGGAAGAGATAATAGTCCGAGGGAGCCAAATCGTGTGAATACGGTGGATGCGACAGCAATTGGAGCCTTAAGTCATTGATTTTAGCCGTGGTTGCGATGCTCTTGTGCGCCGGAGCATTGTCTTGCAAAAACAAATTTTTTTTTCGCTTCATGTGAGGCCGTTTTATAGCGATTTCGGCCTTCAATTGCTCCAATAATGTACAGTTATACTCGCTGTTGATGGTTTTTCCTTTTTCGAGCTAGTCCACGAAGGGTATGCCATGACAATCGCAGAAAACCGGCGCTATAACCTTTCCGACCCATCAAGCCTCCCTCGGCTGCTTCGAAGCACTCGTGCCGGCTTCTGCCGGGCACTCATTCTGTTCTCTGGTGTGTAATAGTGGATCCAAGTTACATCAACAGTTATCAATCGACGCCAAAAGTCCGCCCGATTCCGCATCAGCAAGTTCAAACACTCTTTCGAAGTGCTCTCGCGTTCGTGTTTTTGGTCAGGAGTGAGCATGCGCAGCACCCAGCGGCAGAATAACTTTTTCATATGCAGAATATTGCCCAAAATTTGGCGTGTGCGCTCAGTACTAATCTTTGTGGTATCTGCTAGCTCGCGCACCTTCACTTTCCGGTCAGCCAACACCATTTCATGTATTTTTTTGACATTGTTCTCTGTAACCGCATCGGAGGGTTTGCCGCTGCGGACTTGATCGGTAGTGGAGTTGCAGCCACCACGAAACTCTCGAAACCAATATTTGACGGTGTAATCTGACGGAGCATTAGCCCCATAATATTTATCCAACTTTTCTTTTGTTTCCTTCGCCGTTTTGCCTCTCAAAAAATAATCCTTTATGAGAGAACGAAAATCGTTTTTGTCCATACTCAACATGATGCCAAACACGTCAACAACAATCAGTTGTCAAAACAAAACTAAAGACAGTATCGCACTGAAATTTGGCATGTCTGCCTAAATGGACTTCAAAGCACCATAACCTTTTTTGCAGTAGCAGCGCATTCTGGCGGTCAAGGAGGTTACTTTTCACCCCACCTAGTATATTCAAAAGACAAGACGTATTCTCTAAAAACAGATAAAATATATTTAGGATATCGATCTCTATAAGGCATCATCAACGTCATCCGGCAGTTCCAGAAAAAATTATGCTAAATATCTGCTTCGCAAGGAAAAGAAAAGTGTTATTAGCTACAATGCAGGAGTAACATCAAAACTCTTAACACATTTGAAAAGAAAACACCCGGTAGAATACAAGAGTTACCTAATAATGAGAAAAACTGAATGTGAAAAGCGAAATAATCCCAAAAACCAAGACCAATTTAATAATGATATTGTGGATTTTGTAGTTCATACATCGTCTCTTTAATAGAAAATCCATATTTCAAAAAATTATTCTATAAACTACTGAATTTAAAAGTCCCCGGGAGAAAAATAACAACAAATCTTTTGAAAACCACATTTCGAAAAATTAATGAAGAAAATAAAACAGAAATGAGAAAGAGTAAATATTTTTGTACAACAGCCGATATCTGGTCAACGAAGCACAAAAGTCATTGGTTTGATAGTGATTTCAAGCGGAGATCGGCTGCTCTAGCTTTTAAACGCCGGTTCACATACCTATGATCGGATTGCAGAAATTATTTGTTTTATAAACGAAAAATATGACTTGCATCCGTTAAATAACATCTTAACGATAACTGATAATGGTTTAAATTTTATAAAGGCATTTCAAGAATATGGGCTAGAGACTGATTCATTTATAGAAAATGAAGACAGTCAGAGCGATGCGGATGAATCTTCTCAAGTTCTTAGGTGGTACGAGAAAAACACACAACGGTTCTTTGTATCCCTGCTCGATAATCTTAGTTCTTTTTTACTTGTTACAGATTATCCATTCTACTCAAAAAAAAATCTAGCACAGGCACAGTATGTTATGTGCAAAAAAGCTTCATGTACCGAATCACATTGAATTGAATTCAAACACTGATAAAAATAGTGTGGTGCAACAACTCTTTGTAAAATTAGAGCTAAATAGGTTTTGGTAAATGATGGCATGTGTTCTGCACTCTTGGCGTAACATCGGCATGATTCCAAATGATATGGGCTTATGTCATTGTGCCATACCATCTTCATACCTCCCATACCACTTCTGCAGCATAGCACATCATTTAAACAGTACTGCGAAAGGGCTTTAGGGGTTCTTTGGAAGTATACATAGAAAACCATCAGATAGTAACACATCAGGCTTAAGCAGTAGACCATTTCCGTTATTTGTTTTCCTATGAAAAAAAAAACTAAAAGGACATAATGTTTTTTCTTAGTAAACCTTTAAAGGTCAATGAAATTGAGTATGGATTAGTACTTGATAGTCTTCATCTTGCTCCTGACATACTTTTGATAATGATAATCCTGGGGTATTTGGTTACATGCTTCAAATAAACCAGTTTTAAGCTCTATTAAGGTTCGGCTTTCTCTGGTTTAAATTTCCTACACATGCAGTAAGATTGTATTACTCGTATTTTGCTAATACTACCAATCATACATCTTTAACAATAGTTATGATATATTTTCCACTGGTATAACTTGCCATGACTGTCTCACGTTTAAGGAGTTACTATACATCGATAATAGGCTCCGCTAATTCGATTTCTCATTTACTTATTTAGGTGGCGCTATAGTTCGGGGTGAAATTGGCTTCAACTAACAAGCCTCTCCAGTTAGTCGGTTTATGTCTCCTTCTACTTGTGCGGGTGTTGTTGGCAAGAGCCAAGGTAGACAAAGTCCCTTACTATAGGGTGACCAGATAGCAATGATAGTTTTTCCAAATGTTATGTTTCAGCTGCTGTGAAAGTTACCAATGATGTCCAGCTGCCAAATTCAGTAGGATTTGCCATTTCATCATGCGTCGTTTTACGCTTGAAGAACGTGCGGAAATTATTACAAAATATCATCGAAATTCATCTTTTGTCTTTTGGATCTTAAGCCACCAATCACGTAGAGATTGGTGCGAAATGAAGAAAACATAGCCGCCGTAGCGGCCTGTATCGAAGAAGAGCTAGTAATGTCGATTCGGCGCCGATCAGCTAAATTGGGCATCGCCAGAGAATCAACCCGGCTTATTTTGCGGTTGGATTTGGGCCTACATGCGTATAAGGTTGTTCTGTCGCAAGAACTGAAGCCGTACGACCAGAAAGAACGCCATGAGTTCGCTAATTGGGCGCTGGAAATTTTGGCCGGAGATCCGGAATTTGGCCAACAAATTATCTTTTCGGACTAGGCCCATTTTCAGCGGCTATGTCAATAAGCCAAATTGCCATTATTGGAGCGAACACAATCTACATCTGGTGCGGTTTATGGCACGGCGGCATCATCGGACCTTATTTCTTTCTGTGGTAATAGATCGACAATATCGATATATTCGAACTGTGGTTTAACTACATGCCATACAATCGATTCAACGCTCGAAATTGTGAATGAGAAATTTGGCGACTGGGTCATTTCACGGCGAGCGTTCATCAATTGGCCGCCGCGATCATGCTATTTGACACCACTCGATTATTTTCTCTGGGGCTACGTCAAGTACTTAGTCTATGCCCATAAGCCCACAATTTTGGAGGAGCTTGGGGCCTACATTCGACACGCTATTGCTGGAATAACACCGCACATATTGGACCGAGTCATCAAAAATTGGACCGGCCGCTTAAAGTAGTGCCAGCGAAGCCGAGACGGCCATTTGAATGATATGCTATTCCACATGGATTGGCATGAATGTAGCTTCAAAATAAAGCCAGAATCAATTTGTATATCTCACACCGCTGTTGCCTTATTTAATTTTTTTTCCTATCGTGCTTATCTGGCCAACCTTTACCTCAAAATTATAGCTGTGGACTGTAAAGTTCTGTCTAATTCGTCGATTTTATATGTCCCTTGCTATTGACAGCATATGTACTCGTATATCATACATGGTTTTGTCTTCATTAACCGCTAAACCCATTTGACAGCTTCCGCACCGGTGAGAGCCCTCTGAGTTCTGTCAATTATGTCGATATCATCAGCGAATGCTAGTAGTTGCACAGACTTTTGAAAGATTGTGCCGCCAGTGTTCGTTTGTGAGTTCCGCAGAATTCTGTCAAATTAACTGTCTCGGTTAAGTCGTTACTGACTTCGGCGAGCCAAGATGGCAAAATCAGAAATGGCTCTATATAGTTTGCCTCTATAAATGCCGTCATATGAGACCTTAAAATCGATGAAATAAATGGTGGTTATCGATTTGGACTTCTTGAGTTTTTTCCCAGATTTGGTTGAATGTGGATTTTCCTTCCTGTGTCATCGTGTTTATAGCACTCGGAGTCGATCAATCAATTATATTGGATTCGTAAAAACACAATAGATAGAACTAAGTGCCTAGAAGAACACATTTTGTGGTTAGCGCAGTGGATCTATACTGACCAATCTACCAATACCTAAGAGGTGCCATTGCTTAAGTATGTCTTGCTATAAATAGGTGAAACATACATTTTTCATACATCGCGTTCACGACTTAAGTAGTAAAGATTCTGGCAAACTGATTTGAAGACAATCAGTACATTCAGGCATAAGTGACAGGCAATTATACTGTGGCGCATATCCATACATCATCAGACCATCTATTGTAAAATAATTCACAAGGAACTAATTAACAATTATCACTTGTTGTATATTCTAAATGCGTTAACATTTGGAAGGTCAAAGCATCGACTTTGACCACTTTTTAGTTGCCTCAAAGACGGAACATACATTAGCCACTAATCACCTTCGACAAGAAGCCTGTGGTATTGAGATGAGTTATTGAAAGTGGACACATAGCAGGGCAAGCAATAAGTGCTAAAAAGAGGAAAACAAAAATTGTACTTAAAAAGAAAGAGAATTTTAAGGGATGTAGAATTTTTTTTAAGAGCCGGAGTACGACGAAACCTAAATTCAACCGAAAGAGTAGAGAAGAAGTTCTATCAATCAGTTAAGCCAACTTAATAGAAGATTCCATAACCCTTTTATGCCCACTGTTGCCATATGGCAACATTACTTTCAGTAACCTGTTTCTCAACGATAAGTACATAAATATCGTAATTTATTTTTTTTCCTCTTCTCCCAACCTTTCTCTTTGTAAAACAGTTCCGTTGCCCCATTGGATTATGGACATATGTATGTTTTGCTGCAAGTTGTAAGTTGCCATTTGGAATAATTTTTTTTTGCGAAAGTACGTTTAAAAAAAGTTTAAATAAATATTAAAAGTTATATAGTGACAAAAAAAATTCTTTATTATTTTGAAAGTTAAAGGTAAGTACTATTTGTTAATAGAATAAAATGTACAATATTCTGTGATTGTTGGTCTCCTGAATTTTTTGAAAATCCATGTTGCCATTTGGCAACAACGGACAGATATACAATTGTTGTTTACTTTATTTAGAACACAAAATGACAAATCAAAAAGTAATCACTGATAAAGACATAGCCTATATTTTGGAACAAGATTGGGATAATTCGGATGATGATATGCTGGAAAAAGATGACGAAGATATTTTGGATGAAAATGTTGAACTTTTAGATCTACCGCAAGCTGTAACAGTTCGCAGAGCTTGTTTCGGGGGATGCTGAAAGGGAAAACAATGAACAATCAGTGCATTGTCTAGTGCATTGACACAAAAAGCTAATGCTTTCACTTCGAAATTTGTCTGGCGCAAAAAAGAATTTTAAGGCATGAATTCTGAATGGAAACATGAGGCTGCTCGTGCTGAAAGCGTAAAGAGTCCTTCGGAATACTTCGTAGCATTCCTTTTGACGATGTGATCATAAATAAAATAGTAGAGGAAAACAATAAATACGCCTTACGACAACATGGAGAAGTGATTAAAGTTGAAGCGGAGAAAATTCGTCGATTTATTGGAATACTCTTATACGAGTATATGGGTGTAATTCGAATGCCCGATTATAGGTGTTTTTGGAGCGACAATTTGCGATATAATGCGATTGCAAATGTGATGAACAAAAACTGTTTTGAAAAAAAATTAAGCAATACTTCCACATATATGATAATCTACAAGCCAAACCAAAAGATAATTCCAAATACGACAAATTGCATAAAATACGACCCCTATAAGACCATCTAAAAAAAAAATTTAACAAAATACCTAACGACGATGAGCATAAATCTGCATCTGTATCTGTATCAGTATCTACCGAAAAAAACAAATAAATGGGGATACAAGGTCTTTACAAGAGCTGGGTCTTCAGGTATAATTTATGATTTTGCTCTGTATACTGGTAAAGGAACTTGCCCTGAATACGGTTTAGGGATATCATCCGATATTGTTTTGTATCTGTGTTCTACCACGCCAACAAACGAAAATTTCAAAGTTTATTTCGATATATGGCTCACCTCTATCAAACTGGCAACCGCTTTACGAGATATGGGAATATGGTGGATTGGAACTGTTCGAAATAATCGAACCTGCACAATGAGAAGACTTTAAAAGCAGCAGGTTGGGTAAGTGTTGATTACAGTGTCGAGAACAATCACAATGTAGCATTGGTAAAGTGGTATGACAATCGAACAGTTCAACTTCTCTCTACTTTCTGCTGTGTAGATCCAATGGACTCGTGTCGCAGATAGGATGGAGTTGCAAAAAAATACATTAAAATTGAAAAGCCGAACATTGTCAAAAATTACAATCGTTTTATGGGAGGTGTGGACGTAGCGGATATGTTAATTGAATTGTATCGAATCAATCACAAATCTAAAAAATATTACTTCCGGATTATTTATTGGTGCAGTAATACAGTTCTAGTTAATTTTTGCCTTCTATATCGCAGGCATATGCGTTTAATGAACTTCCAATTAATTATTGCAAAAACTCTGACCGCAAGACCAGAAGTTCTGACCACAAGCAGAAAGAGAGAAAGAGAGGACGACCCACTTTTTTGAGTAAGTTGCAATCTGTAGAATCGTCCCCTGCTACTGAAAAACCATCACCATCACCATCAACTTCATCACATGCTTCCACACCAGCAAAAACAAAAGTAAGGCGGCCGAATCCACCAGATGATACAAGGTACGACAACTACGGTCATTTTCCAATTTATTCGGAACAGAAAGGGAGATGTCGTCTATGCAAAACGGGCTATCACACATGATCGATTTGTAATATTCATATTTATTGCTTATTTTTTTGTTATCAATAAAAAAAAATAATAATATGTGTACGTACATATATACCCCCACTGTCTATTGTCCTTGCGCCCATACCACCCACCCCAAATTCAATTTTCTTCGCTTTTTGCACATTGTAACCACCTACTTTATCAATGTTGAGAGCAAATTTTGTTGATCAACTCGTACATAATTCAGCCATCAAAGGGTTAAGAAGGTCAACGTCTGCATTGTCAAAAGTATGCGCTATTGTGTCAAATTTCGTACGACAGTTTTCTACTTACTTAACATACTACTGAAGCGCGGAGGGGGTACCCTTTTGCCGTTGTTGATCTTATGGACATTGCTTTCAGTTATCTACTCCGTACGAGTATTTCAACCTTTAAGACAAATGCTCGATCTTAGTTGCCATGAACTTAAGGGTTAGGACTGAAAAAATCCATACCGAATTAATGTAGATGCAATGTTTATGTGTTTGGAAGACTACACCTTAAATTGTTCACGGTTTTGTCCTCTCATTTATTTCTCTTCATCGCATGCAGCTCTAATTATTCCATGAAGGCTTCTTTGCAACAGCTAAACGTTTTCCTAATGCAGTTCTTCGTCAGAGTTCCACTAGCATGTTGGCTGCCATGTCGTACTTTTTAACCGCTACGTAAATTTTACTCCAACATAACACATGGGCTGAAAAGTCCCGGGCCTAACACGCAGATGGCGCTAGTTTTTTTGAATTTACCACATGTTGAGTTAGTAAAAGTGTTATGGGGACTCCGCTCCATCAGAAACATCAATAAAACGTTGGTATATTGACTTCAAACGCGGTCGTAGAGACATTGATGATTCAGAACGCAGTGGACGTCGAAATGATTCGGTAACACCAGAAAACATTAAAAAAAAATCCACAAAATCGTTTTGAATGATCGAAAAGCGCAATTGCATGAGTTAGCTGACATCGTAAAGATACGAGTATCAAAAGAACGTGTTGGCTTTATATTGCATGAGCATTTTTCCATGAGAAAGCTCAGTTCAAAGTAGGTGCCGCGTTTGCTCACTGTTGATCAAAAACAACAATGTGTTGATGATCCTGAGCAGTGTTTGGCCATGTTTAAACGTAACAAACCGAAGTCTGAAGTGCTTCCGCATCCACTGTGTTTTCTTTGTTAGGCCCGGGACTCTTCAGCTCATGTGTTACATACTCGTAACTTATGTAGATACTTTGGCCTCCGATAAACATTTTGGCACATGTCACATTGCTCTTAACGGTAAGTATGAAATCAAAAGTTCGGGAGATTTAGTAAAAAAAATGCCTTGGTTTCGAGCATCCAAATTTGATGTCTAACCTGCTAGAGTAGCGATAGTTCTTTGAAATCGATGTTACAATGAATGGCCAAAAAATTTGAAAAATGTAAATTGAACGGTTTTGTCGCAACTTTTGCGTAACAGAAATTAACTATTTCTCAATTGAATTGTGATGTGCGATGAAAAACTAATTCTCTACACCAATCAGCAGTAGTATTAGACCAAGTTCGATGGATTAAACAATATCTAAACTTAATTTTAACCAGACTAGTGGTTATTAGCACGGGTCACTGGCCAAAAGGTACGCATGCAACCAAACTAGACATTTCACATAACCCATTCATTTGATGAATAAAATGCATCGACTTCTTCAATTCCACTGGCTTGAATTGAATACTTGGTCACTTCAACTCTTTAGAAATTTTATAAGTTTCATGGATAGTCGTTTCAAAACGGATGTCTTGGGATCAGACGGGAAACTAGGCAATCTACCTTACTTAACCTAACGATAATGGACAACGTTCGTAGCTGGTTTGAAATGAATTGGAAGCCAAAACATTTCCCTAACCTGAAGCTTTACGTTAAGAAGACAATGGTGACTGGTTGGTGGTCAACAGCTATAGTAATCCAATTTGGGTTTCTGAATACAGTCAAAAAATTTACATAATGCACCAGGAACCAGGTTTACGTCCGAGATTGGTCAACAGGAAAGTTCCAGTCGTCGTATATGAGAATGTTCGACTAAAACAAAAGTTGGAGAAATAAAACCAAATGAACTACGACCATCACACTCGGTGGATGTTTCGCAAATCAACTACCAGTTCTTTGACGATATTCAGAATGACTTCAAAGAGTTTGACGCCTCCAGAAAACCGCTGTTTTGTCCAACCGTTCTCGTTGGAAAAGATGTTTAGGTTGCAACCGTTCTTAGTTCGACTAGGCATTCATATGAGCATTTGAATTTGAAGGTGATAAGGTAATCTTGAACATCGAGTTTTCCTCCCAAAATCCTGTACATGTTTGTAAAAGTTCAGAAGAGCTGCTCTAAAATTTCCCTTTCCACCTGGATCAGTTTGCTTTCGGTACTGAATTCGATAATTGTTTTGCAGAGCTCAAGGCTATACATATTTTCACGTGCGGCCTTAAAGCAGATTGAAAAATGGTGGTTATTGGCTTTGAATCCGTCGACCTTTTCCGCTATTTTTGGAAATAACCATTGACCATATCAATACTTTCAAGTTCCGGTGATAAACATTTATTGATCATGATTCGATATCACAATCCATCCGCTTAATTTTTGAATAAATAAAGTCCGGTGTGGTCTCTCGCCCCAAAACTGCTCCAAAACTTGAATTTTTGATTAATTTTATACATTTCTAACACCAAATTGGCAAAGTTGCGATGCTGCCGATGGTCGGCAGATCTAAGTTCAATTGATTTTTTGAACCGAATCTTTATGCAAAATTTGGTGGACTGTTATTTGTGATATGTATGTCCAATTGCGATCGACTTGGAATCTCTGTAATTTCTGAGTTATATCTGTTAGTAAAGTGCCTGTACAAGGTTTTTAGGCTCGAAAGCAGTCTACTTTTATGTAGATGCAGTGCGTCAATAATTGCGTTTCGGAATGTGTTTTCGTTGTCACTGTGTCAATATCGAGGTATACTCGTATTATTGTTCATCGTTCATTGTCGGACCTCGGCCATTTACTTAAGGTACCTGCCACTCGCCTGACCTAGCATGTTGGGAAAATGCTGTCGTTAATGGTCTGAATAAATAAGTATGCCCAATGTACCCCTCCAATTCCGCAATTTCATTGGGACCGGTTATTTCGGTACTGATTCGGACCATTGCGGTGGTCGTTGTTGGTCACAAACGTTCGTAGGCAGTTTATGGTATGTTAATGCATGCCAGGCAATTGTATCTGTGTGTCGAACAACAGGCGAACTGAGAGCCGTGTCAAGGGAACGACGGACTATTCGTTGTTTTTAAACAAAGTCGGTACATAACACTGTGCTGATCTCTTCGATTGGGGGTTCGCTCATGTTCGCACCCATAGCCTGTTCGTGTATCTAACGTTGTAGTTCAACCCTTGCCCTTAGAGAGAGAAAACAAGATAACTATGACGTCAGGTGTAGCTGCTAGTGTTTTAAGCCCTAGAGCCTGAGAAGCAAAATACGCTTTCTGTACCGTGCTTCCCCTACCTGACGCCATTTGGTAGTAAGTTATCATATTTGCGGAGTAACGACTGATGTTTGACCAAGCACTGGTGGACGTTTAACTTCCACATTTTCTTGCCGAACCAGATTTAAGAAAACCCTGATAATTTGCGATGCGCTCCGAGCTCTTCCTAGGTTAGGTTAGGTTACAGTGGCTGTTGGAAGAAACCAATCCACTTAGGCCTATTTGCCCACTGTGATACCACGTGGATTTTTGGGCCTTCTAACGAAGCGTAGATCGCTAAAGTTCCTAAGTGGAGTTTTCTTTTTTGGGAGAGAGCTGGGTATGTACAGAGTAGGTGGCGGATAGGCTCCTCCTCCTGTCCGTCCATGTATGTAGCTTCTGCAGAAGTCGTTTGTAAAAACGCCAAAACTACTTGAATGTTTGCCTATAGGTATAATACATTGCCCAGTGATGATACCTATGATACCGCTGAGGTGCTTCCTATTTAGAAAGATCAAACTCTTAGAGAGATTCAGATCCAGTTTTAGCAATTTTGAAACAACAGTCCACCTAAAGTTTATTCTAATTGTATCCAGCTTTAGTTTTAGTTTGCACGCAGTGGTTGGTATACCGATGATAACATTTTTAGGTAAGATAGCTAGAGCGGTTGCAATTTTGACGAGTCCGTTGGCTCTACAATTCTCTGCATTATCTCTGTGGCCTGCGCCGAACATAGGTGGATATTGAACTGCACTGTTATCTCCCTGAGATATGATTGGCAATAAAGGGTTTTAGAATTTTGTTAGACTGAGTCCAGGGATTTGATAGCGGATGCGGATGTTCTTTGCAGACCTCACATTTTTCTTCAGCTAAGACAGGACTATTGTCTGCCTGGAATACAGTACAGTGATTTGGAAGGCGGAAGGAGCGTCTTCGGTTAAGCACTTGTCATCCATGAAGGCATCTTCCTCCTCGAAAGATCTTAATGGGATGCTTGCATGAAAGTCGTTGTCAAAACAATGTTGGGGTATAATGCAGCCGATGTTCTCTGGAAGTTTTTCTAATGTATTAAGAATATTAGCGTGGCTAAATAGTTTGTTTGCCCACTGTGTAGTCGCTTTAAGGCGAATAGTTGCGTTAGCAGCCACCTGTCTGCTGAAAATGTCGAGTGGTGTCAAGTGAAACAGAATATCCAGTGCCGCGGATTGAATAGTGCGTAAAGCTCCGATTGACGTTTGCTGCAGTAGACTTCATTGACAACCACCATGTAGGTGAGTATCGGTTTTATAACCGAGATGTATAAAAAGGGGGTAATGCTCGTTTATGCTTTTCTTTTTTGCTTTAGCTATGGTGATCAGCTTGACCACTACGGAAGTGAGTCCCTCGAATCCTTTTCCTTTGTGCAGTAAAAGAAGGAGTTGGAGTTCCTCCGGATCAGCTGATTTCGATTTTTTTCCAAACGTGCACTGAATTTACAAAACGAGATTGTGCGATGAAAGACATATGTACTCGTAGTCCGGTTCGAATGATATTGTACATTCTTCGGTAAGTTGATTCAGGTTTTACGATACGCTGAGTAAGAATAGCAAAATTTGTAAGCGTCTGGTAAAACTGTGCAATTTCTAAGAAATTATTTTCTGATCTTTCGTTGGTGTTTACTACACCTAAAGGAAGCCAAAGTCTTGTCTTGCTGTGGCCGGTCGACTTAGTACTCGTAGCACTCTAGAGAAATTCTATCCAGCAAGGATTGGGCGTCTTAAACTCAGACAAAATGCTAAAGTTGGAAATGATATAGCGGCTGAGTTGCAGCACATTTAGATTGAGCGACCTGTGATCTTCAGGAGTCACCGTTTGTTTAACTTCTAATTAACGGTTTGCCAACAGTTCTGATTGATGTTTGACATAGTTTAGAAGTTAATGAATCAAATAATGATAGTGATAACGAATTTTGTATTTCTTTTTTCTATTTCGAATTCGAAACGGCTTGCCGTTTTCTGTTCATTTTAATCTTATCTGAAATGGAAATGTGCAAGAAACAAGATAAGTTTGTGGAATGGTAATACACTTGTGTAGTTAGAATACAAAGTTTAATTTGTCTACGTAACAAAATTTTGTTTTCTCTGTCTGGATCCCAAAAATTGATTATGTAATTGGCGCCAAATACAATATCAAAATACATAACCGAAAAGGCTCTTGCCATACATATGAGTATAGCGCAGAATTACAATAAATTACAAACTATCACTTCGTAATAAAGTAATTAATTCCCGGATATTATGAGAAATAATCACTTAAAGGGAACTAGACCTTTTCTTTGGCATAATGAGTTATTAATATGCCTTGGGTTATGCTCATACGATAACTTATTCGTAGTTCCCTGGTGTAAGAATATCTATTGCTCATCGTACGTACGTACGTATTCATCTCTGTTATCCAATATTGCTCCCAGTGTGATAGTCACGACTATAAAGTTTATTATAAATATTTTTCCACCATCATCACTGTTGTTTAATACTATTTTCCATTAGCAATCGAATAAATATACATATCATACTTGCAACCCGATAGTAGAAGTGTTCTGTCCCACAAACTACCCAGCTACTACGAGTAAAATTGTTTTTTATTTTTTTATTTAAATAAAATTGCATTAGGCTAAGATTTCAGTGCTTAGGTAAATTTATTGTTATGACAACTGCATTATACAATCCGTTTTAGGCACTCTAAACTGAGTCATATCCGATATCGAGTTTCATATTCACCACCTACACCTGAACACATGAGTACCTATTATCTACTCGTACCAGTTGAGCTTAAGTTTTTAGTTAGTCTGAATGGATTTGCAGTGTGTCATGAGGAAGATAATTTTCTTTGTTCGTATGGATGTATTTAAATGCGTATGCAAATGATTATTCTTTTTGAACTCTCTTTGGGTGGAATCTTGAAATAAATTACAAAAAAATAATTCTTCAGTCGGTGTGTCATGCTCTGGAGTAAAAAGTGGTGACCGATAGAAGGAGGTTGTGTTAAGAATACCTTTATTTTGTAATCAAATATGTCGATGTTTTCTGTGAGTAGTAATACTAGTTCACTGCACTCTTCTCATGTTCCTTTTACTGGAATTTCTCAGTCTTTCGTAGAGAGTGGAGTAAACCCTTTTCTGAAAAAGTATCTACAGTGCCAGTACCCACCACATCACCGTCGAGTACTCACAGGGGTAGTGTTCCGCGATATCGTTGCCACTTTCATAGCAAGCGTGTTGTTTCACTTACATATAGTATAACCACCTACAAAAGATGCTTATTAAGAACTTAGTGACCCATCACGACCGACGCCAGTGAGCAGTCAACAGCTCGTCCTACAGCAGGAAAGTGGGTGACCTCATAGAAACGTCGGGAAGCATTTGTTTGGTCTCTCGTCATTTTTCAGAGTCATACCATCTGCAGTTATGCTCACACTAAACGCAATTGTCAATAGAAACTCTAACTGGGGACGCAGGCAGTCCTAATGCAGGTTCGGTTTCTGAGAAACTGTCCTGGCAAATTCATCACCGATCTATGTTCCCGTAATCCAATTGTGCCCTGGAACCCAAATAAAATTCAGTAAATTCAGCCTTTCGACTGCGTTCAGAGATCTCGAACGCAGGAAAAATCGACATCAACCAGAGTTAAGTTGTCATTGCGTCAGACGACAAACGATCAGAATCAAAAGACAGTCGGCGCTCACAATTTCAGTCCATGTTTTGTCATTTTTTTTTGTTAAAGGGAAGATGGGTTTGAAAGTGTTGGCCATGCACATCCAGGAGGGGGAGATTCATTATTGTCTTTAGAACAGAGCCAGATGTGCTAGGAAAAATCCCCATACAGACGGGACAGATCGTTCTTTGGAGTCGCGCAAAATCAGCAGTGTGGCATTTTTGTGAAGGCTTGTTCCACCAGAAAACTAATGCAAATGACCTTCCTCGATGACAAGCCCCTTGCCTTTTTGAAAGCTTTTCGACTTGACCTGACGGGTTAATAAAGGGTTTTCCAATAGGGACTTGACAACTTTGATTTTAATTTGTGAACGCACTCTTTCACTAATCATCAAACTGTCACTGTCAATTTATTCAGTAAACTCAACATTTTCATCATGGTAAAGTATACGAACGAGCAACGTCTGCAAATTATAAAAATTTTCTACCGAAATTCGGAGTCGGTGACTGCAACTTTCAGAGCGTTAACTCCAATTTTCGGTCGTAATTCTCACCCTAGACATCCAATAACAAGTTTAGTGCAAAAATTTGAGTCTACATATTCGTTGTGTGATGTTGCCGTGTCAGTGCGACAACGGGTTGGTCGAAGTGTCGAAAATATCGCTGCCGTTCAGGCGTCCGTAGCAAACGATCCAAATCAGTCAATTCCACGGCGTTCTCAAGAACTGGACATCGCTCAGACCACATTATGGCGTATTTTGCATAAGGATGTTGGTTTACACCCATACAACACCAAGCTGACTTAAGAATTGAAGCCGATGGACCATTTGAAGCGACGTACGTTCTCCGATTGGGTTCTAGAGAAGATGCGCCAAGATGATGAATTTCATCGCAAAATCATCTTCAATGACGAAGCTCATTCTTGGCTCAATGGGTTCGTCAATAAGCAAAATATGCGTTATTGGTCGGGTGAAAATCCACATGTGCTTCATGAATCACCACTTCATCCACAAAAAATAACTTTTTGGTGCGGTTTGCATGCCGGCGGCGTTATTGGGCCATATTTTTTCGTCGACGATAACGATCATCACGTTACTGTGAATGGTCAGCGTTATCGCGCCATGATCACCGATTATTTTTGGCCCGAATTGGAAGATATGGACTTGGACGACATGTGGTTTCAACAGGATGATGCCACAAGCCACACAGCACATGCTACAGTCGATTTATTGAAAAGTAAGTATGGTGAGCGTGTTATCTCAAGAAATGTGCCAGTCGATTGGCCGCCTCGTTCGTGCGATTTAACGCTGCTTGACTATTTTCTGTGGGGCTGCGTTAAGTCATTGGTTTATACCAACACGCAGGCGACGTTGGAAGAGCTCAGAGCCAACATTGAACGCGAAAGGGCGGCCGTTTCGGCCGAAATGTGTGTCCGAGTCGTTGAAAATTGGGTCCAACGAATCGACCGCTGCAAACGTGCCCGCGGTGGCCATATGAACGAAGTCAAGTTCCATTCATAAATGTTTTGATTGTACTTCAAGCCGATAATAAAGTGTTTGAAATATCTCAAATGGTTTGCGTTTTATTTAAAAAAAAAAGTTGTCAAGTCCTTATTGGAAAACCCTATAGTAGTTAAAATATGTTGGTTACCCAGTATTGTTGGAGAAAAGGATGGTAATGCCTTTAAGCACTATATGAATGGTTTCATTCAGCTTCCTCCTTCTCGTAGAGAGAATAAGCTCAGTTTTAAGGATTGAATGAAAGATCTTTAATACACCAATCATCGATTATGTCTAGCGCGGCCTGCACTTTAGAACCGAGTTACACATGTCGTTAAATCTTCTCCTTTGAAGCATAACTGGGTATATGCCATCGGTTCCATGTGATTTGCAGCCATCAAAGGAGGCAACATCGTACGTGAGGTCTCATCCGTCACCACAACCAATGGCACTTGCAGCATTTGTGATAGGAGCTAATTGTGAGTAAGGTTTGATTGCTTTATTCGATTTCCGACCACCGAAACTTCACCAATAGACGGAATGCCATAATCTTTCTCCCCGTTGACTCTGTTTCAGACGGTAGAAAAGGATGCAGTTTCAATTCCCAGATTGAAGTGGGTGTCACTTCGGCTGATCTGTTCGATACACTAAATGCATCGCGACGCTTTCTCGTTTAAGGTGCTGTAATGTTCATTCAACTTGTTATTGAAGTTTATATACCCAGGGTATTTTGCTGCTGGCTTTTGTCAAATTTTTGTACCCTTTGCGAGAGATTGAAGTTCTTGCTTCTTCTTACTTGCAATAAAGGCTTTTGTTGGAGGCACTGCACTTAATGTAATAGTCCCAGAGATAGCTGGTATAGTTCGCAACTCTTTTTTTTCGATCGCTAGAGAAAGGGACTTCGCGTAAGTTATGCCATTGGCGGTGAAGAGCATCGCGTTGCAATTTACTTTTTTGTTAGCTTGAAGAGGATTGGTCCCAACCTTCATTCCTGTGGTAATCCAGAAATGAGTTTTTTTTGACTCTGAACTTGAATTTTTGTTTCTGCAGATAAAAGTTAAAAGTTGTCAGTTAAAAAAAACTTCTTAACAGCCGAACTAAAACAGTTTAAGGATTGATCCAAACACAGTCCAATGCCTTTTTGGAATGCCGGTGTAGTTTTCTTTTTGTTGAGACCACGGATAACATCATTGTGGATCCGCAGCGGTATGTGTATTGTTACATTTTTAGGTGTGAAAACATTTTCATCTTACTCGGCAGAAGTCCTCTCCCCACACTCAGAAAATCTATCTTACTGACAATGATTCCTTCGATTCGAGAATCTTGCTTTAATATAGTAAAGCTTATTTTTAACAAAATATGAAATAGCTCTAATCAGTAGTAGTAACTCTAGACTTGGTAAAATTCGAATTCTGGTCATCACCATACAATTTCTTAGAATTCACGCTGCGGATCCCCAATCGAAGTAAACATGTCAGCATGTTTAGGGGTCGTCCGAAGGTTTAATCCCATTTAATACTCTGATGCGTTTGGAACGGTTTGTGGTTTCAGAGATATGCCGTTCAACTATTATGTTCTTGGTAGGGTGGTCAATTAAACTTCAATAAAAGTAGTTGGCGAAGAAGTCTGCTTTTCCCTCTGGTGTGATGATAGTATTCTATGAATAGTTGATGTAATCCGGCAGGGTGTTGGTTTTCTCATCAATTTAATTTCCTTCAAGGCGTTCAGATCAGGTTTGCTGCAGACAAGTTTTCTCCTAAATCTCCTTTTCTTTGCGAATTAACTTCATTTGTGCTATTCCATGTCCAGTGGAAGATCCTCTGGAGTCGTTTGCAAAGCCAATGGCCGTAGGAGTGAATTGCTGTGATATATTGATGGAGATGTCTGCACCCACTCTTACTGGTGAGCGGATTTTTTGTCTATCAATGGCTTCATTTAATACTGCCTGTAGATGCTGAATGTTGGCACCAATCCCATCGTTGGTGAGGTTATGTTTGTGCCTGCTTCGAAACACTTCGATTTTAATAGACATGTTTATGTCATGACGAATGCCAATAGTAATGTCTCCCACATTGCATACTTTATCTGAAGTTGGGCAAATTGTTTCCTAACATTTTATGATGCTTTCTCATGTGTCGTTAAAAAAGAAACACCGAGCTATGTTTAGACTGCGTAGATACTACTTATTAGGACACTGAACTCCCAAAAGGGAATATAAGCATCCAGTAACAAGTAACCAGTACCATGGATGTCAGAAAATAAATTTTCTTGGAAACATGGTCTTGAATGCAGACTGTAATTATTTATTTCAAACGATGAAATATATACTGGTAGCACGTGGCCATATCTTTTTAAACTCGTGCCACGTTTATTGATTTGATTTTAAATAGAATCGGTAGGCGTGAAATACCATTATTATTCTGTAGGCCACATTTGCACCTTAGGTTATACAATTGAATGCTGCAGTGAATAAAGCTGTGGAACTTTGTCAATAGCGAGATTCGTATTGGTATGGACAGGACAATTAATAATTGATATTTAGTAATTAATTGCCCTTTACTTACAGAGGTGTCATACACCAGACGCATTATGAGGATTTTATTGCATTATGTGATTAAAATGCGTACGATGTGCTGTTTTATTCATTCAGATGCTAATGTGTCGAAGACATGACATCTGTCTGCTTTAAACAACTCAGATGGAAAACCCTTTATTGATAACGACAAATAACCGAACTTAGATGCTCTGGAATAATTGCCACTATCAATTAACCGAGGACGTAAAGGGACCGCACTTTTTTGTTGACGAGACTGGCCTCTCTACAATCCCGGAAACAAAATGGAAGAATTCAAGGGCATGAACAACGTGTTCGTCCTGTATGAGCTGCTTGTCCTCCGGACTAATAACCCCCGAATATCAGGATATCGTCATCGCAATCTGCCTTCGAATCACCTTAAACAGTTGGGATACTAATTTATATATTCCATTTCTGGAGTTCTGTATAATCCGACATAGATCCTAAGACACTACAACTCAATCATCATTCGAATAGTTTCCATTTAGTACGATACTAAATTGGACCAATCATAACCGATAATTGGTCCGTAAGTAAAGTTTACTTGTACAGATTTAGTCTCGTTGAAAGCGACTCACCAGATCTTTGTCCAGTTGCCGTTTGATTCTTCGATTGTTTTTCGACAGCTAAAATGGCAGTATTCG
The DNA here is from genome assembly GCA_949129095.1 of Volucella bombylans. Classification (NCBI taxonomy): domain Eukaryota; kingdom Metazoa; phylum Arthropoda; class Insecta; order Diptera; family Syrphidae; genus Volucella; species Volucella bombylans. The sequence continues at coordinate 65,311,773 of OX422140.1, forward strand.
TCGGCAAAGGTAGCAAGAACAGTCCCCTCGACTTGTAGTATATCTCTGATATTTAAGGAGTTCAGGAGTGGACCGAGCACACTTCCCTGCGGTACACCGGCCAATATATTTTTAAACTGCGATACGTCATTTCCGTATCTAACATTAAAAATTATATTTTTAGTCAATATGTTGCAAAGTTTCGATGGCAAAATTTGCCGTAATTTTAACTTTAGACCTTCGTGCCAAACCTTGTCAAAGGCTTGTAAAACATCAAGAAAATACGCTTGAGCAAATCTTTTTCTCTTCCAGAGCTTTTTTCAATTACGTCGGTAATTCTATGCACGTGGTCAATAGTTGAATGTTTAATCCGAAATCCAAACTGATGATCGGAAGGAGAGAAATCGGTATATCAATCAGAGGTTTACCTGGCATTACCACCATAATTACTTCTGCAACTTTCTATTGGCTCGGAACGTATTCTAGACTAAAAGCCGCGATTAAAATAGTATGTAAAGGCTTAGTGAGTGCTTTTAAGGGCAGCATTTTAAGGACTTCTCCGGTTATCAAGTCGTACCCGGGAGCTTTTTTCGGTTTTAACTTCATTATAATATTCCTTAATTCAGCAAAAGTTGCGTATTGTAAAGTTATCAGACTCCCTTTCTGATATATTTACTTGTATAGTGTACTAGTGTTTGCCCATCAAATGGCTTAAAAGGTTTTTCTAGATAATCCGCGAAGAGCTCCGCTTTCTCCTTATCCTCCTGCACCCATTCGTTGTTATCGATTTTAATTGGTGCCGTTGGGTCTTTCGGCCTTTTAAAGCCTTTAAATGCTTTCCAAAGCGAGTAATTGGTTCCTTTTCCTGCCGTCAAGTTTTCGACATACGTATTTACTACGCAATTTTTGTGATTTTTTAGAGTCTCCTTGGGCTGGTTACAAGGTTTATTTAGACGTCTTTTATCCTGCGGAGCTCGAGTAAATTGCCATTTCTTGCGTGCTTTCCTCTTTTCCTTTACCATTTCTTTTATCTCTGGCGGGTAGTTTGTGCTATTTTTCGCCGTTTTTCATCAGTTTCGCCAGTATAATGGAGATAAAGAGTCCCCTGATTCATTGATTCATTGATATGTTAGATTGCCCGATAGTATACAATAGTATCCGGAGACCAGTTGTAAATTGAATGATCTATCGAACACAATGCCAATCAGTCATATTCATAGAATCACTTAACATGATACTGAAACTAACAATTTCAAAGGAAAAATGTGAAGATACCTTAAAGCTGACTCTCACGCTCCCACGTTTACTTAAAAATAGTGACAGCACTGTACATACGTGCATCCACTATTGTTTAAATAGAAGATAAAAAGGTTCTTTACAATTTTCGCATGCCTTCAAGATACCCCCCCACTGCAGTATTTTTTTTTTTTTTTAGGTTGAGGACGTTATGATGCTTAGCTTACCGAAATCCTGGATAATGGACGACCGTGACTTGTTGTTCTAACGAAATGTTAATCGCCTCAAGTTCATTTTCTTTTATGTATCTAACAAGTAGTATACTGTGCGTTGAAGGAAGAATAGAAGCCTACATATTATCTAATTGAGTTATATTGAAAGCGGTCACTACGTGATGGTTAAATATATTCATAGAGACTGAGCAAACAAAATAACTTTTGCATAATAAGCAGAGACAAGCAATTTTTTCTTACTTCCTTTTCATATGCTTTAGAACGTTCCAAACATTTGGATGAAGGGTCTGTCCCTTTTAATGAAATGTAAATTGGTAGAAGATTGCATAGAAGAAAGAGTAATACCTTCAATACCTATTTAGTTTGAGGTTAGAGAGGTAATAATGAGTTAGTTTGTTTAGAATTTGTTAAATTTGTATTAGAAGACATACTAGATTATTCCTCCCAGCTAGAGTCCCTTGTTAATGGCTACGGTGTACTTTTTTTTTATTAAGCTATATACGCCTTTTATTCCGTGCTAACGGGTGTTTTTTTTTTAAATCAAAGGTAGTGAAGTGAACTTCCTTCGAATTGGATGAACTATGTTCTGTTTAAGGCGTTGGTGTCCTTATTTTGCGCTAATCCTACTTTTGCTGCTGCTGCTGCTCCAAGAGCTAAAAATGCCCCACTGATATCTCTCTGATTTCTTCCGATTGTGCCAGTTTTATCAGCGTATGTGAACAATTGTAGGGACTTTTGGAACATTGTGACTAGTATTGAGTGCAACACACAAGCTAAGTTGCGTAATAGTTCTGTTTATGCAGAATCAAAGGATTTTGGCAAAAATGTCAAAATGCGACTTCACTCTGTATGGCTCTCCGCTACAGACGCTTTCCTAATCAACTTTGCGCGCTGGTATGAACCAATTAACGAATGATTTTTCAGGGATTTTTAGGAGCAATCAGACAAGGCCGAGATGCGTTCCTGTTATAAATAAGCTGATCATGCTCTTCACAAAATCATTTTCACCAGCTTTGAAAAGTTTGCTGGTTTCTGCTGATATTTTCGATTTGAATGTTGTTGTTGCTATAACCACTTGAGTGTAGGTGAAGGTGTATAGGCTATATAGTAAACACTTGTGCAGAAGTGATTCTTCCAAATTTTTAGCGCCGAACGCTTTTTTAATAAGATCTTGTAGTCTGGTTTGCGATTTGTTGCCCTGACTTACCTCCTGATCAAATTTCAGAACATCATTCTCAGTCGAACCATCTTTCGATTGCCTCGAATTCACGTTTTTCTATTTATTTCTTTTTCACTTAGATAAATTTGTTTTCGGCTTTTTTCCTCTGATGACATTGTCCTTCCGATGCGCGTCCTGCTTGACTGTCCGCTAGCACTCATCATCGAGCCATGGGCTTCTTGTATGTGATCGCCTTGTGAAATCTATCATAGTATATCGGGATGCCATTTCTGATACCCTATTGGGAGTATCAGCACTGGTCTTCTGCACTTGATGCTGGTAATGCGGGGTTTTACGACAGGTTGAGGGAGACGTGGTGGTGATTATGGCGGTCCGGCCTTAAACCTTATCACAATAATTTCCTGACCGTTTACTGCTCTTGATACCCGCATTCGTATCTTGCGTTGAATATAAGTACATTTGAATGTGCAGACCTTTGGAATAATGATTGTGTGTTGTTCGTTTATAGCAATAGGATCAAATTGGCTTGTTGTATTTTAATAAGGGCGGCTCCTTCGTGCCGTTGTGGATCTTAAGATGCAAGAAACTCATGCTTTATATGACGATGCTCCGTGACCTTGCAAAATCAATCAGCCGTTTTCGGGTGTGATGTTGTGAAGTCTATGTATATGTATCAGATCTTCTTTTTACGACGTCAAAGACGCACATTGCAGCCGATCAAGTCAACAAAATATAGACCCGTCCTTTGCAAAAGGCACTTGAGCATTCTGATGGTTAACGAGTAGAAGCAGCTCTGATTGTAGTGGCTTAATCAGACTCAGATTCACGCTCATCGTTAATTCACTACAATACATATGTGTAGCTATCCACGAGGCACTGCGGAGATCTGATGATGCGGTTTTGTGTGTCTCTGATAGGTTAGGATGGACTAGGTAAATTAGGTTAGATCCTTTCAAAGGTAAGAACACTTTAAGAGCAGATATTTGACCCATTATGATAGGAAATAATCGGTCATACCGCCATTTGTATGTAGGTCCGGCTATTTGTTGTGTGGTCAAGCCTTTTCGTAGCAGGCCTATAATATTTTTCTGAGTTCCCCGATCCTGCTCCTAGCAAATATTTTTAGTTCCTATACAAGCATAAGTGTATGTGAAACTAGCTTAATGGATTCAGCTTTTATTTAAGTGTATTCGAACGACGAAGAGTGGGACATTTGGTTTCAATAAACAAATTCGGGGAGATTAGAGCTGATGTTTGCACATACTGAACTTACTCTTACTTTAGTAAATTTAGCGCAGAGCTCCGAATATCTCAAAGAAGTTTTTATAAAGTGCTACTATCAGCGCTATAGTTTCGGGGGCAATTGTTTCTGTTTTTGTAAATGTAAGCTTGAGTTGGCTCGAACGTGCTTTCACATAAACCGAATTGTTCATTTTCAGATCAGATACATACCATATGTATATTCGAGCAGAGAAAAAGTTTTGGGTCACCATTATGTACGTAGCTCAAAACTGGTTAAAATAAAATAAATATTTAGTCTTGGTCTGTTCTCCAAGATTTACGAGTATAAAACAGGGTGACCAGCCTTATTGTTATTCGTTTTTTTTTTTTTGGTTAAATAAAGAAATTTTCAGTTGGCTTATTTTAAAGTTCTTGACACCCTTCAAAATTGTTTATATTAAATTATGAATAAAGAAAAGAAATAGGTTCTTAGTTCATGGAACAATTTTCGCGCAACTTTCATCGCACATTTTATTATTGTTTTGCATTTCTCTTTTTCTTGAGTGTCTTTCGTCATCAGTTCAAGTTTTACCACATACTCGTACTTACATTTGCCAATTACTCGTACTTACAATTGCCATTTTTACGTACTTCCACGTACTCATACGTCTTAGCTTTTTTTTAATTGTTCAACAATGCTTTTTATTGTCCCACAAAATGTTTAAGTACTGGTAATTGTTTAAATCCGTGGTGTGATCTACCTAAATCCAACGCCGCACAGGTGTGAAAGAGTAAACAGATGAAATAGATACATCATCTGGTGCGAGTACGTACTTACATACATCAGAAATAAAACTTGTTTTCGACATCAGCTTCTGAATTTTTTTTGTCTATGGATACGGCGATACGGCACAAGCACAAAGCATTTAGAGCAGAGGTGTAAATCAGTGGAGCAGGTCTTGTCCCCTATTCAGGTCTTCCCAAACTGTTAATGAAAGAAACTGCTGCTGTGGGATTGTTAACATACGGCTATATGGCTTAAGTGGTTTTCATTTTTGCGCTTAGAAGTTTAGAGAATTGCAAATAAAATTCGCGATAAGTACACAGTACTTGTACGCAGTAAATTAATAAAATTGTTGGGTATTTTAGCTACTAAACGCCATTTACTGATTGAATGGTTGGTTTGTGGAGTGCTTCCATGTGATACGTAAAGAGAAAAGTTGTTTTTTTAGGTCCTGAGTAAGTAAAATCACACTCTTTACATATACATATTAGCAATATCAGTAGTGGGATCCCCGGTAGCGTCAACAATTTCAGTCAAGGTGAGCTACTCGTACATATGCAAGAGGACAGCTTTGTTAGAGCTACTTGCACGTATTCAAAAAAGACTATACATATAAGGACTCCCTTTGTACAGGAATACCAAAGGACTATAAGCTGAGTGTGTGCTCCTGGGTTGAGCGATTCTGGGCAACAAGAAGAGTAAACAATATTCTCTTAAAGGTAAAACGTTGTCGATCGAGATCTACGTTCTGATCGCGGTGTCAACATTTTACCCGCCGATATTAAAATCGGATACGACATTGGATAACAGCTTTTGACTAACGGTTTTTTCCGCAGCCCACAACACTGTTTAAGTAGCGCTGCACTCTTGCGATTGAACTGTTGCCAACTTTAAGTCGCTTTTGCTGTCAAAGTACAAATGACAGTAGGTAATTCATTTCATTTTTAAAAAGCGTGTGCAAATTTTATGCTGTTGGTCGGAAAAGAAATGCGGATGGGCCCGCAATGGTGCAAAAGGAGGAGAGAATTGCCATAAAGCGCAAGGAAGATGGCAAGGAGCGCATGTATCAGATTGGAGCATTTGACACATACTAAAAAATTAGATTTTAGTCAAGTCATACAAGATACGATGGTTACACGATTGCAACGATAAGCAGAAGAAGGAATTTTTGAAAAGAGCGACGGAATTGAGGCATTTTGTCGTAAAGGGCGCATTTCCAAAGATCGTCCTTTCTGACGAAGACATTTTCACGACTCAGCAAATCGTGAACAAACAAAACGCTCGGGTTTGGATGAGCGCTCGGATTGAGACCAAAAGGCCCGCCAAAAGTCCCACTACATTGGTATTATTGACCCCCGTCTTCAAAATTAACACAACTAAGTATCGCGAAAGAGTTCTGGAAGGAGCATTGAAGCCCTGAACACGTTATCAATTCGGGTCAACATCATTCACATTCACGCAAGACTGAACCGTCTCGCAAAGCCGAGGCGAACCAAGAATAGCAGAAAAACAACATTATTCCGGCCGAATAATGGCTAGCGAATTCACCAGATGCAAATCCGATGAATTTTCGTGTTTGGAGTGATTTGAAGGCCAGATTCAGCACTAAAAAATTTTAAAGTGGAGACGAGCTGAAAGCAGCTCTTCGCCGGGAGTGGTCTAAAATACCATAAGCCCACCTCCGGCCAGCGTGGACCTTGTTCATGGACCGACTCAATGCCATCATCGAGGCAAAAGGTGACCACATCGAAAAATAAACTGGTTTAATAAAATAAGCTTTCTGTTTGAAATTGAAATGAAAATACTCAAAAATGTAAATTTTACAATATTTTCAATATCTACCATCTACTCGTACAATAAAAGAAACGTGATACTATGATCCAGTTCCTCCGTGGAGATATCACGCAGGGTTTTCTTCATTTCGTAAATGTTACATTAAAAATATTTCTAAACCGTATAAGACAATTTGTGATTTCTTCAATCTGTATCTGAAAAAGAAGGCCAGCTACGATTTTTTTTCAAATAAGTCAGTGACTTGTTTAGGGGTTCGCAGAATCTAGCTGGATTGAATATTTTTTATTTTATTGCGGACAGGATAGTTTTAGAATCATCGTTATGTAATCCTTCTAAATTTTTAGCACCGTTTGTGGCTTTACTATTGTACTCGTACTATTACTTTCTACTTACTACTTTCTCGTCCTTCTGCTCTCGTTCGGACATGGTATTTTCCTTCCATAGCGTCGATTGAAACCTCTTTAGTCTTTCTTTTTGCTCGTAGAATTCGCGAGCAACTCTCGTCTTTTCTTGGCTTTGTACGAAGACTTACCTTGAGAATGAGGCAGAATGTTGGCTACTTTGTTGACGAGCGACAAGAAAATGTTTACTGCCTTAGGGACACTGTAATGCTTTTTGGGCCCAGTTTATGGTTGTATTGGAACATCTAATGTTTCATGAAAGCGTTGCGGTCATTCCTGGCTTGTTTGAACTTATTTCGTTTTTATTGTTTTGTTGGTCTTGTATGACCGAAAAAATAGTTATCCAAACTCAACAGTCTTTTTACAGCTTCAGTCCATGTTATGCTTTTTCTTTTGATTTGATACTCACCATTCGATGGGGAATGAGGAATATCATTCCAAAGTTAGTAGTATTTGTGATCATATCAGCAGCGACATCCACGTCGTTATCGAGGAAACACAACGTCCAGTTAAAATTTCTTAAGAAGACATTAAGCCTGCTACAATTGGCTTCCTCGTATTGTCATGTGGTTCTTTTAGGAATCTTTTCTCGGACTTAGAGGTTAGTGAAATTAGTTTATAACATACTAGGTTACACAAAAGTCATCACCCTATCGGAAGATGCTATAATTTTTTCAAATGGCGGCAATTGCTAATTCTACTTTGACATTTGTGAAGTGAACAGTTAAAAAATACACGTCAACAAGACATGAATCGCTATACTCCTAAAGAACACTGAATAATTGTAACCATTTTTTTGCGGAATGATTCGTCGGTGGTGTTGGCGCAGTGTGAATTTCGACGCAGATTTCCCGGTTGCGCGACACCAACTGTCGACACTACGACATTTAGCCGCTCGCCTAGAAGAGTATGGGATAACACGAGATGCTGCCAGATCTGGCCGACCCCGGAGCAGCCGTTCTGCTGAGAATATCGCAGATGTGGTTAAAGATGTCGCAGAGCATCCCGGAGTGTCGACCAGATAACGTGCCACGCAATTGGCCATCAATCGGCGGCCTTTACAGAGAATTTTGCTGAAAGACTATAAGATGTTCCCTTACAAAGTACAGACAGTGCATCAGCTGTTAAATGTTGACCGCCAAGCGCGTGTAACCTTGGCTCAAGCCATCCTGAATCTAGACCAAGAGGGTGATAACTTTTCATCGAAAATCATCACGAGCGACGAGGCCCATTTTCATCTCTGTGGATATGTGAATAAGCAAAATTATCGAGGAGCCATTACACCAAACGGGCCAAACGACTACTATGGACGGCGAGCGCTACAGAGCCATGCACAACGACTTTCTCCTTCCACAATTGGATGAATTGAGACTAGTTCCAATAGGATGGAGCAACGGCGCATAATATTCGAGCCACAACCGAAATTCTGAGGGCTGCATTTCCGGGTCGCCTAATTTCTCGTTTTGGCGATTTGCATTGGCCAGCAAGATCGCCTGATTTAACCGTTCCAGACTTCTTTTTGTGGGGTTTTTTGAAGTCACGAGTCTATGTCAAGAAGCCTCAGACTCTTAAAGCTCTAAAAAAGAATAAATTGCTTACGGGGTGGAATTTTAGCCACAATAAGTTTAATTTCGGATTAGAACAAAGAGGATATACTCGTACCAGGTGTTCCGGTATGAAGTGAGCGTCAAGTTACAAATGTCTCGATAGGGAACATTTATTGTGAACGGGCCTTATTTTTTTTTATTTGGTTGCTATGACACCTGTCAAACATATTTAGTATACATCAAGTCATTGAGCAAACAACATCATATTTTTTAATCATGTTAAAAATGTCGAATTTTCTACCAGAAAATGATGACTTGCGGAAAGCATTCATTTTTTGTTTTCATTTGAAGAAAAGTGTTGTAAAGTCGCATCGAATGCTTGTCGAGGCATATGGTGAACATGCTCTATCAGAAGCAATATGCAAGGTGGTTTCAACGGTTCAGAGATAACGATTTTGGAGAAATGAAGAACGTGGAAGACCAGCAAAAAAAGTTTGAAGACGTCGAATTGCAAACAATATTGGATGAAGATGACACTTTGAGTTAGAAGCAAATGGCAGAAATGTTAAATGTTGCACAACAAACAATTTCTGACCGTTTAAAAGCTATGGGAAAGATTCAAAAGTCTGGAAAGTGGGGGCCACATGAATTGAATGAAAGACTGATGGAAAACCGAAAAACCACTTGTGAAATTTTGCTTCAAATACACGACAAAAAATCAGTTTTGCATCGAATTGTTACTGGCGGTGAAAAATGGATTTTTTTTTCAGAATCCTAAACGGAAAAAATCATGGGTTAATCCGGGACAACCATCAACTGCGACTAAAAAACCAGATCGAATGATGGCACAATGGCACGCATTTCAAAATAAATGTCAATGAGTTTGGTTTTATCTAAAGTGTTGCAGTTAATTATTTATAAAAAATCACCCAAGCTTCTTTTACAAGTGCCTGAAGTACCTGAAGAACAAAATTCAAATCATTTGAATGCATTTTACACCACCTTGCTATTATACATTCTCTAGCTACCTAATCATTCTGAATTTCTCAGTTTGTTTATTTTCTTCATTCGCTAATTATAAAATTTAAATATTTCTTTATGTGCCTACATATTCCCATGAATAATTTTGGAATTTATTTGCCTCTACTGAAAATTCCAGCATCGTTTGAAAGTGATGATAACGCAAACGAACCACTAAGTCATAAAAAAATTAAAAAAAAAGAATAAAATTCCATTTTATTGACGGATTAAGTTACAAGTTCGTGTTCATTCATTTCTATCCGATTATTTAAATATAGATTACTTTGAAGTTCTAAACAGTGATCCAAATTTGTTGTATGGGATGCAAATGATCCACATCAATCAGAACTTGAAGAAAGTGTTACGATCACTTTAGGTGGCAAGAACGATCTTTTAGAACTTTTTAAATTATTTCAACGGAAACCTCATTTCTTATTTAATCATAGAAACATCCATAGAAACCAGATATAATCTTTTTCTGTGCCACAAAATGTTACGGCTTATACTCGTAGGAATGAAGAAAGCGAAAACGATTCATTTGCATTTTCAACTATAATTAGGCTTTTCGAAAGTAAAAAAATTATTTAAAACATTTTCTTTGTCGACAGGTATTCATATTATATTGTAGTTTTGGGGATAAATAAATATGGTTACAATCAAATAGGAGCGTGTTGCGAATTAAATACTCGTATTAATTGTGCTGCTTACATAACGAACTTCCGAATCGAGAGGACTGCCGAAGGCAGATTAACATCTGGTGTTGATTATTCCGATGAATCTACAATGTTGTATGTGATTAATCTCAAATACCCTTCATATATCATGTGTTATGCGACAGCAGAATTTTGTGCAGAATTACCAAAGAGCTGATAATTTAAGCATCAGGACTGGAGTCTGCTGATCTCTGAACAAAATCACTTGAAGAGATGGAAGGAGCACTTTTTCGCTGTTTTGAACAGCATTGCGGACGATAACCAGAACCTCAGAACCACGAACATTTGTTCGACGATGTAAATTCCTAAATTCGCATCGTTTCTAATAAGAATGGATTTATTGTCATCTGCTTAAAACATGATTTCACGAGAGATTTCTCGTGAAACTCTGCTAGATTTGGACGGACTGAGGAGTGCCGCTTGCATTAGTTGAAAAGTCTGCAAATGAATAGGAATTTAATTTGATTAATTTGGTGGGGGCTAATGACCCCACTCACATATTTCACTTAATGCAAGCTTAAACTAACTTAAAAACTAGGACTTAAAAACTGACAACAGTAAGGGTTAGGAAGTAAGGGAATGGTGGAGGAGATCAAATTTAAGACGAGAAGTGCTCAGGTTAAAATCAAAAAGGGGGAGGTTTGAGTTGACCTTACGGAGCATGCGGCAAATTGGAGCGGTGGAGTGGGTTGGGATATAGAAGAGACGAGGACAGCGTAAATTACGAGGGTTAGAGTTGAAGGAAAGAGAATTGTAAAGGGAAGCAGTCGATGAATGAAGAGAATGTCAGCTACGTCTCTGCGTTTTTCGAGGGTATTCAGGTTAAGAAGTTTGAGGCAATCGCTGTAGGGAGTTAAGATAAATGGGTCTCTCCAGGGTAGTCCACGAAGAGCAATCGAAGAAAACGACGTTGAATATTCGGGATATATGAATTCGCTGAAAGGGGGACCATACTTGGCTGGCATATTCAAGGAGGGCCGGACAAGGGTAATGTAAAGTGACCTTGTCACATAAGGGTTGCAAAATTCTTTAGACCAATGTTTGATAAAACCGAGCGATGAGTTGGCTTTAAGGATTATCTCATCAATATGCGAACGGAAGTTTAACTCTCTATTTAATGTGTGAAAGGCTCTTAGCAAATCGAAGTGCTGTTATTGCGGTTTTGGCACATATACTAGGTTGGGTGAAAAGTAACCTCTCTGGGAATGAAAAAAAAATGTTTTAAATGTTTTTTTTATTTTATTCAATATAGTCCACTTTTAGCTTATTCCAGCGATTTTCCAACTTCTTGATCCCGTCCGAAAAGTAATTTTCCGGAAGGTCTGCAAAATACTCCTCCGTGGCGTCGATGATTTCCTCGCGTGAACTGAATTTTTTTATTGATGAGCCATCTTTTGAGGTTTGGGAAGAGATAATAGTCCGAGGGAGCCAAATCGGGTGAATACGGTGGATGCGACAGCAATTGGAGTCGTAAGTCATTGATTTTAGCCGTGGTTGCGATGCTCTTGTGCGCCGGCGCATTGTCTTGCAAAAACAAAAATTTTTTTCGCTTCATGTGAGGCCGTTTTGCAGCATTTCGGACTTCAATCGCTCCAATAATGCACAGTAATACTCGCTGTTGATGGTTTTTCCTTTTTCGAGGTAGTCGACGAAGAGTTTGCCAAGACAATCCCAGAAAACCGACGCCATAACCTTTCCGACCCATCGAGCCTCCCTCGGCCGCTTCGGAGCACTCGTGCCGGCTTCAGTCCATTGCCGGGCACTCAATCTGTTCTCTGGTGTGTAATAGTGGATCCAAGTTTCATCAACAGTTACCAATTGACGCCAAAAGTCCGCTGCATTAAGCTGTCTATCATTGATAAGCCATATAATTTGAAAACAAAGAGAAAGTTTAAATTGTCGGCTGCAGTTTTTTTGAAATAAAAAAAATATAAAGAGTATAAAACGAGCATGAAACCATGCCAGAATAATAATTGTCGAACAATTTACTTTTTTTTTTTTTTTTGCGAAATCAAAGTCATAAATGATTGGTCAGTAGTAAATTGGTACAGTCTTCTTGCAATGTTAGATTGCGGAAATGGACGATGGATGGATTTCATGGAAACCTGTTGCCAATTATGTTAAATGTTATTGTGTTCGGTCATGGAGGCGGAGAGTTATGACATTGATTTCCTGAAATTAATGAAATTTTGGCGATTCTTAAACACATTTTGATGAAATAGTTCCATGGCATTGTGCTGTCATTTTACGATTAGGGTTTTCCAATACTTGACAATTTGAATTTAATTTGTGAACGCACTCTTTCACTAATCATCAAACTGTCACTCTCAATTCATTCAGTAAACTCAAGATTTTCATCATGGTAAAGTATACGAACGAGCAAGGTCTGCAAATTATAAAAATTTTCTACCGAATTTCGGAGTCGGTGACTGCAACTTTAAGAGCTTTAACTCCAATTTTCGGTCGTAATTCTCGCCCTAGTAGACAGGCAATAACAAGTTTAGTGCAAAAATTTGAGTCTACATATTCGTTGTGTGATGTTGCCGTGTCAGTGAGACAACGGGTTGGTCGAAGTGTCGAAAATATCGCTGCCGTTCAGGTGTCCGTAGCAAACGATTCAAATCAGTCAATTCGACGGCGTTCTCAAGAATTGGGCCTAGCTCAGACCACATTATGACGTATTTTGCGTAAGGATCTTGGTTTACACCTATAAAAGATCAAGATGGCTCAAGCCGATGGACCATTTGAAGCGACGTACGTTCTCCGATTGGGTTCTGGAGGAGATCATCATCTTCAGGGACTCATTTTTGGCTCAATGAGTTCGTCAATAATCAAAATATGCGTTATTGGTCGGGTGAAAATCCACATGTGCTTCATGAATCACCACTTCATCCATAAAAAAAAAACTGTTTGGTGCGGTTTGCATGCCGGCGGCGTTATTGGGCCATATTTTTTAATCGACGATAATGATCGTCACGTCACTGTGAATGGCCAGCGTTATCGCCCCATGATCACCGATTATTTTTGGCCCGAATTGGAAGATATGGACTTGGACGACATGTGGTTTCAACAGGATGATGCCACAAGCTACAATCGATTTATTGAAGAGTAAGTATGGTGAGCGTGTTATCAAGAAATGGGCCAGTCGATTGGCCGCCTCGTTCGTGCGATTTAACGCCGCTTGACTATTTTCTGTGGGGCTACGATAAGTCATTGGTTTATGCCAACACGCCGACGACATTGGAAGAGGTCAGAGCCAACATTGTCTTACGCTGGACAAGTGCATCTCCCGTCTCCTCTTTCATCATACATCATCATACCACGGGCATCTTTTCGTGGGTTGTTGATAACCTAAGCTATATTCGGCTACTTCTCTTACGATGTTACGATACTGAATCCATTTGCCGTCAAAGTTCATAGCGGAGAGTCCTTCACTCAGCTGCTCCTTGCGGTCCCGGGCTATTGCAGGCCATTTGTTGACCATTCACAGATTGTCTTCGTTGCACAGTCGGTTTTTGGATTTGGCTGTTAAGAGAAAATAAGTAGAATCGACGGTTGCTCCACTAAAAGTGTGCACACCTAAAATGCAGGGTGCAGACTTTACATATAACAAAACATCGATTTGGTGGGTGGTTTTACTATCTACGGTATTCGTAGCGTTAGGAAACTAGTGCTACTTATCACCGCGTTAGTAGCTGCCGCAGAGTCAATTAGTGGGATACTGTTGTCTTTTGGCGTTTGGTTGTTCTCTCCAATTAATCAGCCGGAGATTAGTGGTAGATTGACTGTCCCCCCCCCCACGCAACAAATGTGGCTCTATACGCACATTCCGTTGGTAATTTAACGAATGGATCTCAAGCAGACCCAGTTGTGTGTTTAATTGAATTAAAATCACAAACCTAACTCATTGTTTGAGTTGACACTTTCTTGGACTAATAAGCATAGAATAGGCTCGTGACACTGACAAACTAGCAACAAAAAACGTCTTAAAAGCCAACATTTGTAGGGTTGTCATTTGATGTAGTTATATAACTGCGAGAGTTTGTGTATGTAGCATCTGCTGTAGATTATTTTATTTATTTCTTCAGATTCAGTAGACCCATTTATTCTTACGAGTATGTAGTTTCCTTACGTAGAATAAAGAGTGTAAGTTTTCTATCAACATTTTGAGTTGTGCATTTTTTCCTTCTAAGGAACAAACATGACTTCGTGTGAAAGTTGTCCTCGTCTTAAGACCTTTTCTTCTTCTAACCGGTTACTCAAATCCACTCCTTAAACAAACTTTACATGTTTGGTTTCATGAATCAGTTCATAATGTTGGCGGGCTCTGGTTTTAAGTTTAAAATGCACCTCAGATTGTCTAACTTCTATTTTTTCCGTACAACGAAAAAATTCCCAGCCCACTATAGAATTTCAAAAATCTATGCACTCTATCAAGACGCAATCAAAATCTCCTTTAATCCAACTTGGAGTGCCTTTTCTGATTTAATTCATACTGAGACAAATTACCACTCCATGGATACATGACAACCCATATAAGGAATTACCTTCAAATGAATGTGATTTGATAGACAGCCAGACGTCGTTGGTTGCCTATTTGTAGTTTGTACGAGAACGAATACGGGTATCTCTGTATCTAATGTATACAATTGGTCTATACGCCTCTGTTAAAATTCTCAACTTCTCCCCCTTCGTTTGGTTGAGCTTTTTAATTGATAATCAACAGTTTGTTCTCGTGGGCATTACATATTGCATTCATGGATCAATCGTGTTTAATTAATGACACCCATGCTGCTCTAGGTGCGGATACATTTTCTTTCATAGAATCACACATGTCTAAATATGTTCACGTACCTACATCTAAAATACAGTAGTCGAACTGACTGATTTAGAAGAAAGTCTCGAGTTCCAGGGAAGCAAACTAAATCAACTTCTGAGGGTTAACATTTCGTGGAACCACTAAAATGGTATAACTCTGCCTCCACATTAGTGTTATTTCAGTGTATTCAGGGTACGTATTCTTAATGTACGTTGCTTGTAAACAAATCGTTAAATTTCCATAAAACATGTATCACACCACCAAAGGCACAAAACACACACAAAGCAATGGCATGTGGTGAGGTGATGAAGAAACAGTCCAAGGCTGGTCATAAACTTCATTAACAAAACTACCAAAATGAGGATACTCGTAAGCAACCCCATGATATGCGGCAACTCCACTGGAACTGGAAACAACACCCCGTCAATATATTGACGGAAATAAACCCAACAAGAAATCTGTGGGCATGTTCGCAAATTGAGGACATCGTGGTGTTGCTTCCACCCCCAGGTCGTTTAATTTCTGTTGTTTCGTGCTTAATGAAGATATTTTCCATCGAACGACGTAGATAATACGGATATAACCGGCCAAGTATACATATTAACCCTTATTTTTATTTTCACCAAATTTACCATTTTCTAGTGGGACTACTAGAAGCGCATACTCACCAAAGGCGAAGTCTATAGTTGTAGGAATGATGGGGGAATTGC
The DNA here is from genome assembly GCA_949129095.1 of Volucella bombylans. Classification (NCBI taxonomy): domain Eukaryota; kingdom Metazoa; phylum Arthropoda; class Insecta; order Diptera; family Syrphidae; genus Volucella; species Volucella bombylans. Next base: position 65,327,410 of record OX422140.1, read on the forward strand.
GTTTTTTTTTTGTGATTTAAACTTTTTGAGCGTGGTGAATTGGTAAGGAATCGGCACATAGTCGTAAAAGGCGACTCAGTTACGCTCTCTGCATGAAAATGAGAATGATAATGGGATGCCATTTCTGAACGTTGCTAGTGGATTCTAAAATACATTACTATAAGTCAAACCAGAAGCACCCTCCCGTCGCGGTCGTCTCACCAATGGTTAAACTCTCCCATGACGTATAGCTACGAATGTACTCGTACGTACTCGTATACTCGTATATGTCAATCGATTCAGCCTCTCTACGCATACAGTCTGAGGCAAGAAAGCTGAAAACCGAAATGGGGATTGGAATATATTTCAAGGGAGTTGGTGTCGTTTGTTAACAACGATGGAACGTGACTTGAATGCAGAAGTTTTTCTTGTTTCTTGGTAAAGAGAATAACGTTTATCCTTGTGGTGGTAGTTTTTGTTGTTTTATTCCTTTTGTTTCCTATTCAATTCCCTTCAAGGAAATCACACAGTGGTGGCGCAAAACTTTGGGATCGGGCACAGGAAATTCTTTTATTAAATATAAATAAAGTTTTACGATAGTCTTGTGATTGAGTACGGATGTAGATGTTCGCACTTGTATTTTTATGGAAGCGAATACTTAAGGGCTAGGCATGGAAGTTTCCTAGGTCACGTTTAAGAAAATGCGTTGCAAACAAAAGTTTGAAAATTAATTTAATTGGTGGTGGCTCATTTATTATACAGAGTACATACCACGCGCAGTGTTTTTTTTTTTTTTTTAAATAAGCGATGGAAACTAAGTGTGTATATGCACAATTAGAACAATGCTAAAAAATCAATACGGGTAGGGGGCTTACCTATTTTATTGTGCAAGCCTTACAGGATTTTGCCGATTTGCTTTGACTTTGGCTTCATTCTCGGTTGTCAGTAGTTTCGAAATAATGTTATGACTTGATTCTGTCAATTAAGAATGAGTTGAAGTTTGTATCCATACGCGTAGTCTCCAAAACGAAATACGACGCATATCAAAAGTATAGTCTGCACCACATTCATTTTCAAAATTTGTTAAAAAACTTTGGTTCTTAGACTCCTTCTAAACGTCTGCGCGATGAAACTCAGCAGGCCATCTCAATTAACAAATGTAGCAAGCCGTTGTGGCCAGATCAATCAGCCACTTGTAGAGAAATTTAATAGAGGTTCCACTTTTCTGATAGCCAACATAGATCGGGCCTTAGCTCTAAGATGTATTCGAAAATTCTTCCAACTGGAATACTAAAATTGTTGCAATCTACAATACGTGTGCTAGTTTTCAGTTTATTTTATATTATCTTCAAAGGATACAATACAAAAAAAATTGTAAAGTCCGGGATCTTACGCCGGGGTACTATGCCCATGTGGCATTGTACTCCATTGTCAACAGCACGCGGGATTGGTACCGAGGATGTGCTAGCTACTTTACTAACAGCTTACGGATCGGGATAGGTACTCGTATGAACTTTAACCAACTTACAACTTCGATTGATCTTTAGCTAGCTGCCTCCCTTTGGTTGAAGTTCATTTCTAAGTGCGTGTCTTCTTCTTCTTATACTATATTAAGCGATGAAATAGGCAATGCGTATAATCACGCTTTTAAGCCACTACACACTGACTCTTTGAGCGACATCCATGACTCCTTCTAAATAGATATTAGGAATTTGGTTCGTGGGCTCGGAAAAACGACTGACTGTTATCAGTTAGTGCCTTTATACAACTATGAAGAGTTGTCGGAAGCGCGGTCACATCGTTGCCATTGATATCTATATTATTGGTGAAAAGAAGAGAAACCTTTGAACTTTTCCTCCGACTTAAACTTCAAATTCCCTGGTTATTGCCGGTGTGTAGGTATCGTTTCCACGTCATCATCGGCAAACCATTCGCCGTCCATATATCATCTCTGAGAACTCTACTGAACGAACGTCGATGAAGACAGTGTGCAGATCTTTCGAAGCATCACGATGTTTCCTCATCCTTATCTGTGAACTTTAATATGTCGACGGCACAACCCCGCTGATTTCGGATTCCGTAAAGCCTTCCCACTTCATGCGCGATTCCGGTACTGCCCGGAAATGCTTAATTTAGTATACAATATATTGCAAATTTCATTATTATTTGCCTGTTAATCCTTAATAAACATCGGCGATGGATTTTTGTGATTTTTTCTTCGCAATCTTAAAACTGTTCTATTTTCTATTTCTGGTCTACTTAGTCCATGCTTGAAACACTTGCCTATTGTTCTTTGCCGCCATTTTCCTTCTTATCTTTCTTGAGCACTAATTTTGGTCAAAATAGTTCTTCTTGGTTTATGGAATTTTGGAGCTAGTCTCGCAAATTTGGCTGGGGTTTTTTCCTTGACCAGCTATTCCCAGCTCGTGTACCACTTCAGGAAAGGACTCCTTTTACTGCGTCGTCCCACTGAAATGGGCTTGGAGATCAAAGGTGGATCATTTCTGTTGGAGTTCTGGTCTTCAGGCGTTATGCATGACTTCGCTAAGTTATTTGCTGTAGGCGCAGCTCTCTGACAAAATCTGTGTCTCAAATATCTACTCCAGTTGTCCATTGAATGCTGATCCGCTTTGTTGACTGATAAAGACCATTGCTACTGAGTACCCTTCTGAGTTCAAAAAATAGCGGCTCGGTAAGAGTTATGAGTTATTCTTCATTTGATCTCCTCGGTGATGACAATTATGGTTGTGTTTTGTTATGTTCTACCCAAAGCGCCGGTATTGTCCTTTTTGATGACAACATAAACTCGTACCATGTTTTGGTTTAGTACCCATAAATACCCAACTGAAAGTAGCTTGACTTTAATTGACTTCTTTCTTAAGGACGGGACACTGTGATTCCATTCATCGGGTGTGCGCATGTGGAGCAGTTGCATGGACGGCAAAATTCTCCGAATTGAATAGTGCGTTCTGTCTGACAGCGGTATATTCGTTCTTCACCGCTTAAGTCAGCAGAAGTGATTTATCCAAATTTTGTGCATTGAGTGTGTCTAGTATTTTGTTACCGTGGTCATACTTATAGGCTTCAACTCAAGTTTTGCTGTCTTGGCATATCCTTTTTATATTTTGGTAAAATTTCCGAATCTAATTCTTTCATTATCTTTATATTTTTTCTCTACGTGTCGTACGTGTCGACATCTAATTAATCGGGTTGTTCAAAAGCTCTGCGTTTTTTTTATTTGATTTTCAGGTGCGTTTATGTAATATACATACGTAATGAATATTACCGCCATCTCTCGGGCAATCTCATAATACCGTGTTCTTATAACTTCCTATCTTTCTCTGCAACAAACTAGTCAAGGTGCTGTTTGATGAGGTCTTCAGAAGCAAAGGTTCTACCATTCAAGGAGTTTTGTAAGAAGTGAAGTAAGTGGAAGTCTGACATATCCCAAAATATCCCAACCAAGTTGCTGCAATTTTTCCCGAGTGACCAAACTTGTGTGGGGTCTCGCATTGTCGTGCACGCAGACATCAGAATCACAGTATACATTAGAACTAATTGTTAATTGGTTCCTAACAATTCCACCACATTGGCAGCAGGATGTCAGCCTTCAACGTTTTTTTTCGGTTGACATTGCTGTAGACCATTTTTAGTCGCCCTTTTATTCGTTTTCTTCGCATTTGGTCAGTTGATAGCAGACATTTATGGGCTTCGGCGGATGAATTTCTTTCATCTAATGCGGTACCCAAATATCGAGCTCCTTTACAAAGCCGAGTGCTTTCAAATGGCCATGAACCCTTCCGAAGCTTCCGAACCGTTGAATGTTTATTTGCTTGCACCAATGCTTTAATTTTATCGTCGCCAATCTCGGAAGATCTTCCAGAGCGATGAGCGCCTTCAACTGGAAAATCACTATCACGGAATCGGACGAACCAGTTATGGCACTGGCGTTTTTCGATGACATGCAATTTTCCTCTTACCCCAGTTGAGATCTTCCCTTTTTTGAAATAATAAAGCAAAATATTGCGAATATGCTCTTCAAAATTCTCCATGTTCGAACGATGTTCCTGATTTTGTTTGATCGCGTGCTTTTCGTATAATTTTTTTCTTCTGTGATTAGCTTTTCCAGCCTGCGAGCAGTCGTTGTTTGTCGTAATGGAGGCGCTGCTGTGGGTATTTAAAACCCAATATATGTATTAATTACGAGATCTATGTATCTACAATCTTACTCCTAGTCACGGAGGAATATGGACCTTTTCAAAGTATGTGATCCCTGGTGGCTACATACTAGTTTATGAGTATTCATAATAGTTACGGTTCGTTAGAATATGCATGCACCGTAATCATATTCTTAAGGGCTGGACCCTATACACGCTAATACAATATATGGTACTGCCACATAGTACGTTGTCGGTGTATGTTTTATCACTTGTAAACAGTTTTGATCTATCAAACCCCATTTTTAATGAAAACTCAGGAAGAAAAAGCAGTGGAAGATGGCTAGTGATGACACTTCTCAGCATCATATGGTTTGGATAATTCAATTATGTGTGTTCTTCTACATTTACCTGACCTTTTTAGTTCGGAGTCAGAGCCTTAATTGATGTTTGGCTATCTGGGTTCATAGTTATAGCTTTGCCGGCAATATTTTTCTCTCCAATAATTTTAGGCAATTTTGATACTGACTTTGCTATCATCTTGAAAACACCTCAGTCGCTATTCTAATGGAATGATTGCTGCTAGCCCCGTGTCGACATGCAACTTGGATCATTTGTTATAGAAAATTAGCTCTCCTCAGTGGTGACCATGTGACTCTTTCATAAAATTTTATCGGGGCCACTGATAATGGAATTCTTTATAATAAATTTATAATTGCAGATGGATTATATTTTTTATCTTCATTTGAATAGGATGGAGGTAGGTATGTTCATCTTGGTCCATTGACCACAATCATATCCTTAGTCAAGTGTAGTCTTAGGCGCCGCAGTGGGGTGAGACATGGACTCAAAGGTACTGCTGGACTGTCGTTGCAGACATGTACGAGTATGTATATCCCGTCCCTTCATCGCAATATATTTCATGATCATTGAGCTTACCTATGTATGTATGTTTCCGCATTTAGTCTTGTAACCGTTGTTAAGATACATTTCAGCAACCGTAGTTCTGAATTCGAACAGGGCACGTTCATAATACAAAAGTCAATAGACAGTCGACGTGCGAAGTCTTCGGAAACAGTACGAGTATTGTATTTTCGTAAAAGATTATTTCACCGAACAATCGCGCAGAATATAGTATTCGTATTTTCACAGACCTCAAGAACCCTTGTCGTTCTCCCGTTGCCAAAGTATCCCCTAAGCTACCAGAAAACTGACTGCATCTTAGCAGATCTCGATTAGAGATATTTATTCCTAAACGTACATCCACGCCAAAACACATGAAAAAAAAACATTTCAGAAACATTTTACAAATATTTATGTTTATTTTTTTGCTCCCGAATAGATTGGAAAAATTTCAAAAACGAAAGAAAAATTGCCAAAAATGGTACTTTGCTGTGAACAGAGTGTAAAATTCGTATTCCCTTGGATAACTCCTATTTCTTTAGCACCTGGAAAATGGATGGCAACGACTTTTAGTACAAATTTAGTTGGACCAGTCAACTTACTTCATTCTTTATGTGCTGGTACTTTTGTTGTATCGAACTTAGTTTGTCTGGTTTTCGGCGTTGGTTTGTGATTCGAACCCAGGCCTTCTGATGTGGTAGCCTATGGATGTAACCACTGTACCACGCTGTAGCTGTATATGTACATACTACTGTTGTATTTTAATGTTGGGCTCAGTTAACTAGCTTAATATCGCTCCGAACCATGATTCTTTTAGTTGCATGGCATGTTACTATTATATATCTCCGTATACCATATACTCTCATCTCATGCAGTAGATGGCCGAAAAGGTTATAAGAACGTACCACATGCCAATATTCGTAGTTTATTTCTGTCGATGTGTTTGCCGCTACTGGCAATTCATAAAGCCAGTGAAATAGACAGTACTGAGATCTTTGGTCCCGTACTCTTTGCAGAATAAGGAGCTACCAAAATGATCTTTACAGAAGAGTTTCATGTACATGTATTTACAGGTTCAGGTAAAAATTTTCTTCAAGTTTTTGAGGCTCGATTTGTGGAAAACGGTAGACTAGCTACCCAGATGTACGAAACGAGAGCCATTGTTTGAAGAAGTAACGCAGGATTAACTGGAAAACTTACTCTACGAGTGATTCTCGATTCTATGTGGCTTAAAACCATGTGCTGACAATGGTATAAAGTGCCATGTGTTGGGAGACACAGTAAACTTCTGCCCAGTTTGGTATATAAATAAACATGACCGTAGTTTGCGTCTCTTAAAAATAGGTCATCATAGCTATCGATGATATCCAGATGTTCAGCAGTCGAAGGCAATACTTAAGAATTCGATTTTATGATAAACCAGCAAATGAAGTACCTACTGAATTTTAATCAGACTTCACTAAGTAATCAAAAATTGTTTGCATATCTTGCAACTGCTGTCATAATGCCAATCAAATACCCCCACGACATCAAAAGTACTAACATTAGCACATTTCTCAAAGTAGGAAACTCGATTACCATGAGTAGCTTAAATAATGTCACTCTCAAGCCAGTGTGGGCGTTATACTGCCTTCAAACTCACATAAACGGCAACCAACTCCTAATCGTCATTCAACAGCTACCAGCTAACAAAGTATGCTATGCTCAGCTCAGCAATGTATAATACATACTTACAAAACGAGCATTCACTGCACGTTTATCAAATGACTGCCATCCGACGACGCCGACACATTGGCGTCCCTGCACGAGCATATGAAATTATTTCAATTCCCAAGCAGATAAGATACAGAATTTAAAAGAAAATAAAAATCGAATAATATGTTGCATTCGGTAATTTATGCATCGAAACAACAAAGTCTACCATCTGACGATGTTCGTCGTACGGAATCAACAACCACTTATCGACGTCACTGTCCTACTCAATTGCTAAGCGCTGACTGCATAAAAAAGCACCACACTCACGTCACATACACGAGGGGATGGATACATGACATATGGTCGTTGGGCGTGAGGCTTGCGACACTGTGTTTTCAGCGTTTAAGTCGAACGCACGATATCTCGTGCTACTAGTTTGAATCTCTCAATATCGGTGGTTGCGATAAATTCGCCTAGATCACTTCGGTAGCCCGCTCGCTCAATTGGTCGGTCGACGGAATGGTGTTGGTAGCTTGATTTCATTTTAAGACGTATCTACTCCTCGTATCCCGTGGATGATTACTCTCAATTCAAACCAAACAACAGAAATTCACCATACGAGTATTTCCCCTCGATTTTATGCTGGCCGACTGCTAGTTATGTGCATGTACATACTCGTATACTCTCAACTTTTCACCATGGCCCGAAGACGGTGGTGGTCAACATAAGCAACATGGCCATTTAAAAAGTGTATCTATGTATCGAAAATCGAGTTGTTAGTCTTTTTCCTCTCTATCGGAAAAAAGGTTATTTTTAAAAATTCTTTCCTCTTAATTTTTCGTAAAAACTTTTTGAGCAGAAATTAAAGAAGAAAAAATTCAAAAGAAGAGCCAACATTTTCCAATTGTTGTCGAATCAGTTTCAGTTGCATTCTTTGGAGAAAGTATTTTAGTGTTTGTGTATCCGTAATGTGATTTACATAATTTTGTATCTTTTCCTTTTCAAATTTTTATTTCACATCTCACGCCGATGCTACTGACAAAATTTTGTACCACACAGTGTGATGTAGTGTGGTGCAATTGTGGTGTTTATGTGTGCATAAATTGGCAACCCTAGTGTAGGCCGAAGAAAAATCGAAGAAAATCACAGGAGTGGCTTTGAAAAGTGAAAAGAAATAGAAGAAATTTATTCTCGAGAGTCCTTGCTCGATAATTGAGCGAAACGAAATTTAAGTAAAAATGTAATCACAGCAATATGGTTGCCTTCTGAATTTACTCAGTTTAGTGTGGTGAAAATAAAAAGGCAAATTCACAAAAAAAAAAAAAAAAAATCAGTGCAAACCAGGATTTTCCTTCTGCATGGGATCCTATGAAACATATTGGAATACACCTTGGTTACTTTAGAATCTACATATATCTACTCGTATTCATCTTGTGAAAAGGTAAATTTGGCATATAGATATTCGTTTTTCATTTTTTCAAATCTGTGGTTAAACGAATTGTATGTACATCTCCTTGGAGACTCCTTTTTTTTCTTCTTCTCCCTACTAACCATATTCCTCAAACCATGTGACGTAAGTTCTCTTTATTTTAAAAGGGGGTTGGATTGGGTGGAAAATCGATTTTTCCATTTTAGTACCATAGTTAGCTCTTCCGAGTAATATAATGGCGACCAACATTCTAGAGTAGAATGCCATTTGGCAACAAAAAAAAAAACACAAACAACAAAAAACGGAAAAAGGAAATACGTAGAGTCGAAAGAAAGGTTTCTTTTGTTATTGATTATTAAATAAAAATCTATTTGTGTACGTGTTTGTGTCAACAAGGCTGTACTCGTATGTTAGTGTTTTTTTTGTTTTTTGTTTTTGTTTCTATCTATTACTACTGCGTAGTATTGTGGTACAAAACCATTTTTTAAAGCTTAATTCTAAAACCGTGAGAATCCGTATATATCGTAATCGTATGTAAATTTAATTGCCCACATTGCATTGACCCTAATTATGTTTGATTGGCTTTATTGATACAAGTCAGGTGAGGAAATTGGGACTATTAAAACGGAAATAAGCACGGTTATATTTTTTAGTTTTTTTTTTCGTAATGACTTCAATGCCGGCTTTAAGTTTTGATTTAGTGGAACAGATGTTGAGTAGAAAATGTTCTTCTTTTCTTTTTATTTATCGGAAATTAATGATTCTGCATGTACAATTAATACTTTTATTCGTACACCATCTTACTGTGTTTCGGATTAATTCTTAATGAAACCTTGCGCTTTAGCACCCTTATTGTATTTTTTTTTGTTATTTTATCCTCCCTCTCTAATGGATTGTTGTGTATAGACCTTGGAACATAAACTGCAGAACTTTTCCTCAAAATGGAGTTAGAGCAACTTCTTTGAATTGAGAAAACTGCAACTTCCCTCATTGAGTTGAAATAAAACTATGCAACCTTGGGCGTTTTCAATACAGAAAGTCGTTTCGATAGACAGACAGCTGCAGAGGGCGTATTATGAACTATACCCCCCACCCTAAGTAAAACATTGGCTTGGAAGAAATGCATTTGTAGTTATACAAATTGCAGGGACAAGTGTTAAATTGAATTGGAATTGTAAATTTGAATTGCACTTTTGTTTTAAATCACCGTAGAGGACTTGTGCTTTAAGATGTAACTTCAATAGCTTTGAGTCTTTACATTCTAGTTATGTGCATGTGGCGTGTAACTAGTATTTCGTTTGCTGATTTTCAAACGTGTTGTTGCTTGGTATGATAAGATTTCATCATATCTTCAATATGTTTTAAATATACTCGTATCTGTGCCTGCCCTCGCTAGTCTAGTGCGTAGTTGAGCCAGCTTGTCACTCTAGAAGTACCGCATTCGTTACTTGCCAAATTTTTTGCGGAAGATACGAGTACTAAAGGGTGACCAGATAAGAACGATAGGAAAGAAATTTAAATAAAACAACAAGGGTGTGAGATATAAAATCGATTCTGGCTTTATTTTGAAGCTACGATCATGCTATTATGTGCGAAATAGCACATCTTTCAAATAGCCGCGTCGACTTTGCTGGCAGTCCTTTGAGCGGTCGGTCGGTCCAATTTTTGATGACTTGATGCAATATGTCGTCCAAAGTGGTTGGCTTGTTACCGTACACTAAGGACTTGAAGTAGCCCCGGAGAAAATAATTGAGTGGTGTCAAATCGCATGATTGCGGCTGCCAATTGATGAACGCTCGCCGTGAAATGACCCAGTCGTCAAATTTCTCCTTCACAACTTCGAGCCTTGTGTCGATTGTATGGCATGTAGCGCCGTCTTGTTGGAACCTCAGCTCGGATATATCAATGTTGTCAAGCTCTGACCACAGAAAGTCGGCTAACATCGCTCTATACCTGAGACCATTGACGGTAATGGTGTCTCCTTCCTCATTTCGAAAGAAATAAGGTCCGATGATACCGGCATGCCATAAACCACACCAAACAATCAATTTTTGTGGATGCATTGATGCTTGGCCGAACACTTGTTTGCTCCAATAACGGCAATTTTGCTTATTGACATAGCCGCTAAGCCAAAAATGGGACTCGGCCAAAATTTCCAGCGCCCAATTAGCGAACTCATAACGTTGTCTGTAGCCGTCCGGCTTCAATTCTTGCGTCAGCACAACCTTATGCGCATGTACATAGGTCCAAATCCAACCGCAAAATAAGCCGGGTTAACTCTCTGGTGATGCCCAATTTGGCTGATCGGCGCCGAATCGATATTCCTGGATCTCCTTTGATAGTGGCCGCTACGGCTATGTTTTCTTCATTTCGCACCAATCTCTATGTGGTTGGTAGCTTGAGATCGAAAAAAGTGTACTAACGCTCAAACTTTTCAACGGTGCGACGAATTGCCTGCACACTGAAGCCATGATGACGGCCGACCTCAAGACAAAATTTATTTTTTCATAATTTCCGCACGTTCGGTAAGCGTAAAACGATACATGATGAAATGGCCAACCTTAGTGAATATTTTGACATACCACTGACAGGATGTCAGTGTCAGTGTCAGTGGTAATTTTAACAGCTGCTGAAACATAACAATTGGAAAAACTATCATTGCTATCTAGTCACCCGTTATTTGTTTAACCTAATCTATTTTTTTTATTGTGTTAGTACTGAAACATCCTTCATTGTCCATCGCGATATTATAGTACACATTCCAATGTGGATCATTTTGCGAATTTCATAAGATAAACCCCCAGAAAATTCATCTCATACTGCAGTTCCTCAATATGGAAAAAAAAGAAGAATTTTTGATAAGACGAACATCGAAACTGTGTATGCTCGGACGTGTTGACGCTTGTATCGAATAACTGGTTCTCGCCTTACGTAGCTAATGCCGTCCGAAGAAAGAACATTGTATTTACTCTCATCGCTAAATAATACGGTTTTCCATTGTTGCAAAGACCAGTTAGCATATTTATGAGCAAATTCCAACCTGAATTTTAGGAAATGAGCAACATTCACGAATACTGGACAGGCTTTACCTTTTCTGACGATGTTTTAAAGTTAACAACGGCTTCTTCAATAATCGATATGCCCTCAAATTTGCTTCTTTGGCACGTCTTCGCACAGTGCTTGAATGAATTGTCAAATTGGGATCCTTAACGATGGATGTGGAGGAGCTACAGGGTTCCTGTCGAATCAGATTCGCTATCCTTTGGTCCGTGCGATGATCAGTTTTCCGTGGACGGCCACCAGAATGTACCGTTTCTAGTGGCAAATTATTTCGAAATAAGCCTAGAAACTGTGGATTCGTGCAATTTAAATTGTTTTGCAATTTCTCTTTGCCTAATGCCACTCTTAAATGCCTCGATAATCAAATTTTTTGTGTGGTTATTATACTTATTCCCAGCCATATCAAAAAAATCAGTTTTTTTTTTTTGCAAAAATATAAACTTAAAGTCGTAAAACTATTGAAAAATATTATTTTTATAAGTTTGGAATCTAAAAGTTCTGAACTACTCAAAGTTAAGCTGGGAATGAGCCGCTATTAAAAAACTTGCATATGTTTTGCACAGATGCATATGCGAGTTCTCAATTTTCTTTCTTTCCCGCAATCACCTAACGGGACATACCGCTGATGTCTTTGTTTCCAAATAAAGAGTATACATTGAATAACAGAATTTTGTAAGAAAAATGTAAAAAGTGGATCACAAAAGTTTGGTAATGAAAAAAAACTTGCAAATGTTTTGCACAATACTATATGTGAAACCTTTTTTCAAATGGCACTTTGGTCTTGAAATGACAAACGGAAGAACTTGGGCCTGATTTTCTTTTTGCTATCAAAACTGTTTCGCTCCCAGCAAGTCCTGAGCAAAAAGCTAATCTGAACGCTTTGAGCGATAATGTTGTCGAATTAGCTTTTCCATTGAATAATATGCATTCAAAAGGCACATATCTAGCAAATACCAAGAAATCCGATGCCACCATTTTTTCGATGTTACTATGTTAGCATGTCCACCTTATCAACATAGCCCATGTGTTTGTTATGTTATAATCACTTAGAAGTTGTGGACTAATGTCCTCCTTACGGCCATCTTTTTGCATGCGCATTGCTGTTCCAGAAACTGATGGGTCATGAAAGTTACTCAGAAAATGCACTGATTTTTTGTCCTTCCATTTTAAAAATGCTAGACCATCCTTACTTACGCGCGCCAGTCAGATTGCCCTTGCTGTAAAATTTTGCCATCTAGCAGATCAGTGGGTGCATTTTTTATTCCTTTCCGAAATGTTCCATAGGAGTAAATCATATTTGCTTGTAAATCTTTTTGAAATTGTATAGAATTGAAAAAATTCTCGAAAAAGATACAACGTCCTTTTCCTACTAACGTCCTGTAAAGGTCCTTCACTACACGTGAACCAAGACTTTCTTCGGTACCTGTCGTAGTTTTCCCGGTGTAGGTCTGAAACTCGCAGACATATCCTTTTTCGTCAGCTCTGACCCAAAACTTGTATCCCCGTTTCAGAGGCATACGAGTATATTGTCGAAAGCAGCTCCGTCCCGTGAATTTTATCATTGATTCATCTATAGATTGAAATTTAGATGGCTTCAATGACGATAAAAATGTTTCCGATAGCTTCGTAATGAGGGGGCGCAACTTCTAAAGCTTAACAAATTCTTGAGATGTTCTTTCTTGTTGTCGCAACCGTCGTTTCAAATCAATATGCCTAAGAAGCCAGGCAAAACGATCCCTTTACATGAGTGAACAAATGTAATTGTCTCTGAGTTGAGGCATAGATGACCAATAATAAGTTTACTGCCAGAATTACTTTGATTTCTTCTTGATTGGTTTTAATGTAGTTTCTACTATTTCCTCCAGCGTTTTGCACGGCATACAAATTTGTTTGGAATGCAATATGTTCAATTAATTCCATTGGAAATAAATGAAGAAATGCATCGGTAGGTGTTTCTAAGTCTTCAGGAATAGCGGGACCTGTTTCTTCTTCAAACTCTTTTTTTTGTACCTTACAAATAATTTCTTGACGTCGTCCAGATGGTTCGCATCTTCGCTAATCCATCCCTCGTCATGTTCTTCTTGAGGCTCGTCAACAAAAACGATTTCCGTCGCATTTATGTCGAATAGATCTTCAACATTTGCTTCAGCATCTTCTTGTTCTTCGCCACCACTTTCAGATTCGATATCCGATGGAATTTCGTCAAAAAAAGTCTGAAATTCTTCCGAACCCATCGCCTCTAGATCAAATCTACGAAAACGACCATTATCTAAAATTAAACAAAAAAATGTTTCTTCCCTACTGGTTTCTTCCGCCTCCTTATTCAACCTAGAGGCAAGAAAAAGCCACATTGGTCGACATCAGCACTGGAACTGCTTAGAAACTCTTGTAGAAAACTTTTCAACGTAGCAAAAACCACAAGAAAAGTGACTGACTGGGACTCATACAAAGAATCCCTCAAATTATACAAAAAAAAAACTGAGGAAGGCAAAGCGACAATCCTGGAGGTCATTCTGTGACAAAATCACAGAAACCTCTGAGGCATCGCGGCTAAGAAAAATCCTCTCTACAAATCCTATGATGCCTAGCTGTTTGAAAAAAACCGACGGCTCCTGGACAACTTCAAGTGATGAATCACTCAATTTGCTACTAGACACCCACTTTCCAGATAGCTCCTAACTCGCGGCCAGTAGCAGCCCGAATAGGCCTACTGCAACCGCGACCAAAATTTATGGTCTGATTACGAGAGACAAACTGTTCTGGGCGCTGCATAGCTTCAAACCATACATGTCTACTGGTCCGGACGGTATAATACCTACCGAGCTACAGAGGTCTGCCTGTGCTAGAAAATATTATGACTAGCTGTGTAGAACTTATCCACATTCCACTGTCATGTAGAGAAGTCAATGTAGTATTCATTCCCAAAGCCGTAAAATGCTCTCATGTTTTCCCAAAGGAACTCAGACCTATAAGTCTATCATCTTTCTTTCTGAAAACTCTAGAACGACTGATTGATATCCATATACGAGCTAAAATTGATCCAAGACTTCTGTCAACGGCTCAACATGCCTACTGTAAAGGAAAGTCGTTGGAAACGGCTCTGCACTCTTTGACTAGCCACATCGAACGATCTTTACAATATAAAGAGTACACAATGGTTGCTTTCCTGGACATAGAGGGCGCCTTTAACACCGTCGACACATCCGCAATCACGAATGTGCTGTAAACTCTGCAGGTAGACAACTCACTTGGGGAGTGCTAAAAAGCAGGATAATCAACTCAGGGTAAGACTTCTGCTAAAAGATGTGTCAGTAGAGGTACTCCGCAAGGCGGTGTCCTTTCTCCCCTTCTCTGGAACATAGTGGTTAATGAACTGCTGATATACCTGGAAGCGGGAGGTAGCAGGGTGGTTGCCTATGCAGGCAATAGCTGTAGTCGTTTCAGAAAAGCATCTTTATACCATTAAAAAACTCCTTCAAGTAAATCTCAATAGACTAACCCGTTGGTCAGATCGCTGTGGATGGGAATAAGCCCTCATAAAACTGATCTTGACCTCTTTTCCAGGAAATACAAAATTCCAATTATAGACCCTCCTTCAATAAACGGTACCAGTTTAGTTTTTTCCGATACAGCATAATATCTGGGTCTCATTTTTGGCAGGAAACTAAACTGGAAACCTAACATTCAAGAAAGAATCAATAAAGCTACATTAGCTCTATTCTCTTACAAAAAGCCATTGGGAATAAATGGTGCCTTCAACCTCGCATGACCCACTGGCTATACATCTCGGTTGTAAGACCGATACTTACTTACGGGGTTGTCGTCTGGTGGATGGCCTTAGAAAATGTAGTCAACTGCAGTAAACTAAGCAGAGTCCAAAGAAGAACATGTCTATGCATAAGCGGAGCCTTACGGACATTCTATTTCATTTGTCACACCTCGATATTTTCAACAGACAAGTAGCTGTGACTGCAGCTATTCGCCTTAAAGCGACTACACAAATACTTCATTTGGACACACTAACATTCTTAATATTTTGGGAATCCTCACAGAGAACATCGATTACACCATACCTGAACTTTGGTTTGACAAAGACTTCCATGTAAGCTTCCCCTCTAGATCCTTCTGGGAGGAAAATGCTTTCATGGAGGACAAGTCAATCCATTTCTATACAGATGGATCTAAAACCGATAGCGGGGTTGGCGGCGGTGTTTTCTCAAATAATCGTGATATCTGTAGAGGATATCCGCATCATTTCGGATAGTCAGGCCGCTATCAAGCCCCTGGATTCGGTCTCATTCTGAAGATGAGAGAGCAGTTCCACCTTCACCTTGGCTAGGTGGAGGGCCACAGAGACATTCCAGGGAACCGTAGCTACGGGTGTACTACGTATGCATAGGGCCCATGAAATCGTCAAAATTGGAACCAATTTACTTATTCTACCGGATGCATAGGTATACCAATCGCTACGTGCAAAGTAGCATTAAAGCTGGATGCCAATAAAAGAACAGACCTTAGGTGGACTGCTGGCCAAACATGTCGAGCGACCAAAGAGATCTGGCCGAAGCTGGATCTGAATCGCTCTAAGTGTCTGATCCTTTTAAATAGGAAACATCTCAGCGCCATAATAGGTGTCATCACTGGACACTGCCTCATAGGCAAGCACGCAAGAAGGCTTGGCGGTTTTACAAACGACTTCTGTAGAAGCTGCATGGTCGAGGAAGAGGAGGAGACAATCGTCCTAGATAAAGCTTTCTTCTACAACGACCTAAACAATCTAGAAAATATAGACGTTAACAGTTTCCTAAGCTTTATCATAAGCTCAAACTGGTTCCATTAGTTAGAGGATCATAGATCCACGTGGCATCACAATGGGCCAATAGGCCTAAGTGGGTTGGTACTTCCAACAGCTACCCTTACCTACCTACCTACCTACTGGTTTCACAGCGAAACCACGTCCATCCTTGACGAATGCGTCGCATTTCATAAATTGCTACCAAATATGTTTTTTATAACAACAAAATAATAAATTGTTGTATTTACGCACTTTACTTACGGAGTCGTTCATTGATCTCCGTTGAGTTTTAACGTGTTTCGGCTTCCGAGTGGATTGTGAATAGAGTATAGTGCATAAAATAAATCAATAAGAAGAGACATTTGAGGATCTTTTTACAAGTACCAATTAGCACAGTGGCAGTGTGTTCGCCCGACAGACCATAGGTCGTGGGTTCGAATCCGAGTGGGGAAAAAAAAAAAGAAGAAACTTTTTTTTTTTTTCATTTAATTTAAAAATAAATAATTAAAAGGGAGAAACAACATCACGCGATGTATTCTGGAGAGCGGTCCGTTAAGCCAATAGCGGGACCAGCTGAAAAGACAGGCGATGTATCAAGTGGTTCAAGCCAACCAGCAGTAGTGGTCGAACCAAAGAGGAAGAGGAGGAGGAAGCAAAGGCTTACTCCGAACCTAATAAAGTGCCCTTCCCTGTCAGCATCTACCGAAAAGCTGCCTAGCGGAGCGTGGGAAGGGGTACTACCAACAACATCAAAAAGGGCAGCAGCACAACAAATGGCAACGAAAGACAACTTCCCATATGTGGCTGATGGTGGAGAAAGCCAACGTAGGGAAGACGAAAATATGTTCGCATCTCTGGCGGCCTCTGAGTCTGATGACGAAGAGGAAGAGGTAGAGAGCATAGAAAATAATATTAAGATTCTCCAGCAAAGAGTGTTAGCTATTAAGGCTAAAAAAATAGCTAGGAGGGAGAAAGTGCAGCTAGGAGAACTTCTCGTGTCTCAACAGCCACAACAACAGCAACAACTAGCAGCAAAAAAAAGGCAGCACGTAGCTACTCAGCAGCAACAACAAAAACCAAAAGAGCAGCCTAAACACACACAGGCTCAAAAAATCAATCAACAAAAACAACAACAACAGCAGCAGAAGAGCCAGCAACAACAACAACGTAAACAACAGCAACCACAACAACAACAACAACCACAACCACAACAACAACAATATCAACAACAACAAGAAAAACAAAAACAACATCAAAAGACATCTAGAACAAGGGTTCCACCAATAAACACTTATGAGATGGAACTCAAGGAAACGATAGAATTATGTAAGTTGGCCATAGGCAATAATTTTTATATTAAAAGACTTAGCGTAGATAGGCATGCGCTACCATAAAATTAAAAGTTTATTGAAGGATTCGACGACGGAGTTCTTCTCCTACACCCCGAAGGGGGAGAAGCTGCAAACAATGCTGCTGAGAGGATTAGAACCGTCGACTGATCCGGAGGAGCTCCTTGCACTGCTGAAAGAGAAGAAGTGCGAAGGGCTCCAATTCGTGGGGGTCAAGCCATTCACCACAGCCAGAGCCAAAAGGGAGAAGCGGCAACTGCCGATTTTCCTGGTCCAGCTAAGTCCCACCAGCAATCTGGATGGTCTAAGGAGTATTAAAGTCCTAGACTACCAGGTTGTCCATTGGGAAAAATTAAAGAGGAGCGAAAACATTCTACAATGTGTTCGCTGCCAAAGGTTCGGGCACACCGCGTCGAACTGCGAAATGCAGCCTCGATGCGTGAAGTGCGGTAAGAACCACAAGTCCGAGGAGTGCGCTCTTGGTAAGGACGGAGCGTCTGAAAAAAGCCAACTCTCTTGTGCTTTATGTAGGAACACGGGGAACACCGCAAATTATCGGGGTTGTCCCAAATTCCAGTACATCAAAAGAATAAATCTGGCCCGGCAGCAGAAAGTGGAAGTGAAACGTCCACCCGTGCATTTGCAAACTCCAGCCGTTACTCCCCATGTTACCTACGCCCAAATGGCGGCAGGTAGGGGAAATACGGTACAGCAAGCGAAGGTTGCTTCTCAGGCCCCAGCGCCCAGAGCACCTGAACCAGTACCTGACATGCTAGCTATCTTGCTCTCTATCCAGGGACAGATGGCTCAGCTACAACGTCATTTAACTGAACAGACCGCGCGGGTGGATCAAGTATACGCACTGCTGCCTGGCCTAACGCACCTTTTGCCGTAATGGGTACGTACGTGGCGGAGCAAACCCTGAAGGTCCTTGCTGTGAATGTGAATTCACTGGTTAGGCTCGAACGACGAGCCGCACTATTTAAGTTGCTTGAAGACCAAGCCCCCGATGTGCTTTTGGTTGGCGAAACTAAGCTTACCAAAAGACATAAAATGAGGCACAGAAGATACAAAATAGTACGGAGAAACCGACCCAACTCCATTCAGGGAGGTGGCGTTGCAATTTTCGTACGAAAAGGTATACATTTTAAAGGAGTATACAGCCGTGTACTACGTAGGTTCCAGGTGCTGGAAGCATGCATCGTGTATATCCCACTCCGTAGTGGAAAGCGGTTGTACATGGTGTCTGTCTATGCACCTAAGGCTACTCAATCCACCTTATTTATTTCAGAGCTCGAGACACTTTTTCGATTTCTGAGGCTGGAATTGGAAGACAACTATTTTATTATCGGCGGAGATTTCAACGCCAAACATAATGATTGGGGAAATAATACACCAAATACTAGAGGGAACCTACTATTCAATTGGTGGGGTCAGCACAGTATAATGTATCGACTCGGGCTTAAGGCGACGGATAGTCCGTCGTTTCCCAGACACGGGTCCTATTTGGACCTTCTGCTGTTCGACTCACGAATACAACTGACATGCACTAACCAACAAACTACAAACTGTCTACGCACTTTCGTGTATGACAGTGACCATTGCGGTCTCAGCACTGAAATAACTGTCCCCAACGAAATTGCGGAATTGGATGAGTTTGTTCAAAGGCATTCCTACAATTACAGTAGGGTGCGTTGGACACACTTCACCAGATCACTGACTAGAGCACTCTCCTCGAATTCGCTCTACCCACCGTCCAACAGAAATCTGTCAAACGAGGAGATTGACAGGTATCTAAGACTAATGGACGAGACAATTAAACGAACAATGGACAGAGCAATACCTCGGTACCAACACACTGACGAAGAAGACTTATTCCGCAACGCAACCATTGACGCACTGCACCGACATAGAAGTAGACTGCTGTCAAGACTAAAAACCTTGTACAGACAGTTTACTGACAGACATAACCCGGAGATCATGACACTGAAGTCGTCGATTAAAAACCGCCAAACATTAATAAAGGAAAATTACAGAACATCTGTAAGTTTGTATTGGAACAATAAAATTCTGGCTGTAAACACCAGCAACCCGAATATGTTCCCGCAAATAAATAAAATATTTCGGAGAAATAATCAGAACGACCTTCCATGTCTTAAAATCGCCAGAACGACGAACAACGAACAAATACTTGTAGCAGCAGGCATAGATCCAAATGGGGCTGTTGATGATGACAACTTCTTTGTGATCGAGGATCCGCAGGAGCGACTTTCCAGGAAGTGTACAAGGCGAATGACATCATTGGCCCGAACCAGCACCTGGAGAATCGAGTACTTGTGCACAATTTCTACCTTCGAAATGAAATTGTGAATTGGCGATTCGAGAGCTCGGGTTTCACCCAGTTCAGTGACGAGAATATGGCAAATAATGTCATCACCAACGATAGGGTACTACCCCCGTTCATTTCGAAGGAAGAGCTCCAAACGATCTTCGAATCACTTAGAAGTAAGAAATCAGTGGGAACCGATGAAATACCGAACATTGTGCTTCGACATCTCCCTCTAGAAGCGGTGAACATTTATACCACCCTGTTTAATAATGCAATGAATAATGCACATTATCCAGCGCATTGGAAAACTGCGGTGGTACATCCCATCCCCAAAAGGGATAAAGACACTTCCAATCCGGCGAATCTCCGATCGATCAGTCTTCTTCCAAACATCAGTAAGGTGTTCGAGAAGGTGATCAATAGAGTCCTGACTAAGTGGGTTGAGGACAAACATATAGTTCCGGATAATCAATTCGGTTTCAAAGCGGGGCATGATATCATTCATGCTGCGTCGAAACTGGTTTCTGATATCCAATGGAACAAAGGCAAGAACCAGTGCACTGGTGCCTGCCTGATTGACTTGGAGAAAGCCTTCGATACCGTATGGTTAGAAGGACTCTTTTTCAAGCTGGACAGGTTGGGCATTAGTAAACCACTGCTGTATATTCTTTTCGATATGCTCTCCAGTAGACAGTTCATCGTGAAGAATGGCGATGTGATTTCTGCTGGAACATTTAACATTAAAAACGGTCTGCAACAAGGTGCGGTAAATTCGCCGATCCTATTCAACATTTACACGAGTGATCTGATAGGTTCACTTCACCATGCCATAGCGTACGCAGACGACATAATCGCGTACAGATCAGGTCCAAAGATTGAGGTCATTAGTATGCTTTTGCAGCGTGACTTCGACAAAATTAAGCGATATTGCGATGACTGGAAGTTGAAAATCAACTTTCAGAAGTCGGAAACCATTCTGTTTAGGACGCCTTTGTCTGGGGCCTCTAGGGATACCAGAAAGAATTGGCGAAAGTTCTCGATCGTGGGACAGCAAGGGCAGCCACTTGCTTGTCGAAATGTAGTCAGATACCTTGGGATCTGGCTAGATCAATTTCTGTATTTTAACAAACATATAGATGTTGCTCTGGCCAGAGCCAAAGGTGCTTTTGCCGTTACAAAGAGACTGTTTTATAACAGCCAACTCGATGCGGGGGTGAAGGTAATCTGCTACATGGCCCTTATCAGGCCCATGCTTGTATTTGGATGTCCCGTGTGGTTCAACGTGAGAGCAAGTTTATTGGAAAAGATTCGGGTGTTTGAGAGGGCTTGTCTTAGGACTTGTCTTCGCTTATACAGAACACCAGAATCTCAGTACATAAAATTCTATCCCAATGAGGTCTTATACAATAGGGCGAATCTAATAAGAGTGGACAATTTCGTCATTAAGTTGACTCGAAGGCACGTTGCAAGAGCAATGGCCTCATCGAACAACCTGATCTCCGGGGCTTACTACCCCAATTATATGTATCACGAGAGAGTTCGCTTTGACGGCTTTATTCCTCCAGAAGCGTTCCTCTATTTAGATAGCAAAGGTCTGATCCAGGACAGATTGGCGGTGCCGCTAATCTTCCACGTCGCTCGAACAGCTGCGGACAGGCGACTCAACTACGACAGAGACGTCGCACAGGGCAGTGCGGAGCGTCTCCGGTTCATTAGGGCGGTAGGGAGTCGCGACATGAGGGATGTTGCTCGACAGCACCAACACTTTTGGTGGCTTGTTGAAGGGGAGGATGCTTCGTCGTCGAACTCCTCCGGTGATATTTAGCTTCATGTGAAGCAAGGTGGGCCAGCCTAATTTGTTTTTGCCCATGGCCGGCTTACATAGTTTTTAGGTAGATTTAAGTTTGATTTTAAGGAAAAAAAAAATATATAAAATGAAAAAAAACACAATATATATATATATACATATATTTGTATATTAAGTATATATATATTATGTATATATATATATATATATATGCATCTAGATGTAAGTAGGTTAAGTAGATTAAGATTTAGTTTTAGGTAGTATGTAGGCTTTTAGTTTTAAGTTTTATAATATAATAAAATTAAAATATTCCGTATACTAAGTTTTTAAACATGTTTTCTTAGTTTAAGCTGTAGTTAAGTCACTTTAGAATAAGAATAAAATCCGTCATAAACGTCGAAAGACATAGTATTTAAGTATTATGTATAACTTAGAGTGCCTGCATAGGGCCAGTAAGTTAGTTTAAGATAAATTTAAGTTATTTAAGCTAATTTTTAAGCGTTTTTTTGTCTAGCATGTAAGAGTAAATTAAGTAATATAAATAAAAATGCATATAAACTGAACTGAACTGAACTGCACTTTACTTACGAAACATCAAACAAATGCACAAAAAATCACTTACAACGCACTGAAAATTACCCGAAAATTTTTGTTTTACCGTTATAAAATGAATAACAGTTCGTAGAAATGCGCTTGGTTTTATCATGAAATCGCTAGGAATATAGAGAAAAAATATTGTGTGATAAAAGTTTGTCAACATTATCATTATTAATGGATCTATAGTACTGGTCATGAATTGGTGTGATTGCCCACATTTGTTTCCTTTGATCTTTGTCAATTGATCGTCTTTCGCAACCCCCACGCTAAAAGTTCAATGGTGTTAGATTTTTGTCTCTTTCGTTCATCATTTTTAGAAGATTTCGTTCCTGTGAAATCAAGCCGGCATATCAGCAAAATGCATATTTTTCACCCTGAGCGCTTTAAAATTTTCGCATGTGATATTTTCCTTTTAACGTCCGTTTGGTTCACCTCAAAGCCACCTTATGCATGAATAACATTTAGACGAATACTGCTTATTGACGTAGTAACATAGTTGTAAATAAATCGAAAATTGCTTAAATTAACCAACAACTCAAAAACTCAATTTTTGCACATACGAGGGGCGTTCAATATATTCTCGGTACCGATATGAAGGAAAATGCGAATTCAATTTAAATTGTTTTTATTTTTCAATATAATCTCCCCTAACATCAATGCATTTGTTACATCTTGAGATAAGCTTTTTTAAACCCTCAAAAAAATAAATTTCCTCTTTCTCTGCAAAATACCCATTTATTGCCGACTTGAGTTCTTCATCATCCGAAAATCTTCTTCCACGAAGACATTTTTTCAAATCCGGAAACAGGAAATAATCACTAGGGGCAAGGTCTGGACTATAGGGTGGGTGTTGGATTTCTTCGAAACCACAATCTCGCGCAGCAGCCTTGGAAACTCGCGCCGTGTGAACAGGAGCGTTGTCATGAAGAAGCAACACACCCGCTGCGAGTTTACCCCGTCTTTTCTTTTTAATTTCCTCCCGCAAATTATGCAAAGTGGAAGCGTAGGATGTGGCGTTGATGGTTTCACCTTTTTTTTTTACTCAATGAGCAAGATTCCCTTTGAGTTCCAAAAAACTGTGGCCATGAGCTTCCCGGCAGACGGAGTGACTTTGAACTTCTTCGGGGGGTCTGTTCCTTTTTTATGCCATTGCATGGACTCTTGTTTGCTTTCAGGGTCATAGTGGTGGACCCATGTTTCGTCCCCAGTAACAATTCGATCCATAACACCGTCCGCGTTCTCACTACACATCTCCAAAAGCTCTCTACAGCATGCGATTCTCACTTTTTTCTGAGGCGCTGTGAGCATTCGTGGTTAAGATGGTCATGAAGAATGGTGTGAATGGTACCAATTGAAAGCTTGGTGATCTCTGCCATCATTTTCACCTTTATTCGGGCATCCTCAAGAACAAGTTTTTCGACTTCTTTGATGCTTTCTCCCGTACAAGCAGTAGCCGGGGCGCCGGAGCGGGGGTCGTCTTCAATGCTCTCTCTGCCTCTCTTGAACTCACTTGACCACTTTTGGACAGTTGATAATGAAGGTGCGGAACCCTGGTAAACAGCCACCATCTCTTCATGAATAGTTTTTTGACTTTTTCCTTGCTTAGTGAGAAATTTAATTACAGCGCGATGCTCAATTTTCACCATCATCGTCTCAGTTGCCATTCTGATTCTGTTTAACTAGAGATAAAACGCGAATTAATAATCACATTTATATGAAATTTTACATGAATGCACTAAAATAATAGTATTACTTGATAAATAAGTCAATTTATATATACAACCACAGCTTCACCCCGATACCGAGAATATGTTGAACGCCTCTCGTATGCCGGTTTGATTTAACAGCGACGATTTGATCTTGTAGATTTTAATTTATAACTTAATTCCTAAGTGACTGGATCTGGTTGTCATGAAGTATTTGCGGGTTTATGAGACCTCTCCTTCCTGAATGTGATCATCCTTTAACAGCATGATTTTGGGTGGTGAAGTTTATGAGATGTGAGTATTGTTCGAGTTTTTCTTTGCAACGCTTGAAGCTCAGTGGTACTCCATTTTATTATACTTATTAACAGTTTTTATGAGATGCTTTCCATTTCTTATCGATAAGGTTATTTTGCCAAGTACATATTTATAAAATTAATTTTTTTCCAATTATTTAATATTTTGAATATCTTGGTCTTGTGTTTTAGTCACTTGGTGATGCATACTGTCTTACATTTATGCAAACCGAATTTCAATTTTATGACATCACTGAATACTGAAACTATTTTAACTAGTTGGTCTAGGTGTTGTTTTGATGATGCATAGATCTTAAGATTATACATACGAGTATATAGAAGGTGGCTCAATATTTCCAGGACTGTGTTGGTTTTGAACTTAGCTGCATATTTGCTCTTTGTTAGGAGGTTACTAAGAGGATTATGTGCAAGACCATATACCACACTTAATCTTGAAAGCTTATGTTTGGATCTGTTCAGATTTTGATCGTACTTCAATATTCGTTCTCATGTGTTCCATGCTGTGTCTTAGACAATTTGTAATACTTGGATGGATCTTATAAATTTCCATTACTTCGACAGCCAAGTATGTGGAATACTATCAGAAGCCTTCTGACAGTCGATGAAACAGGTGTGCAGGTTCTTACTACCTCTTGTTGTATGTTCCTGAATAATCTGGTCGATAGTAAGGTGTTCTCTGCATCCTTTCTTATTTTATTATTATTATTAATATTATGGCATCCTTTCTTCGGGGTAAGTTATTTTCATTTATTAAAATAACAACGTAGGACACTTTTGGTCATTTCGTTCGTCCACTGTATGCGCTGTCTTGGGCGGCCTGATCTGGTGATCCCAATTTAGGGTTGGGAAGCACTGGTCTCAGGTTGGTTGTTGTTTTGTACTGCCGTGGCAACGCCGGCAGCCCCAGAGAGCCGATCAATCAATCTCCAAAAAGTTCGTACCCCAGGTGTTTGGGACAGCGTATTTGGAGGTTACCGCCATCGCACAGCAAGTGTGTGATAGTCTCTATTTCCTCTTCGTTCCTACAGCTTCTGCAATAATCTTGCGGAGAGGCTCATATTCCGGATACCTGTCGCGATACGTATGTCTTCTTTGTTGTGTTCACCCGCTGTCTAGATTTGGCCTAAACGAGCGTGAGATGAAACGGTCACTCCTAGAGATCCACACTTTTTTTTGGATCATTCTGTGGCTATAAGTTATATTTTGCGTTTCAGGGTTCCAATTGGTATACTTCTGTCGTTGTGTGTGTTAATCCTGTGCAGAGAGGCGTAGCATGCTCCCAATGCTAAATGCTTTTTTGTTCTTTTTTTGATGTTATGCTTCCAACTGAGCTTTTGCTGTCTATGATGATTCCTAGATATATACTTAGTTTCGGATAAAAGTTGTATCCTAACACCGTTGATTCTGGTAACATTAAACTTTTGTAGCTTTCTTTTTCTTGTGAACACCACTAATGCGGTTTTTGATGGACTTATCCTAAACTGTTTTGCGTTGTTGATTTTGCGAGTGTGTTCAAGGCCTACTCCATTAGCTCGCTGATCGTTGAAAGATGTTTTTCTCGCACCAGAATGACTACGAGTATGTTGTCAGCGTTGTCCAATGCCTTAACACTCTTCTGTTCGAAATTTGTGGGAATGATATTTACAACAAGAAGCCACAGATGGGGAGAAATTACTCCTCCTTGTGGAGATCCTTTTGCAGCCGTTTTCCTGACTGTGTTTCCTTAAATTCTAAATTGATAATTCTGCTCTTTAACATGTTCTCAATCTATTGTACTATCGTTTTTTCCACATGGAGCTTGTCCAAGGCCGTCTTTATAGATCCGGTGTTTACATTATTAAATGCTCCCTCGGTATTTAAGAAGGCGGCCATGGAGTACTCTTTGTAGTGCATATTCTCAGATATTCTATAGCTTTGTGCGGTGTCGTTTCTACTGATTTTCCGTTAAATTTAAAACCGCATAGGTTGTGTTTTTTGAGTTTTTGTCTTATCTTAATCTAGAATTCTCTTCAGTATTTTTAAGAGAAACGATGGGAGACTTATTGGACTGTAGTCCTTAGCAGCGGAATGATTAGGTATATTAGCTGTTTGGGATGTAAGATGTTTCGAACGATTGTGCGTTTTGTTTGCATTGGTGATTCCAAACAAAAAACATTTAAATTTGCACGGCATTTTTCTAGAGCATGGTACTGGAAAAACCGGATATTGTGTATTCCTGGCTCATAGACTCTTTCCGGGTTTCTCCGATAAGTTTGAAAAACATCTGCTTACTAATGCGCGTACAACCTTTGCACATTTGCAATTTTTCGTAAGCTATCAATTTTTCTTCCCAATCTGTTTTTACTGGGTCCAAATATGCGTTTATCCAATGGTTGCATTTTATCGGTTAGGTGAATAGGAAAATGCATCAATATGATATTATTCTGCACCGCTCTCTCAAAAATACGGATACTTGTGTGACTATTGTAGACCGTCGTACACCAACAATACTGCCTAATCTAGCGCACCTTGTCCACCACGAACATTGTTAACAAATGGAATGAATCCATATAACAACTAGTTAAAAAATGTAAGCTCCTTCATCCACCCATTTGCTGACTATGCGTACGTACAATGTTCCCGGAAAACCATCTTTAGAAGTCCATCTGTGATAGGCGACGGTAGTGTTGAACCATTTGCAGATACGCATGAAAGTACTGTAGTGGATTCACGTCCGTATCCTCGAAAAACTCTGGTAACTCGTCTGCGTTGAAGTCATGCTGTGGTTTGTTAATTAAGCTATTACCTTCAATCACCTTCTGCAGCTTATCATAGAAATCGTAAGGTTTTGAAGATGTTCTAGGTTTTTCAGCGATTGTCTCGGATGTCGTTTGATGAAACTTAAATACCAATCCTCTCCAGGAACACTGTTTTTAAATGGTGTTTTCAGCCAGCTGAATTTAACATATTCTCCAAACAGTTCTTTCAGCTCGGTCTTGTCGCAGGGTAATTCCTATTTCCGGCCAAGCAACATTGAATTATCTAATTTTCAGTTTCTATTGGAATAGCAGGTGCTCGTTTTATCCCAATGACCTCCCACGAAGTTTGGCGGCCCTTAATTTTATTAAATAAGACCGACTTAGAGAGCTGGTGGTGCGTTATGTTATTTTCTTATTGCTTACATTATTGACAACAATTTTAATATCGTTTATGTGGTATTGCACTTGGGGCTTCGTTTTTATGCTCTTTCGTGGCATTTTAAGCACTGGAAATAGGATTACCCCAAAAAAACTGTTGGTAAAATTATCGTTTAGATCTACCCCAAAAACTTGTCCACATTTACCCCATACGCTTTTATTACTGGGGTAAATGTAAACAAGTAAAGAAAAAAAACACAAATAACATATAAGAGTGCTATTAAAGAAACTACAATAGTTCCCAACACTTTTATAGGTGTATATAAAATGATATTACTTGCAGTTTAAAAAAAAAAACCGCCTTTTCCAAATACTTAACAGAACTTGTAAAATTAGTTTGTTCTTTTCACATACGAATATATCTTCTATTCCCAATTGAAATTTCCTGTAAAATCTGTAATATATCTACGCAATATTGATACTCACTTTTTTCTGTTTGTTTTGGCTGCAACAAGCAATTTTTAAAAGTTGATATAACCGCTGTTTACATTTTCCCCAACTGACTCTACTACTTGTATACAACCTGTTGCTGTATTATTGTTTTTCAAAATACTCTCCATGAAGATCAACACACTTTTGCATGCGTTTGAACCAATTTTCGAAGCACTTTTTCCACCCCGAACGAGGTTAGTTACACGCGCTTTATACGCATCAATTGCTTCTTCAGGCGTTAAAAAACGTTGACCTCGCAATTTATTTTTGATGTGCGGGATTAAAAGGAAGTCATTGGATGACTTATCAATTCGATGTTTTGAGTTCTCAAAAAGTCACTTGCTTGAGCCGACCTGTGAAAGTTCGCATTGTCGTGGTGGAGAATGATTTTATTTCTCCTATGACTTCTGGCAAACAAGGGTAGGTTACCATTCCGAATTGGAATTGACCGTTCTACGTTACTTGAATGGTACAGTGGCGAAATGTTCGGTTTTTCGAAGTAACAGGTTGCCATTTGCTTTGAAGTGCTTTGTGTGTGTAGAACTTTTGTTGGATTTGGCTCTTATTGAAAGACCCATGCCGTCGACTGCTGTTTAGTTCAGGGCTCATATCCGTAGACCCATAATTCGTCACCAGTCGCGATCTTATAGACGTCTTTTGAGGCACCGCGATCGAATTCTTTCAATATTTCTTTGGGCCAATCGACACGAGTCTGTTTTTGAGCGATTGTCAAATTATGCCTCATCCAACGCGAAGAAATATGTAATATTAAATGTATTGGAGTGAAACTAAAATAAAGCCAAACCATGCCTCAATTTCATTATCAGTCACAAAACGATCTTGCAATACCAGTTCTCGCACAGCATCGATGTTTTCTGTCACAACAACCGATTCGAGATTTGAAATTCACGAAATTCGTCTTAGAGCGAACGACGAGGACGATTGAATTCGGAAAACACGATGGCCCGGGATGGTGCTTCATCACCAAAAGTCGAAGCAAGTTGATTGACGACACTGTTGTTGAGTTCATCCACGTCGAATCTATGAAAAAAAAAACCTTCTGAGCACGTGTACCATTAAAAACATCAGACTTCACGATGCTGATATCAAATTTGACGTATCTACACCGGTATCGCCATATCTCAAAACTTAATAGCAGCCTTAAATAAAGTGACGTCGACCCGGCCAGAAAAGTGTACATCAGTCGCCTGAGATGGCTAGGACAAATATATAAATCGAATAGATATCAACTCGGCCACGGCTCGAACACTCTTCAAATTCTACCTGGATAGACAATGCAGTCAAGAAATGCCTCGCCTTAGGTGTGCGGGAAAATGGAAGCGGACCTCAACCGTCTTAGGTTCAGGTCCAGCCTGGTCTACACAGCTATCTAAGAATGTTAAGAATCTATGGTGAACAAATTCAAAGGTAAGGCTATGAACTGGCTTTGACATTTTCATACTCCTCATTCAAATGTCACATAGCAGTCTCATTAAATTTAGTCAATCCCTTCAAGCGGATAATTGAAGATGCAGCTACCTGGGAAAAATACGCAGACAAGCGCAGCAGATAAAGCTCCAAATTTCATTTCATTTTTAACTAAGTCACATCAAATACAGCTAGATTTATGTGGAGGGATAAAATTAAACAACTCGTTCAATAATAAATAATTTCTAGATGTCCAGATGTCACACATACTCGTACGTTCCACGGATTATAAAATTAATCCGTGTTTTAGGAAGAAGATTTATAAGTTAAAACTATGTCAAAAAAATAACATAATAACCCATCAAATGCGCATTTTTTTTTTTGAAGGCAACCCTTGTTCCAAAACATAAAATGCCTGATTTATATTAGTTTGCTGTAAATTTGTACATTCTAAAGCGACCGAAAATGTAAATGAAAAATGGTGACAACCTATAATAAATTCAAATTTTGAAAGCCTTATCAACCTCTTTGAAATGGATTTTATGTACAAATACCTCTGCAGGAACACTGACCTGTCCTCATCCCTATGAATACATGACCGGTAATGCAAACGCCTTAGGGTTTTCTTAAAAATAAAAATAAAAAAATAATGTAGGCTTCACAGGGAGGGTGGTCCGGAAAATTACAAATGAAATGAGTTCTAATTTTTCGTTGTCAACAGAACAGGAATGGAATAGCTAAAGTTTGCTTCAAAAAATTCAGCTTTTGTTCTCGTTTCCAAATATATTTCGCTCCGCTGCCAACCTCCTGTCGTTTTTATTTTTACTTTGCTTAGTTCACTGTTCAAATATTATAGAACCGACCACGGTTGCTGATTTAGGTGCGACCTATTAAACTTTTTCCCCCATTGCAATACCATTCTAACGGCCTATTTATTTTTGTTTATCATATTTTTCCAAATGGACACACAAACGCAGCAGCATACCCCATCGTTTTTATGTATATTTATTGTGTCTCTCCAATTTTCGGTCCACAAAAAATATAAATTTATTTTTACGATTACGAAATGGAGTTGCATGTTAATTTCGGTCTTTAAGGGCTTTTGGAATAATTTATGTTTTGCAAGGATGTGAGTTGTTCCTTGAGGAAGACGATGTGCAAATTGGCATTCTCAATTGAATTCGAGCAGGAAATTACAACACTAAACTCAATTACCTAACTGATGAGAGTAATTCAAAAAGGGGAATTGATGTTTTAGCTACCAAGTGAGTGAAAGGTTACCTTTACTTGGCTTTGATAGTGATTGATAAACTGTTAATCTAAAGGATTTTCCATTTCCATGTAGTTTGAAAGAAAAATACTGAAATGTGACAACATTGAAATGTTCTTTGCATGTTCGCTTGCATGAGTGGATGAGCTGGACTCGATTTTCGTCGTTTAAAGTTTCTGGCTTGTTGACGTATAACAGAGACCTAATTTAGTCCTAAAAAAAGAGTCTAAAGGTGTTAAATTGCGCAAGCGACAGGGAAATTTTCAGCATGAAAACCACACTATTGGAATGGCTGCTGTTGGACCTTTGTCCAAATGCGGCAATTCCGCTAATTACCAAAGCAATTTAAACAAAAATGTGCCTCGTCACTGAGCATGGTTTTTAAATGAAAATCCGGATCTTCTTCCATTTTCAATAGAGCCCAATCAGTTCGAGTTCGACTTTGGCTGTAGCTTTTGGATGAACATAATCTTACACAGACAATATTTCGTATGTACTTCTTGAATTCCAACACATGTATTTTTTTTCTTGAAAGTGGTCCTGTTGGATAGAAGGCTACTATTACAGTCTTTTGAGTTATTTTTGATAGGTCCAGTGACCACTATAAAAACGGTTGTACAGCGGGCTTGTCGTCTTTCAAGTGAATTTTTAATTCCAGTGGGATTGGAATTTTCTTTCTTTCAGTCACGTTGTGTGGTTGTCAACTACAACATCAGAGGGTCCGGTTCGAATCAGAGACGAACATAGGTAAAAAAATATAATAATTTTCTGACGTCACGACTATTTGGAATTTTCTGCCTATAAAAAAGTTGTTGTTTCTGCTGGGGTTCGAAATTGGCAAAAATCTACACATTCGAATTACGAATATATTATGTAGAGATTTGCGAAGATTTCGGGTCGAGATTAGTTATGAACGCATCATTTGGTATACAGACCGTGTGGTTCTTAGATGTATCCACTGCTTTTATGACTTGACAATGTGTGACCCTTGGCATTGTCTCAATCTCTTTAGTTGATATTTGCTATAGTGGTGAGCTATTACTGGAACAACTCTGGAAAGCCGGCTTGCTGTCGTGTTTATGATGCTTGTTGCGTTTCATTTTTGAGCTTTTTCGCTACTATTTAATAATGAACCATTGTGGTGCGTAGGTCTTCTCTGAAAATTCAAAAATATTTATTTATGCTGCTTCTGGTTAGTGTTTACGGCACCCTTCGTTACTAAGAAGTTCATCTGGATCTTGTTGTTACAAGAGCGTTTCCCAACTATCGTTACCGTAACCTGTTATGGTTGGTAATATAATAGAATCCTTGCAGCAGATACTTGGTTACTTCATTGTGACCATTGACTTGCTCCTTCTCTTTGTCTCTAACTTTGTTCAGGTAAATAGTCTGTATGTTGTATTTTAAGCAGAGATTGTGCACGGGACCAAAGCCCGCTCATGGGAAGGAAGGAAGATGTATTTATCATACTACAGTGAACTGGTACCTATTTACTTAAACGCTATCATCATTCGAGACGTGATCATTGTCAACGCTTCCGCGCCATAATATCCAGTACAGATAAACTCATCTCTAATGTTTTTATTGACAAGACTTCTAGTAATATTCGGTTGAGCTTCTGAGTTAAATTTGACTTTAGCAGCTATTAACTTTAACATTTTGAACCGTTTGGTAGATCAATCGAAATATCGTAAGTCTTCCAACACTATTCGATTCTGAAGAACATGACACTTACTTTGTACTCGTTGGTCAGACGTACTCGTAAACAACGATATTCTCTGGGAAACTTCTCCTGATTGTCCCAAATAAGGGTTCGGTTCAAACAAAGACAATGACCTGTAGATGTAGTGGAGGGTTTGCTCGTCATACATTGACTTGGGCATTAATTGGTATAGAACTGTCTTTTTTATTATATTCTTTATGGCTGGAAGAATGGTTATTTCTCTTCAGTTTTAACATTTCGTTAAATTAGCTTGCTTTGTTGCTTCGAAGATTTCTGATCAACTGGTATCACTTATCCCTTATATTCCGGGGCATCCACTGCATGTTCGGAAAATTGTTACTTCGGCAGGTAGGCTAATTCTCAGAATAAACACATCGTTGTTGGCAAGACTAAAGTAGGTGGTGTTTGGTACAACACGGACTTAAGTTTTGAGAAAGTATTTTGGAGATGTTTCTTGCAAAAATACGAAATCGATTTTTTTAGTTGCGGCCAAAATTTGAGCCACAAAAGGAATGAAGTCGGGTCTTCACGGGTAGCTCCAAAACTGATCCAGAATGCTGCACTTCTCATTAGGAAAGCTTCCCTGGAGAGTGATAAGTATGCTGGGCTTAAGGCCAGGAACACAGGGCTTCTCTGTGCGCAGTCGGATGGCTGGTTAGCGTCTTACCTATATAGCAATGGGATCGTGGAGAGTTTCCCAGGACCGCAATCTGCAATTAGACTGTCTGCGTCTTCGGAAAAGGCTTCCATTATGTAGATTCCAGGATGGCACCAGGCGAAGTCTACCCCACGTCTCTAAAAGGTCAGCGTCTCTCCTGCTCTCCCTCACTAGGAAAGACTGCAGAGTGGTTATTGGCGTCGTAACGTGGTACTACGCTTTTGCTAAGCTCCATTGTGTGCTAAGCAACACAACGTCCTGCGATGCTTGCTGTTAGAGTGATTACGACATGGCGGATCGCTTCCTAAGCGGGTGTCCGGCTTACGTTCGCATCAGGGTGTAAATACTCGGTGCTGATGTGATCAGTTTTAGAACTGCAAGCACTCTATCAATGAAATGTTTACCCTATGAAAGACTAAAAAATTTTGATAACATTTAGCACAATGGACAAGTTTTGTTTTTTTTTTGCATTGTTCCGGTAGAAAAACACGTGGTTCAGGACTATTTCTGAGTGTTAAATATATCTGATCGTCAGGGTACTACCTGGTTGTTGTTTGTAACTCTAAATATTAAGTTCCTTAGGGAAGCCAAAGGTAGAACTCCGCCGAAAAGGCGCTGCACTTTTTTCTTTTTCGTGTGATATTGGACTTCTAACTTGCGTTTCTCCACAGGTGTCTCACAGTCAGATTTTATAGGCTTCCAGAGATCATCTATGTTCTTATGCAATGGGGTACTGATTAGTTCTTTTTTATAATGCCTGATGGATAGCTGTTGGGTAACATTTTTATTTAAGCTCCCCGTTTATTTTGGATATCGACGTTGTAGTTGCTTATCTGTAGGCTAATTACAAAATGGTTGTCCTGGCTATAGTTTCATTATATCGGGTGTTTTTTTTTTTTAGAAGTATAGAATTTTATGAAACACAAAACACAGAAAAAATGAATGAAATAACCAATATTTTGGCTTTTTGTGTTTGAAAACAATTTCGA
The DNA here is from genome assembly GCA_949129095.1 of Volucella bombylans. Classification (NCBI taxonomy): domain Eukaryota; kingdom Metazoa; phylum Arthropoda; class Insecta; order Diptera; family Syrphidae; genus Volucella; species Volucella bombylans. The sequence goes on from OX422140.1 coordinate 65,361,206, forward strand.
TCATGTGGCCGCGGCTGCGTCTTATGAAGGCCATCCTATCGGTCCAATTGTGCACCACTTTTTCCAGCATAGCCGGGCTTATTTCGGCAATAACGTACCGAACGTTGGCTTCTAACTCGTCAACTGTAGGTGGCTTATCAGTATATGCGAATGACTTGACATACCCCAACAAAAAAGTAGCTCAAAGGAGCTCAAATCACAAATCTAGACGGCCAATTGACAGGCCCATTTCTTGAGATGATTCGCTTACCAAATGTTTGTCCCAATAATGAGATGTTCGGCATATTGCCCCGTCCTGCTGTGACCATTTGCCTCTTAGACGATTGCTTTGACACAGGGAATCAACAAATTGACAGTAATGTTGACTCCATCTTTAGGCTTGCAAAAAAATGGTCGCACAATTGGCATGTAGACCACAATAAACAGTGACTTCTTCGGTATATAATGGGGTGTCGGGAGTCCCGTGAGAATTGTGCTCACTCCAAAAACGGCAATTTTGCTTGTTATCATACCCATTAAGCCAGAAATGAGCCTCATTTCTGAAGATGTTTTGACGGTAAAAAATCGGTTGAACTTCCAGTTGATTTTTTAACCCATTCACTTAACGTACGACGGAACGATGGTCCATTGGTTTCAATTGCTGTAGCAGTTGGATTTTATACAGATGTAGGCCACGATCTTTTCTAAAAATCTCCCATGTAGGAAACGGGTAGAGCCCGATTTCCTGGGAGGGGCGTCGAATAGATAAATTTGGCTCCTCGGTCATACTCACCTCTATACGGGCAAGAAGGGCATATGCTTGAAACCAACATCCAAGTCATAAAGGCCCAAGTTACGAGTACATATGTCTGAAGTACATAGATAAGGATCCTTGAATTAAGTCTAACAACTCCATCCTATGATCCGATATCAACAAAGGATTGGCAATTTCTTTCTTTAACACCAACCATCATAGAGACGCAAACGGTGAGTGTCTTCATTTATTATTTTAATGGTGATGACGGAGCGCGATGTGGTAAGAGCTTGTGTTAAACATAACGTCATGCCGCATGCATTCAAATATCGTAATTATGGGTTAAGACGATTTAGCATCATCAAATTTGCATAACTACGGGACTAATGAACGCCAGTGTGCATATTGAATTGTTTAATTTTTTTTCTCTTTATTCGATTACATCCAATGTACGAGCATATAAAACATTTTGTAAAAAAAAGATAAAAAAAAATAGTCAGAATGGCGTGATTGAGGGGATCATGGGGTGGGCTTCAAAATTTGCAATAAAAATGCAAAAGCAGTCCGCCGTTCGAGCAGGCAGACATCTGACATAGACTCGTAGAGTTTCCATTGAATATTACCCTTTTCAATATGTACGGTGCGAACAAGCCAATCACCCACACCCTCTTTGAGGCAATAAAGCGAGCCTTTTCCAGCTAAAGGCTATAAACCTAGATTACTAGGTTGCTGGATTGCTAGATTGCCGTTTGCCTATTTTCTGCAATTTACAGAAGGGATTTTTATCCCCCGTTGTATAACCATCTCATTTATGTAGGCACGGATGCGTGGTGATATCCCAGTCAGTCTCCCGTGGGAGTTGGAATTTTTCCTATTAAATGGAGAATAACTGCAAGGCATACGGATACGTAGAGATATCGTAGAGATATTCGGCTTTGGAATTGTGTTTGCATTCCTTCTTACTATGGAAGCTGTTAATACAAATATCTATGGATACCCACATAGATGAAATATCTATATGAGAAAATACGGAAGAATAAGTGTAAAAATTGATGGTAAGCAATTTGTTTTTCCTTTTTTCTGCTTAAATGGTTATAGGCTTAGGCTTCTTTGAAGCATACAAATTGAGGTATAACACTTTGGTACAGTTGAGCATGAGCACAAGTAAACCGATTGCTAAATGATTTGCAATGAAAGTTCTGATATTTAGTCACAGTAGGACTACTAGGCACGTAATTTGGAACAAGTGTTAGCAATCGAATCTTTAAATGGCAAAATCTCACCCGAAACTGTGTTATGGGAGCCCCGTAATCGTATTGATCGGAAAAGGAATACTTCAATTAATCGCAACCCCGATTCGGCTGATGTAGGAGTACGAAAAAATCATTAAGGCCAATGATGACTATTTTATCTTGCAGACTAGGAATTGATTTCGAGTCATGTGTTATGTCAGTTATAGTTTCCATGCAAGTAGTTGAAGAATTGACGACATTCTATCATAGCAAATATTCGTTTAAGTTTTACATAATTGAAAAGTGGACTGCATCCACTGACGATTATCACTGTACGAAACAAACTATTTTAACATTTTTTACTGTTGATATTCGTAGATGGGAACATCCAAAAAAAAAATATACGCTCGAATTAGGAAACTGCTGTTGTTGCTCTGTTCAGAGTTATAGTACTCGTATCTTAAAATGTTTCTCATATACTTGTACCTTTGTTCCAGTAGTTAGATCTGGATCTGATTACACACCAAGCTGTGAACTCTTGTGGGTGTAGTTAAGACTGATGATCCTTGTCACTTAACACAACTTTTTGATAAAAAGACGGACGACTTTAAGCTGCTCAAGAACAAGAACGAGCGAGCTATCGTGGTAAACCACGGTCTTGTGATTTTATAGTATAGGGTTTTCCAATAAGGACTTCACAACTTTTTTTTTTAAATAAAACGCAAACCATTTGAGATATTTCAAAAACTTAATTATCGGCTTGAAGTACAATCAAAACATTTATGAATGGAACTCGACTTCGTTCATATGACCACCGCGGGCACGTTTGCAGCGGTCGATTCTTTGGACCCGATTTTCAACGACTCGGCCACACATTTCGGCCGAAACGGCCGCTATTTCGCGTTCAATGTTGGCTCTGAGATCTTGCAACGTTGTCGGCGTGTTGGCATAAATCAATGACTTAAGGTAGCCCCATAGAAAATAGTCAAGCGGCGTTAAATCACACGAACGAGGCGGCCAATCGACTGGCCCATTTCTAGATATAATAAATCGATTGTAACGTGTGCTGTGTGGCTTGTGACATCACCCTGTTGAAACCACATGTCGTCCTAGTCCATATCTTCTAATTCGGGCCAAAAATATTCGGTGATCATGGCGCGATAACGCTGACCATTCACAGTAACGTCACGATCGTTATCGGCGACGAAAAAATATGGCCCAATAACGCCGCAGTTATTTTTTGTGGATGAAGTGGTGATTCATGAAGCACATGTGGATTTTCACCCGACCAATAACGCATATTTTGCATATTAAGGAACCCATTGAGCCAAAAATGAGCTTCCTCACTGAAGATGATTTTACGATGAAATTCATTATCTTGGCGCATCTTCTCCAGAACCCAATCGGAGAGCGTACATCGCTTCAAATGGTCCATCGGCTTCAATTCTTGAGCCAGCGTGATCTTCTATGGGTGTAAACCAAGATCCTTACGCAAAATATGCCATAATGTGGTCTGAGCGATGCCCAATTCTTGAGAACGCCGTGGAATTGACTGATTTGGACCGTTTGCTACAGACGCTTGAACGGCAGCGATATTTTCGACACTTCGACTAACCTGTTGTCCCACTGATACGGCAACATCACACAACGAATATGTAGACTCAAATTTTTGCACTAAACTTGTTATTGCCTGTCTACTAGGGCGAGAACTACGACCGAAAATTTGAGTTAACGCTCTTAAAGTTGCAGTCACCGACTCCGAATTTCGGTAGAAAATTTTTATAATTTGCAGACGTTGCTCGTTCGTGTACTTTACCATGATGAAAATGTTAAGTTTATTGAATAAATTGACAGCGACAGTTTGATGATTAGTGAAAGAGTGTGTTCACAAATTAAATTCAAAGTTGTCAAGTCCCTATTGGAAAACCCTTTAGTTACTTTTTTTATAATTGGGGCGCGCACAAGGGATTTATGTACCCTTAAGATGTTTGCAAAAAGCGCGGGCTAAAGGGTGTTGGGGAGGGAAAAAAGACAGATACCGATGTGCGTTGGTTTTAAATGTTTGCAAGTTATACTGGCTAGGAAATAAAGAGCTCGGCAGGCATTCCATAAGCGAGTTGTACGGCTTAGGAAAGAATCACGATATTTCAGAGTATGTCCGTAAGTGGGCTTGAGGGTATACTGATGAGCATTAATAGCGAGACGGGTGTTACGGTTAAAAAATTTAAATTTTAATAGCTACTGGCTATTTCAGTGGAACACTGGTGGTGAAAATAGCGATACAACAAGGTGAGAAAGGAGACATTACGCCGGTGTTCGAGAGTATAGAATGACTGTGTAATACTGGAATCAGCAGGTTTTGGATCTTATCTAGCAAGTGCAAAGTGGTCTTAGGGGCACCTGACCAGATGTGGGCATTGTACTCCAATTTTGGGCGAATAAACACCTTATACATACACTGGCGATCACTAGGATAAGGCCATACATTTTGCAATCGATTTTAACTCTTTATACCTGTTGGAAATTTTGTACCCGGAAACTTTTACTACTTGCGAACATATTTTCTCAACAGGAAGTCATAAAATTAAAGCGTAAATAAGAAACGACCGTTGGAATTTCGCAAGATCAAACAATGAATTTCTTGAAAAGCGTATAAAAAGATGCGTCTCAGAATGAGGCCACATGCAAAATCTTCGAAAGAAGGGAACAATTGAATAAAATGTTTACATTTTATGGTTTTAAAACATTTATTTATTAAGTTTTTCTACATTAATAATGAGTATGCCCGCCATTTTTCGATATGACCTCTATAAGACGGTTTGGAATATTACGAATAGCTTCAATTAAAGTGTCCTTGTCTTTAAATTGTCTGCCGTCTTCATACACTTTACGAGATAACCGTGCCCAAACATTTTCGATTATGTTTCAGTCCGGTGAATAGGGCGGCCATGGGAAAAGTTCCACGTCTTCTGATTGAATACAACTTCTAACAACCCTGGAAGTGTGGATGGGGGCATTGTCTTGTTGGAATAGGGGTCCGAAAATGTTTTTCACTTTTGAAAATGACCGTTCCAGCAAACATTTGTAGTTGTTTCCGTTCATTGTTGTGGACAAAAACTCCAACTCAATTGTGCCATATAGGTAATTGATCCCCACACCATTACACCTGATGTACGGCTGTGATGTCTGGCCAAAATAAGCTCCTCCTTTCTTAGATCATGGAAATAAAAGTTGTAACCATCGGGGCCGTCAAGGTTAAATTTTTTTCATTCGAAAAGACAACGCGTTTCCATTCACTCCTCTAAGCGACATGTTTTCCTGCAAAATTTATTCGATTCTCCTTGTGTACTTGCCTTTAAACAGCTTTCCATTTAAGTTTTCTTCTCTGTATAGTACCGATTTTTCGTATTATCCTTCGGACCGTTGCTATGTTGGCTGATACTCCGCTGTTGGCCCTTATCTTGGTCGCTGGTAGAGTAAAATTTGAGGCAAGACGTAGAATTAACCACTTTTCTCGCAATGTTGTTGCTTCTGCCGTGCGTCCTTTTTGATTTTTCCCATAGTGTTGTGGATCTGCAAGTAAATTTCGCCTTAAAGACAGCAGACAGCATTATATTTTGGAAGCATTAAATTTCACTCTGTTGATAGTTCCCCCAATTGGTTATTCTGTTAATATCGGAATTTAATGAGTTTAGCATAGGCTGCTGTTTCCGTTCTACAGCTGAAGAGCAGAGACGTGAGTTGGAAACGAATATGAAAAGCAGAGAGCACTGTGGTCAGCAAAGTAATATAATATATTGGATTGGAAGTGGCAGACAAGAGATCATTGATAAAAATTAAAAAGAGCGTCGGAGACAGAACCGAGCCCTGGGGCAAACCAGCATTTATTTTGTGAATATCAGACTTTACCAACTGGATCTTAGAATGATGTAGTCCTACATATTTTTGCAAAATTGTGCACATAAGTAGGTGATGAATAAAGGTCAACTATTGCGATCGCCGACCGATTGACCATTTCTGATCTTCCCCCACACTTTTACACCCACAAACTTTCTCACATACACACGCACACACACACACCGACTACAATTTCCTTTGGATTACGTTTGCGTTTCGCGGATTGAAGACCGATTTTGAAAATAAGTTTGAATGGTGCGCAAGCGTTCTTCTGGTGTAAGTCTTTTCATGATGATTTGTCAAGCAATATCAAATGTAACATAAATGTTAACGAACTCAGAAAAATTACAGCAAGGTTTGAAAGTTATAGCTATTGAAAGATCAACCAATCAAGAAAAAACACACTTTTCAAGGCTCGAGACAGAAAATAATGAGAACCAGCAAGAAAGTCGTCCCAGCAGAATTTCGAGGGCCTAAATATGGCCGTATGGTATTGCTGACCAGTTTATAAATTCGTTTAATCTTACGCATATGGCCTGAAACACACACAAGTCTTATCGAATTCACCCTTCAAAATCTGTTCAAAGAAGCTTTCTTGGAAAGTGCTGACTGGTCAGAGCATAGTTAGGAGGAAGGTGTTATAAAGTTTCGTTTCACCTTTGTTCAGAATCTTGGAAGTCAGTACTGAACACAGAAAAGTGTTTTTTCGTATATTTGCAACAGCTAGTACCATTGTGTACTAATGTTAATGGATAGTCGGTGAGCAAGGTCATCAAACCAAACGAGTAGTACCAGTTCTCTGATACTCTGTTTTTTGACGTTATATCAGTGGGATAGACATGACATATATCAGTGGGATATAGCCTATGTCTTTGACGTCTACCAAAACCGGAAAGAGTTAATGCACCAAACTTGGATGCCAATTGGTCTGTTATTTACTATTCAACAACTACCACGAAGCAAGCAAATTCGTAATCTAGTAATTGCTTTATTTCTTCATGAAGGCCACTTTCATGTGTAAATCTTTGTTGGTAGTGTGGGCTGACAGCGTTACCGAAAATTTCGTGTACCCACAACAGATGCACTAAGTCAATTGCAGACGACTTTTGGCTATCAAATATTACTTTTGCCCTGAAACGCCTTCTACTGGGAACAAGATGGTCTTCATAATGCTAGATCCCTTCATGCCTGACATCTATCGCAATGTCATCAATTTGATGATTCGGAGACCGCCATGGTCCTTTGTATATATTGAGATGAGGAAACCATGTGCTTGCCATAGTGATATTTCGTCCTGCCGTAAAGTTAATAAACCTAAGTCCGTTGCCAGATTTGGTGTCGTGTAGGCTATGCTTATAAAATCTCTTACCAAAAATGACCTCGTTCCCATCCTTTCATAGGCCTGTCAGCAGTTTCCAGATCAATCTCCACGCAGATCCCCCCATCTAGAAAATGAAGCTAGAACATCAATTATTCCCTATGCCTAACCTGGTTGTCAATAGGACGCCTATTGCCGATGACGTTTTGAGATTTGAACCAACATCAGTTCAGAACTGAAAAGTAAAGCTGCATATATTCGCTTTCACAAGGTCAGTTAAACGGCGCTTGGATCGCTAAGGAAAGTGGCCGCGACTTCACGGCGCATATGTTCCTGTATGGTGTGAATTGTTCCGGGAATGTAATTGTAAACCTTGGACTTGTGCTACGTCTACAAAAAAATAGGCGCATTGTGTGAGGTACGCCGAGCGTGGAGGCCACGGAATGTTGCCATACTTGCTAATTAATTTACTCGTAAAAATTACATCCAATTTCTCCATCAAGACTCTAGCGGTGTGCAAAGTGCTGACCAGGCATTATTTTGTTGTGCACGGGAGATAGCTGTCCCAATCCACTTCAGTACTCAGTGTTTTTTTTTTTTTTGCCAGTATCCCTTGCGGGAAATCGCACATCACACTGTGGTTGTGCGAGCGTTTTTGATGGCGTTCCCTAGAATTGTACAGTAACGCATGTTTTGTTTATTCAAGTAGTTTTCGATATGGAAATGTACTTTGTCACTGAACAGTATGCGTTCTTGTTATTCGAAATGTTTCAGTATTGTTCCAGTGTAGGTTTTTTTTGTAAAGGTTTCCATGAATGTTTTCCATAAGGTAGACAATGGAATCCAATTCTGATGAAATGCAGGAGGAAAGCCAGCTTCCGAATAAACGAGTGAAAGTATCAACTAAGTTGTATTAGAGCTATAGAAGATTATTTTCTTTTCCCACGGGCATAAAATACTCTTTTATGTCATTTTAGAAAAGCCAAAGCTGATAACGATTTCTTTCTCTTAATACATCAACCTACAGTGAGATCTTTACACATTTCACCTTGTATTGGAATAGTTCTTACCATTCTTCTTCTTGTATTCGAACATTCGTGAAAAAGTCTTTATCAAGTTAATTGCATTATTAATCAGATATAATAGATTTTTTAAATCATTCACACGCACTACAGCCGCTAAGATGGCTCAAAAATATTTTAAGTGAAATTTCCGGTTAAGATTTCTACAGTACATACTTGTATACCGCTACGACTTCTGTCTATATGGAGTCCAATTTTTTTTTAAGGACTTTATGTTTAACTCTAAGAAACGACGGCAATCAGTGATTAATTGTTCCAGCATCACATCCGTTCAGTGTCGTTTCCCATGTGTACGACTATATACAACTCGTACATGAGTAATACGAATGCTCGTATCTACGCAATTAAAAGTAATTCCAAGTACTTAAGATACTCGCATCATTGAGTCTGGAATAATTTTTTTTTACAAAGGCTGATCCGATATACAAAGCAACAGTTTCTCTCGATTTAATTACAAACCCCTTTGATGAGTCTAATTGAGTGAATTACAATGTTTGGCAAAGTCAATGCTTAAGACTCTTTCAATTTGGGTGCTCGATAGAGTATCTAGTGGTGCATACGAGTACACGTGTACATGTGTATGTTCGAGGTCAAATGCACAATGAGAAAGAAAGGCTCAAGCTCAAGCATCTCAAAAATGGAGTACACAGAAATGTTTGTTGTTTCTAAGGTTTGTTATTTTGCAATTATGATTTTGCTCGACCTGAATACCGTCAAATAGAATGCGAACTGCTGTGAATGTGGGTCCGGTACAGATTTAATCAAAGACAACGCATCAAGGCGCATCACATTCACTGTACAGTGAAGCACATCATCACATCAGTCGCTATCGCTTAGTATGATGGGGAATATGTGTCAAGTGATTTCCCGCATAGAGTGTATCTGTCAGGTACTGAGTGCCAGTATGTACGACTACGAGTACGTACATCTGCTCCTATCCGTAGCCTTCAGGCGGCTGTCTCTGTGTTAGATGTTTTTTTTTTTTTAATTGTCAATTTGTATTCAATTTTCTTGGTTGCGTTGGATGCTGCGATTTCTTTGCACTGTTTATCCAAGTGACTAAGTGCATGTGCATCTTTGCAACTTATGCGTACATTAACCGCAACATGAACCACACTGACGGCTGCTGCGTGCCCACACCTACTTTTTATGGCAAATTTTTTCAAGTGTTTTGGTTTTTTCCTTTTCATTTCGAAGCAGTGATTGAAATGCAAATGCGTGATTTCACTTTTTTGAGTAAAAAGCCGGCGCTGGAAATTCGAGGACAATGTAATGCATAGCATATCAGTATGTTGTTTGACGTGTGCTTAACCGAAAGGTAGGCAACATAAAACACTGACATGATTTTGACATGAAAGACTTACTAATGACATGGACTAATTATGCCTCAACATACATAATTTACTATAATAACTTCAGGTGGGTTACCACCTTGTCTTATAATATTTTTGAACTCTTTCTCTTTCTTCTTTTCAGGTAAGCGTCTATTACTCTAAATCAGGCAATTTACTCGTACTTGTAAGTTAAATGTGCAACATGAAACTGAAATGAAATAAAGGACTTCCTTTCTCAAAAGGCGTTGGTTCACAGCTCCGTTCATAAAGAGTGCCGCGGAACAATTCCAAGTAAATTTTGTGTAAATTACATAAACCGGTTCAAATATCCGAGAAATGACGATGAATAGAAAAATAACGACGCCAACAGCTGTAGAAATATCAATTATATAACTACTCGTATCTTAACAATCTATCTGGAAAAATGTTCAACTAGGTCAACCGTATATGATAGATTAGAGCGGTCAACAAAAAAAATCATTTCAGCATATGTATAATGCAACATCATGTGCCTTTCTGAATTATGAATGCGTATACTGATTATACCGGATACGATTTTATAACTAAAGGAATTAGTCCAAAGATTTCTGCAATTAAGCATCCATCGAGGTCTTACGAAGGCCTATCGATCAATTATAATATAATTAGCGGTTCAGTCCTCTTTTGAAAGTCAATAAACTTTAGAAGGACGATGGCAAATCTTCGAAAGTCAAAAATTTTATAAATGATGCGAAAAATAAGTAATCGCGTGCAAGGTACCACCGCTTAGGTTACATGTAGACCTGAAAGCGTCCACAATTGTATTAAAACTTAGCTTTCCAGCTAAGAATTGGGACTCAAGATTACTGGAGCATTGTGGACTTATAACTACTTGTACACATTCATTGTAATAATCACATAAGCGACTTATACGTGGTGGTAAACGAGATGAAAAAAGTTTCTAAAGTCTATATTGTTTGGCTGTCATATCTGCGCTGTTTTGGCACATGCAAATATTCACCATAGCACTACAAGCGATCCTCGGCCTAAACTCGGACCTCCATTTAAAAAGCGCAATCAGCTATAATTGAACAAACAAAAAACAAAAGTACCCACATGGTAGAGGTCTTTCTTAGCCGTGAAAAGTTACAGTACCTACAGCTGCCTGAGGTCTTGTCGTCCTCGTCACCTTAAATTACGAAAATGTTCACTTAAAAAAGTTAAGTCGAACCTATGCTTTCTTGCATATTGTACTACTCGACGACGATACATAACAACCAGAACTTGCAGGATAAGTGTTTTATTAAGTGTGCAATTTGTTTTCCGAGTTAGGGGATTTGAACATTTTTGTTTTCCTAAAAAAAGGCAGAGTTTTAGTGGAATCTCCACTAGTGTCATTCGTTGAGTTGATGCTGGCATTTAGTGGACATTCTCTTCTTTGTTTGTCGATTACATAAATGAAATTGGCTTTGTTTTCATCTTATTTCGCATGTTCTTTAATTTCAGCGGAAGCCTTTACCACAATGCGATCGGGGATGTTAGTTTTAAAGATATCCACTATTCTCTGTGATTCGGGGTCTAGATTTCCTTCAGTGTTAGGAATCATACAATATTATAAAAACCTTCCGGGTTAAGTTTGGAGGCAGCTCTCTCACTTTCTTTTCAAATCCGCAGATAGTGCTGCGATCGCAAGATTTTTCGATATAATGAAATTGGGCGTCTACCTTCTTCTTTCTATACAACATGTTCTGCTCCCTTTCTATAGCTTGGTGCTGTTCTCTCGTACTTTTACTTTAAGTGGCGCTGCAGGAGTGGACTTAGGTCTCAAACAACAGCTGTGCATTTTTCGAGCGGTCTTTCGCTAATCGCTTTCAATTTCTCACACGAAGTTGGCTGAGGTCGCGCGCCGCGAGAAGATGAATGTCTCTGTGTTATATTTTCTACGCCAAATACCATTTATCGAGACTGGACCGCTCAAAGAACTTTTCTTTTGAAGAAATCAAAAACATTTTCATTCGTTCTATCATAAATGAAGTCCAAGCTTTCGCATTCCTATATATTTACAATGATTTTTGTTGTTGTTGATGAGAGATACTTATTCATATTTTGTAGATGTTTGAGGCCTCATTTTTTGTGTGTTGCCGACGCAGTTCTTCTTGAGGATTGGATAAATACTGAAATACCATTCACTTGGAATTCTTTCATCCGACCGTATTTTATTGATGAGTTCCTTTACACTCCTTGATAGATTAATGTCCGCTGCTTATAATTCGATAGTCTGCTCCTGTGGTCTTATTGGTATTTAGTAGATATCACACTCTTATTGGCTGGTTGTACGAAGTTGTTGTTGATTGTCGTTCTCTTTGAACGCCTCACAGCGAATTATTGGTCGTATTGGTCGCCGTTCAACATCCTGCAGAAGTAATCCTTCTAAATTATTAACACCAATTGTGATTCTATTCTTAGGTTCCTGTGCTTATCCCTGCATGCTTCTGGTTGGTATTTGTATCCTTGGCAATTTTTTTCCACTTTTTGGTAGCACTTTTGATCACCATTTCTGCAGAAGTACCTTTCCATGTTCTTGTCTCTCTGCAAAGCTGATGTTCCTTACGTCTTCTTTGGTCATAGAGTTCGAGGAGAGCTTTGGCCTTTCTTTGAAGCATCGCTTTGTATGCCCCTTGTTTCGCTGCGCTTGCTTGCATTCTTTTTCCAATCGTTGTGGTTTCATTTTGGTGGTCGGGTGAAACCTAGCACATTAGATGCGGCGTCTCTAAGGCTTGATAACAATGTCGCCTACCGTCCTAGCTTTATGAGACTCTGTCAGAATAGGCTCTAGCTGTCTCTTGTGATTGTAGTCGTTCGCCATAGCACTTCTTCTACGTACTCATTCATATTCTCCCATTGACTACAAGAAGAAAGTAGTCTGATTCTAAGGCTGTGTCTTGCATCAATGATCGCAGTGTGATTCAAGGTTTTTTATAATAAGATTTCGCCACACCACAAAGTCGGTTAGCCTGACTCCATTTTCCGATCTGATATCATGTAAGCTATGTTTTCCACTTATACCGACAAATATGCTCTCCTTTTCTAACTTGCCGTTTAAATTACTAACGCCAATCTCAGTTGGTTGGAGATTCAAATTTCTTGCCTGAGTCTTCCTCTGATGACAAATCCAAATTGGCACTGCTGCTGATGTCTAAAGCAATCACCATAGTATCATAGATGTCACTGTTTTTCACTTTTTTTTTTTTTTTTGTCGGAGCACGAGTTAAGGTTTTTGGAAAATTGAGTAGAGAGAGAAAGAGAGAAAGATGTTTGGGCTCAGTGGTTATTTCGCTCCCTGGGTGGCATCCAACATTTAATGGAGAGATTAAATTATTAGTGTAATTGGACTTGTTGTTGTATTTTAGGCAGATTTTAGTTGCCTGAACCAATACAGGCAATACACTACCACTTGAGCCACACCATCATTTGGTGATGGTGCCCATTGCACTTCTTGGATGGCAGTGATATCCGCTAGTTGTTCGGCTGGATATAAGCGGTCTAGAGTTCGAACATTCCACGTTCCTAGCTATAAGCTGTAAGTTACTGTCCAGTTTTCATTCGCTGGATTCTCTATGTTTACATGTTTTATTACCATTACATCATATGGGCTCTGTTGGTGGTTGATATCTTACTTTTGTGGGTTGTGAATGCGCAATGTAAAGTTTTTAACTCAAGTTGGCCTTATACATCAAATTTTGTTGTTTTTTTGCCATTTGGTAGTTTTTTCTCGTTTGACATTCAAACTCTGGGTTAAGCTCTTTCAAAATATACGTTGGTTGAATGCCTATTACCGATCAGCATACATTCAATTTGGTTAGCACCTAAAAATCGAGAGCCAGGTTGGTTTGGAGGTCATTAGTCTAAGGAATTTTGTGCTTCTTGTCAACGTATAACGATCAATTGAAAAGGCAATTAGTTGAAAGATTCCTTTATAGTGTTGTGGAGATATTGCTTGATGACTAAATTCTTAGTGACATCGGTACTACTACGGCTCCTACCCCGTGGGTTCATAGAACTTCTTCTCGGTAGATTATTAATTTCGTCGTTGGCAACTTTCATGAGGGTACTGTGTATGCTTAATGTGTCATGTCCGGTTGTGCATCACAGTAAAAAACAGAATCTAATGAAGTCTTAGTCATGACAATACATGTACATTTCTATATTATCTACGTTCTAGATACTTATCCATTGCTTAACAAGCACGTTTTTCTCGAAAATCTTTGTCTCTTATTGTTTCTGCCCCTTAGAAAATTTGGTTATTCCGAGCATTGTGAAAAACCTTAAGATGTCGAAAATGCTAACTACTCTAATATTTCTACTTCCTTACCCTGAAACCGAAACCTGTGCAACGGATTTACTTTGATGTCCTCTAGTTCGGGTTTACCTCTCCATGAAGTCGTCCTTGGAAATAAATCCTGCTATCCTGCTATCCTGCTTTGAGTGAACTGATATATGTGATTCTTATAGATAGGGTTTGCCTAGGAAATGTAGGTGTTTTCAAGCAAGATAGTTACAATACGGTATTGGATACGATTTGTTATTTCCTAAGATGAGAAATGAATAAATAAAAATCTCACTCGTTTCCATTCAGCAAATTAGTGCATTTGCTTCTTGCGATTTTCTTTTACAATTTATTGCAGAGTTGATCTGTAGTGCTCAGAATTGGCGATGTTGGCAGGTTCACTGTGTTCTGATTAGATCTGATAAACTCTGTTTATCTTGGATTGTGTAGCATTAAGAGTAATTGGAAATGCTACTAAATTGGTTTTCGAATATACGAGTAAGCATTGCAAGCAACGTTGCTGCACTGTAAGATAATTTAATTTATTGGTTAAATCGAAAAATCTATGCGGTTGGAAGTCGTCGACATTGATAAGGTTTTCGTACCAACATTGGTAACCAAACGAAGCAGGGATGTGTTTTATACATATATGTACATACTAGTTCATATATATTCCAGACTATCAAGTTAATGATCATTAAGCTACGAGTATTTTGCCATTTATTACGATTATTACTTTCAACGATAAACACGTTGGAACACAGGTTTCTGCATCGAATAATGTGGGCTTGTAGACGACGACGTGAACAGCTTGATGTTTCCGGAAAGTCCACTCAAATGTCGACTACTCAATCACACTTAACTTTGTACATACCATTTGTAGACTGATCTTAGATTCAAATCGGATAAATAGATCTGACAGATAATCGCAACATATCAATGCCAATGACAAGTGCTACGACACCAAATGAATTGCAGGTACGTACATGGCTAGGTAGATTGAAAATCATTTAAACGATTTTCCTTCATTATCGATTATACAATCCCACTTTGGATTTACAGCACTTTTGTGAGGAACATCCATTGTAGTAAGGGACATGTTCTCCTCGGTATTCGTACATGGTCACCCATTGCTGTCATGTTGCAGTGCACTATGAACAGTCCATTTAACAAATCGTATTTCAGCATGCAAGTGCTGCTCCACTTTTAACTGAAACAAGTTCTTCGTAAATCCAGCGTGGGCCAATCTGTGCAATGAAATCTTGAAATAAAAGTGAAAACAAGTTTATACCATGAAAATATATTTTCCGTAAAAGTTTTTTTCGTTTTCCTGTTATTGCTGCCTGTAATGAGTCCAGCCTACTGCAGCCCACAAAACTGACTACAATCGACCTTGTGCCAGCTAGAGTGGTAATTGTGAGATATAAAACCAAATCTGCTGTTAACCTGCAAATGAGGTTACATATAAAACCAAGTTCAGTGGTTTTTATCTTTTTTTAACAATTCCAACGAGTACAAGTGCGATGGATCTTATTTTAGAAAACTGATTACTAAAAGCCCTCTAAAACGTTTGACACAAATTGGTGTGATCTATCAGAGACAGCAATTAAGAAAATTCATGTTTTCTTTATTGTCGACACTAAAACCACTTCCATTAGCGCTTCCAGATACGGTCATGAATGTTGTTGCTACGCGTGGTACTCGTGGAGGTTTTCATTTTGGTCGAGTATTCGTATCTATCTTTTTTACGGAATTGTGGTCGCTGAGTCATATTTTAGAGATGTTGTATGGATTTATTTGTGTTTTATTTGTTTTTTGAAACTTTTAGGTCTATTTTCGGTTGGAGAGACATCGATCAATGTAAACGGGAAGCATACTTTTGAAAATTTGTCCGTATGTCGTCAGTGTTATAAGAAATGTAAGGTAGAAGGACTCTTGATAAAATATGTGAGCCGAGCATATATAACACTCAACGTTTATTGATTTGTATTTCTGTTGTTTATTTAAAAAAAAAAAAACGTCCACACCAATCGTTGCAATGAAGTGTGGGTTATGCCACTTGTCAGCAGCCTTAGAAATTCACAGAATGACGACAGCGATTTTGACTTAATCCATTTGTGTTGGACGTTTCACTTGAGAATATTGATTGCTGGTTCGGTTTGGTTGAGCAATTTGTCCACTTTCATAAATACTCGTACCATGTAGCCAATGAGACACTGATATACTATATACATTAGTAGTGTATTCTTTTCTAACTTGAGGGTTCTTTTTTTCAAGGATCTCCCGGTTGTCAGCTATTTTGCTTCGTTCTTTGACAAGTTTAACAAAAGTCCGTTCCTTTTTCATCGGGTCTTTTGTATTTGAAAACGTTCAACAATTGTGTGGGCAGCAGATACACAGATTGTATCTTTTTTAGTTGTCATCTTGTTGTGAAGGAGAAATGTTATACAATCAAGGGCAGATACTCGGAAAGTGATATTTGAGACGATGTTGCGTCATTGCTTCCGGGAATTTTGTATTTTTCTGTTTTGTTATATCAAAAAGGAATGAATGAGGAGAAATCCCATAATTGTATTGATTTTGTGGGTCATTACGTTCATTGTGCCATCCAGGAATGGAACGTGGCCAATAAAAATAAGATTTTAATCTTTGTTGTTTCATTTTCGAGTAAAAAATTGTACAATAGTTTTTGAAACAGGCCCATTGTTCTAATAAATAATGTTCAGAAACTAATGATTTTGAAAACTTTCAGAGAAGACTATCTGCAGAATGATAAACTTCTCCTTTTATTAACCGTTGAAATATGTAACGCATATAATTACAGCGCCATTTGTAACTTCGGCTAATTTTATGGTCCTTAGAACACTTCTATGATACTCGTACATACCGTTTTATTTTGGATTATCTCCTAGGCCTCCCTGTCAAGATTTTGCTGATGCTTTTGCATTTGAGTAATCCAATTATTTTTCTTTCGACTTCGTTTAGAACTTGAGTCTCTATTGCGTTTTGAAATGGATTTTCGGACGGCCTTCGGTGGACATGACAAAGTCAGCTGATATGCTTTGCCTAGGTTTACCACAACCAGTTTCTCAATGTGGAGAGTTCAGTGTTTGCGCGTACTTCTTATTATATAAGAATTTGTTATACACGCTGACATTCGTAGCATTTTCATTGCGTCGCTGTCCTTGTCCTTTTTTCTTAATATGTCTCGTATAACGTCCAATATCGGGATGTTAAAGCTTTACAAATGACTGTCGTGAATAACAAACGCTTAAGGTTAAGCGGTATTTTTCCGTCACAAAATACAGCGGAGTATTCGTCTCATTTAAACTATCTCACATAGAGTCAATGTGGGACATCGTCATCACCATTTTTTTAGTATTTAACGACTCAACCGAAGTATTTAAATTGTTCGCACTCTGGTACGATGATTTCTCCTAAGAATATGTCAGAGCTGGGGTATGTGGGCTTGGAAAACGGCACCGCAGATATTTGGTTTTAGTACGAAGTCGTTCCGGACTCGGAAATAGCTGGTTGGAATGGAATATTCGCATGATATAAAGAAGCAAACGACTTTGAATACTGCCTTTGACTTTAACTTTTAATTCCCCGGTTATTGCCGCTGTGCATTAAAGTCTCGTTTCAACGTTATTGTACATATTGCGTACGAGTTGCATTCTATATATTATAAGATCTCTAAGAACTCTAAGAACATAGGGTGTCAGCAACGCCTGCGTGTGATCTTGTTCGAATTTGTGCAACATACTTCAGCTCACCCCAACTCCTTAAAGGTCTCCTCGACTCCTCCTCAACTATTCTGCACCATGTCTGTCTTCCTGACTAGGTAAGCGGGTTCCATTGTATGTCGTGCTTCGCAATGGAATTGTCTTCGCGCTTTAAGATGTGATCAATCCACAACCATTTCCTTCTTCTTATAGTGATGTCTTGCTCTGTTTTAATATAGAGGTCTGCGTTTGGGATTCGTTTGGGCCAAAATACTCTCAAAATGACTTCTGTGAATGAAGGACTGCAGCTTCCCAGTGATTGCTGTGGTCACCATCCAAGTATTGGACCAATACAGCTTGGTCTTAGTGCCTTAAACGTCGCTTTTCCACACCTGAAACAACATTCCGAAAGTAGCTTTCGCCTTCCCGATTCTGCTACGAACATCGAGTTCGGTACCGACGCGAAGGTGCTTCCCAAATTAGGAAAGCTCTGCAATTTCTCGAGCTCCAGGAATGGTAAGTTAGGAGAGAGAGCTTGAAAGAGCAAGGACTTCGGTTTAAGCTACGTTTTTTTAAGCCCCACTCTACTGGTTTCAGTGTACATCCGAAACCCTGTGCGCCAGCATGCATTCTCCATTGAAAACATCTGGTTTCCTGCAGCAGTGCTGCGCGGATAACATCGCGGTAGTAAAATATAACCCTGAAGAGCTCCGCTTTGGACTTCAACGGTTTCTGATAAGTAAGCATTGTGTAGAACACGAAATTTTTGACTTTCGTACGTGGTTTTAATAATAGCAATGAATTTAACAGAAATAGCAATCCTGCGCAGCTAGGGCGAAGACCTATATTCGACGCATTGTTATACGATGATCCGCAAGGTGTATATACAATCAGTGCAGGAGGATGCAAAGCGAAAACTTTGTACTTTGATTCTGTCCAGAATCATCTTCGCTACTATTTTAGCCTCTGCCGGCAGAACAATATCCCCCGCCAATTTCTCGGCAATATGACAATAATCCCCTGATTCCACTTCTGCGGAAAACACTAATTTTCCCATTCATTAGCTATGATAGCTTTGTTCTTCTTTAAAGCTTTTATCGCGGTTGAGAATTGGAAGTTTGCTACTTTAGATGGTTCATTTTGGTTCGGAATGCTCTCGTCTATATGGTTAGGTATGTACCATTACGAAGTGCTTCTTCCATCTTCTGAGCTGATCCTCATCCGCGATAAGTAGGAAGCCGTTCGCATTTTTTACATAATGCCGTTTGGTGCTGCGTTCCCCTATAAGCTCCTTGGCAACAAACAGTATAAACGTTCCTGTTTTCGCATCGGTTTGCTGCCGTGGTTGCGTTTATTGTGCCTTCCACTACGCAGTACCGGGCTTCAAGTTCAGATTTCTTTGCTGATAAGGCTGAAGCAATCTTAACTTTGAGTGAAATACTCTCCTCGATCCGTCTCCAGGAGTCAGTTGATAATCATGTACTGCCTCTGCCATTTACCGTCAAACCTCTGCGGTGCGGGCGTAAAAACATTTCTCTCAGATCTCCACTGTTGTTTCCTCAGATCTGTTGATTTTTACCGCTCCTAAGCTGCGATGGTCCCTGAATTGTTGGCGCACTACTGGATTCTGGAGTTTGTCGGTTTTATACCTTGGTATAGTTGCTAAGATTACTAGTCACGGATGCAGTACGAAGGCGTATTTTACGGACATCATAAAGATAGCTTCTAAATCGCCGGCTAATAGCGAATTGTTCTATCTGGTTTGATGTTCTCTGCCTATCAGATGAGACTCAGGTGATCTTGTGGCAGGTGCGGTGCTCAAGCAGAGTGCCTCCAATGATTAGGTTGCAAAACCGAGTAACCGGTCGCCGCTATTTCGGTCTCCAATGAACACCCATTACGCCTCTGAGATCGGTGTCGTCGCTTTCTACCTTGACATTGAGATCTCCCATTACTATTATTATGTCGCCGTAAGGCGTTAAATTGTAGGCGGCACCTAATTGATCGTAGAACCTGTCCTTTCAGGAGCATTACGTCAGTGCCTAGCACTTCCTGATGGTTATCTTTCTTAAAGCACTTTGGAATCTGGCCGTTAATATCCAGTCATTACAAGGCCTTCACGATAAGAGGCTCTAACATGCGGCTGATCTTAACATAAGCCCTACACCGGACGCACACTTCCGTTTGGTTTTCCAGAGCAAAGTGCAATAGTATAGTGTTGGTGAAAGGTATTCTCCTACATCCCACCATCTTATTTCACTCAGCCCCATGATGTCCGCGTCTACCGCTCGAACTCCCTCTTCAGTTGGAGAAATCCGATTGTTGTCCGTAATCGATAGCCAAAGGTCGTAAAAAAAGAATCCGTCCGTAGCGGAGGCATTTGTTTTCCTTTGGGAGTAAGAACATTTTTTATGATTGCGGCTCGCTGGTCTACAGATCAAGCGGCACTTATTCTGTTTTGTGGCGCTCACTAGCAGCGCTGCAAGGTGTACATAGATACAAGATGTAGATTCTAAAGTGCCTAAGTATGGTTTGTCGACTATTACGGAAAGTTGGGGAATGAACTACATCAATATTGTATACTCGTAAGCCCTTGCCACAGTGTACGACAGAATAATAAACGTTCTGTCAATAGAGTTGATTTGGGGTCTATTTATTTTCATGAAAAGGTCTTGACCGTCAATATACGAGCAATATGATATTTTCTACATACCACCTTGATCAAAAAGTTCCCGTAATTTATTCAGAAAATTAAAAATACAAAATACTGTGCGACAGTGCGTTATCATGTTCCAAAATCCACGAGTTTTCTGCCCACAATTCTGGTGTCTTTCGGCGAATTGCTTCACGCAAACGTCTCATAACGCCCAAATAATACTCTTTGTTTACTGTCTTTGTTTGGCCTTCTGGCAAAAATTCATGATGCACTACACCGTTGTAATTCATGAAAACCGTGAGCCTTAGTTTTTGACTGAAAATGACGTGGTTTTTTTGGTCTCGACTCATTTGGTGAACGTGATTCACTTGCCTGATGTCTGGATTGACTTTTTGACTCCATCCTGTATTGTCACGTTAAAGATATATATTTGCTGTATAAAGTGGGATTGGTTTACAATTGGATAGTTTTGGGAAAACCTTTGTGTGGGTTCTTTGCCCGCCAGGAGGTAAAACTGTCGGTTTTGTGGAAGATTTTTCCGTCATATTGATTCAGTTAGTCAATGCGTTGGTTTGAGTTAATAATAATTATGATTTTTTATCTTTCTTAATTTATGTGCGTCTTGTTGTACACACCAAGTTGGCTTAGGTCCGAGCTCTGTGTGCCACCATAGACGTTTGCCGCTTGTTGGCAAGACTTGAGGAAGTAATTGCTGATAAGAGGTTGGAAATTGTATCTTGATTAAAATATTTTGTGTTAAACATAAATGGCAACGCATTTTGCGCGAAATGTCGCATGATTTTGCCTGCCGTAGACAGTGTTGTAAGTCACGCATGAAAACAAGGTGACATCACGACATCAAACCATCACCGTCATCGCTATTCCTGTATTACGTGCTGTAAACCGATTTCTCAATTTTTTTGTTGTTTGTTTTGTTTTTAATAATTTGAACGTCAGGGATATGCCAATGTGCTTCGACATTATTTTTTACCCGCTTTTTGTATATTTTTGTAATTTTAGGTGCTGGTGGATTTCATTTCGTTGTTTATGTATAAGTTTACCCTGTCACTTCAATGTTATAATATCATTTATTATTTAAAGTCAAGGGGGGGCTCCCAACCGGATTGGAGCCTGTAAGACTTTATTATTTTTTTATGTAGTTAACCAGTCGTTTAGATCAAACGGAGGTTCACCTTCACCTTCCTAGTGGTCTCAAACCTTGGCATTGTATAGTTTTTTCTAGATATGAGCACATTGAACTGATACCAGTCATGGCTTAGATAACCCCAGAAATTCCGTGGAAACACGTTCATATTTTAAGAAACTAGTGAGAGACATGTTTGAGTTGATCAGGTTCATTAAAGATGCAAGGCGTTCGAGCATACCAATATTTATGCATAAAAATACAAAAATTGCCAAAAGAAGGACCATTCTAGTGCGTATATTACGGTGTAGCAGGCGAACTTAGTATTGATGAGGATGGTCACGGGGCACTCGTTCACATGTCTGAAACTTAAAACTTCTTTTTTTTTTATGTCTGCCTCCAATGAGAAATCCTCATCCAGATAGCCTCTGCTGTCCTTCTCGGTGGAATACGAGTATGTCGGAATTTTTCATCGTTCTTACACCCGGCCCATTCCGGTGAAATATGCTTTAGAGCAATTTATAGTCTCCACTAATTGTTTGACCGCATGTGGTCTGTTAAGGGACTTAATATTCCACGTGAAGTATCGAAAATCGTTTACTTTATCGCACAGTATGGGTCGTTAGCCGTAGTATCATATCAAGAGTAGTTTATATACAAGTGTTCAACCTTGTACGCCCATCAATATTATCACAGTCTCATAGCTTCTGGCACCCGTGAACCTTCAGAACTGTGAAAGAGTGCTACGGTCTTTTCATTACTGAATGCGTACATAGTTAGGCTCGACATCGTATTAGAGGAACATAAAAGAGAAGACGTAGTTTTCGAATTTCCAATATTGGGTCTCGTTTGAATCGAAGTGGTTACACTATATCATTGATGTACATACATATCTTGCATAAAAGTAATTTCACAGAAAATGCGCTGAATGGAGGCTAGATCTTTGTTTTGTCTGTACCTAACATTGCCAAGTGGTATTCTCTTTTATTTCATAAATATTAAGAAATATTTGTTAGCCAGTCCGTCATTAATTACATGTTAATGGTAAAGTGACTGTTTTTTCTTCCAAAGTTCAGAAGCCATCCATATACGAGTACAAGTTAGACCCTTGACTACACCAGATGAAATTCGAAAAGACTATCTTCACTTTCGTTTTCCAAGTCATTAGGTGGTCAGTACAAGTCAGTTAATTAACAAATGATTTCATCATTCTATCATTCTGACTATGATGAATGCGCACTTCATATCGTGGCAGCAAAGACATAATTTTCCCTACCTCAGATGCGAATGTGTTCCATAATTTGTGATGTCATTTTAATCCGAATTCCTGTCTTTGGACGTTGTAATATGAGGACCACATACAGCTGTTGTGGACACACGACATGATATTTCAAGTAAATCCAAATACATAATCGGAAATGACAAATGTCTCAGTCATTGCGAAACCCATTTGGATATCATTACCAACCAGTCCACTATTGCTTACTCGTAAGTGATTCAATCGTTTTCTAGCGAATTAAAATCAAATGTGCACCCTACTCTAATAGTATTTTGCAGATACTCATGCTCATACATACATATGTATGTACACTTGAATGTTTAAAGAAGCTTGTTCAA
This sequence comes from Volucella bombylans, assembly GCA_949129095.1. NCBI lineage: Eukaryota > Metazoa > Arthropoda > Insecta > Diptera > Syrphidae > Volucella > Volucella bombylans. Next base: position 65,384,250 of record OX422140.1, read on the forward strand.
TAAATTGATTTCCGCACCACATTGTCAAGCACATGGTAACATTTCCCCATTTATGTCTAGACTATAGATACAGATACATGGAAGTAACCATGTCTGTTTGTTAGATGTGGATTATAATTAAAAATGAATATGTATGCCTTGTTATGGGAAAGTTTTCGCTTGCACATACGAATAGCTATACTGTGTATCTTTGGGATGCGTCTACAACGGACGGTAGTACGAATTAAAGTGTGGAGTTTTGAATGAACACATTCGATATGAAGTTGGCATTCGACACTATGTTAATTAAATTTTATGTGTCTATGAATAGTTTTGCTGAAAGTCATCAGATAAAAGGAATAAAAGATACAACGAACTTTATGAAGTAACACATGATAGTCTGCCTTAGCAGTTATACAAATAAAGAATGTGCTTTTCTAGATTCATTTTTCTTTCCAATTAAAAAGTTTAGATTAACTTTGATATGAGAAAAACAGGTCTGAAAAGCACTTCAGGTGTGAACTGAATGGTTATTCAACTTTGACCTTTAAAATGAGATTTAATATCTTTTCAAATAAAGTAACTTACCCAACTTAAATTTGATTGCTTATGTAAACTTCTATTTGAAAAGTAGTTTTATCTGATTTATTTAGCTTGACTTGAAATGGCTCCTCACCTATTATAAATGTGCATGACCATGTACATTTCGTATGCCAAATTTTTTCAAAAGAAAAATGGTTAAAGTAGTAACTTCCTTCCAGTCCTACCTGCGGTATAAGCTACGAGTACATATAGGTCAAGAAAAATAATTCTGAGTTCCTAGGATTGAATATCTGAATATGAGTGAAAGCAACTCTGTTTTTAAGTTTTTGAAAATTCCAAACGACCAAAAACCGAGGCAAAAAATGTAGTGTCCGAAGGTAGTTTTTGTCGTTCATCGAAGACATTAGAAACTCTGCCTCATCCGTCATCCCAACGCTCTTTTATAATTTTAGCAAATCAGTCTGTTTGGTACGGCGTTCGTAGACAGTTTAACTCTTCTAGCGCACTTGAGCGAATGGAACGAATCCAAATGGTATAAATTCCCTTCTCCTAAAGAGGTGTTCTTCCACTCTGGCAAATCTCCACAGCATTTGTCCAGCCCATCAGTAAAAAGGCGAATCTTCTCTCTACTTCTACAGACCCATTGCACTTACGTCCCTTCTTTCTAAGGTCACGGCAATGCTGATGAAACATCAGCTCATGAAATACTTCAAAACAAGAAAACTTTTCAATGGTCAGCAGTGCGGTTTTCGCAGCAACAGGTGGCATTTTTCACCGAAAAGTGGAACCACAGTTTACAATAATCTGGCGAAAGCAAGATACATAATTACACTTGATATTTTAAAGGCATTTGACAGAGTTTGGCATCAGGCTCTTTTTGTCGAAAATGTGTCCATTTCGGATCAACGAATCTATTTTTCAATTAGAAATTACCTTTCTAACGTTCCGATTCAAGTTGTCCTGGACGGTTTCAAGTCTGATCTCCATAAAATATGTGTTGGTGTGCCCAAGGGCTCCGTTCCGCACGCTAAAGCGAAATTTAAACCGCCAGCCCCTATTAATGAATGTCGCTTGCTTCGTCTAAACCGAAAAACGTTTTATTCTCGAAATATGTGTTAATGACAAACTATATACGTTGGAATGACCAAATACTCGATGTCACCAAAAATGTTGCGAAATGCCTAGGCTTCCTCAAACAATACCTCAACCCCTCCGATCAGACCCACATATGGTCATGTGCTTCTAAGACCTCCCTGCATTTGTTAGGATCACAACAATTGACACTCTCCAACACCGACAAAATGTTTCTTGTATTTATTACCCTATTCTCTCGCTATTTTTATCACCAGTGTTCTATCGAAAGTGCCAATAGCATTCCGCTCCTCCAACTATAACATCCGTCTCGCTATGAATGCTCAAACCCACTTACGGATGTACTCCTAAATATCGCAATTTTTAATAACTTTCTTATGGAATGCCCTGTCGAGCTCTTATTTACTAGCCATTATAACATCCAAACATTCAAAACCAACTAAAATCGGAATCTATCTTTCTTTGACCGCCAATTTTACTTCGTCTGTACTGTGTACAAGCATCTTAGGGGAACGCAACACCAATTATATAAAGAAAAAACAAATGAAAATCAGAAATAGCACATCCACTTCTAGAAGTCAGAGCAAAAAGTTACTCTTCTTACTTACTTAGGCGGCGCTACAGCTCGGTGTAAACCTGAACCTCAATTAACACGCCTCTCCAGTTTAGCAAAGTGATCACTACAAGTTGGTTGATGCTCTCATCTGCTTGTGCGCGCCACCTAAGTTGAGGTCTCCCTCAAATGCGTTCTCCCACCGGATTAGAATCGAAGAATCTGAAGAACGAGGCATTGGTGTCCATTCGCTGTCCACGTCCTAGCCTTCAGAGATGACTAATGCGCAGTTTTGCGACTAGGTCGATGTCGCTGTAAAGCTCGTATAATTCTTCGCTGAATGTATTCGTATTTTTTTTTCGAAGGGTTTTTTCTCTCGAAACGACTGAGGATACCTTCATCCGCTTTCGATAGAGTCTATGCTTCAGCGCCATAAAGTAGGACTTTATAATCAAATGTAATATATGTGTAGAATCTCCTTAGTTTTTCAGGATAGGGTCTTACTAATCAATTGCCTCCTTAGCCCAAAGAAACAGCGATTCGCAGGAGTGATTCTTCGTTTTATTTCTGCTGAGGTGTTGGCAGAATTCATAGCAGAGCCAAGCCAAAGAAGACAAAGCCCCTTACTATCTTGAAATTATAGCGTTCTGCCTAATTCGTCGATGATATGTGTCCCTTCTTGTTGATAGCATATATAATACTTGGTTTTATCCTCATTTACCGCTAAACCCATTTTGGCAGCTTCCATTTGAATACTAGCGTCCGTACCGGTGACCGCCGGCAGAGTTTTGCCAATTATCATGCCAATATCATCGGCGTACGCTAGTGTTGTGCAGACTTTTGAAAGATTGTGCCTCCAGTGTTCGCTTGTGGTGCATCGTCTGTCAGATATCTTGCATTCGCGTGCCAGCGCGAGCACTGTTCATTCTCCGTTTTCCTGTAGAAACTAATAAGTTTGGAAGCTGCTAGACATGCACTTGAAGTGGTTCGAATTTGTATATTGAGGTTTTTTTTTACAGATCTGCCATATTGTAAAGATTTGTAGATCTGCTTGGCCCAGAACCGCACTGATTCGTAAAAAATCCTCATTTTTATCTCTAAGCAAATTTTATCACGGTCTTTCCTCCAAAAATATCTCAAAATTTCAAAGAAGCTGGTGGTCTTCATCATTTTAGTGGCTGGAAGAATTCATAAGCTGCTTCCTCTAGTTTATAGGGTTTTTGTTTTTTGTGCTCTATCTGGTATTCTTCGTTGAAGAAAGAGTTTCTTGATGGTGGTTAGGCGAGACCCAACACATGAAAAATGACATTCTTAGTAGACTGCTGCAATTTGGCCAATTCTTTCTTGCACTCTGTGCTAATGTGGTAATGCAGGCTATATTTTTGCACTTTGCTAACACAGGTGCCTTGGCCTTGTGCCTTTGTATTTTGTGAGTTTTTGACTACAAAGGGCTAATACTTTCATATTTACTTAAGTTTTGTATGCTGGTTATTCATTTTTTCCACTCTTTGGAAAAATACTCAAATTCCTAGGCCTCCTTTACTGGTAGGGCAGGAGTCTTACAGATGTTGAAATGCGAACTTGAGAGACAGCTATTCGGAAAGATATCGGCTTTTGTTGGAACGCAAACATCAAACACTTTACTGGTACAAGTCTGTAGATTGCGGCAGTATGCCTAGGTCTCAGGGTTAATTGGAGCAGCTTTTCAATTCCGTTTAAACTTTCTGAGGCGTACGTTTTAGTTCTATTTAGATCGAAATCATGCAGTCAAGGGATTGTAGGTGTTTTTAACCATATTCGTCGATTTTTGTTGTTCCTTCTTGGAAGACTTGTTGATGTAGTTTAAATATTGTTTTTTATTGTTCCTTACGTTACCAGTTAACTGGAACAATATCTTTAGCTTATGCGATTGCTTGGACATTGAGGCAAATGTTTTGTCAATATTTTCTTCTCGAATTTAGGCAAATCGATGTGCAAACGGTTGCCTAAGTCAATTATCTCATTTCATCCTATACAATGTTTAACGGACTCATCGCAAGATCAATTCATTTGGCATGATCCTCAATTGTAGATAATGAAGAAATTATTGTCTGGGGTACACCCAGCAGCTTTACGAATTTGTTAAGTATTGTGCTTTCTGTGCTTAGCACTATCTGATTCAGCACGAGGTCGAATGAATCCCGCAACATTGTGTCACATTATCGAAATCTGGTACGAAAGCTGAGTTTTCAGCAAACCCTTTTTATCTTTGGATAGTCGGGATAGGAATAAGTTTGAAACTACATAGTGGTCAGGGTTGACATTTGACCTTCTTCATGATTGGACAGTTAAGATGTCTCACTACTGTCTGGCTTCAATCAGCATGTTGATTGACGCTACGACACTTCGGAGTTACCTAGCTTGTTGTGTGAATTTTCTTGTGAGGAAATCTAGTGCAAGATATCAACGTATTTCTTATTACTCAACCAAAGATGCGTTTCTAACTAATTTTGGCGTTAGAGTCTCCAATAGATCCCTCAGCTTTATTAACAGGGGTGTGTGCACATACATACTATAGGGGTCATATTATATTGCAGAACTTTCCTTGATGACGTTCGATCATTCCTGCTTTCTTACGTCTACAAGCCAAAATTGTGATAGCTGTGATATATGGTCTATGTTCACTCATTTCTTTTTATTGTTTCTGTTCTTATCCAGTATACTTCCTGATTCCTGCGTGATGACGTTATTAAATGTTTAAATAGTTAGATCACAGGGCGTACGATGTTCTATCAGGAGCATAAATACTTTTAAAACGCTGTCTAAATCTAGTTCGCTTATATTTGAAGCAGTCCGTTTATATGAAAGAACTAATCCTTCATAGCAAAACGTAAAACAACAAACAATCCAGTTGGGGAAGAAGTCGTATTTAGGCAAGAAAAACACGGCTCGATGCGTTATTTCACTAATCAATGCATGCAGTAAAAGGAACCATACCTGGTATCTCGTGTGGTCAAGATAAGTCAAGATTTAACCTTGTGGGTGCAGTGACATACTACCGGAAATGATTCAATCAAAATTGATACCACATAGCTTATGGGGTCTACTATTTTTTTTTTTTTTTTTTGTTCATGGGCCCTATTAATGGGGCATCCTCTGACGTGTTTCGATGAAACTTCATCCCATCCCGACAGAACGTCTCTAGAGTCTTACGTAGTTACGTAGACACCTGCTTCGAATTTAAACAAAATTCGCACATTCACCCACTTGGGCTTAAATCATAGCTGCATCTAAGGGTACATGTGTTGTAACAATTTGTTTTCTTCATGGGTTCCAATAATTGAAAAGAATGAATTCCGAAAGTAGCAGGACATCTGATTTTCAGCAGCGAACTCAAGTTAAAAGGGCTGTCTTTGAGAGCGCATTGGTTGAGTATTGAGTCTTGGCCCAGAAAGTGTCGCCATCTACATCAGTAAGTAAGTAAATATTATAAAAGTCATTATGTTTAATTGGTCATGTGTTTTTTTTGTTTTTTTTTTAGTTACTCGTCCCCTGGTGTTTTTAATAGATTAAAAAGGACATCAAAGCGGATTCAAAATTATGAAGATATAAGATTCTCAAATGTACAGAGACATCTTAATGTATTGAGGAATGCAGTCACACTTTGCACAAAGACACTCTCAATTCTTGACAGAATCAAAAGAAAAAGAAGGCTTTCAGTTAAAATTTCACTAAACGTCGCTGGAATTTTTGATGTTTCGCTTGATACGTGTAGATTTTACTATAAGGCGTGCCTGATATTGATTTAAAATTCCCAGCTGCAAATGTGTATTTGTCGGCTCTGATCACTAGTTAACAAATCAGTTACACATGCCACCGGTACTATTCCAAAAGTGGAAAATAGTCATTGCCTTCGGTTCCGTTTACATCATTTGCATTCATTGCGCTACACCCCTCCCAACATGGAATTATGGCAAAACATGTAAAAAATAAAAAAGTAAAACTCCGCAAAGTGTACTTCACTTCACTTTTTATGTTACTATAGTTACCGAGCTCGATTTTAGTTCATGGTCACATCGGACTGCGCTATGATGTTGCATGCATATTCTACACACGTATAGGCTCAGGGCATACCTACTAGACAAATCAAGGCTGTTTGCTATTTCACTTCGTTCATCGAACTAGAACTAGAACCAACACTATACGCTCTCTATGGGTGATGGACGAGTATGTATTCATATCTGTGAAAGGTTCCCATATGTACACTGTCAATTGCTGCTGCTGCTAATAACTGACTAAAATAGACATCCTCGAAAATTAAAACAAAACCGAATACCACCGGAATGGTGGTGTTATTAACGTTCACTTATAGTCGATATCATTATATGAACACGGGTATTCTCGTCACCCGCCAATTCCAGAGGATGACAGAAGACAGAAGCTCTTCTGTGCCTCTTATACCATGTGTTAATCACTGATTCTCCGCTTGAACAGGGGCACTTCCTTAATCTTCATTAAAATGATTGTCGGTACGGAACAATAATTAATGCTCAACCGGAATGTGTATCCGGCGAAAAATAACGAGCCATGCATCCATTTATGCGTATAATAGTGCTGCGCCAGAGCTATAATCGTGCTGACAGATTGCTTAAAGCAACGCAATTGAGTCATACACTCGCATTCTTGATTATGCCTAGGTCGGGGAGTACTAAAATTCTTTTGCCTCTTCAGGCTTCATTCCTCATGAATGTTCTATTGTTAGAATGCTTTGAAAAGATGCCATTATGAGTGTAAAAAGTTGGGAACACACAATAGTTGTTTTGCACAGAAGTATCTTTTTTCTTTGAATTGGTAAACAAAACAACACACAACTAATTATTTATGCGAGATAACCTTGAACCAGTCAAGTCGGAGTTGTTTTAATTCACAACAGAGGAATACATACTCGTATATAGTTCCTTGTTTTTCTTTTTCTGTTGACATGTGTGTAGTGTGAGACTAATTTGGGGTACGCCTGTAATGTCTAAAAAGCCTAATCAACTGTTTAGAGTTGAATTTCCTCCAAAAATGAGGCTTTGACGCCGTAAAAGAGCTGCAAATACTGTATCCGTATATATTGGTTGGAGTATCACATTTCAAGAGAACGCCATTTACTATTTTTAGTCCGGAAATTCATGAAATGATAGAGAACCGGATTTAGATGTTTTTGCAGCTTTTTTACAGGTTTAAGCTGTATTGTACCTGTGCGAGTGTGCCAGTATAAAGGTAATCAGATCAGGTTTTGAGTTTATTTTGTTTTCATTTGCCGACATATTTACTTAACTTATGTTAAATTGGATGAACAATTTTGATAGGGTATTTGTAGGCTAAAGGCACTGCGCTGCTAATTGATCATTAAGTTCCGAGTTATAGAAATATTTGAAGTGTTTTTCATATTCTACAAAGTGATAACAGTGATCCTTTAAAGTTATACGTAGCCGCTTTAATTGAGTAACTTAGTTAATAGGGCTAATTGGAAATTTGAAAATATTGTACAACAGATGTCCTAGTTCTATCTGCATTTTATCTATTTATTAAAGCGTCTGCTTCTCAATCACTGAATTATAACGTCTTACAAGGTTCGATATGCTAGTCAGCTCATCGCTTCTGTTCAACTACCGAATGCACTGAGCAACTTTATCAGAAAGCACCTTTAGAGAGTTCCATTAACTTTGGGATCAAGTCGTAGTCTGATGGGCTCATGTCTAGGCAACCTGTCTAGTGCGTGAGTTAGGGTGTTTCCACAAGAGGTGTACGATTTGTTTTTTGAATAAAACGAACAGTTGTTGAGATATCTTTGAAACCTTTATTGCTTTATAAAGTAGACACATGTGGAAGACAATATCTTCCAAATGACCACTTTGTACGCAGGTGGTCCTACAGTTCGGGTTGAACCTGGGCTTCAACTAATAAGCCTATCCAGTTAGTTGGGTCTTTAATTAACTGGCTCCAGTTGCGCAATACAAGTCTACTTGAGTGCACGACCTAAGGTGAAATCTTTCTCTACTGCGTTATCCCTCCGAGTTTGATTCGAAGACTCTGAGTGCCGGAGCATTGGTGACCACTCGCTCTACATGTCCTAGGCATCTCAGGCGACTGATGCGCAGTTTTCTGACTAGGTAGATGTCGCTGCACAGCGCGTATAGTCGTTGAATTTTCTCATCCAAAGCCCATGAACGGAAACGGGACCGAACATGTGATTATATCTTCATCCGCTTTCGATAGAGTCGATGATTCTGCGCCATAAAGTATAGAGATAGGTTGGGATAGGTGCTTACTATTCAATTGCCTTCTTAGCCCAAAGAAACAGCGATTAGCAAGAGTGATTCTTCGTTATATTTCTGCTCAGATCTTGTTTTCAGAATTTATACCAGAGCCAAGGTAGACAAAGTGCATTGCGTGTCCCTCTTATTAACAACATATACTTGGTTTTGCCCCCATTTACCGCTAAACCCATCTTGGCAGGCTCCCCCAATTATATCGATATATCAGCATACGCCAGTAGTTGCACAGATCATGCTTCCAGGAGTTCCCTACAATTCTTTCAGTATGATGTTAAAGAAGTCACATGACAGCTCGTCACCTTGTCTAAAACCTTTTTTGACATAAATGGTCTCGGTTAAGTCCGGCAACGGACGTTCTCAATCGTCATTTTGCACAGACGGACGAGTTTGGCTGGGATGCCAAAACTAGAAACGGCTCTATATGGCTCGCCTCTATAAATGTTGTCATATGCGACCTTAAAATCGATGAAAAGATATTGAGCATCGATTTGGACTTCTTGAGATTTTTCCAAGATTTGCGGGAGTGTGAAGACTTTCCTGGTCTGAAACCGCACTAATAGGGACCAACCAGGTTGTTTGCGAAGGGTTCCAGACGTTCATACAAGATGTCAAAGAAGATCTTATACCCGATGTTGAGGAGACTTATACCTCTATAGTTGGGACAGTTGAGGGGGTCTACTGTATGTGGATCGGTTATACGGTGTTGAAATTCCATTCATCAGGCATACACTTCTGACCAGATCTGAGAAATGAGTTAGCGCATGCTCTCCAAAAAGTCATTTCAGCAGCTTTGAATACCTCGGCTGGTAAGCCGTCAGGTTCCATCACTCTTTCACATAATTGGGGCTCTATCTCTGCGATAGCGGCTTCAGTGTTCGCTTTCGGAGTTTGAATCGTCAATGGATGGTTAGTGTATACCTTGCTTTTAACATATCTTCAAAGAAAAAATTCTCACGGTGTTAAGTCGCACGATCTTTACGGCCAATTGGTTTGCGAAACGCGAAATTACCCAGCCATCCTGTTGAAAGTAGAGGTCGCCCGTATCCATATCCTCGAACTCCGGCCACAAAAAATTGTTTATTATGTCTCGGTAGCGCGCTCAATTGACGTAATGGTTTTACGGCCTCATTTTCGAAAAAATTACACCTCTGTTTCATAAACGCGTTCGGGGTTCATTGTCATCTCCTGAATCACTCGTTTATTTTCGGTGCTCCTGATGCGGCATTTGTGCTGTTTAAATTGTGAAAATTACCCTCAGCCGAAAACACGCGAACCCAATCCTGGAATTGTACGTATGGAGAGCCAAATCTTTCGTCAAAATTCTGTGCAGTATGCAGTATGGCTGTGCAGAGGTTAAGCTTCTGAGAATGGTGACGAATGGAGGTGCTATATTCTCCGCAGTAAATAGATTGATTTTTGGATTGATTGATTGGTTGGATTTCCACTGGATCTTCCACTTTGTAGCATTCCATGTAAAATAATAGGCCTTTTAAATTCTACACTTTACTTTCAAATCCCACATTCTTTATCTTTATTAAGATTATTTTCGGGCTGCTGTTATAATTAAGTTTATACTAAATTTTAGAATTTAGTTTCCTAGCATCTATATGTGATCATCTAATAGGACCCATCTCATTAAAAAATCCAGGACCATAGCCTTAGCTATTCTGGACGATGGTTTGATGAGAACTTCTACAAGTCTCACGTTCACAAATCAGTGCTCGCTATTTCTACTCGTAGCTTGAAGGAAGAGGAATATCGCTGGCTTTGTTGTTCGTTCACAGGAAAAAAGGCAAATGTAGGCCTTCGTTCCAGGCACTGCATATGTGACGCAAATGCCTGTTCTATGCAGTTATTTAAGAATAGGTTCCATTTTCAACACCAAAAGTAGTGGGGAGATAACTCCCTGGTGATTGTTACTGGTTACGGATGTCCTTATGCTGTTCTAGGGTATTACATAGAAAGTTTTTCATATCTAGTTAGTAACACCTTGCTCTATCTAACAAGCTTCTAAATCTAAGAATACTAGCTTCCCTTTTTAAGGGCTTACGACACAGGGAACCCTTTTTCTTTATTTTCGGGTTTTCTGCTTAATTAATACTTAGTTGCCATTCATTTTCTTCATATGCGTACCATTCCACCTTATTCCGAATGTTTTCGGTTCTTTTACAAATCGTTCTTACTTGCCTTTTTCTCCATATCGCTGCATTGGGATCTTTCGGGTATTCTTTGTCCAGAATAAAACCAGTTTAGGAAGAATAGCAGAGTTTCTTTAGTTTTTTCATTGCCTCATTTATATCTTTTCGACTTTCAGTTGTTTATATCGCTGCGTACCCAGCCAGCTACATCGAGTACAAGTTCTTGACCACTTTCGGAAACACATATCCTTTCAAAATACGTCTTTGACTCTTCAGTGATCAAGGATCCGGCGACCACAAGACACGTTAACTACAGCAATGGGAAACTAATCTTTTGGATCACTGAGTGGGTGGCTTGACGAGGGAGTGCTTGCATTAATATTCGGTTCATTCGTCAACTTCCGGCTCATCAATGTCATTCCATCATTACTGGCTGAACGATCCATGCCGCTTTGCTGCGGGGGTCCTATTTTTGATCTCATTAAACACATCTTTTTCTTGCGTTTTTCCTGATGTTTATTAAGACCTTTGTTGGAGATGAGAGCTTTAGCACGATCGACCTCAAAGTTATTTCCGCCGGTCGCCCGCGAAGTAGCCGGTAGAAAAACAAGTTGCGGAATACCTGATAAAAAAAATTCTGCTACTCTAGAGCCCAGCTAGCAAAACAACAGCGCAAATTATCGTATAGCTAGTCATTGTATGAATTAAGCCAAAGACCTTTTTCTAAAATTCCGTCAGATAAAGTTAGTTGAAGCGTATGTTGTCTCTACATACGTCACACCGAACACTGAATGGCAACTTACCATTCTGTCTTTTTCTATAATAGTATAACCTGTAGGCTTAGAGCACCTTATTACACATTGTAAATTTGCTTATCTCATATCTATCAATTGAAGAATAACTCAAAGTTTTTGAAGAGTCAACTTTAAATAAACGTTAATCCTCTCGGTGCACACTTACCTCTATCAAGTAATACTAATAAGAACTAGTAGTGGTGATAGTCGATACCCTTATGGAATATCATTTCCAATTAAAAGGTTTGAACTTTCAACAAGCAATATAAAAATTTATTTATTATAAAAATGGTAAAAGTAAACTAATAAATAACACACTTATCACCGGGATTCATATCGGTACCCGGCAAACAATTGAATTCCCTCGAAAATTCATTCATATTCATAAGTGGCCCATTGACACGAAATTTCTCGACTCGATTTGGTTCGTCCCATGGAAAGAAAATAACTGGTGGCTCCTCATTGTACTTTGCAGTGCAGAAATTCTGTGCAAACGATATGAAGAACAGCTGTGTGTTGGTGTAATCCACTTCCGACAGCGTTTCGTCGTGTAAAATATATGTCTCCACCGTCCTATGTAACCACATTAAATATGCATTAAATGAAATATTTACCGCTCCATTGTCGGCTACAATTTCTCGAATTTGCTCATCTAATTCGGCATCGGGAATATTCGCCTCTTCCCCAACATAGTTGACATACTGATCTTTGAAACACTTCACCTGTTCCTTGTACATGATGGTCGAATTGTGATCCCACCAGAAGTGCATGGCTGCTGTGTCATCGTAGTACCAACCGATCTCATCAAATCCATGTACAATCTCATGAGCAATTAGAAATCCAAGAGTTGCGAATTTATATGCAGCCGGAGCAGATCGATGATAGACTGGCGGTTGCAATAGACCCAATGACATTCGGATAATATTCTGCAGGTGATTGTATTCCACAGAGATGTCGGCTGCTTCAATTTCGGGTCCTACTAGTCTGGCACTTCCGTAATAGAGTTTGTTCACTTCTTGCTTTTGCTCCATCTCGAGAAGATTGAGTATGTTATCCCAGAACTGTGTTCGGTTAATTCTGAGTGTGCTATATTCACCATGAAGGGTTTCTTTTACGTAAGTCGGAAACATGAGTTGCATTCCCTTTAGTTTGTAGATGGCCGTTCGACGGGTATTTTCTTCAATCCACAATTGACTGTTTAAGTCCAATCTGAAGGCCTCTCTAATATTATCCCACAAGACTTCAATGTCTTCGACTGTTTCGGTGCGAAATGCCTTACGGTGGTATAGCTCTCCAACAACCTTGGGAAAGTGCATCATGGATTTTTGAACACAAAGACTTCTGCGCTTCATTCCGTCTTCTTCGTTTGGGAAATTGATCGCATCCAGGGCGCGATACATGATGTAGTTTGCAATCACTCGCTTTGAAGTGGTGTGGATTATCTTGGCTAGATTTTTGTAATAGTCGTCATTCTCCATATACACTGTCTGTGGGATGGGCTGCCCTAGGCTAGTTGTGACAAAATATTGAAAATCTATACTGGGATGTTGCTGACTTAGTTCTGCCAAAGTTTGTCTTGGTAAATTCAGATTCACGTCAAGGTCCTCGGTAGTAGATGTCATCCCACGGCAAAGGCTTATCTCAAAGTCGAAAATTTCCATAGCCATTGTTTTTGCAGCCACTTGACCGGTGCCAAACCAGGAGGACATATTTTCTATGACCTCTTTCTGGAGATCTTCAAGCTGACTCTCATCGTATTCGGTCTCCTTGCAGAGGCTCTTTGAAATAAACACTGATGGTTCACCGATGTAAATTCGACTTTCTCTGGGGTTTTGATAGTCCGGTTTGATCTCAAGCCCGATGATTATGTCCATGCCGTACTTCAATCTTAAATTACTGATTTGAATAAGCCAACTGTAGTTGTGTTCGTTCCAACGCCTATCAACCGCTGGCATGCCTCCATTCTGTTTAACAAACTCTGCAAAAGTCCTTCGTATTGTTCGAGAGGCTTCAACAGTGTTCATGCAGGATGCATAGAAATCCTTAACCCTTCGACCAGCTTGCCCATCGAATTTGGTGACATTTTCCGTTAACAACTCCTGAACCTCTCTGTAGACCTTCTCTTGCAGCTGCTCCAATGGTGATGTAATCGTTGTGTCCTCATTTGGTTTGTAGAGATTGGGCCAGTTACCGCAGGCAAATTCGTAAAAGTCAACGCACGGATCGACCGACTGATTCATATACTTGACAAGATGATTAGCCCGAGGCACGCGAAATTCATGTAGTTCACGATTATGAGAACGTCGAATTGGCACCTGAAAGGCGCAAGTCTGAAACAGGCAAAATAGAAGAACAGCACTGATCGTCACTGGCGTTTCCATTGTCCGATTTTGCTAACTAATACGAAAATGTTCTTTTGGCTTTGTAGACTTCATGCTAGAGAGTTGTGTGGCGTTATCGCTGTCAGTAGCATTGAAGGCGCTAGTGATTAGCAAACGAGAGGTTATCTAATGAGCAAACGATGGGAATGCTCAGATTTTCAATAGAAACTGATAACATGCGATACTACGCCACTTAGAGTCTATGCGCATATTATTTGGAATCAATGTTTGTGAAGCCAAAATCTACTACGCCCACTTACTTCTATTCAAAGTATTCGTACTCCCAATTAATCAAACAAGGTTGTTTACGTTTACACTCTATCCACAGATATTTCTGACAATTATTCAAGTGCCCTACCGTAACTCGTAATTGCTTTTTAACGACCAACCAGATGGGTGGAAATGCTTCAAATGTCTTGGATCTGTGTAAGTTTCTAATGGAATTCGTTTTCGAGATTTCAAAATCAGATTTAGCTACTTAATGATGATTTTGAGTTTCACTGGGAATACTCATGCTGTCATAAATTTGGAAATTGTTAAATCGATATATAAACTAAATTCAGGGGAATGACAATGTACTCGTATTCACGTGGATAGAAGTCGTTATAAGAACTGGGGTGATGTGACTTTAGGGATGAGGCTCAGTAAGTTTAGAAAGAGTGTTTCATTAAGAATTCGTTTGCATTTTCTAAGAACTTTATGAGATTTAAAACTTGAGTGAAGAGCAAGCAACTTTATTTTTTCGCAACCTGCTGATTCTAGTTAATTCTTGTAAGAGACTTTGTAAGAGAATATACGGATCACTGAAATAACCATCGTTTTTTGAACTTGAGGTTGTTTTATAGGCATGCATGGACACAGAATTGATTTAAGACATCCATCAAGAGTCTATCTTATAGTTTCCAGCGGTAGGAATCACGTCGTATATCATTAAAAGAAAATACTATCGGTGAAGGATGCGGATTTAAATTCTTCTACACCTTATTTTTGCTAAGATTTTGCTAAGTCGCTTGTAGAAAACTTTTCAACGTAGCAAAAAGCATAAGAAAAGTGACTTACTGGGACTCATAAAAAGAATCCCTCAAATTATACAAAAAAGAACTGAGGAAGGCAAAGACAATGACCTCCAGATTCTGTGCCAAAATCACGGAAACCTCTGAGACATCGCGGCTAAGAAAAATCCTCTCTCCAAATCTGCCTGATGTTTGAAAAAAAACAATGGCTCCTGGACAACCTCAAGTGATGGATCACTCAACCTGCTACTGGACACCCACTTTCCAGATAGCTCCCAATTCGCGACCAGTAGCAGCCCAATCAGGCCTACTGCAACCGGGACCAAAATTCATGGTTTGATTACAAGAGACAAACTGCTCTGGGCGCGGCATAGCTTCAAACCATATAAGTCTGCTGGTCCGGACGGTGTAATACCTGCCGATCTACAGAAGTCCTCAGATATTATTCTGCCTGCGCTAGAAAATATTATGAGGAGCTGTGTAGAACTTATCTACATTCCACTGTCATGGTGAGAAGTTAATGTAGTATTCATTCCCAAAGCCGGGAAATGTTCTCATGTTCAGACCTATAAGTCTACCATCTTCCCCTCTGAAAACTCTAAAATGACTGATTGATTTCCATATACCAGCTAAAATTGATCCAAGACTTCTGTCAACGACTCAACATGCCTACTGTAAAGGAAAGTCGGTGGAAACGGCTCTGCACTCACTGACTAGCCACATCGAACGATCCCTACAATATAAAGAGTACACAATGGTTGCTTTGCTGGATATAGAGGGTGCCTTTCACAACGGCAACACATCCGCAATCACGACTGCGCTGTCAACTCTGCAAATATTATTTTTGATAAATTGTAAACATAAAAAACTTGTTATAATAAAACTAAGATAAATAATATCAAGAGATCGAAAATAAAATGCGTTTATTAATTTTTTGTGGAAGAAGTTGTGATTCATGAAGCACATGCGGATTTTCACCCGACCAATAACGCATATTTTGCTTATTGACGAACCCATTGAGCCCAAAATGAGCTTCGTCACTGAAGATGATTTTGCGATGAAAGTCATCATCTTGGCGCATCTTCTCCAGAACCCAATCGGAGAAGGTACGTCGCTTCAAATGGTCTATCGGCTTCCACTCTTGAGTCAGCTTGATCTTGTATGAGTGTAAACCAAGATCCTTACGCAAAATACGCCATAATATGGTCTGAGCGATGCCCAATTCTTGAGAACGCCTTGGAATTGACTGATTTGGATCGTTTGCTACGGACGCCTGAACGGCAGCGATATTTTCGACACTCGACCAACCCTTTGTCTCACTGGCACGGCAACATCACACAACGAATATGTAGACTCAAATTTTTGCACTAAACTTGTTATTGTGTGTCTACTAGGGCGAGAATTACGATCGAAAATTGGAGTAACGCTCTTAAAGTTGCTGTCACCGACTCCGAATTTCGGTAGTAAATTTTTATAATTTGCAGACGTTACTGTACTTTACCATGATGAAAATGTTGAGTTTACTGAATAAATTGACAGTGACAGTTTGATGATTAGTGAAAGAGTGCGTTCACAAATTAAATTCAAAGTTGTCAAGTCCCTATTGGAAAACCCTTTATTAATGAGATCCGCGGTATCAATATAACTTCCCCTTTTGCTTTGCCGGTGAGAATTGTTGCTTCGATCAAATTGGGCATTAATTTTTTGACGGAAAGACTGGTTCCATTGCAAAGTTTTGGTGAATTGAAATTTCGAAGAAGT
Organism: Volucella bombylans; assembly: GCA_949129095.1. Classification (NCBI taxonomy): domain Eukaryota; kingdom Metazoa; phylum Arthropoda; class Insecta; order Diptera; family Syrphidae; genus Volucella; species Volucella bombylans. The sequence goes on from OX422140.1 coordinate 65,400,806, forward strand.
AGGATCGATGAACCAACTTTCAAATTGAAACGATGCGGTGGCATAGCGGGTAGTTCCAAAGAATTCAAAAAATCGACCGGATAATTTACTGCGTCTTCTTCATTCGTAGCAATGGATTTGTATGGTACCAAGTCACCTGGCAATTTATGTTGAATTTAAAAATTTATATCATTAACATTTGCATTTTTTGGTGCTAAAATTGCGCAAAAGTTATTTGGTTACGTGATAAAGCCATTTAAATCACTTGCAATTTTGCCATCGCCAATCTGCAGCAGTTGCTTTGAAAATTCACGTGCTGATGGATCATTTTGAAGACGCACACGCATATTTATGTTAAGCGATAACTTCTCTACATTTCCCCAAAGAAACGAACTTTTCAAACATGCATTAATTTCATCAGCTGGGGTTGATCTGGGAATGACGGGCAACGTTTGTCGAAAATCACCAGATAGCAATATTAATGCACCGCCGACAAAACTGTTGATTTCCACGAAGATCCTGTAATGTTCGAATCAATGCTTCCAAAGATTTTTTATGGGCCATCGGACATTCATCCCATAGAATAATTGCTGCTTTTGGCAAAACTTTGGACATCCCAAAATTTTTTGAAATGTTACACGTTGGAGTTTCAACCGTTTGCATGTTTAATGGCAATTTCAAAGCGAAATGTGTAGTTCGGCCAGCATCCAATATTGTAGCTGCAATACCAGAAGAAGCAAGTGCCAATGCAATTTTTCGTCTGGATCGAATTGTTGTTAAGATTAATGAAATAAGAAATGTTTTTCTAGTGCCAGCAGGAGCATCCAATAAATAGAATTCACCAGTGTTGTTAATGACAGCTTGCAAGATTCTATCATATGCATTCTTTTGCTGAACTTTGAATTGTGGAATGTGTGTTTGCGCAAACGCACACAATTCATCACATTTGACTTGCTGTTCGCGTTGCAATACTCGCTCAAATAAATCATGCATTGGACGATTTGGTGGGATCATGCCTAATTGTTCTAATGCTTTATTTGCAATTATAAGGCAAACATCTTCAATCAATATCAAAGCCTCATTATACATTTCTCGAGATCCATCGAACGTTGCCGAAGTCGAATCAAAATGTCTTCAGCCATGAAATCTTTATATTTATTCCACAATTCAAGTGGGTTTCATGGATAACATATTGATATTATTATTGCGAATAACATAAAATCATAAACTTATGGATAAAACCACTTTGATCTCCCAAGCACCATAGTTTGTATCCCTTTTTTATAGGTTTCATTGGAAGATATTGTTTCAGAGCCGATCTGCCCTTGCATTTTACCATCGACTCATCAACACTCATTTCTCTGGTTCCATGATAATATTCTTGAAATTTTCTGTTCAGCTCTTCCAGCATTGGCCTTACCTTGAACAACTTATCTTTACAGTTCCGAGGCATCATAGAATTATCATTACAATGTAAAGATGACATTATTGCTGTCCCTGGTCATTGTTTTGCATGTAAGAGCGTTGTTTAAATCAGGCGACGAAGAGAAATGGTCAGTCCAAGCTGGTTTCGAATTGTAGCCCATATAAAAGTCTATATCTATGAAGGCAATAGACTCTTCTGTCTTCAAATTCAGTATTTTATTTTTGGTAGTAGCGTAAAGGTTGCTTGATACACGATGCTCTCTGATATGGAATCAATGAAAACCAAGAAAGTAATTCGAAAAAAAATGCTTCAGCTGCTCCAGTTGTCACCAGAATATTCTGACAAGTTAGTTTGCTTATCGTATTTTTCCATTTTTAGTATATTTCAAGTGTTTTCCGTGATGTTAGTCTGGTAGCTACCGAAGTGTCTGGTATGGAAGCAGCAACATTCACATCAGGGCTTGATGGTTCAATAATTGCTATCTTTCTTCTTCCAAGGTCAACAGCTAGTTGAGCTCTTTCCAATGCTTCTTCGAGAATTTCATCGAAGTCCCTCAAGGGTTGTGGTTGAAGGTACATTGTGGAAGGTCTTCTAGGAGATAGACTTATATCAGTGCAATATTATTCGAGATATCACGCATCGTAATTGACCTGAAACAACACTACAATTACTTAGCAAATTCGAGTATGTACCATTCATTATTTCAAATAAAAATAAACCCAAGTTCCCTGACGGTACTTTGTAGTCCCCAGCAGATTTTCATAATCTTAGAATAGAAATAACTGGAAATACCATATGTGTAAAACTCGTAAAAATACTTTTATCGATAAGGATAACTATCTAATTATAAAAGAAAATTAAACTTAACTTGCAATTTTCTTTTTTAAATATTTTCTCAACTTGCATGCTTCATAGATTTTTTATTTTTCGCCAGAATTCAAACAATGTGCTGTTATTGGCTTGCCAAACGGTACTTTTAAGGATCGACAATGATAATTGTCCCTTATGCGGTCAGGTGTTTGAAATATTTTACCGAAAAATAGGCGGTACGAATTAGTACTGTCAGATTAAAATTTTATCAAACTCGGTTTGACCGCTCGTTAGTTATAAAGTCACAACGCACTTGCAACAATTTTTTATATATAGATAAAATAATAAAAATCGAATATAACCATAACTTCTTCAGTGTTTCAGAAGACGAAATTTTAAAACTTTATTTCGGAATTTTTGAAAAACAGAATTTTAAAAAGCGGGATTCCGATACACTCCCGCTTAAACGTGATGTAAGTATCACAGTGAGTCGAAAAACACAAAAAGTTTGCTTTAATATGTGTCAATTATTCAACACAATTATTTAGCAGTTTTCGATTTCGAATGAAACCTTGAAAAACGTGTTTGTACATTCTCAAATATTTTTACTTTTCTTGCCGTATCTTAGCTCTTTGAGAACACCATTTATGGTGGCTTTAAATACTTTCCTTTGGCACATACTCGTAGCTATTGTTTGGAACTCGAGGGCTCTGAAAAATGAAACACCGATTTAAGAATTCAAGTATTAGGTCTATACACAACAGGGAAAAACTACTAAACTGACCTTTTTTTATTTATTTTCCTTTTTTTAGTTTTTTTTTACTGTTTTGTAAATGAGCCCAGTTTCATCGTGTATTCATAATAAGTAGAACTTTTTCTTTAGAAAGCGAGGACATTGGATAAAATCCACCCCCAGCTCGATGTGATTCATCGCTTTGCTGTTATTTGCATCAAAACTTCCCAACGGCTGTTTCAAATTTATTTATAATTTATTGCAACTGATGCGCAGCAGGCGACTTCAACCTCAAGTTTTGTTCAGTTTATACATATGTACATGCATACATTTGTGCTGCGTTAAATTTAGTGCACATATTTGCAGAGGTCTTTTATATTAAACACGCAAGGAACCGCAGTTACAATCCAGATGCAAGGACTAAATTGAATTTAGTGCACAAGTTAAAATCAGTAAAAAAAATCGAAGATATGGGTAAAACGAAAATGGGGTTATTTTTGAATAACGAGACAGAGGCTCTCGTGTAGTGATAGGGAGATTAAACGCGACCTCCTTCTTTCTGAGCGCAATGCACTTGAGATATTGCTATTCTAATTTTTGTTTCCCAATTTCGTGCACCGATAGAGTTGTTCAAATTTGTGAGGTCTTTATTTATTGGCTTTGCATACGAGTATACATACATATTGTACATCCGTTTTTATCAGAATCAAAATTAGGCTTAAGGTGTAAGTATCTAACATATAGTTAGAGTAAGGAAGAACAACGCTTTAATATCAGCAGAGATTCTGTTCAAATCCAAGAACGAATACCAAATCGCCTAGAACCAATCGAAAATTGATAGGGTAATCACTGCTGCTACCATACGATTTAGTTGAATAAGAATATTGACTGGTGCTTTAATCAACAATCTTCAATTGGTTGCTTAATGTCTCACACAAGATGGTTGAGGTCTCTCTCCATCCATCGTCCGTACGGTGATACTTTGAATTGAATTGGAAGATGCGCCGAGATTCCAATGCGATGACGTCAATCCGATTTATTTAGCTTACGCCTGATGCGCAGGTTTTGACCACTTCAATGTTGCTCCTCTTCAAGTACAAATGGGATAAAAAATCCTTCTGAAAAATTCTTCTTCAGCTTTTTCAATAAAGACATCTTTTCAGCACCATATAACAAATAGGAATTGATTATCGGATGTTGGAACAATCGAAGGTGCTCTCCACAAAACTGTACCACATATACACAGTTAACAACGCAATGTTATCCCAGCCAAATAAAGCTTCTTGATTTAGTTTCTTTTGAGTCCTTCATTTCTGTAGCTATTAAACGGAAAGGTCTAGAAATAGATGCTATAGCACTGTAACATCATAACATCATCTAAATACAAAGGTGGATCAATAATAAGTCTCTGAAAATTTAAATAAGGAACACTCTTCGGCAAAAAAAAAAACGTTTTACTTTTCAACGAAATCTCCTTAGCTTGATACATTTTGTCCAATGTTTCTCCAATTTGTTGATGCCCTTTAAATAATACGACTTATCGAGGTCCTCAAAATATGCATTTGGTTCATCGATGACCTCTTCATTCGACCCAAATACTCGTATCTTACCGCCGAGCCATTTTTTCATGTTTGGAAACAGAAAGTACATAGTCGCAGGGGCTAAATCTGGAGAATATTCTGGATGAGAGAGCAATTCGTAATCTAATTCAAACTGTGCCCCAGTGCGTTGTCCTGGTGAAAGATGACTCTTTTCCTCGACAAATGCGATCTTTTTGCTTTAAATCGGCGTCGAATCTATCCAACACTTCAGCGTAATAGTGAACGTTTTACCATTTGCAAGGTAATTGATGTAAATGACACCGCGTTTATCCCAAAAAACTGTCGCTATGAGCTTGTTGGCCGATAAAGGCACCTTGACCTTCTTCGGCTTCGATTCACCAAGACAACTCCACTGCCTCGACTGTTCCTTGGTCTCTCTTTTGTTGTGATGAATCCATATTTCGTCCACTTTTACGATACGACACAAAAACTCGTTCGGATTGTGACTGAACATCGCTAAAAACTCCTTTGAAGTGTTTGTTGTCGATTGTAAGCAAACCCGGCACTCATCTGCCGGATAGCTCTTTCATATCCAAATATTTTTGCAAAACTAAAAGCGCTTATCCATGTGATAAACCTTTTCAAGTTCGCTCATCTTCACTCGCGGATCGTCCACTATCAACTCTGGATTTTATCGACCATTCCTCGTGTGGTGACCTCAATTGAGCGACTAGAACGTTCATCGTCAGGAACGAGCGCATCGAAATTGAGCAAACCAGTAATGGATGGTACCAATCGATGGTGTTAATAATAATCGATTGTTAATACTTTTCAAGTTTTTGTTTCATTTGCGTGATGGCTTTTTTGCCGAAAAAAATAGTCTTTAATGAGCAGACGAAATTCACTTTTGCCCGTTTTTACGAGAATTCTCGAAGGCGTCTGTTTCAAATGGCTGTCACAACAAAACTATTTGACAGGTCTATCTGAAAATTTGGGTGCGTTCTTTTGAAATATGCTTCTTGACAAGCAAAATGTTGGATTTGAGGTGCAACGTCATCTGTTTTAATTTTCAGGGACTTATTGACCCACTCTCGACCAAAAAAGCAGTTAAAGGGTTCAATCGTGTAGTTGACAGGTTTACGTTTCCTATATGCTTTATAGGTTGTCATCTAATATTCTGAAGAGGTTGACACCTCTGTTGATGTCATGTGTGATGTGGATCAGTTTGTAATTGAATTCTTCTTGCATGACTTTTAGCATTTTTTGGTCCTCTATGGTTCTAGTCGCCCTGCTCCCAGTTTGTTAGACTGGGAATCCGTGATATGATCTTTAAATGTGATCTTTCTGTGTGTTTTTTTTTTAATTAGTTGGTTGGGAATCTAAAAAGGCTTTTACCGGAGCACTTTTCCGTTTGTTCGCTGTTACCTGGACATTGTAGTCAACAGAATTTGTTTGCGATAGAATATATAAAGGGTTCGCCATCTAACGTTTTTTTTTTCAACTAGTGCTTATTTCGTGAATGGTAACATTAAGCTCATGTCTGATTTGACAGATAATTAGTTTTATCCTTCCGCTGAACGAATGTAGTTGTGTATATGCTTGAACAACGCTGGGAAATATTGCCTGCGATCGACTTAGAGAAGATGCCGATTTTGCCAAAAAAATCACCTTTTCAGATGAAGCTCATTTTGATCTTGGCGGGTATGTAAACAAGCAAAATTGTCGCATTTGGGGCACAGAAAACCCGCACGCATACATTGAAAAGCCGATACACCCAAAACGAGTCACTGTTTGGTGCGGATTTTGGTCCAGAGGCATAATTGGGCCATTTTTCTTCGAAAATGAGCAAGGAGTGGCCGTTACAGTCAATGGCGATCGTTATCGGTACATGTTGAACGAATTTTTGTTCACAAAAATTGAAGAGGAGGATATTGGCAACATTTGGTTTCAACAGGACGGCGCTACGTGCCACACAGCCGAAGCTACACTCGATGTTTTGCGCCCTGTTTTTGAAGATCGCATTATCAGCCGCAGAGCTGATGTCGTTTGGCCACCTCGGAGCTGCGATTTGACACCGTTGGACTATTATTTGTGGGGTGCCGTAAAATATAAGTGTTACGCCGACAAGCCAGAGACAATTGACGCTTTAAAGGACAATATTCGTGAAGCCATTGGTGAAATACAGCTGCACACAATCGATAATGCGCTTAAAAATTGGACCGATCGTGTAGGCTACTGCATGGCCAGCCGAGGCAGCCATTTGAATGAAATTATTTTTGATTATTAACCGGAAAGATAAAACTAATTATCTGTCAAATCACACATGAGCTAAGTGTTACCATTCACGAAATAAGCACTAGTTGAAAAAAAAACGTTAGATGGCGGACCCTTTATATTCGAAAGTATATATTTGGTTTATCTTCATTTGTTTTCAAATAAATTTGTTCTGGCTGTTTTTTATACGTTAGAGGCTTTAGTTACCGCTGAGAAGGAGCAACGATATCTGAATCGATTTCATCTGCCAATAGCCGAATAATTTTTTGGGTTTTGGTGCGTCTGTCGCCTTCTATTCAGCACTTTGTCGCTTTATTTCTGGATCATATTGAAATCACCACGTTTCATCACGAGTCACAATATTGTAAAGAAAGTTTTTGTTGGAAGTTTTTGTTCTTTTTGGCCTCCTTGATGATGTCCTTCGAATGTTGAATTCTGAGCAATTTTTGGTCGATACTCATTTTTGTACCGATGACACAAACTTACTGTCCCTTCAGACGCAATAACTCCGCTTTTGTTCGTCCACATGTTATGAAATTTTGACAGTCTACCTTTCCGACGCATATATTGGGTTGGACCACCAACCTGTCCTGTTTACTTTGGAACGGACTTTGTAGTACCTTCCATGTTGATGTGTGTCTGCTGAACTATCTGTTCCAAAACATGATTGAAGAAGTCACATGGCTTCGTGTCTTCTGACGTCCGTCGCTGGTCTAGAAGAGTTCAAAGAGTCTGGTTTAAATTTGCGCGGTGCACCGGTTGTGTTCAGGCGGTTGCTCGAATCCAATGTGGCACGACTGGATCAGGTTCCTTAGGATTTCAAAGTCGGCAATTACGTTGCGAAAGGGTTTAATACGTTCATGTAATACGTTTGCAAAATATTTGTAAGCGAGTTTCATCAGTGATAGGTACATTCGTTACATCGCTAGTTAGTTAAGCAATTTGTACTATCGTATCGCCTTGTTTTGTAGATAGGATAGGTAAATCCTGTCCTAATATCACTAGAATCGACAAATGGTTTGATGTATGCCTCTGCCAAAACATTTCCATCGGAAAGTAGCGAGCGCAGTCGTTTTTTGGCTCATTTACATATATCTACATTGGCCTTTTTCCGTCAGGTTTAGCAGCGGGTTCGTCGACCGAAGCTGGATTTTTTTCTTATACTATCACTCTCACTTCGTAGTTCAAATTTATCATTTCATTAAATATTTTTGCAACACCCTCAAGAGCCTTCATTATCGGCCTGAAACCTGCTGCCAGTGCCTTGATTCCATTTACTGTGCATACATTCATAGGGCAAAACCTTAGAAATCATCCTCCTTCTCTCGGAGAAGACTTTTGTTGTCCTTTGTTTTGCAGAGTCGCTTTATAGCAGGAGTTTCGTTTATATTGTCGGTTATGTTCCAATACCTCAGATGGGACATTTCAGGTGACTGGTCAGCATCGTTATCACTGAGCTGAACTTTTGCCTGTAGCCTGCCGATGTTTGTTCTTCAGTTGTTTTGGATAATCAGCATTTTCACCTTGACTGCAGCAAAGTAGTGGTTTGATATATTGTTGGGTACTGAAATACTTCATACATATCGGGTTCATGGAGTTATAGAGCAGAGCATTCAATGTGGTTAATTTGGTTGAATGTTTGTTTATTTGGAAAGCCTCATGTTCAACTGTAAACAATTACACGAATAAACTATCTGCCCAGATCAACGTAGTATGAGGCTGTTTTCAGTTGTTTTCTTCACTCTGAACAGAGATCTTAGACATTGAAATAAAGGGCGACCAAAAATTCAAGCAAAAAGTAATTTTAATAAAAAATCCACGTTTTTAATGCAAAATCGTGAATTTTTTTGTATTGGAATGGCATATCGTGGGTGGTCGTCAGCCTGTTAGCATTAATCATAGACTTCAAAATACCTAAAAGAAAAAAGTCCAACGGCGTTAAGTCGCAATCTTATCTGGGCGGTCAATTCTATGCAGTAATTGGATTGCTTCTTGGGCTGCATGTCATGTGGCATCGTCTTCTTGAAACCACATGGCGTCCACACCCATATCTTGCAATTTAGGCACAAAAAACAGGATCGTCATGTCGCAATAGCGAGCACCATTAACTATTATTGCGTTTTCAAAGAAGAATGGTCCGATGATGCCTCCAGCGCAAAATCCGCATCAAACTGTGCCATATTGTGGATGGCTTTGGTTTTCAACAATCACTCGCTAATTTTCTGAACTCCAAATTCGAAAATTTTAACGATTAATAAAGCCATCAATATGAAAATGAGCGTCATCGCTGAAGATGATTTTGTTTAAAAAATCATCATCAACTTGTTGTTGTTCCATTCAACGAGCTCTCTGCAAATCTTTCGTGAGAATACGCTGTAGAGAGCTTTTAGAAATACCCAATTCTTGACCACGATGCCGAATTGATGTTGCTGGACTCTCGCGAACTGCTTTGATGTTTTGTGTTGAACGACTTGTTAAAGAGTGTCCAAGATTTGAATTAATATCTTTACAGATTAAATCATTCCGACTATATTTTTCATTATTTTTTTTAAAATATTGCTCAACAATATTTGTCACGCTGTGACAATACTTTTTACGTTGGCAACACGTTACCGCACAAATGGCCCTTTTGTAGAAGAATAAGTAATCACACCAATGTGAAATCTAATGCGAGCGTAAGACGAAGATTTACAGAATAAATTCTCCGCTTAGACACCATTATGCAGTCTTAAGTCTTCGTTGCTGAGGGATAACAACAGGAATGCTGCTAAATATGTTGGGACAACTACAAGTTTTGCCTTCCTGCAACCTAAAGAGTCATGCCATCAGCTTCTGCTCGCACGAGGCGTAGCTGCTGATGGAAGCGCTAGTAAAATACGCAGACAGTTCTAATTTTTTCTCGGTTCTAAGAAATCTGCGATCGTATTGTGACTTGAGACCCAGACGAGGTTAAATCTGCCTTGGATTCACGAACTATCTTCAGAGTGGTGTGAGGGTCTGGAAAAGCTTCAAGCGCAGTCTGGCTCTCGCTAAATATGCAGACATTTGGCATCCTGTACCTGTTGTTCATTGCTATCAGAATTGCTTATATATGCACATTGGCAAGGGAATGAAATCTAAGGATGTCGTTCTTCATGAAGACATCAGAGTCAAACCTTGGACCGATTTTGGATCCATACGTGAAGAATCAATTACATTTCTTTCCTGGCTTAAATTCCGGCCGATGGAAATACAATTTCGACTTCTTGCAGCAACCGCGATTTTGATGTCTTTTGTCAGATGACATACATAATATTTAAGATCATTCTATAGGGTCCGCCATCTAAGGTTTTTTTTTAACTAGTGCTTATTTCATGAATGGTAACACTTAGCTCATGTCTGATTTGACAGATAATTAGTTTTATCCTTCCGCTGAACGAATATGGTTGTGTATACGCTTGAACAACGCTGGGAACGTGGGCCTGCGATCGACTTAGAGAAGATGCCGATTTTGCCAAAAAAATCATCTTTTCAGATGAAGCTCATTTTGATCTTGGCGGGTATGTAAACAAGCAAAATTGTCGCATTTGGGGCACAGAAAACCCGCACGCATACATTGAAAAGCCGATACACCCAAAACGAGTCACTGTTTGGTGCGGATTTTGGTCCAGAGGCATAATTGGGCCATTTTTCTTTTTTTTTGCCGTTACAGTCAATGGCGATCGTTATCGGGCCATGTTGAACGAATTTTTGTTCACAAAAATTGAAGAGGAGGATATTGGCAACATTTGGTTTCAACAGGACGGCGCTACGTGCCACACAGCCAAAGCTACACTCGATGTTTTGCGCCCTGTTTTTGAAAATCGCATTATCAGCCGCAGAGCTGATGTCGTTTGGCCACCTCGGAGCTGCGATTTGACACCGTTGAACTATTATTTGTGGGGTGCCGTAAAAGATAAGTGTTACGCCGACAAGCCAGAGACAATTGACGCTTTAAAGGACAATATTCGTGAAGCCATTGGTGAAATACAGCTGCACACAATCGATAATGTGCTTAAAAATTGGACCGATCGTGTAGGCTACTGCTTGGCCAGCCGAGGCAGCCATTTGAATGAAATTATTTTCCATTATTAACCGGAAGGATTGTACTTTCAAATAAAAATAGAAATTTGAGAAAATATTCAGTAGTTTTTTTTTTATAGCATTTTCAAAAAAAATTTTTTTTGGCGGACCCTATATTAAGTTATCGTCCATGTCGAGTGAATAGTCCTAACCCGATTTTAGAAGCTTTTTCCACTGTTCACCAGGGGTCCAGTTGTATGCTAGCAGTCATAATTGCCTTGAAAATTTCCAGCAACTGGTCTATGCTTTTTATACTATACTTTGATATTTTCCGTGCGACTTAGACGCAACAAATCTCGTAACGGCGTAATATTGTAGTAAACATTAGGAATATGAAGGAAAGATATGAGGTGTGTTCAGCAAATAACGGGAATTTTAGGTTTTTGGAAACAAAATTTTTTCATCTATTGTACATTAATGTTGTCGCCTTCAAAATAGTCCCCATTAGATATTATGCACTTGTGCCAGCGCTTCTTCCAATCCTCCAAACACTTCTCAAACTCGATCTTTGGGATAGCCTTTAGCTCTTTCAGCAATGCTTTTATTTTCGGTCTTGGCGAGCCAGAATGCCTCTACTGGGACAATTGAGCCTTAGTTTCGACGTTATATCCATAAACCAATGTTTCGTCACCTGTTATAACACGTTTCAGTAATTCTGCATCGGCGTTGGCTTCATTTAGTGACTCCTGAGCAACTTTCATTCACCGCTGTTTTTGTTCAAAGTTCAAAAAATTTTGGAACAAATTTTCATACAGTCAATCGATATGCCAACATCATCAGCGCCTTCTCTGATTGTGATTCGGCGATCGTTCATAACCATTTCTTTCACTTTTTCCACGTTTTCATCGGTGCCCAGGGCGTTCGTCACCTTCAATGTCTTCACGGCCATCCTGGAAACGTGTATACCACTCCTAAACTCTTGTTTTACTCACAGCAGACTCACCATAGGCCTTTGTTAACATTTCACACACTTTTTTTTACTCAAAATTTGATACAAATTCTTTGATCCATTTCTTTTAACAGACGAAAATCGCCGAGCTCATAAAAACACGTCTAGCCTTAGCGTGTAAACAATGAATACAGCTGAAAATTTTATCATATTTCAGGGGCATGTCTACCAACATAATAAAGAAAAATCTGACAATCGGACTCTTCAAACCCGCGAAATTTAAAAAATTCCCGTTATCTTCTGAACGCACCTCGTACATTTATGACTACCCGCACGACCATATTTTTTTTTGACTGCATACGCCCTGTTAACACAGCGAGTACAGCGAGTAAAACAGTCAAACATACCATCTTTTATAGATAAATCCATTACTGACAGAACACTCTTAGGTCTCAGCAATAAAAACGGAAAAAAGTATCAAATAAATTATGTTCATAGGCAACTTTTTTTTATTCAGTTTTCACTAAATTTGCGTTGAACAGATGGCTGGCAATAAGTACGATACTCGAACAAAGGAGCTGGTAGTTGAGGGTTTTAAATCGAAGCAAATAAAGATAGCTGAACGATTCAAGATTCACAAATCAACTGTTCCCAGAAAATTACAAAGTTCCGACAAAATTTATCAATTGCAACGCTTCATTCTGGTGGTCGTCCCCGAAAAACAGACATGCAAACTGATAAAAAAATTATCAACATTATCCGGCAAGACGCTTTCCGGTCTTAAACTGCAATCGTTAAGGACCTCAACTTGTTAATCGATGCAAGCACAGTTCGTAGACGTGCAATAGAAAGTAATTGGAATGCATACCGAGCTGTTAAGAAGCCTCTGTTAACCTTGAAACATAATCAAAAAAGGTAGTCTCTTTGTTTGATAAAAAACTGCGTCGTACGCTAATCATATTTGACATTTGTGAACTAGATAGCTGCAGTATACAAACAGACAAGCAATGGAGCGCTATAATCCGCAAGAGCGTGGAGTAATTGTGTCGATGTTTTTGACCAATAATCGGTTGGTGGAGTTAGCGCAGTGTGATTTTCGACTTCGATTTCCTAATTGTGTCGCGTCAACTGGGAAAACATTCTGGCGCTTAGCTACTCGACTCGAACAGAGTGGAACCACAGGATACCATGCAGGGCGTGGCCGGACTGGTGTGGCTGCCGATGTCGCTGAGAACGAAGAAACATCAACCAGACGACGGGCCACGCAATTGGGCATCATCAGACGGGGACCCTACAGCGAATTTTAGTGAATGACTTACACATGTTCCCGTATAAAATGCAAACAGTGCATCAGTTAATGCCTCCTGACCGTCAGTCGCTTGAGAATTACTCAATACACGAAGAGCCATTACATCCACTCAAAGCCACTGAGTGGTGCGGCTTTCACGTGGAAGGAGTGATTGGCCGTTTTTTTTTTTTGAGGGCGCCATCGGCAATACGGTCACTGTTACTGGCGAACGCTACAGGGCCATGATAAACGACTTCTTACTTCTTACTGCCGGAATTGGATGTGTGGGGCTTGGTGATCATGTGATGTTGTGAAAGAAGCGTTGTTGTGAAAGAAGCCCGATTTAACCATTCCAGACTTCTTTCTTTAGGGCTACTTGAAGTCGCGGGTTTATGCCAACAAGCTTCGGACAATCGCAACCCTTAAAAAGAATATTCGCCAGGGATGCGAACAGTTATCACCGGAAATCTTGATTGTAATTTCCTTCAATTTGCTCATAAATATTCAACTTGGTTCCTGATACAGTGGAAAACCACTTTATTTAGCGATGAGAGCATATTTAATATCTTATTTACCGATGGTATTGGTTACGTTTGTCAAAAGCCAGGTACACGGTTAAATCGGGAAAACATCCGAGTTATTTTGAATCATGGGTGCGTTTCCGTTATGGTTTGGGGATGCTTCTCGACTCAAGCATGTGGTCCCTTACACCAAATAACGGGAATAATGGATCTCTTTGTGTATAAGGATAAAGTATTTTTAGGTGCTCGGGGAGTAAATGATTTAGATTCTCCTCCACAGTCCTCCGACTTAAACCCAATCGAAAACTTATGGGGAATCTTGAACAGCGGATAAAAGGGCAACGGTTTACTTCGAAAAAGGCTCTTTATATGAAGCTTTAAAGGATGAGTGGGAAAAAATTCCCTGTGAGTTACCAAACTCCCTTATTGCTTCCATGTCGTAAAGGTGTGCGGAAGTTATTAGAAACAATGATTTTTGGACCAAAATATTGATGTACAAAAAAAATTTGCAGATGTTTTGCACTGCCTTCAAATGAATAATCTGTTTTTTTATGTTTTACAAAGTATCAAGAGTGCATATTTTAAATTTATTTGTTTTCTTTTAAGTATTAAAATGTAAGTAATGCTTTTGACTGTAATTTTCATTAGAATTCTTTCTTTAAAGCAATTAATAAAGGATGTTATTGTATTTGAAAAAAAATTGCAACTGTAAAAAATGTCAAATAAACAGCATTTTTCGTTAAATATAATCAGAAGAGCTTAAATTACACCATTAAAATTTAATTGATTTTGATAAATTCTAATTTCAATTATTTCTTTTCTCGTTCCAGGCAAAGCTTCCAACTAAATTTCTATGTAAACTTAATAAGTGCTCTGCTAACAAAATATTTAAACGAATATTTAAAAAAAAAAGCTTTTGTAGATGTTAATTAGTAGAAATTTTTAGCGCTGGATGCTTGCATTAAAATTGATGATTAACGATATATATACACGGTATGCATAAATATTTTAATTAATTCCTTTTATTTTAATTAATCCTTTTTCATTACTAATTTTATTTTCCAAGTGTACTTCATCTCCTTAAGTTAAATAATAGTTAGATAATAGCTTTTAGAGTATAGCGATACGAGTGTTCGTATTTTGTACAGATTTCAACAGAGGAAGTTGAACTTTATTTTTTTGGCTTTAATCCAACTTGTAAATGCGTTCCAAAAAAGCACGTTACATGATAATTGTAGATAATACAAAACGAATTCTACCAACCAATGCCACAATAAGAGAGCTCCATTAAAAGAAATTTATAGTGAAGAACGATAATTTTTTTTGTTTGCTTTTTTTTTAATTTCTTCTTATCATAATGGCTCGGAGTCCTTGGGCTGTTCCAATGGATCTTTTTCCTTAAGAACTGGATTATGTAATTGGCTGAAAAAGTTTTCAAATATGAATTGACGTAATTTATTGAAATTTTATACCATAGCCAATTTTAAGTATCATAGTAGTTTTCTCAACTAAGTTTTGTTGGGGTAGGAGTTGTAAATGGAAAAACGATTCTCGAAAAAGTTTCAATCTAAATAGTCATGATGAATGAGCATGATTATTGCATTTTTACTAATACGAATGTATTCGAAAAAAGAAAAAGAAAAACACTAATGAAAAATAATAATAAATTGCTATAACACGAAGAAATAACTATAAATTTGATTTGTATATTTGCTGTGATGTTCTTAATAAAAAAATGTTTTAAGACGTGTGCATGTGTATCCTGTACGCATGAATGGTATTGTACGTACCATTGTACCATGTACGTACATATTGTTTAGTGTCTAAATAAAAATTTATGTTAATACAGGGTGGACCAAGTTATGCTGACTGATGTAAAATACATGTAACTTTTGTATTTTTAATCTTCTGTTGGAATTTTTATTTTTACATGAATATTACACACATTGTTAAATTTTTATTTTGTTCGTGATTACCACATACCATAACACCATTTGAATGGCCTTCAATTTCTCCTCGAATATTTGCTGAAGGTACTGAATTGTTTTAAATTTGTTCATGTAACCCAGTCCCTTTAAGTAACCCGATCATTCGCTGCCCAATCTGGGGAATAAAGAGGCCCAGCGAAATCAGCTTTTTGGTCCCTGCGGTACCTATGTGCTGTGATTCCATCCTGCTGGAACCATACGAGGATGGATCAATAAGTACTCGTGTTAGAATGAAAACGCAAGTTTTTCAAAATTTGTTTTTATTTTTCAACATAATCATACACAATTCGCAACGTTCCTGCCATTTTTTAAACCATCTACAAAATATGATTTGTTGAACTCTTCAAAATAGGTTTCTGTCTGATGAACGGATGACTTCCTTGTTCGGGCTGAATTTTTTTTTCGTGCGAGCCACGTTTTCATATTGGTGAGTACAAAGGGTGCGGTTGCAATTCTTACCGTAATTCATGCAATTTGGCCATGTCTATTTTGTATGAGTAAGCTGGTGCGCTGTCGTTATGGAACAGCACGTATTTCTTTGTCAAATGAGGGCGGGTTTCTGTCAATTTCTTCTACCATTGGTCCCACAATTCAGTGTAGTACTACCATGTGACCGTGCTTCGTTTTTTACAAAAAGTCCAGGAGTATTATTCCCTTCGAATCCCAAAGAAATTGCACCTATGACCTTTCCAGTTCTTGATTGTCGCTTTGTCTCTGAGGTATAGTAATGAATCCAGGTTTCATCAACCCTGACGAAAAATCTCCTGCGGATTTAAAGAACTCCAAACCCTGCTTCGAAGTAGATAATTGCCACCCCTTGTGGTCCATTGTAAGCAATCGCGATATCCATTAGGCCAAAAGCTTTTTCATATTTTACTCATCATGTAAAATATTGATTGCTGATCCTTAGGCTACTCCTACGGCCTCTGCTACTTCGAATCTATTGGCGAATTCTAGTCGTTGTTCTGCGTACCGTGATTTTGCCGTTAATTGAATATTGTATGAAAACAAATTCAAAAAGGTTTTAAAATCCACCGTAACAATGTTCTGAAGATGCCCAATTCAGTATCATGTTGACGAGTAGACACGTTGTCTTAGAGGGTTGCAAGTCTGAGGTCCTCACAATAAATGCTCTTTTTTTTATCTTTCTTTATGATCTGTTGTCTGTCAATACTAAGCCAGTATATTTTCCATTGATTTTCATTTTCTTTTCTGTAAGTGGCAAATTCTTAAAAAAAAAGTCAGTCAAAATTGGAAACAACCGCTTGACTAAGGGGAAACAAAATTATTTATTTTTAAGGATTTTAATGTTGTGCGGTCTGCTACATTTGCAATTATCGGCTCACAGCTTGGTCGACAAAAATAAAATTTTTCGGCATAGTCATGCGGTAGGAGCTGTTTTTTTTTATTGTCCTTTAATCTTTTCTTTTAATCCTCTGCTTCGTAAGTCCTCAGACATTTTAACCGTGTGGGTATCTAAAGGCCAATATGACCAATCAATTCAACACATTCATTTCCACTATGATCTTTCGGATTGCAGTCTACTTATAGGAGCCAATCACGGTTTCCGCGTCCGAACAGGATGTCAGCTGGGTCACTCTTTGAAAACATAGATTCCCGGTGAAGGTTACAAATTTTAATCATGCACTTTTGCCGGATCTTTCATATTTCGTTTGGTGACAGATTCATCATGTTTAGGATTATGAGAGAGTGAAAGAGATTCAGGTGTCAAATTCTCTGGCAATTGGTCATCCAACGTCAAACCTTGTCACAATATTTTGAACTTTGGCTACCACTACATAGGTAGTGGAGCGTCTAGAAACTGGATACGTGTCTTCGGTCTATCGCAATATGATCAATCGGGTTTGTCGTGGTTTTATCAGAAGGCCACCATGTGTCCATATATTCGAAGGGTTCGCCCATAGGTCTGGCAGTGGCCGCTTGAAAGAATACAACATGCCATCAAACCCAACTGCCCTATATTTCTTGAGCGGTTGTGTCATAGGGTGTGTAATCTTCGAAAGATACTAGTAGCTCCAGCCACTAGCATGCACGATTCATACCCCTGAATGTTTCAATGTCAGGATTATGCCTACGTAGTAAACCACGCCCTGCACACTTCAACCACTCTCCCCGTGGTACTTCCTTGAGGTATTACTTCGCGAGGCTGGTCAGCATCTATGCTATCTCCTGAGTTCTTGCTGTTTGTATTCATATAAACTTTATATGTATATATAAACTCATAAACGACGAAAAACTGTGGACTCGGTATGTTTCATCTTCTTTCTGCGAAACAACTGCAATAAAATATTTTATGGACAATGGACAATTTGGACACAAGGAAGAGTTTCGTGTTCAAAGCGGTACAGATATTTACGGTACCCACCGTGACCGGACATGAACAGTGTGAGGTAATAGTTACAGTTCTCATGTGTCCGCCTTACCCACACTTCTATAGACAGAATTAACTTATAGGTCCATTGGGATTTTGTGGCGTTGTGCCATCTACTCTGCCACCTAGTTATTGAGATCATCCTTTTTTTCTTCTTTAATCCTTTTTATTTCATGCGTTTCTACGTTTTGGTTTGACGCATTTTTGTTGCATACCCTAAACATCCATCCGCTAGTATGTCGATGGGTACCATTCCTGCTATAAGCATATGGCTTCTTTATCCGATATCGTTTGGAAGTAACATATCGTCCTTAATGCGCATAGTCTGTGGTGCAAACTGCTGTCTATTATCTAACATTACTCCCAGGTATTTCAGTGTTCCAACCCGGAATGTTGGTCGCCTCACTTTTGTGTTCAGCAAGTTCAAGTCCAGCTGAACATAGCCAATCTCTTATTTGCGCAATAGCAGCATTTGTAGCACATTCTACTTCGTGAATGTGATAGCAATGCCATCAGCTAAACCTATTATGTGAACTCCTCGTGGCAGCGCCAGTCGCAGTACTCCGTCATACATAATATTACACAATAATGGTCCTAGCACTGATCCATTTGGTACTCCTGCAGAGACACTGTAATATTTGATACCATCTACTGTTTGATATTGAAGCTGCATATTGTTGACATAGCTTCTTATGATCTTAAGTAAATAGCGTGGTGTATCCATTATAGAAAGTGCTCTTGTTATGGACAACCAGCTTACGGAGTTAAAGGCATTCTTAACATCAGGTGTTACCACTGCACAATATTCCTTTGTACCCCATCGCCATCTTTTCCCTTCTATCGCTTTAGTCGCAATGTCTACTACCGCTTTTATGGCATCTATGGTAGACAGCGATTTTCTAAAACCGAATTGGGGATTTGATAAAGCTCTCTTTTCCTCAGCTACTGACAATAGTCTTTGTTCAATGATGCGTTCCGGAATCATGCCCAGGGTATGTAGAAGGTAAATTGGGCGATATGAAAATGGTTCCCCTGGTCGCTTATTTCCATTTGGCAATATTTTGGAGTACCAAAAGCTGTTTTTTTTTATGGGTCAGGAAAAATTCCTTCCTTTTAGACATCTCTGGTATGTTGTTATGAACATGTCTGGTCTTTTCTGGACAGCTGCTTTTATGGCCTTATTTGGAATTCCGTCGAGTGCAGGCGCTCAAGAGCTTGTGAATATACATGTGTGTACTTGTGAAGAAATATCATGAGGAGGTAAAGCTGGCGCTTCATTACAAACACTATTGTTAAGCGCTTGGTAGTCACCCGATAGCACGGGATCCAGTTCCCCTGCTGCATTGCTAAAATAGATGACCACCGAATTGGTTTAAGGAACAAAATCAACCATTGCCAGTCATACGTATGGCATTTTCAAATGGATGACCATAAAATTCACCAATGTCAGATGGACAATCTTTAAATCCGGCTCTTTTGAACCCTTGCAAATGTCCACAAGTTTTCTTAATGATTTTGTCGCCGAGTCCTCAGTATGAAAATATCAATTTTCACTTAAACTTTAAACTGCTCATGGTGTTTACTCTAATAACCAATCCTGCTGCCAAAATGGTAAGGCAGTAGTTCTGTCTCCGATGACAGACAAAATCTGTTACTTCTCATCCAGCTGACGAGAGTTCTCTATGATTTTCACATTTCTTTCTGGACTCACGTCCCTGAAGTACAACGGTAACCGCATCGTATCGCTCATTAAATTCTTATGTGATTAGCATATAATTCATTGGTGAACCATCAACAGATTATACATTAATTGAATGCTTCCAAAACACAATTCTGTCTGATGTCATTAAAGCGAAATTAAAACAGCCAGCCTTTTTCCATGAACGGTATTTGCATCGTCGAAGCCGAAAAACTTCCCATTTTCAAAACCTAGCGATAAAATTAATTGGTGATGATAATAATGCGCAGTCAATTGATCCTCTCGAATGCCGGCGTAATGTCCCCCGCCTTACTTTGTTTTATCGCTATTCCCAACAAGAGTGTACCATCGATTTTGCCAGTAGCATTCCGCTTCTTCAACTGTATCACCCTTCTCACTATACTCGTAAGTGCTCATCATCAGTGCCCACTTACGGACGTACTCTGAAATATTGTTATTCTTTCTTATCGAATGCTCTACCAAGCTCTTTATTTCCTAGCGATTATTACATTCAAAACCAACCTACATGATTTACTATGAACATGATTTACTATTCGCAACATTTAAAATTAATCCAAAGTTGAAACCCTTATTCTTCAAGTATAGAGACTTCAGGGCTATCAGCCCTAGAGAACTTGAAACCAGTATTTGTCAGATAAACTGGCAAGCAATCTATACACTTACTTCGCCCGATGATCAAGTTAATTTCCTCCAAAGCTCAATAAAACAACTTTTTGTTGAACATGTACCTCTGAAAACAAAACCTGCACGGAGTGAAAGGAACTCCTGGTTTACGGCAGACATTTTATCTACTATGAAGCAGCGCGATCAGGCTTTCATGCGATGGAAGCGTTTTCGACTTCCAGAAATGCTGTCTAAATTTCGCTATCTTAGAAATGAAGTATGTAAAAAAATATACTCGCTATACTCCACACGTCTAAATAAAAATTTACCTTCGAAAAAGTTATGGCAAAATATAAAAGAACTCGGTGTTGGCAAACAAATAGAGCATTGCCTCTCAGATGAATGCCCCAATCGTCTTAATGAAGAATTTGCAAAAGTTCAAAATAATCAGTATGGAGATGATATTAATGATGGTCTTGCCGAAGCGAATGGAGGCTGTCCGATTGCCTACCCTAATTGTGGACATAGTTTTGAATTTCAAAGAGTAAATGATGAAGATGTTTTAGGTGCTGTGCTCAAAATCAAATCTTCATCTACTGGTTTTGATGAAATACACCCTCACTTTATCAAAATGATTTTGCCTCATATTCTACCAATACTTACTCATGTCTTCAACACAATTATAATGACATCTTCTTTCCCATCCACTTGGAAAATTGCGAAGGTTATACCTGTTCCCAAAAAATCTGCATCGCGCTCATCCTTGCAGGAGTTTAGACCAATTTCAATTTTATCATTTTTATCTAAGGTTTTGGAAAAAATACTTCATCATCAAATTTCAATTTTCTTAAAAACAAATAAACTTTTAAGTGATAAACAATCCGGTTTTAGACAAAACCACAGCTGTATCACGGCCACATTAAAAGTCTCAGAAGATATCAGGAATGCACTGGATAAAGATCTAGTATCATTTTTAGTTCTATTAGACTTTTCTAAAGCATTTGATACTGTGAATCATAGAAAACTTATAGCTAAACTAAAAGAGCAATTCAGATTCTCAGACACCGCTGCAAATCTTATTTCTTCCTATCTTAGTAATCGGAGCCAAGCTGTTGTTATTGGTGAAAAAACATCTCGCTCTCTAAATCTCTATTCGGGAGTTCCGCAGGGATCAATTCTTGGACCACTGTTATTCACAATATATATTAATGATCTCCCGTCGGTACCCCTATACTCACAACAACTTGAGTATGTTGATAAGACCAAAAATTTAGGTATACTTTTTAATTCTACTTTAACTTGGGAAGATCACATCCAAATGATTATCGCTAAAATATATGGATCACTACGCAGTCTTTCCCTATCGAAACATTTTACCCCTCAACATATTCGTCTTAGACTAGCAAAAACACTGATCCTTCCTGTAATAACCTATGGATGTCAAATCTTTACCAGCCATAGCTCAGAATTTAAAAGATTACTGTCAGTTGCGTTCAATAATATCACTCGTTATGTATATAATCTCCATCGATTTGATCATGTATCTCATTATTCAAATAAAATTCTTGGCTGTAACCTTTACACATATCTTAAATATTTATCCCTAAAAACATTGAATAAAATAATAATAAATAAAGAACCAAGTTGTCTTTTTGAAAATATAACGTTCGCAAATTCTTCTCGCTCTTTTATGCTATTGCAACCAAGATTTACTTGCAGAAACTCAGAGCGTCAATTTCTTGTTTGTGTCACGAGGCAGTGGAACAATTTACCTATTTTCATCAGGAGACTTCGTGGCACCACGCATTTTGAGAAGGTTTTATTCAGACACCTGACATTAGATTGATATATTAATAAATTAATAAAAATATTCTTTTCCCTTTTTTCTTTTTTTTTTCTCTCTGTTAAAGTATAATATTATAATAATACCGGATTATCTTGCTTGTTTATTTGAAACGACTGTATTTAACTTAACTTAATTTTTTTTTTTTTTAATCAAATCTTTAATTAACTAACTTTTACAAATTGTTATAGGCTTTGTAGCCCATTGTAAAAGATTCAAATAAATAAATAAATAAATAAAATAAAAAATACATCGATATCGCTCTTTCTTTGCTCCCTTTTTTCCTTCGCCCGCGCTCGGAGTAAGCATTTGAAGAGTACACACAAGACTATAATCGTTTGTTAAAGAACAGTCAAATTCACACGAAATAAAGAATTATAGTATTTAGGAGTTGAAAGAGAAACACTAATGAAGGACTTAATGATAGGTTTAAAGAAATTGAGTATTTAATGGCAAGTAGTCCGGCTTTTTTGACTACTCTCCGTCTGGCAAACATTTTATTCTATTTTGAAAGTGAAGTTTGTTTTTTTTTTTGTATATATCGTCGTATATTGCTTCCTTTTTGTTCGAAGTAAGGATAAGATAAAGTGAGTCATCCCGTGAAGTTTTCGTAGGGATAGCAGAGCAGGTCTATGTTAGGAATCACTTGTGTACTTGCTCAACAAGTATGAAAACAAATGTATCTTTTTGTGATTACTCCTGTTTTATTGAAGGACTTGCAACTTCTTCATGAGTCACTATCTCACGCATACTCTGCCAGCCACCTTATTTGCTATTATCCCCTATTATTGTGTTGTAAAACATCCCTTCTGTGGATATGACGCGATTACTCATGCTGTTAGTCACACCGCGTACAGTAGTCAACTGAACCCCAGGATATGTACTATTAGATCGCACATTCCATTTGCTGCCTGGAATTTAATTAATGACTA
Source organism: Volucella bombylans (assembly GCA_949129095.1). Lineage (NCBI taxonomy): Eukaryota > Metazoa > Arthropoda > Insecta > Diptera > Syrphidae > Volucella > Volucella bombylans. The sequence goes on from OX422140.1 coordinate 65,423,846, forward strand.
AGAACGAGGGAGAGGACCAGAAATAAGAAAAAAAGTTTTCGTTTTTCTTTTCAACCCTCGTCTAACAGTTCCAATATACAATACAAAGCTGAACGTATTCGTAGTTGCCCTTCTGGTAGTATCAGCCCCCCATTTGATGGTTATCCCTAATCAAATGCTATCCTCTCGACTATAAGTCATCATTCCTGGCAAATAAGTCCTCTAAGTTCGTGAAAAATTCATTGCATTATAGATTAGAAGGTGGGTGGACTGGTTGGAGGGAAGAAAATTGCTGGTATCCTGTGCGGTTGCTTCAATAAAACCTATGGATTTTGTTTTTGTTTTAGCAACCCCAAGAGCTTGAGTACTTGTACCCGTATATTGTACATACTCGTATGGATGGACCCAAGGTGGGCGAGACGTATTTCGCAGAAACACCTTCGACAAGAAAAAGCCAAGGCAAGTCGTGCCATTGTGCTCGGATCGCTTGATGGCGGAACACAATTTATCCGCGTCGCGGCGAAAATTCGTATCTCTTTTCTTTTTTGTTTCTAAATTTATAAAATACATACTTTTATTTATTTATTTGTTATATTTTTTTTTTTGTATTTTCTTGTGCAGGTGGTCGTCGGAAGTTTCAGCCTAAAACGATGAATGCCGATTTTTTTCGAAACGGAGAATTCATTCGGTAGTTTGAAAATTTATGAGATTTTCTCAAGATATCTAATCGCGCGTATACTCCAATTTTATAGTCACTTTGTGATAAGCATGGGGAACAATTTTTTGTTTTGAATTTTTTCGAAAACCAGACAGACGAGGGAGTGGCGGGAGATGATATAAAGATTAATGAACCTGTCTTCGGTTTTGGTTAATATTAGAAAATTGGAATTATGTGGTGGTGCAGTGCGGTTGGCGGGTCTCCCCTTCTTCGACATTAACACGCTTTTTGTGTGGTTCTAGTTTTCGAGAAGTCTACCAGTGGGGAAAAAAAAAAAACTAAATAGAGAGTGTTTTGAAATTGAAATTCGAAAATTCAGTGGCTGCAAGGCTTTTAAACAAAACGAATAACATGTGTTCGATATTAGACTGTAATGTGCAACATATTGGTTGGGGATTCAACTGTGGAACGTGCAGTCAGTGATGGGTTTTTTGAAGTATTAGCTAAGACGGAATGACTGACTTTTGATGCTAGCGGCTTATGGATGAAGTATTTAATTGTTTTGGTTGTTGTTCTTTTATCCAAAAACGAGGGGGATCTTTTGAAATTTTATTGGTTTTAACAGGAGGGTGTGGTGTTGGTTAAATTGGCTGTAAATCAAGAAATCATTTTGTTGCAGTTCTACAAATTTGAGAGGACAGAATTCAGAACTTTAGATCTTATAACTTAAGTCTGTGGCTATCCAACAGCTTAATTTTATACCACCTTTGTTATAGGTTTTAAATTTAAATTTTTTTTTTATTACTTAAATTTTTAAGTCCAAATACTACCTATATGACCCCTGAGTCTTATATCAAAGAGGTTTCTACTTTTATGTCGTTCTTTTACGACAAATCAGTGCATTTTATGGAGAGTCTTTTTAATTCGATTCGAGTTATTGTTTCAAAACTTGTACTTTTGAATCAACGTATCAACTACGTACAACTGTACGTCTGGGAAAATTATTACGGCCGCTTGCAAAACAAAAAAAAATGCATTCCTAAAACAAAAACGCACATAACTTTTGTTTATTTTGAAAGCTACAATATTTTATTTAATTTTTAAAATTAAAATCAAAGCGATTTACAATTTGTTGAAAAAAGTGTTACAAAAGAAAACAGGAGTATTAAGCTGCACACCCACGCGGATTCTATTTTGTCATACCTTGAATGCATTTGAAACAGTTGCTTTTAATATCTACACTCCTCAAAGGTGTGTTCCAAGGTATAGAGGACTTTTTAAAAATAAGAACAACAAGCAATTTTTTTTTTCGGCAAAACCGATGTATTTTTCGAATCAATAAAGCGATTTGCTCGTTCTAAGTGCATGTTGAATGAGTGTTTTGGTTGGAATGTCCTTCAGGATGTTGATACAGGCATTTTGGATAGCTTCTACGTCCACAAAACGCTCTCCTTTCGTCGGCAAATTGGTGTCAAACCAAGTGGTTGACAGTTAAAATAAGATTTTTAGTCAAAAAATCGGTCACAAGTGTCGATAGATGAGATAGCGCATTATCGTGCAACAAACGCCAATTTTCTTCTGTCCGGTTTTCTGGCCGAATACGATGCACAAAACTGTTTGGCCCATTTATTATCTGATAGTTTTGATCTGAAAACCTTAGTAAGGGGGTGATGGGAATATGTAAACTTCTCACTGCGGCCAGGTTAGGCCTATTGTGATTTCCTCAAGTTAAAGCCCACCCATGATTCCTGAATTTTTAATAAATTCGGCTAATCTTTGAGTGAGCTAGCAGTGATATCTTCTGCCTCAAGGTATGGCTTACCTAGAAGACGTAGACATGTTCTACTTAGGCAGTTACAGTGACAAAGTATAATATGCTCTTCGTCCCCGTTGCACATGCGATAGGTGTTGCCTTGTGCTATTCCCATAGTCATTCCCATTGTGCATTTTTCTACTCTGCAGTAACCCGTTAGAAATCAGATTAATCCGCGTATCTGACCACTGAAAAGCTGTAGGAGTTGTTTTATTCTTTTGAGGGAAGAGATTGGTAAACAATTTTTAGCTTGCCGGTTATTTTCAGTTTCCGTTCAGTAATGAATTGCTCTGGTTTTCAGCCAGTTGTTTATGTGGCTTTTTATGGAGCTAATTGGTACCCCGCAGAGTGGTCGTGGCAACATTAATGTTGAGGCCGAATCCTTTCTGGTCAATTCATCTGCTCTTTCATTATCATGATAACCACTGTGACCTGTCACCCAGAATAAATGGACTCTATTGGTGCTGGGTTTGAGGTTATCTCAAAAGCGTCGATTGCATGTAGATCCGCTTTGTTGGCAGAGAGAATATAAATGTTCTTGTTGGTAATGGATCTGTTGAAGTTCTCTCTAATGCAGAGCTCTATTGCTTGTATCTCAGCTTGAAATACAAAGAAGCTACTGTCCATGCTTGCGAACAGTGAGGTATTGGTAGTTTTTGGATCTACACGGTGTAAACCAGGGGTTTATTCTGTTCCCAGTTCTGTCGATCAGGGAAGGTAACCTTGAAGTTATGGTTGAAGTTGTACTTTTTCAGACTGTTGTCTGTAAGACTAATTCCTAATAGTTAAAGAGGTGAAGAGCTCTCTGGAGGCGGCCTGAGATTGTTTCATTCAATTTACCTCTGATTGGGATTGCAATATCATCAGCATATCCTTGAACATAAAACCTGTCTCTGATAAGTATAGTTAGGAGTTTATTGACTACGATGAGCCGTTATAGAGGAGAATGGAATCCCTCCTTGTGGACAGCCTTTCACAGCAATGACTCTGGCGTATGAGTGTCTGAAAAAAAATGTGTTCAAAAGATAGTTGCTTGAATAGATTCTTACCTTTGGCCAGTCTTTGGAAATCCAGATCTTATGAGCCTAGGCCATTTCAGACGTTTTTTTATCGTTGCCTTTGTTGAAAGTTTTTTTCTGCGCAATGGTAAGCAATACGCAAATTCTTTAGGCAACGTCGAGTAGTACTAATAAAAATCTTTGCTCCTGAATGCTGAATCATTATTGTATGCAACCAACGTGAAGTGAAACACAAATCACGTTACTACTGTAAACATTTATCAAAACCGCAAAACTATTTTGTTTTATGGTTCACAATTCAACAATTTTCGATTTGCTGTTCTATTCCTTAAGCAGTTAGTGCCTTACGATTATTTCGACCCTAATCAGGACGTAAATTAGGGTGACGTATCAAATACACACCGGAATTTTAATGCGAGAAAGAAATTGGCGCGTACCTCATACTAACTTTTCGGCCAAAAATATTTGGTAGTCAAATGGCGAATGTTACAGTGTTTCCTAACGAATTTGGTCCAGTTCTGCTTTTTTTTTTTTTTTAAGGCAGCTATATGCAGCAGAGCATTGTCGTGCAACAATATCACCCTTTCTTTTCGTCGAAAGGGCGCTTTTGTTTCATCGAGGAGCTGGCAGTAGTAAGCAGCTCCTATCATGAAGAAAGTCAATGAGAATTACGATTTGAAATCCCAGAAAATAGTTACAAGGACATCAGAAAGACAGATCTTTGCCAATGTCAACATTCCCGCTATAAGTTGAAACTTAGGATATACTGATAGCCTGTATGCTCCGCAACAGCAACATCAATGCAACACTAGGCATAGGCAACACGGTATTGGCGGTCATTACCTCGGTTGCTAATGAAATATTTCTGCGTCTAAAAAGGGAAGGAAGAAAAGCCACTGCATACGCAGATGATGTGGTTCTTATAGCTACCGGCATATTCCTACCCACGATGAGTGAAATTCTAATCTATGCCATTAGAATCCTTTGAGAATGGGCCAAGCTCTGTGGGCTGGGAATCAACCCGCAAACAAAAAACTGTTCTATTCACACATAAAAAAAATGCCACAATTTGACCTTCCTTCCATAGATGGGACAACCCTCCGACTAAATAAATAACTAGGTCTCGTTCGAAGTTCAATGGAAGCTACAATAAATGTCGAAGAACGGGTAGATAAAGCAACAATCGTCTTCTTCGCTTGCAGCTGTATATTTGGGAGAAAATGGTGACCTAAACCCAAGACTGTCCTATGGATGTATACGACTATCGTCACACCCATCTTAACCTACGGAAGCTTAGTATGGTGGCAATCTACAAATAAAACTAGCAACCGTATGCTAATGATAAAAGTTCAAAGGATTACGTGTATAGGCACGTCTTATGCCATAAGAACGACGCCAACGTCCGGACTAGAAAATATACTAGACTCCTTGCCTCTAGTTCTATACATGCAAAAATCTGCTGCGAAAAGCGCTCTAAGATTGAAAACCAAACCCGAAAGGCTACGCCTCAATCCTTGCAAATGAACTGAGTTTATGCCTCAATACGGACTACATAATATTCCGTCACGACTTTGAAACAATATTCCAATATACCTGCATTCTCCCGAGCAGGGAGGAATTGGACAGCAACCAAATGGTATACAACTTGATACCCATATGGATAGAGATAGGAACCGGCATCGAGATCCTCTCCGATCAATTGTAACTACAATGCTTACAATGCCTGCTGGACTACAGCAGTGTCTTCCAATATCCCACGAGGATATCACTATATTTATTGATAGCCGGCCTGCCATTAAGGCCATCGCGGCAGTCAAAATCAAATGGAGGCTTGTGAAGGGCTGTCGTGAAGAGCTTAAGACTATGCGTTTAGCACAAAGTACCGCTATGCTGAGTATCTGGCAGATAATGTGCATGCAGACGAGCTAGCTTGAAAAGGATCCTCACTAGAAAGGGAAGTGACAGATCAAAGTATCAAACCTCCACTCTGCACCCTGAGAATACAAGTAGAGCGAACGATACAAGTAAAAGCCAATGAAAGGTGGAAAAACCTTCCAACCTGCTAGAGCTCAAGACAATTATGGCCGGAACTCAGCAACTCTAGAATAAGTTAGATTTTCTTGAAAAGTAGATCTGAACTATATTCACTTGTTTGATTACTCACAGGCCATACTCTTCTGGGGGTGCACGCAATAAATCTGCGATTTACCAACGACGACCCTGCAGAGGCTATGATGACTCGCGCGATGATACCCTCCTTTTTTTGTGCCACTGTCCCAGCCTCAATAATTTGAGACAAAGAACTTTAGAAATGTATTACTTCAACGACCACTCAGAACTATCTGCTGCTTCACTTACAGCTCTTTTTAGATTCGTACATGCAACAAGGTGGCTTAGACCCGCTCAGGGTCAAACGACAACCAACGCGAGATGGAAAGCGGGAACCAGAATTAGGAACCTAATCAAATTCCCATCCACTTCCAATTCCCCCATCCGGGCATCACAATGGGTCTCCACAGACCTGAGTGTGATGATGTATACTCGTAGAACGGACTCGGCTCCAGATACCTCATCAACCCGCTAATCCATGGATTATTAGAGTCGGCATCTATGTGTCAGTCTTCGATCTTTTCGGACCACCTGCTTTCAACTGCTTGTCCTCTAGCTAAGGCATATGCCTAGCCACTCAAAATCTTATTTAGAGGGGAATTCAGTAGGAACATAAGATCTTGACTATAGCTCAAAATGGGTATAGGCTTCTGGAATGTAATGATGATTTTCTGATGTTACCCAATTGCGCAGATTAGAAGATAAGAGGGGCTATAAGCATGTTGAGCTGTAATTGAGATAAATCAGGTCAACAGAATATTGTCCTTTCGTTTTGGATAGGTCCATCGTCCATATTCATTTGCTTCACACGTTCAAATACCTGCGATGAGCACATTCGTTGTATCCTTGTAAAAATGCATAGTTGCCTTAGAAATCTTTTCTCTTTCCATTCATCCTGACATGCTTTGTGCAGGAGCCGTGTTTTCCAAATAAGCTAAAAGTATCACTGGGTTTACATACACGTATAATGGGTTAAACTACCACGCGTAGAGGAATGCTGGGCACAGACGAATTTGATGCTTATTCTCTCACAGAATAATTGAACTCAATGAAATAACGTCAAGTGTACAGAGAGAGACAGGTGTCTTCGGACTGACGGTAAAAATGGCAAAGGCAAAAATTATTAGCCTCGCTCAAGTATGCATTGCTGCGGCTGGACAACCAGTGCCGGTATAAAAGAGCTTTGCAAGTACTGTCTCGTCTGACGGCTTAATTGACAGGGATCCAGTCATACAGGCAAAGCAATTTCTGTGTTTGGAATGCTGACCAAGATATGGAAAAGCCAAATACCGGGCATATTGTTGTTGAAAGTTGAACCAAGTGCGATTTGTTTGACCGAATTTTCAGCAGAGAGCTACTATCTCACTCGACCGTATATCTGTACCCTTGTACAAATAAACGAATCAGAAACCTACAGACATGATAATATCGAAGTACGGTGGATTGGCCAAATAGGTACTTTGAAAGGCAACAGCTCAATTACTAATGACATGTAAACTCTTAAGGATTTTGCGTTCGGTTTGGCCAATCGGTTTTGTGATGTAAGCGGTATTATGTTAGTGAGCCTTGCAAAACTCTTGCCATTAACAATCATCATCCTTGCAGACATATGTTTCCAAGGCTTACATTCGTCTTGTGTTTACCAAATATTGGGTCTGCGTATGCATCAGTCATAGGGGAAGTTGGTGGTACAAGCTTCTATACCATAAATCTTGTATAAGAAAATTCTAAAATTTGAGTATAACGGTCGCATCCTCTAAGTTCGAAGAATTTCTCGTTTACTTTAACCTAACATACATACTTCTGGATGTCTTCCAATTGACGTTAGGAGTGTCAGTATTATTGCATAAACCAACGTTGTACGGGTATGTTGGCACTGACTTGACTTTCAAATGTGATTTCCAAATTTTTTTCGTTAATATTAAAAGACTCAGACGAAGGGACCCTAATTGTCTTGAACTGATACTCAATTTGACACACATTCCATCAACGAAGGTTAACAAATTTTGTCAGTGTACATATTTCATCACTCACAGTTCCAGCCCTTGTACGTCTTAATGAAAAAGAGTGAACCTCAGGTGCTACGAGTACGTCATGCGAACTTATACTTTTCCTTGTTGAATAATGTAGTAACCAAGGTGTGAATTTGCCACTCAATCTGCACTATTCTCATAAATGTTAAATTTATACGGACATGTGTCATGATCTATTATACCTGCAATGTTTCAAAAAAAAAAAAAAAAATCTACCTAGAAAACGAAGGGAAGTGTACCTAAGTACACACTTTTACTATTAGATATCTGCATGTTTTTTACCTCCAAACACCTTGGAGCACATAAAATACTGTAGCAACGACGCTGTAGGGAATATTTTTTTAAGTGTCACCACTGAAATGTATGTTATATCGTCGTGTAGGTACTACTCGTATATACTCCAAACTGAAAGTGTTTTATGCAGTTGCAGTGGCGTATTAAAGCTTAAGTGCCCGAGTTTTAGATTTTTTTTCATAAGGGCCTCTAAAATAACACTGAAGTAGATGCATGCATAGTGGGCGCTACTTCTCCAAGTTAAGGCAACAACTTTTTGAACATCAAATGAGGACTTGGAAGTAAGTTTGGAGTTGTTATCTTAACTTGTTAAGCTTGGGTGTTATGTAACATTCCTCAGATTACAGTGACTTTCAACAGCAAACACGTGAGGAATTTCCTCTTTTTATTCATCAGCAACGACAACATTGGATTATTGGATTATTTGAACATTTACTCGTGTGTATGCTTCTCTGAATCAGGTTGAATTGGGATGGATTACTGCCCATTTCGTGTGAAAGATCTATGAATCTTCTGTTGTGAGGGTGAAAGTTGAGATTAATGTCTTATGTCATACAAGTGAGTCTTACATAAATAATTGAACGTTCTTACGTGCCATTTGGTATCGTGGTTTGTAAGATAGACACTCGTATCTATTACCTCTGGGACATTTGCCACCAACCTGTTTATGTGGGGCGTTTCCATTTCATCTACTACACTTCTTTTAAATTCTAGGACCACTGGATTTTGAAAGTGTCTTAACAGGCTTTTGACATTCTTGAGTATGAGGAATGATTAAATGGCAAATTTTATTCCAAATAGTGCTCACTAATGAACAGCTTCGTTAAGAGTATCTTTAAACTTTTGAATATTCATTTATGCTACAAAGATGATTGAAGCAAATTCAAGGTTACTATTCCGAAGCATGTGAGAAAAAAATTTTGTTGTTTCCTAATTTGTTTGTCGGTCTTACAATACTCGTACTACACCGCCCGACGACGCCTTAATCAATGTGTTAATTAAGAATGAAATATATTATTTTCTTCCAAATGTTATTCGTTTCGCAAAAGATCGCTGCTATTGTAAATCGTGCAGAACTATAATACATACTTGAAATGGTCTGTTTGAGATATCATAAAATACTATTGTACAGTCATTGTATTTTTGTGTCTTGCCTATCGGCAGCTACATCTGTATTTCATCGTGCTCGGCTCTGCAAAATGTCTTTTAATTCACTTGAGCTTTTCCTTAACAATTCTGGGCAACCTTTGGTTGAAGCTTTGTGCCTGGATTAAGATTTTCGTTTACAATCGATAAACAGGCGACAGGACTCCTTTCCAAGACATCAATCACCGAAATATGTTTGTGGAAGACGAGTGATAACAGAGTAATTTTCTAGGTAAAGATGCTATATTGTGAGAAAAATGTCACAAATTCGTGGTTGTACGAGTATCAGCATATTTTCCCTGTGCTCCGGAACTACCGGCACCACAAAGACAAAGAATTCATTGAATGCTGTGATTCCAGGAAGGTGGGGCTTATCATTTCTTGCGATGCTTATGCTTAGAATTTTTTTTGGGCAGCATGAAAAGCAACATGCGCGGCGTCTCTTGAACTTCATACTATTGTCTGACTTGGTTGGCTTTTAGCCAACATTTGCTAGGAAAGTAAGACAGCAAGTAACCGCTTTAACGCTATCCAACATGTACGATAAGGAGACTACAAGGTGCAAAGTATTATTAGAATCTTCCATGTCAGATCAGGTACATCAAATTCAGGATTGGATGTGATTTTCTCCTCAAAATTCGCTCTTAGATCGCTGGTAGAGGGAGCTGTTTGAAATCCGAATATTTTTAACTAACGTGTGCGGCCAGGACACTCCATGGTGGAACGCAGATTTGCAACGACTACGAAAGAAAATTCGAAAACTTTTTCACTTTAGACTCAGTCGGAGGAAAACTGAAATGTTTACAGACATATCATATCATAGAGGGCATATTGCATTCGCTACTCTTAAGTCTACCTGTTCACGGGTGCCTTACCAATTTTTGTACTAGCATCACTTGACACGTCACTTCCAAGTTGTTACGTCGAACAGACCTCTCTACTTGGAATCGGAACGCGAGTTGAAAGAAACAAAAATGTAGAAAATTGTTGTTCACTGCTCCAACGTTACTAGACTTTAAAGCAGCGTCTATAACGTGAACAATCCGACATTATACAAGTGCTTCCATACACGATTCTTATGAAAGCACAGTTTGTTTTCATCACTCTAATCTAATCTAATCAAATCTTGATCCTTGTTTCTTTATAAATTTTAATTTTTTTTTTTCACAAAAAGTAGCGGTGAGAGTATGCCACCTTACGGCGCTCCACTTTATTCCATTTTATTTACTAACTGTAGACGTACGTTAATAGCAATGCAAAAAGACTTCTTCTTTTATTACCCGTTGAAATATGCAATGCGCATAATTATCAGACATTTAATGCTACGTAATTTTGCCACATATCTGCATTGCTATTGCGATGCGTGTATGGTTGGCTAAATTTGTGGGCCATTGGATCGTTCTGCAAGTCCTTCTTTATTTTGAATTACTTTGTTAGTGCAATAAAGAGTTTGTTAATTTATTATTATACATTTGATTAGTCCAAATATTTTTCTTTTACCGTTCTACGAACTTCGGTTGGATCTTGAAAATCTATTGCTCTTTGGACGGAATTTTCCGAGTACCTACATATATGCCGGAACTTTCTTAAGATTTTTGTACGTTAAGATTGAGGCTTGCAGGTTCGGAGAAACGGCAATGCAGGTATTCGTTTCTAGAAAGACTGTTGTTGGTTAAGTAAAAAAAAAAAAAAAAAAAAAACAGAAAATAAATAATGCTTCCCTTCAATGTTTTTCATCAGTGACTAGCTTTAGCTTTTTGATTTGACTAAAACATCTGCGCTTGCTTGTGTAGATTTATATATTATTTAAAATCTATTTTTAAAATTAAACATAAGAATAAATAATCTAGAATTCTAGTTTTAGCTTTAGTTTTAGTTAGGTATGCTCTTGTAAACCCTCTTTTAAATTTATTCAAATCAAATTAGCTTTTAGAAGTGTTCAAAAGATGTGCTAATGTTTTTTTATATACCATATAAACGGAATTGAAATGATCAAAATTAAGTTGAGCAGAATGCTAAAAATTGATATATCCAACAAACGTAAATTTATTTATCTTACAATTTATTATTATTTTGAATCGTTCTGATTTTTTTTTTTTCATTGGAGAGGGGATACAAGTGCAATTTAGTTATAAACATTTTCTTTTTTTATTTTGCTCAATTACATAAAAAAAAATTAAAATTAGTAAAGATTACTTCGCTTTACTGACGTATCCCCTCTTCAAAATTTATTTTCAGACTTAATTTTGTGTGTTTCAATTCCGCCAAAAAAAAAAATTATTATAACTCAATGTGTGCAAAAACATCGATGAGCATTTTTTCTGCTAAAAATAAGATTCGTTGCAGTTGGAAGTGAATTTAAATAAAAAACCAAAGAATTACGGAAAAACCCTTGATAAGATTATCAAATTGATAAAAATGGGTGCGAATGTCTCACAATTAGAACGGGAAATCGGCAGTGAGTTATTTCCACCAAATGAACACTACTTTGGGCTTGTTAATTTCGGCAACACATGCTACAGTAACTCGGTGTTGCAGGCTCTATATTTCTGCAAGCCATTCAGGGAGAAGGTTCTCGAGTATAAGGCAAAGAATAAGCGTTCTAAAGAGACCTTACTCTCCTGCCTGGCAGATTTGTTCTACAACATTGCCACCCAGAAGAAAAAAGTCGGTTCAATTGCTCCGAAGAAGTTCATAGCTCGCCTAAGAAAGGAGAAGGAAGAATTTGACAATTATATGCAACAGGATGCCCATGAGTTTTTGAATTTTCTAATCAACCACATTAATGAAATTATCCTAGCCGAGCGAAATACAAACAAGAATAAAAACGGCAACAGTAATGGTAGCAGTAATGGTAACGGCAATGGGAATGGAACCAATGAGGGTCCAACCGAACCCACTTGGGTTCATGAGATTTTCCAAGGCATCCTAACCAGTGAAACTCGCTGTTTGAATTGTGAAACGGTCAGCAGTAAGGATGAGAATTTTTTCGACCTACAAGTGGATGTCGATCAGAATACTAGTATCACACATTGCTTGCGTTGCTTCAGCAACACAGAGACACTTTGTAGTGACAATAAATTTAAGTGTGACAACTGTTGCAGCTATCAAGAAGCTCAGAAAAGAATGCGCGTAAAGAAATTGCCCATGATCTTAGCGTTGCATCTAAAACGATTCAAATATATGGAACAATTTAACCGCCACATCAAGGTGTCACATCGTGTGGTCTTTCCATTGGAACTACGACTCTTCAATACCTCCGATGATGCAGTAAACCCAGATCGATTGTACAATCTGATGGCTGTGGTAATACATTGTGGTTCTGGCCCAAATCGAGGACACTACATAAGCATTGTTAAAAGCCACGGCTTGTGGTTACTGTTCGACGATGACATGGTCGATAAAATCGAAGCCTCGACAATTGAAGATTTTTATGGACTTACCTCAGACATACAGAAATCCTCCGAAACCGGATACATTCTGTTCTATCAATCAAGAGATTGCGCTTCATAGGGCAATCAAGACAAATATGATAAATTTAATTTTTTTTTCCTTTTTTGTTTTGTAAAACTTTTTAAGTTTTCCTTATAAAAAAAATAAAATAAAATATATATATATATGTTTTGTCATGTTAGTAAATAGTAATGATTATTAATCGAATAAAAAAATTGTAATTCTATAAGAAATGTAAAAGCAAGAAATTAAATTAAATCGAACGTCACATTATTTAACTTAGTATATCTAACTAAAATAATTAAAAATTACAATTACAATAAATTGTCAAAGTGTTTTTGTTTGAGGAGCCATCTATTGTATGAGAGTTATGAGTATTGTTATGCACGCATAATTTCTTGTTAGCTGTTTACATTTAAATACATATATTATATAGTAGATATATAAAACCAAAATAAACTAAATCTCAAATTGTATTTCGTAATAAAATTTGTATGACATGTGTGCAAATAAAAGGTAAGGAAAGTAAGGAAGTTGTTATTTCTATTTGTCAAGAATCTATGTTGCTTTAAAATATTTTTATTTATAAATTTACCACATAATCCAATAGATATACTCGTATAGCTAAAATATTTTTGTATTATACATATACTCGTACTCGTACAAAATAATAGGGTGGTAGTCTGTTTTGAGTTTTTAGCGCTTGTTAGTGAGGTCCCTTTGCTTACTATTATTATGCTTTAACAGATGAAATGACGTAAGGTGCAGACAAAACAACAACAATACAAGGCAATTGTAAAATTATCTGTTTTTATTTTTTGGACAGAAAGATTTTTGGCTTAAAATATCTTAGGTATTTTGGTGCTGTGCATACAACTATTCAAATATATATTAAGTTGGCCATGGCTAGGATCCCTTGATTGGATGAAAATTTTCTTGCACGAAACCGTACTGGCTTAAGCTGATCAGGTTCGGCAAATGACTGAACAATTCCAGAATAAGACAACTTGTATATTGTTTTGCGTTAGTGGAGCTCGAACTTCAAATTTAAATAAAATAACATTATGTATGGAGAAAAGAGATCCCATTCCGTCGAATTTGTCGTGCAGAAGATCCATTGTTGCATGCGCTGTGTGGCTTGTAGTGCCGTCTTGCTGGAATCATATGTCGTCGAGATCCATAATTTTTCAGTTTATGTCACAAGAAATTAGTCATGATCGGCCTGTATCTGTATCAGGGCCCCCGCCCAATTATCAAGGCTTCGCCCTTTAATGACGTTGTCTAATAATGAACGGGGGCAGAGCAAAGTACTGGTCTTATCGTAAACATCTTCAGATGACGCTACCGAAGGTTGCTACGATTTGATCAGTCACAAGCTGCCGGTCATAGGTCTTGTTGGCGGCTGGACCACCGGTAGTCCCTACCAGGACTTAAATCACGGTACCATGGGAGTCAGGAGCCCCCCGGATCTCGGTCCGGGCCTGACTTGTTAGAGGTAGGCCCCCTTGTGGGAGCGTCATGGTGGCTGTGGTTTAAACCCAAAATCGCGGGTAAGAGTCTTCCTATGGTTTTCCTTGGTTTTCCTTTTGGTTTTCCTTGGTTTTCCTTTGGTTGACTCAATGTGGAGTTGCAATAAGTGCTGGGTGCTGTGACCCTAAGAACAGTAAGAGGTTTTAGGTCGGCCTCGACTCATACCAAGGGTGGAACTTGTGCCGGCAACACAGTTCCGAATTGGTATCAAAAATGAATTATCATTGTGAGCGATGGCAAGGCGTATCCTTGCTCCCATGGATGTATGGGCATCCCGTAAGTTTAAGCCCACATGGCAGGTACTTACGTTAAAAACATGAGACATCTGTATCTGTATCAGTCGCCGGCGACAGTTATGACCAGCTTCATTTTGGAAGAATGCCCTACCGGATCAAAATCCACACAAAACAGTGATTATTCTGGATGCATTTGCAACTGATGGGTGTCATGTGAATTGTTATCTCCCCAAATGCGACAATTTTGCTTGTTGACATAGCCCTTCATCCAGAAATGGGCCTCGTCGTTGAAGATGACTTCCCGTCCGAAATAGGAATCCACTTTGAACTTCTCCAAAATGGTATGGTCGCTTATCTTCAGTTCCTGCAGAGTGCAGGCCTGAGTCCTGATGCAAAATTCGCCAAGTTGAGGTGTGCGTAACGCCAAATTTTTAGGACGAGGAATTCACTGTCTCGGGTTAACCTGCACACTCGTTCACTGCAGCAATGTTTTCTGCAGACTTTACGTTTCGGTGACGTACGGGTAGTGTTTGATTGTATACTGAACTAGTCGATCTGAATTTGTCCACCAAACGATGAATACTCAACTCAACAGGACGATTGTAACTTCTCGATCATTGCCGCTATAAACTGTTATAGTTCGATCGCTCTTATTTGAAAACCCGTTATCAAAAATATTCGATTTAATGAACTTGCTCCCATTTATTCAGTTGGATGATCGATTATCATCCTTGTCAGCTTGAGCATCGAGCAGTATCTTAAGAAAAATGGCCCTTAGAAAACTATGAGAGTTTCTCGCAAATGTAGAACGTTTCACATTTCTAGTTTATCATATTCTGCTCGTAGAGCAGACCGATCTATACGTCTGCTGTTTTACTAGATTTACCTACTTGCATTCGTCATCGAACCGGAATTTTCTATGTTGGAACGGGTTGAAACCCAATAATCAGAGGCGGCCTGTCTGATTGCTCTATGGGAGTGATGCCACTCGTCTTCTATGTTCGATGCTGGCGGCATCGGTTTCCTCGAGGAGTTAAGGGAAACTCGATCGGAACTTCCTCACATGGTTCGATGGCTCTGGGCTGTTACGGATATACGCACCCGTATCGTGGCTACAATAAGATCATGGCCGAGTTGGTGTTAGCTGCTCGGAACGGCCAGACATCCATCCATCCACGATCGCAATATGATCAATTTGATTGACGGTTTGTTGATCAGCTAGGTCCCTTTATGGGTATCAAAGTGTGAAGGCTTTACTTTCCGACCGTATTACCAAAGATGTCCTTCGTGCTTAGTTTGGCATTAAAATAGCCAAGGACGATTTTAACGCTATATTTAGAGGCCTGCTCGTAGATTTTGTTGAGGAGCTCGTAGAAGCAGTCCTTGGTGGGAGTATCCTTCTCTGTCGTTGCGTGGGTGTTTAAAAGGCGTTTGCTCTTTATGCGAATCGTCTTCAGGCGTTCGCTCACATACCTGAAGCTCAAGACTTGTTCCCTAAGTCTTACTCTTACCGCGAATCCAGATTCGAATAAACGCAGCGACTGTCCTTGTCGTGCCGGTAGTTTGTAACATTCTCCATAGCATTATAGATATAGTTTTTCATTCTCTTTTTGTCCAGTCCATCCCAGTGCACAAACATTCTACTTGCAGATCCGAAGATATGTAGTTGTCTTTAAATCATTTAACTGGATCATCCACACTGAATCCGCTATTATCCGAGGCTTTTAGCTGGTTAGTCACATTATCTCTTCCTTATAGGGTTGTGACCGCTATGACGGCGTAGACTGGTATTACGCTACTGGTCGATCACGCATTTGCTACTTTAGCCTACTTAGTAAGGATTTACTCATGCTGCTACAAGGGACCACCACTAGAAGGTAAGGCTGTGGCAATACGCTACGAACTTGATTGATGCACTGCTGGCCCAGTTCACGTTATGGGACTGTAATCAGTTTCACCATCATTCACCGCGGAGATCCCTCAATATGATTTTTAATCTTTTCGCAAAAAATGCCACATGGACGTATGTATCTCTTGAGGACGCCGCGGAATCTATTGATTGCGGTTTTGACTCACCAACTCTCTTATAGCTCTATTATTCACTTCACTGACACGTCAGAATTATGGAGTGGATAAATTGATTCGAATTTCTTCACTAAACGCTCATTTGTTCACTTATCGGGACGATTATAACGGTCAGTCGTAACTGAGCTCGAATTAGATTGGGATGATGACAAAGACGTTATTGAAGTTTATACTCTTTCATGATTAAATGTGAGACAATCAGAAACAAAAATATGACATCTGTTAAAATATGAGTCCAGAGAAAATCCTTTAGAAAAACAGCACAATGTTTATTTGCATTCCTATTACCACTTTGGGTTTCAGTTCTTAATTAACCTATTCTTGTCACTAGGTTAAATTTATGTTTTTAGTCACCCTGTGTCTTCAACATCTTTCAAAGTCCCTTAGTACGAATACTGACAGCAGTTTAGTTTTTGTTACGGTATTCACTAAAAGCTCTTTTAGTACGAGTATGTATAACAGATTTGGGTTGGGTTGATACTCATGTATGCCATCGACTTCTTATTCCATGTGGCATTGTGAAACCGTCAAATCGTCTCTCTATCTGTTCTCATTTTGTGTAGACTTTTTGACAAAGTCGTCTTACCGTTTTAATCGCAAGTTCAAATGTTAGTTTTTGTATTTAAAAAACAAAAAATTAATTTTCAAAGTTCGTTGCCTTAAAGTGTCCCTAGTGCTTCTATTTAAATTTTTTTTTTGTTTTCCATTTTTGTGTTAAATGTTCTTATTGAACTCTCTGTAAACAATATAACAACCGTGCGGCGTCTATTCACCTATTTGCAAAAACAAAAATAAAAATAAAAAAATCGACGGTAAAAACCAACCTACACACTTACTCGTATCTAAGATTTGGGAAGTCAATGTGCATGAAGCTGTCATCGGATATTTTGTTACATGCACTGTTGATGCGAAGCGCTGGTGCATGATGCCAGAACCAGTACCAGTACTAGAATCCGTACCAGAATCAGAACACACTGCGCCGCTACTTGTTGTTGGCACGTGAACAAGTTGAATAAAAGTTTTATTCATTTTTTTTTTTTTTTGATATAGTTTGACAATGTGTGTCATTGTACGAATTGTCACCTGGGCTTTACAGTGTGTTGAGTGGTTAGGTGGTTTTACCTTTGCCAACTTTGTTCGTATTCGTGGTCGCTGGGGTAATCAATTGATCGAGAGCGGTTAGTCGGCTTTAATCACAGTAATCACACTCATCCGTAATAGTAGAGTATGTAATTTAATTGTCAGAAATTCGATACTAATCAATGTTTGCACGTACGTATGTGTATCTATCAGTAATTGAGACTAAGATGATTGTTTTGTGGTTTGGTGGACATAAAGAACACAAAGAAAACCAATGGCAGGCATTCGAGTATTTAAATGTTTGGTGGCATTTACAACGTGTCTATTGTTGGAGGTGCAATGTCGTGTTTTTCTTTATTTAACAATTTGAAAAATCAGTCTGGAGTTAAGTCGTTGATTTACTCGTATTTGTGTATATGGTTCGATGATTGATTAAGCGAAGTTGGTGTTGACCTTCTAGCTCTGAGCTATTTCTATGTGAGAGCGGCACTCCAAATGGCCTTGGGCGCTTCCTTGCTGTGTAGCGGATTGAATCTTTTAGCTTCAGAAGTAGGAAGAAGTCACGAACTTTTATATGTGCTTGCAAGTCTCGTAATTCAATAGTTCACTGTGCGTTCTTGAAACATAATACCTTTGTACTAAGTCTACCCGAGATCTATAATAAAGTATTTAACAGGATAAAATTATTATTTGTAAACAATCTTAGTAATCAAGTCCTCACTCAAACTCTATTGTCCTACTAAACAATATTACCGAACTGGACTCGAATCGAAGAATCTTTGTCGTATGCTAAATATTTCATGTCGAACAATGTTATGCAGTTCTCCTAGCGCCTTTACTTTTAAAATTAAAATTAAAACAATTGGACAATCACAATGCAGTTAACAGGCGAACAGGTACTATTTCTTTTTCGTTCCTTCGATTTCTACATAGTATATATTATTATCGCTAATGATTAACCATTTCGTGGTGCACTCTAATAGAAACCAAGTCTCAAGTCTCATTACATTTCTACCCACCTTACACTACTGAGATCTTCCTTTATGGCGTTGTTTCTCCGGAATAGATTCAAAGAATCTAAATATGTATGTCTGTGACTTTTAAACGGAAGGATTCAGGCCCTTCTGACCAGTCAATGCCACTTTTTTATCTTCTGTTTCTAATACCGTCAAAAAAGACTAAATATCGGGAGGCAGAAACAGCTTCACAAGGCACTAGCCACTAGTTGGGCCGATACTTGTGCAATGTTATTTTTTGTCAAACGAGCAAACCTAAAACTTATCTTTAAAAAGACCTTTGTGCCTGCAGAAAATCCTTATTATTTTCAAGGATGAAGTGGAAATAGCTTTTTCCTGTTCCCTGGCACACATATGGCAAATGAATTATGTCCTTCGAAATACAGATATCGTTGCAATATCTACAGGCCTTCGAGCTGATAATGCCTATCCGTTTAGCACGCTTGTTAAGAAAACAGCGTCCGGACAAAATGTCGGTTTTTATGCTAAGTTCCTTTCTACCGCCTATGGCCATCTATATTTCCCCAACGAACGGTGGGTCGCTCATTATAAAGGCTTAGCTACGTTGAACTCACTGGCAAGTGGTCTCACCTTGATAATACTCCAGTGATTTAACTATTTACTTAATCCGTGAATCATCTTCCCTCTACGCAACAGTCTTCATTACCAAGCTACTAACAAATGTTTTGGTACATGGTTTTGCCTGATAAAATGTAAACGAATGAATATTTTTCGAAACTTTTTTTTTTCTATTTCTTGGGTCACTCAATGGCTACAAGTTGTAGAACAACTTATTCGAAATAGCCCCCATTTGCCTTTCAGCAACGGCGAAGTCGGTCTGACCACTCATCGGTTGCAGTACGCACCGCATGCATTGGAAAACTGTCCACCCCTCGGACAAGGGCGCGTTTCAAAGACTCAATATTTGGATGTCGAGTAGTGCAAGCCATAGTGTCCAGAACGGACAACTGTTTGTATCTCGAACGGATTGAGGTCTGGGCCAATCATCCGTGGAAATGAAGTTCAGAACCTGGTTTTTGAGCCGTTTTCCCTTTATAAGCTGGACCGGAGTATTGTTGAAAGGTCCGCCGTTTATTTGCGAATAGTATTTTATTGAGGGGCTCAACAATGCGTTTACTAAACGTCCGTTTGATACAGCTCGATGACCACTTCGTAGAAGCTGGGTGATGGCCACGTTGAACGTTGGCCACTCTCGGAACGAGTTCAGATGCATGTTATGGTGACAGAGCTATACACTCTATCGTTCTGTTTGTTGAACGATTCTTTACGCTGAAAATTTTCTTGTCAATAAAAAGAATTCGGCTGTGTCCGTTTTCCGCGTACTGACAAAGCAGGGTCTTCGATTTTGACTTAGGTTTCTGTTTCAATGCTTTTGTGAGTAAGTGGCCGATGTGTCTCTTGTATGCTATTTAACATGCGCGAAAAGCTGTCCTTGCTGATATCCATCTCCTGAGACATGATTTTCTGCTTGCGCAGCGGATTTCTTGTGAAGTTGAAGTGGGCTCGTTCATTGGTTCTTCAATGTTGTAAGTGCAAATTGACGTCTATATACATTGATAACAATATTCTGAAATCAAATTGATCTCATCAGCACGAGGCGATCTGCGGTCTTAGCGACAGGTGGGACTTCAGGTTGAAAAACACTGCAGATATCCAGAACTATTAAATACACTTTGCATTCGGACTTGGGTGCCAACATGTCGAGTCTGATTTTCACATAACACAGAAAGGGAATGTTGTCCTATAGAGTTACTGATACTGAGTTGAGTGTCAGTGGACCAGTGTTCTTTGGGATGATGAGGGTCTTATTTAGGGTCTCCTTAGTGTTTCTTAACAAAGCCTTATTATTGTTTTTGCTTTTTAGGGCAAAGAAACTGATGAGATGTCATTATCAGATTTAATAGTGGAGTCAAGGTATACAAAGCCCCTGAATACCTTAAAGCTGTAGCAGTCTATTGTGACACGCATCACCTTGCCTAAATCCTTTTTTGACATCAAAGGTCTTTGAGTGACTATTCCAACTTTTCGGGGCATCGAGCGTTCTTCATCCTCATTCTGCACAATTTGACGGCATTGACCAATGCTTGATGTGGCTCTGCATAGCTCGTCTGTATAGATGCTGTAATATTGGCGCAATTAAGGGCATCTCCTCTTAGCGGAATCAGGCATACGGTGTCAAGGTTTTATTCTCCAGTCATGGTTTCGACCAATTAATTCGTGAAAATGAATTCCTACCTACCAAGTCATCTCCCGCTGCCTTAAATAGCTGAGCAGGTCGGCAGTTCGCTCCATCAGCCTTATTGTTCTATAGCTTGGATATCGCTATCCTTACTAAATTTTTGTCGGGTGGAAGTACCTTTTCACTTTCACCGTTCAGTTTGAATGGTTCATTCTGCCAGAAAGCGGAATTTGAGTTGATTTCGACGTTCAACAGTCTGCAGAAGTTGTTTTCCCATGGGGACAGTATTGACTGTGACTATACTACAATACTATTTTCCCTTCTTTATTCACACAGGTTTCTGTGCAGGTCTTTTTGCCCGTCGGTAAAACTTCTCGTCTGTTCTGCTCGTAGAGCTCACGAGTGGCTCCCGTCCTTCCTTGCAGCGCCGCTTTGTACGCTTTTTGTTTAGCTGCATGAGCTTCTTGGCATTCTTCATCAAACCAGGACTTTCTTTGTGGTGGAGAATCCAGCATATCAATTGCGGCGTCTCTGATGGCACGTAGGCAGCGTTGCCACTGGTCTTCGTATTTGAGGCTTTCAAAATACGAGTTGTTGAGAGATTTTGGGATACGCTTTCGGCAAAGATTCTGTCGATCTCTTGCGATTGCAGTTTTTTATTTAATATCTCCTCAGAGTATTTGTTCTTTGTTGTGTCGCTTGGGAAATCCGCTTTCGGACATTGGTTGCAACAAGATAGTAATCGGGGTCAATGTTGGCTGCCCTGAAGGTTCGGATCTCAAGAATACTGTAGGAATACTTCAGCAAATCATTTCACCAACTCTGATTCTAAAACGATGCAATCCAACTAAGGACTAGAGATTATACAATCTTGTCAGACTGATTGAACAACGTATCCGTTGCTGATAATCGTCTCCTTTAATCGAATTCTTACTCGAAGCCTGATCTTTCCACTTATTTTTTTTGACTTCTCAGTTCAACATTTTGGTTGATCATGAAACACTAGTAAGATACTCCCTCAATTTAAATTTATAATTACCTATTTTTCTAGTTTAGAACTATTGTAGAACAGTTCTGTGTCCTTTGTTTATTGGGAGCCTTGTGGATGAGCACAGCTTTAAGCATGTATAGTACCGGATCAGCGAATTCGTTCTTTGTTAACTCGGTCTTAATCCCTATTAGGTAGCTGACGGAAGTGAAGTGAAGCGAGCACTTTGTTCACTGGATAGCGTATATTATTTGGGCTTGTACTTGTCACCTTTGGTGTTGTCATTAAATTTAAATAACGATCCGGATCCTTTGGGGGAGTGCAAGCACTTATACATTGAAAGACTCGAGCATCCTTGTGTTTTTTGTATTTTTTTTTTCTCGTAGCCTGCGCCGTAACTGATTCGGAATCCACTTAGGCCCCGAGCCCATTTAGCTCTAAAATCATTTTTGCACATCACTTTGTCGCAGTTGAGATTTCAGATATGCATTAACGGCGGAAGTGGGTTAAACACATATGGAACTGTCAACACTTTTATGTGTCCATTGTTTGTACAATTAAGTTCTGCTTGACATCCATAAAACCTGCCAAAGAGTTTTCATAACATAATCCTAGAATCCTACATCGTGCTTAAGATACTCAACAACAAAACGAACCCCAGATGTGGATTTATGTATCAGTTCAAGTGACATTTACAGACTTCTCGAATATGACACAACACTATTTAAACTTTTGACATTTTCCCACTTCGAATCGGTGGATTATGAGAGATAATCAATAACATATTGTTGCGTCATAAAATCCACCAAACGAACATTTTTCCCAAAAATTCTCACAATTTCCACATGAATTTTCCTCACGCTTTCCATATTTAAATCACTAAATACCATGAATTCCATCTTCTCGCCTGCCATTCGTAGCGCTCGCTTAGTTAAGGGTTAATTCCAAAGAGTACTTAACATTCCTAGAACAACGACCCTTTGGTGAAGTGGCACATCTTCTTGCTTAGGGCTACCAAAATGGAATCGTGGGAGTTAGACCTTGCCACTGGTATTTCAGTGGATGAACATGACACCATTTACATCTACACTCCGTCCTAAATCCTTTGTTTAAAGCGATTGAACAATAAACAATTCTAGAAATTCAATTAAAACAATTTTTATTGAAGTCCTTAAAGAAGAAGAAGAAAAAAGAAAAAAAAAAACACATTCACAGATGTACGCAACAGACATCCAGTCTGAAGCCTGAAGGACTATTAAACATTTTGTTTATTGTTGCATTGAGATGTTTTATTATGAATAAGCGTTGAAAGGAAATTCGAAATATGTTAGTTTCGAGTTCCGGCGTCGGCGTTAATTATTTTGGCAGAAGATGCATTCATAGCTCAATAGAAGACCCGTTTAATGTTTGTGTTCGTATTTGTATTCCTAGTCGTGTCTGCACTCGTAGTCGTACTCGTAATTATTTTTCAATGAGTTTTTCATTGCTCATTTTCTTTGTCTCTTGAGTTTCATTGATACTGTTGTTTTTGTTTTACACTTACTTATTCGTATCTTCGAATTGTTTGCTTGAGATTTAAGAAAACGAACAAAAAAAAATAATAATAATAAGGCAGACACAACGATTAGATAATTCTGTGAAGATACAGACCAATGATTAGCACAATCACCGATGCATTTAGCATGCAATTCGATTACAGGTCGCGGATTATGTACTTCGTAAGTTTTTCAAGGGTAGTCGCTCGATAAGATCGCCAGTGAAGTGCAACCGTTTCACGATTTATGAGTAAGTTTGCATTTAATTTTGAAGTATTTGAATTTGCCGCATATATTGGATATAATTAAGTCATGGCATTGGAACATGTATAATTAAAAACTCGAGTATCTGATAGCTTTGTTTTGAAGTGCGAACAATTATGTAAGGCATGTTAATAGTTTTTATGCATAAAGTGTTCTCTTTTCTTCTCTTTATGTGCGGATCAATTTTTTAATTTGGTTCGTTTTATTTCTATTCTTGCCTGAATGATATTTTCTCAACACGAATACATACTTCTAATTCCCGTCGGATTCTAATCCATTCGGGTATGTTTTCTGAAATTATTGTATAGAACTACTTCCACTTTTATCGATACATGTTCTTCCGAATACAAGCTGGTGTTCTATAATGTATACTGTGGCCAGAAGTACCTACTCATGCCTGTATTACAAGTGTAGCTGGAAACAACATTCTTTCACCCACTATCTCTGTCCAGTTGTCCCGTACAGCAGGTAGTGACTGATTTATATTTAATACAGCAATACATGCCTCGAATGAGTTCTCGAATTGAACTTGCAGCGATGAATGGGTCATCTACGTGCTTAGGTTTTAAAATTTGGTCGCGGAAATATCTATGCACAATCAGGAGTTATGTGCCTCTCCATGCTTTTCCACTTTTCTATGTGACCATCGTCATTTGGTTGAGGTGTTCCATCTGTGCCTGAATGGCATTCAACGGAAACTGTCTTCCGATACACCATCTTTCTCAGTTCTATGTTGGTACAAGGATACGGATTGTTTTGCTTCCAATCCGAACACTTATTCAGTCTGGTATTACGCTGTTGGCATCCTCTGAGGCCGTTCGTTCTGTATATACAGCATAGTTTCAGTAAGTGTATTTGTATACTGTTTGTCCCCTCCTTTCTATTCTCTTTTATTCTTTTAGCTTTGGGTTCGCGTGCAATATTAAATACTACTTGGATCCCATGGGTTGTACTTCCCTACTTTCGTATGAGGTGAGAGCTCTGTATAGTGACATTTATGAGAATGGTTCTTCAGCTGGCTTGTCGTCTTTTGGGACAATCATAACGTCCACTGCGATGGGAAATTTTCCTTTTTCTAGTCACATTGCATGGGAAATGGCACAGCGCATTGGTTAAGTTCGTTCAACTAGGTTCGAATCAGAGGTCAATTCAGGAAAACGAAAAAAGTAATTTACTGACGTCATCATTCTGTGGTCAGGTAATGACGAACTTCGTAGAATGAAAAAAATTACATTGTAGTTGAACACACTAAGTCTTAGTCCAGCCCGGAATGCAGCTTCATCAATTTGTTAGGTTTCTTTTTGAGTCACGTTGTGTTACAAAAGCAGCTTTATTGATATACTGACTAATGACTATGTGGTTCTTGTATGCACCCACTGCTTTTATGACTTACTTATTTGTAACCGTTGATCTTGTTTCGATTTCTGCTATTGATGTTTGCCTGGCAGGCTGATACTCGTATAACTTGGAATACCGGCTTTCTGTCGTCTTTCTAAAGCTTACGCATGTTGGTGCATCTAAGGTGACATGTTTGAGCTTCGACGGGTTGAATGATAGTTTTAGAAGCCGTTTTCGTTTATAAAGAAATTGTCTTCGTCGCTCTTAGTTTTGTGATACATATTTTCTTTCTAACAGTGCGAGGGCGTTTTCTTGCTTCCAAAAAGTGAGTCATGTGAGTGGATTCCTTCCATGTTGGCATATGCAAAATTTAACTACTTCGAGTGCTCGTGGGTAACATGTAAGTATTATGTCTGATTCCTCATTTCGAAACAGGTCACAAAGAGCTAGTTCATTATACTCTACCTAGTAGGTAGGTACTATACAGGTATGCTAGTCTGTCCAGCTGGTTTATGAAACTTATTTACTTACTTGCTTACTTAGATGGCGCTACAGTTCGAGGTGAACCTGGGCCACAACTAACAAGTGTCTCCAGTTATCCCGGTCTTTAGCTAACTGCCTCCAGTTACGCAATCTAAGTCTGTTGAGCTCTCCTTCTGCTTGTGCGCCCCACCAAATATGAGTTTTTTCTACTGCGTTGTTCTTCCGGGTTAGTTTCGAAGACTCTGCGGCGGCAGCATGGATGTCCATTCGCTATGACTAACAGCGATTGGCAAGAGCGATTTTTCGTTTTGTTTCTACTGAGGTGTTATTGTCAGAGCCAAGGTAGACAAAGTTCCTTACTACCTC
This sequence comes from Volucella bombylans, assembly GCA_949129095.1. NCBI lineage: Eukaryota > Metazoa > Arthropoda > Insecta > Diptera > Syrphidae > Volucella > Volucella bombylans. The sequence goes on from OX422140.1 coordinate 65,449,471, forward strand.
GAAATTATAGCAGTCGACTGTGACGTTCTGTACAATTCGTACAACCCAACCCATTTTGGCAGCTCAGTTTCAATACTAGCGAACGCACCGGTGACAGCTCGCTGAGCTCTCCCAATGAAGTCGATAACAACAGCGTACGCTAGTACAATAGTTGAGCAGACTTTTGAAAGATTGTGCCTCCAATATTCGCTTGTGAGAAATGTGATATTAAAGAAATTACATAACAGCGCGTCGTCATCTTGTCTAAAACCTTTTTTGACACCAAAGCTCTCGTTTCAGTCGCTATCGACCTTGATGGACGAGTTTTATAGGGAATCCAAAACTAGACATGGCTCTATATAGCTCGTATCTATAAATGCTATCATATGCGGCCTTAAAATTTGTGAAAAGATTGCGGGTATAGATTTGGACTTCTTGAGTTTTTTCCAGGATCTGGCGGAGTGTGAAGATTTGGTCGATTGTGGTTTTCCCTGGTCTGAAACCGCACCAATAGGTTGTTGACGAAGGGTTGGAGGCAATATATGCTTTCAGACACAATAAGACAGTTAAGATCTTGTATGCAATGTTGAGGAGATTCTCAAATGTAAATCCGCATCCGAATAAGCGCTGTTGCTTTTCCCTATATCAATTACCATGGTAATTGTTTCTTCCTGATACTCGGGTGACTTGCTTGATAGCAGTCATTGCTTGGCCGTACGTGGCCTGTTAAGGGTCCGAACATTCCACGTGCAAATCCGAAGATCTTTGTACTTTAAACGTTTGCTAGGGTCGTCAGGTCCTTGGTTCATCACATCTTTTTATTTCTTCCATATAGGGCTGTGAATCTTATGAGTTCGTAGGCTAGGATTATGCTATTGGTCGAGCATGCTCTTGCCATTTTAGTAAGGGTTTACACATGCAGTTAACAGGAACCATCAGTTCTCAGAGAGGTAAGGCAAGCTCTTCGCTACGAACTTGATTGTTGCACTGCTGGCCCAACTCATATTATAGGACAGTCAGCAGTTACCCGATCAATCGCCGCGCAGGCCCGCAAATGAATAACCTGTCGATCCGAAAATGTATGATAGTTCATCAAGAACTAGATAGAAAATTGTCTCTTTGTTCCAGCGTCCATTGAGTGAAATTCAGACGTCGTGTGTGGTTCATTGTCTTTACTTCTTGTATCATTTAGACCTTGTGAGGATGAAAATGGAGATCTGCGACCAAAATCCTGCGAAAAGTAATGTTAGCTATTCTTATGGGATTACTTGGCTCTTTTCGAGCACTTGGCTTACAGTGAGCATATTTTGCTGTATACGACCATCATCGTGCATGTTATTCTTCGTCCTCGACAGAACAACTTTCTTTGAAACGTTTAACCATTGTTCGAATTCCGGACTCAAAAAGACAATTTCTCTTTCAAGGAACGCCATTTTTCATAATAACTTTGAAAAACAAAAATGTGGTGTTGGGTGTTAAACGACTGCAAGACTCAAATGGCCTTAGTTTCTGCTTAATACATGCCATAAAGATCAGCCATGACGAATTCAGTAAATGTTATTTAAGGACAACCAACGTCCACACCATCTGTCGGGCCACACTTTAGATTAAAGCATTCTAGTCGACGTAAAACGAATATGGTGGAATATTCTGATGTGAATCCTACTGGATATAGTTAAGTAAGGGTTTCGGAGTCAATCCATATCGGCGGCCGTTCCTGGATAATTGCAGTGAAAGCTTAATAGAATCCATTCAATAAGGAGATGCCAGATAGATTTCAGGATCGGATCTAAAGCTTTTTCAATCTAATACATAGGTAAACGTTTCGTTTGGCTACAATCAGAAAAAACACGCTTTACCTATATTCCTAGTTCTGCCATAACTTCTTCTACAAATATAAAACGCTATAAAAAAAAAACAGTAAACATATTGTATTCAAAATTGTTTCATTTATTAGACCACAATATTGATTATTAAAAAAAATTTGATTCACTCGAAATGACTGCCTTTTGCTTTAACACAAGCTTCCAAACGGTGTGGCCATTGGGCTAGATCGTGGGCGCTTCTCTGGTTAATGCTGTTTTAAGGCTTTCCAAATTTCTGTGAGGAACCTTCCAGGCCATGTTCTCGAATTCTGATAACAAACCATAACCCAGTGGATTCAGATCTGGACTTCCCGACGGACAATCGTCTGCTGCTATAAATCCAGGGATATTCACTCTGAGCCACTCCTGCATGGTTTTGGCTTTGTGCTCTGGAGCAGAGTCCTGTTGGACTATCCATCAGTATCCATTGAAGAGAGCATTGGTCAAACCCCTCACAACACCGTCTGGCACATCTTCTTGGTAAACCTTTGCACCAGTTTTTACGCCTTTTTCACAGAAATGGAGGAATGTAACACCATGGTGAGAGACCTCCCACAAAACCATTACGGAAGCTGGATGATGTCCACGTTAAACCCTTGGAACAACTTTTTTCTCTTACTTAGAAGAATTTTGTCATTTTGTTTTTTGAAAACTTCTTCCATGGTAAAAATTTTCTCATCCGTAAACAGAATGTTTTCATGGCCATTGTCCGAGTGCTACTGCAAAAGTCGCTTGCCTCTTTCCAGCCTAATTTTTTTTAGTTGAGGAGTTAGAAGATGACCCGTGGACTGACGATAGGCTTTCATATGCAGATCATCCCGAATCAGCCTAGACATGGATCTGGTTGATACATCCAATTCCTTGGGCATGATCTTCTGCTTCCTAAGGGGATTTCTTCTAATTCATTCACGCACTGCCTTTGCTACCACATTCTTACGGACGACGCGCGGGCTACCACTTCTTGGCCTGTCCTCTACTCTATACAATTCGCCGAAGTGAGCAATAGCCGGATAAACGAATATTCTCGATATTCCGAGTGGTTTTAGCGACTCGAAAATTTGGCCAGCACACTTTCCGCACCTTTGCAACGTTATTATCGCGACTCGATTCTCTTTAACTCTCCACTCCATGTTAATAGTCTGTAAACTGAAACCGAACTGACAAGTATTCTTCACTGATCAGTGCATGTGTTCTGAAAAAAAGTCAACGGTTCTATTTCCGTAAGGAGTTTTGTACGATAAGCGCTGGAAATTGTACGAGTATAACAGAACTTATAGCAGGACTAGACACTACATTTATAGACACTTTAAACTGACCTTCTTATTATTCACAATTGGCAGGCTTTTGTCTCCTGAAAAGTCGCAAAAGGATCACTCGTAGACTATAGCTCGCGAGATATTTTGAAAATTATTTCTTTGATTTTAGATTTCAGCATAAAGAGTGTTTAATTCATTGCACCCGAGTCTGATACATACATATACTGTCAGTTACTCCTTGTGACACGCTCAAAGGTATCACCACTGAGGCAAGAAGGTCGCCCCCAAAGAACTACTGGGAGATATTTGTCATATTGCCCAAACTAATGAAATTGTTTCCCGCTTCGTCTTTAAAAATTTGTATACCAACTCTCTGGAGTCTTTTAGTTTTCTACTGTGTAGCAATTGATACAATAGTTGTGTACCTCATCAACTTTTTATATCTCCGTCTATAATCTATCTGTTTTTGAAGCACACAAAACTGATTTTCTATTTTGCATAACTTGCTATTCATCGTTATTTTACTCGTATTTTTCGTTTTGTTTCTTTTATCTTATACGAGTATTTTGAATATTTAAATTTTGAATTAATTCGTAATCTACATGTAATGGAAGTGCCTCACTTTGCAAACTCTCATTGGCGTCTGTTGGTAAACGTTATACGAGCATCTACACGCAAATTCCAGTAAAATTCCATAAATCTCTTCTCAGTTAATCGAATACTAATATTTACTCAATCACCTCCATTTCTGTGTTCGCAGCACAATAATGAGATTTTAATGATCGGGGGAAAAAATATCCGCACTTTTGAGCTAAATTCTTTGAAAATTGGAAATTTTAAAAAAAAGAGAGATAAAAAAGGAAAAACCTTCCACTAATGACGCTGCCAACATTTCAAAATTCACGTCAACAAGTTTTGCCGTTTTGGTCATCGTCGTTGGTTGGTATCTGTTTCCAATGCACCACCAGACAACCATTAGACAATTTATTGCCACACTTGCAGAACCAGAATCAGTTATTGGCAATCATTATTGAAAGTATGAAGTAGCACCCGGGCAATATGTAAGACACCAACTTATGGATGCTTGTAAGAGTATCTTTCTCATTGCACTGAGTACGAGTTGTCTTAGAGAAAGTTGATATTAGGAAGAATTTTAATAATTCAGTCCCGTTGAGAGACGGCAACTTTATACGAACTTATAGACACATGTACTTGTACTTGCAGACGGTGGTGGTCAGGTGATCTGTCCACCTGCTTGGGAAAGATATTTGTCGTAGTCCAATGATCGGATGAGTGATATCTTTGATCATGGATATCAATTGAAATACACAAATAGAAAGTGGTCTGTTATGTAATGAAGTACATGCATACATTTGTTTTATTTTATGGGAGTTTGTGTCTTCCTGAAATAGGATAAATGTTTGGTCACACATTAATTAGGTGTTTGTCTATTGGTACGAGTGAGTATGTGTAGAGTGTACGAGTACATAAACAAAACGCTGACAATTTTGACAGACGGCTGAGAGATAAGTTGTATTTTTAGGCACGTTCGCTTTTTGAAGTGTTATGTAGTGAATAAGTGTCATTTGGTTTCAATACACTTGGATGTCAGACACTAGTCTTGTTTTTTGTTTTTTTTATTTGGTTTGCCACAGACTTCCGTCTAATGTTGGTAGTTTTTTTAAGCGATTTTTCCACAGTTGGACTTCAAAATCTTTCCTATAACATCTGCATTTTATGTGACATCAGTGATATTTCTTGTGTTATGCGGATACCTGTAAGACCTCATTTTTTCCCCTGTCCGAGACAAGTATGTTTAGGATGACTCACTTTTCCTTGGGTCAGGTAAATTGCCACAGAACTATCTCTGATTGATGATTAATGAACTCCGGTCGTATACTACATATATTTGTCTACAATTTTTCATTAGTTGCTTTGCAATGATAGACTATTTTGTATCAGTCAAGTAGTATACCATGGAACGAACACGATATTTGGCATTCCATATAAATAATTTTGTATTGTAATTGAAATAATTGAGGTTTCCGCGTTAGATCAGAGATACATCGAACTCCAAAACGGATTGGAAGTACAGATCTGTCTGAAATGGGAGAGAAACCCCATTGGACACGCTTAAGGAAGGTGTTTGGCGAATAGGTCAAATATTCTGTAAAGAACCTAAACGGTGCCCTTACCAAACGTTTTCAACTGACGTGTTCTCCCACCCGTTCTAAAGTGCACGCACTCATATATGGATTACTACTTATGTAGCTGTATTGTCTGTTGTACGTAATCGACAATTGCTGCACTAGAAATGCGATTTAAGTAGATTCTTTCAAAATCAAGGTTCTCTTTGGGAGAATCAGGAATCGGACTGGCATCATCAGCATTGTTTATCCAACAATGTTAAATATTTGGGTATCATCCTCGATACCAAATGTTTTTCGGACTAAACAAGTCAAGAAGCGCTGTCGGCTTTCTGCCAGCGTAAGTGAGCTTCCGACAAAATATTGTTTTTATCCTCGAGGGGATGACATCCACCATCAGGCCTATCCTTGCTACAGGGAATTCCAATAGGAACTTCCGCACTTTGACAGTTGATAGCGGCCATATTGTTGAAGCTACATCTGTCAAATTGGTTGTCATTTATTCAGTCTGTTTTGCCAAATCACCATAAACGGACATAGCGTTCAACAACACGGGAAAATGATAAAATTGTTTTATCAAAATGTGTGATCTATTCAGGCAGCGTTTCGCGCGCTTCGCCCATTTTACGGTCGCCATAATCGTCCTACCGAGAGGACTATTCGCAGTGTGGTGCATAAATTTGAGTCCACTGGTTCAGTAAACGATAAACAAACACCCGTACGTCGACAAAGCGCAAGATCGGCCGAAAACATCGCCGCTGTCCGTGAGAGTGTGCAGGAGAATCCGAGGTAGTCGATTTCGCGTCGCTCACAAGAACCCGGCCTTTCGCAGACCACAACTTGGCGAATTTTGCATCGTGACTTGGGCCTGCACCTGTACAAAATTCAACTGACCCATGAGCTGAAGGTAAACGACCATAGCCAACGACGTGTGTTCGCTGAATTTGCTCAATGGGTAGGTACGTCAACAAACAAAATTGTCGAATTTCGGACAATACCAATCCACATGAGATCCAAGAGCGTCCAAAGCATCCCGAAAAAGTCACTGTTTGGTCTGGATTTTGGGCTGGCGGCGTCATCGGTCCATATTTGACAACGACGTTGGCCAGGCCATCACCGTCAACGGCGAGCGCTATAGGTCGATGATTCCCAACTTCTTTTGGCCTGAATTGGATGATTTGGAAACCAACGACATGTGGTTTCAATAGAATGGCGCTACGTGCCACGATAGTTGGGAATTCTGCACGAGCGATTTGAGGGCATGGTCATCTCACGTGGAGGTGATGTGAACTGGCCACCGGAGTTCATGCGATTTGACCCTGTTAGACTTTTTCTTCGATAAGTCTTTCAAACGAATAAAAAATTTCGATGATATCTCACACACATTTTGTTTTATTTATACTTAAAGATAGGAAGCGCTTAATGAAAGACCCTTTATAAACGCGCTGATGAATATTTCTCATCTTTAGATTTATACCGTGGGCTACACTCTCTATCTACCATTAAAAGAGAAGTGGTCTTTGGTATACATAACTCGTATTTTATGACTGACACAATTACATTGAAGCACCGGTTGCTACGGAAATACAATGTCGGCTTTGTATGGCTTTAGCTGACATCTGAGACAGGAAAGGAATGTATTCAGATCTTCATTGACCGCTGCAGAACCGATTTATTATGAGCTACACTCCTAGACGTTTCTACTTGTTAAATAAACTTGCCTCTCATTCAAGTTAAAACTTATGACTTTACTGTGAGGAACAGGTGGAGGGCGTGACGTATAGTCATGTCTTAATCCCCGTTCAGATATCGCCAATGAACTTACTAAACTTACCTGAACTCCTGTTGCGACTGCACTGTCCTTCGTTAGAGTACACATACGAGTACTATGCGAGTTTATGGCCCTGTTCGCATTAAGGAAGCAATCCTTCCTCGAATGTATATTTTAGCTTGAAGAACTCTACCGGACGATCACTCTAGAGATAACTTCAGATAAACGTTCAGGGTGGTTCTGAAGAGGACGTTTTTCTTGCGATTTATCGCGATCAGTTCACAACCTGATGCTTTAACTTTCTATATAGCCTCTATCCATTATTTCGTCTATATCGTACATGTACGGCTTGACTCTGGGTTTAAGCAAGACCAAACCTTTACTATATCGGTCTTCAAATCAATCGTTCCATTCTCTTCTTTACTAGGTTATTCTTGCCACATCGCGGGGCAAATGGGATCGAGATTGCTGGTATGCCGCCTTGTTTGAATTTCTGTAATGCACTGTTGAGATGGAGAGGAACTTGCAAATGTCTTTGATTACAACAACAACATGTTTGGGCCACGTCTGCAGCAATGAAGACAATCTTCATTGCGACTTTTCTAAGCCCCTGACGTGTTCTTATGTGGAGCTGTTCATTTAAGAGAGCAGATGAATTCCTAGTCGTTACATTGATATCTACTTATATACAAAGGTCTGCAGTTTCTTTCTTCTCGAACTTACGTCCAGCAGTGTTAACATGAGTGAAAGAGCTTGAAAGTCTAAGGGCTTTAATTTTGGGTACGTTTATTTTAGGCTCTAAGATCTAGATCATCATGAAAAAGTTCATAACTTTATGCGAAAAGGGGGATAGATGATATGTCACTGTCCATTCAATTATTCTGTCTCAGACGATGTTACCCGAATTTGAACGCTTACTATCCATTCAGCTTAAGTTAAGAGGAATGGGATCACAGATTCAAGCTACATAAGCATTCGAGGTAACGTTAATGTTTTCTCGATCAGGACGATTTGTGTTAAGACGATTATATCATGTAGTACTTGTATGCAGGACTTTAAGACTTCTTTAAACTTTTGCAAAACACTTAAATGCTCCAGTTTTGCGCCATTCAGAAATAAAGTAACTGCGAGTTAAAGCGAAGAGCTCTTCTTGGCTGGAACAACGATCTGCAGTCGATTTTGGCCACTTCTTAAAAATTATGCTATTCTATGCATTTGGTCTACGCGCTGCGACGCCTTTTGGAAGTCATTAGAGCAATCGGTTCCTCATCAACTTAGTTCTTTCAATGTACATCCACCCTGCTCCACCCTTGACTCTAGCGCCATATACTCGTAAAGTAATGCCTGTTAAATTAATTAATAAATAAATTAATGGCATTACAGTCCGGTGGGGACCAAGAACTAAGAACTCTATACACTGAGATGTTTGTCTTGTTATCATATTTTGTGCAAATAGAAGACTACCTACGGTTTCTTGTCGGCTTTGAACAGTAATAGAATAAGAGACTGCTTCATAGGCAGAAGATTTGACTCGCGGGTGTTTGCCGCCGTTGCCTGACAGGAATCAAACTCAGGAACTTAGTCTTCAAAGTCGTCATAGTCAACAGACCTAAACAGTGCCACCACCACCTGTTGCATGGAATTATTCATCATTCGATCACTAGTAGTTTTTAACAGCAATTGCTTTGTCAAAAATGTCGGAATAATTTTCTGCTGCCACAAAGTGTTTCGTCATGCAGAGCAGGGAAAAAAATATATTCCTCTCGGAGGTGCTGCTAGTGGGTTAGGCGGTAAGTTAGTGTGGTCCTTCCGGAATAAATGGGAATAACACAAAACAAAAACTGTAGCATTTGCAACGAGCACGAAGAGACAGTTGGGCATATCTTTGGCTATTGCTACCGCTTAATCAGAACACGTCTACGTCTTCTAGGTAAGCCATATCTTGAGGCAGAAGATATCACTGCCAACTCATTCAAAGGTATAGCCGAGTTTATTAGAATTTCAGGGATCGTAGTGAGGCCTAATGGTATATAGTGCAACCTCCCCGCTTAATCTAATCTAATCTAGTGTGGTCCTCGTAAAAATGCACTTAGATCAGTTGTGAGTCCATAGTGATTGCACTGGGAGAATGTGCCTTCGCTGCTTCCTGAAAGCAAAGAATTTTCTTGAGCAATTCTTCAAGATCGGCGATTTTGGAAGTGGAACGTCTGATATGTCCCAAAGCAGGATAGTTGCAAAGGAAGTTCGCCACTGATTCCACTTCCTATTTGTCTCTGCAGCTCCCTCTGAGAAAACGTTGTGATGAATACACTCAAGCGCTTCCCAACTCTTCTAATGGCAATATCCCGTGATTATGGTTGTGAGTTTGGAAATGTCTTTTCTTTCGAGGTTGATCAGATATCTTGATGGCTTAGGATCAAATTTGGGCCATAATATTGTAGTCTAGATGTCGCACAGTTGTCTGGATAAGTTAATCTATGACTGGGTATTGAGACCACTTGAAAGTGTATCATTTATTGGACGTAGGAATGAGAGCTTCAGAGTGTTTCTGCACCCAAATGTGACCTGTCTCATCGAGAAATGGACAACAGTCTCTAACCATTTCGATTTTACGGTTTTTCGAAATTGGGATCTGCTTGGCTTCTGTCTGTGTATGTTGCAATATCCGATGCGATTTTAGATTCAGGCATACCCAAGCAGTAGCCTAAAGAATGCTGAGACTTTAGCTTGGAAGAAGGTAAAGTATGTGAGTAGACTGAATGATTTTTGTATGCGAAGGTCCTCAGAGAATACCCCTGCGCAAAAACTGTCAGCCGTCTGAGAAGTTGGAAAATTGACTTATTGAGAAAGATTTCGCGATTGAACTGGACGCTGCAATGAACTTTCAAATAATTGAAAGTCAATTGGACACATTCTGCTTGCCGAACAAGTCTGTATGCAACAAATGTGCAGGCAACTGCTCGTTGGATTTTTTGATGTTAGAAATGGCGAGGAATGGCCTCACGAGCGTGGCGTCAGCAACGTTTTCTTTCCTCAGGAAGCGCGCAGATACCTGGCACACATCGAGAAGCTCAGAGAAGTGCCATTTAACTTGGGTGACATGATGCAGAGGTGTTCCTCAGTATCACACTATCTTGTCTCTTCAATAGCCTAAGATATTTAACAAGTTTGCTTAATATTGATAGCTCGTATCGTTCTTGTTAAGACTAATATTGTATCTAAGCAAGTACTCGTATTTGCAAATGCTATCGTTGGTGCTAAAACAATATTTCTTATCGATCTAGAGCACTTAGCTTTGTTTGTTTGTTATCATCAGCTATAAGTTAAATTCCTTAGCTTATGGGTTTTTAGACATAATTCTCATTTGAAAGCAACAAATTACATGTAAGCTAAAGTGACCAAAGATTAGACCTTGAAGATATCAAAGTTGTTTTTCTGTTAATCGATATAAACAAAAGCAACTCTAGGGCGCCTTCCTATAATGTGTTGCCAATTAGTTGAATTCTGCGCACCACAACCATAACCATGCAAGTATCGTATGTACAAGTCACTCATTTGAAGACTTCTAGCATCTCAATCAGTAAATCAATTCATTGACAATATCTCACATTCACATGCACCCATGGTACGAGCATACTTCTATATGTGGTCATGTCTATGATTGATTGAAATTCCATAGAAATGTGCAAATTACGTCTCGTGGGTAATCTCTTTTCCGAGAGGAGGAACAAATGGCACAAAAACTAAATAGAAGCGCTGCTGTGGTCCGATTCTTCAAGGTCTGAACCCCTGCAACTACGGTCTCCAATCACTCAGTTTGACGATGCTATACAATTTAATTTTTTTTATATTTTTTGTGCTTCCCCTTAATCAACCCCTTTACGGTTTGCTGAATTTCTATTTTTATTCAAATAATCACCATAAGTGGGCTCTATTAAGTCTCTGGTAATACGTACAATAGTTGATGTCTGATTCTCTGATGATAGCCACACACGGAGCGGCAAAGGCAGACTTGTACACTTCAAATCTTTTTGGTCACGTAATACACTTACCCTGTATTCTTAGTGGCACTACCTACAAAGATACGAGTATTCGCATTCGCATTCGCATTCGTATTCGTATCTGCTTAGACAAATTGTTCTGTCTTTCGTCGGAAAGAAACATGTCGCTTAGCAGTCATAGTGTGTACTTTCGTTGTCAGTTCAATTGAATGCGTGCTCTGTTTCGTTTTTGTATTCCGATTTGCACAGTGGAGGTGCGAACGAGGCACTGACAAGGCAGCACCCGCTTTTGAAGTCCCCCCAGTTTAAAAAGTTTGTGGGAGGCTACTTTTGTTACGCCTAGTTGCCATTCTTTGTATCTTCGTATCTTGGTATCCGTATTTGTAGCCGGCCACAATAATAATTGGCAATAATTCAAATTCGTTTCATACGCATTCCACAGTGGGGTGAGATTGCCATTATGGCTGTGTTTGTGCGAATCTGTGTGTGTTCCTTTTTTTTTTCTGGTGGGAGGTGGGGGAGAATAAAAAATGAATCCCCTAGTCGCTTGGGGTTTCTTTGAAGCCGTTGGGGGTTGCTATTGCAAAAGGCATTTGGATGTGAAAGTTTTATTTTATTTTTAATAGACACATAGCCCATACACTCAGAGAGATTAAATTCTTTAATTTTTTATCAGCTAAAGAGTGCAAGAGAATGTGATGTCTGATGAATCCATTATTGTTGTTTGTAATTCCGCACCACAGGGTGAGTCGAATTTTAATAGACCTGAATTGGATTTGTGCCAAAGTTCAAAACATGGAAAACGGTTTAATGGATGCTTTGGCTTGCACAGGAGACTACAACATTTTTGATTATAACCCGAAAAGCCGGTGTAAGCTTGTTCACCCGCAATCTGGGTTTACTCAGATGCTGAGATAAATTTGTATGTCCTTTTTGAGGTATGTGAATGCCGCTATGTCTTATATGTAGCTATTTGCAATCCGAAAAATTTGTAAACGTTCGAGAGCACATAAAACCATAAAAAAACCGACAGATAACACTCTGAGAGAATTAGTTAAAAGTCGGTCTGCTGTTTACAAAAGGAGGAGCAGGAATGTGTAAAATTGGGATAGGGAATGTTTAGCTCATCATTGTCGTTCTTGAAAGACCACCACAAAACAGATATTTGCATTTTCCATATTTTACTCATTGAAAACTCTCTAGACATTGCTAGACAGATGGGGATTCTTATATATGTAGCTTGTGTCCAGAATACTGTTTGGGGTCATAGGCAAATTCAACGGCTATCAACAATATTGGCTTTCAGTCTCCGCCTAACCTCAAAACAAGACAAAAAGCAGAGGAAATTGTTCAGATCCTGAACTCTGCCTTCACTACATGTTTTTAGCTGAAAAAACTCATGTAGATCGCCTGTTTCATTGGGAAATCCCTATCTACAGCTAATAAATTCTAATCATTTACGACTAATTTGGAGGAAGGCTGGAATCTTTACAGGCCGAAAGATTATGCAAATTTCGAAGAGAGCCTCCTAATGGGACTTCTACGAAGAAATCAAAAGAATCGTTGAAACCAGGAGCCTGGTGGTCAAAGCACTCAAAAGTGCTCTATTAGCACCTATACTGAGTCGAAAGCAGAGGCTCTCAGTCTCCTGCTCGGTTCTCACTTCTTAGGGAACCGTAACTTGTTTACAACCGGCAATTATCACCGGAACTGGAAGTGAGGGAAATGTAATAACTCGATGTAGATAGTACTGGACGCTATTTGTGTTGAGGGATGAGGTCACTGATGCGTTTTTTGATGGCTTCAAATCGCCTGACACCAATGTCATATTTCCAGTATACATCAGTTGGCGCCAATTTTGAGGAGATGCCTACATACTCGCCAAGAGCTTTAGACCTCACAGTCTGACTTTCTTACTGGTGAACTGGTGGGAGAAGAATGTGAAGCTTCGTGTTCACTTTATTCCTCTGTCTGAGATGCAATATTCATGATAGCATGGAAGGTCTTGTGAGACTGTATTTTAAAATCTAGTAGACAGAGTTGAATGTGCTTCCGACAAGGAGTAGGGCTGACCATTTTCGTCATCATTGGCGGTGTCCTCGACAACACACCTTTAAACGGCATGTGTAACTCGGTCAAACAACATACCATAAACAAATCACTAGTTTTACGGCTTAAATCAATGCTGGCACACAAAATCTTTGCTGTGGATAAATACTCGTAATGTAATGGATATGTAATGGTGGGAATAAATAGGGGTTGCCCGCAAAGCGGCGTCATATTTTGTTTGTTTTTGGTGATTTTTTGTTGTTGTTGTTGTTGTTGCATTCTATGATTAATGCTTTCAATGGTTCTAACGTCTATGCTCAGACATATGCAGATGATGTAGCTGTTCTGTCTGTTGGATCATGTATAGCGACTGTCTGCTCTAAAGCGCGGGGAACCCTACCATATCAGGTTATTAGTCGACCAGAAATCTACTTCCACTTGATCACGGAAACTGATGTGGTTCTCTTTTTGAGAAGGAATAAGCTGACAGACTTATCCCACAGAGTACATCCGTTCTCTAATGAGGATAAGTACCTGGGTGTCATCATATTACGTCGATAACGGTTTATATATATGGATATACAGGACTATGACAATATGACAAGACAAATTCTATCTCAAGCGTTAATTGTTTGGTGGAACTGAAACGGTTTGTCTCGCTTGCTTGGGATTTTATTTTTTGTAGCACTTTTATTTATTAATTTACTTTACCTTAAATTTACCTTAAAATCAAATTTAAATCAAAACTTATGGTCATGTTGGTCAGTAAATTGTGATATCTACCTTCGGTTAAGGGCTTACACAAATTCAAGTGCAATAGGACTATAATCGAATATCATGGGCTACCATCTCAAGCCCATCTTCTATTTGAAAAGGAATAGTTTTTGGTAAAACTCGCACTGGAATTTTGTTTGCCTTGCGCTCTTACCGTCATTTCGCTCCAATCTTATGGGCATGACGACTGACATCGGAATTCTGGTTTCTTAGGTAGTACGAATTTGACTAATCTTATTCGCAGGACTGTACTTGGGTGAGAATCTAAGGCAGGAAAGGAACGTTGTTAGATGTTCACCAGTGGCTCCAGTCCCTACCTAGGATGTGCTGGTGTCATTGTGGATAACGACAGCCTTAGGCTTCACTAGTAGTCAATCAAACTTGATTGTGTTCTCCAAGCAGAGTCTTATGCAATGCTGATGACAATGAATTGTATTGTTGGGAACAGAAGTGACATCCAACCTGCGCTTAAGGCTTTACAGTACTCCTTCACTTCCCGCCGATGAAGTTCCTAACTAAGGCTCAGACGAGAGTTTCTTAGGATCTAAACTCCCATGGGAAAACTTGCGTCATCTGTTCGTTGACACTTGGATCTCAGATTGCAGACATTTGATACTTTTTTAAAAAATTATTCGAATACTTCAAAAAAACATCTCAACACTCGAGTGGGTATTACTACACTTAAAGTGCCTGAGCATGTGTTAGGTTTTTAGGAAAACGGGACAGAGAGAGAAAGAAAGATATTTAGGTTCAGTGGTTATTTCGCTCCTTTTTAATGGCGAGATTGAATTTAGTTTCCTAAAAAAAAGAATGTCTTTCAGGCACGGCTGGTATTGAACCCCAAACTGTCCGATTTAGAAGCTAGTACACTACCACTTGAGCCACGGTTACCTACAAGGAGTTGTTTCTTAGAAGTCAGGGTGGTTTTTGTTATCTTATAGATTTCTTAACGGATCACTTTGTCTTTGTTAGTCATATGATATTGGTTTTTCGTGAATCTCGTATGGGTCTTCCGGCCCCATTCATCCAAAAATGGGCTTCATTGAAAAAGATCAAATTCGATGACAAATTGTCCTGGCGATCCAACATCCAGTTAACAAATCAGCGACGATGTCAACTTTTAAAATTCGCCGTAAAGTGTCATAAGTGAGGCGCAATTGTTGCCTTCGACGACGCATTGAGGTGCTTGGCTGCTTTTGAACACTTTCGCTCACAGTGGTGATGTTTTGGCGTGTACATGCTGGTCGAGCATGCTGATATGGAGTTTGACCCGATACCGAACTAGTTTCTTCAAAACGCTTCACCATTGTCCGAATTCCGGACTCACATGGGACTGAAAAATTAACGAATTTTATGAAATGTTACTTTTAGTACCTTTGTTACATTGGCGCGGACAGGAAGATTGTCCGAAAGAGAGGGAACGCTTTTTATTGAAGTGGGAAGAAGAAGGATTACTTCCACCCGTCGTTTTTTTCCATATCGTTCCATTTTTGGCATATTTTTTCATTTTAATTTTGATCGTTGATGAGCAAAGAAGTGTGAAGAATAGGAAAAAACATATCTTTTAGGCCAACTGCTCAAATTTAAAAAATAAAAATGTTCCGATTCAAGTGTTCCATTTGTCAAAAAGTCACAACACCATGAAAATGTGAACACGACGTTCATGGTGAGGACTTTCATCCATTCGCCAATGTGAACAGGCGCTTACAAATCACCCATTTTCGTAATAATATTGAATATTAAAAATGCGTTGTTGCATGGTAAACGACTCCATGACTAAAATTGCAAAAGATTGTATGACATCTGTCAAAAATATCACCCTTTGCGGTCCTGTTTGGTGCTTGGCATGAGATCGCTGTTTCTTTGTATACTGACAAAATAAATTCGGATTTGTTCTCGTAAAAGCCTCCTTGACAAAACCTTGGGAACGACTGATTATATCGGCGTCGTCAACGTACGAGTATACCTCCAAGTGGAGTTCTTAAAAATAGGGCCTTGTGTGTAAACACCTGGTCCTGTACACTATCTTCGTGGTTTGGTGAAAAACTACAATATATACAAATAAAGTAAATAAATTGATTGGACAATAGGCCGGTGTGGAGCAACACCTAGTCACCTCACACAAAGAGATGGGCCCACAGTTTTTTGTCGACTTCGGACCGCGACTGAATAGAATATATTTGCAGTCAGAATATTTCACTTTCCGAGTCTTACCATTACTCGCCCAAAGAATAGTGACGAAAGGATCTATTTGGTATCTGTAAACTACAAATTACATATTACTCGTTCAAGGCGACGCAGTAGGATTAATTTTTCCTGAATTCGGTGTTGGTCCTGCAGTGCCGATAAATATCATATTTTCTTCTAGTCTAAAGTGTCGACTTAAATTAAGTTTATCAATTTGCTGGGCAGACAGACACACCGCTGCGTGCTGTAGACGGTCTTGCGACTTTCTCACAGTACCTTGGATAGGAATTCGTTTATGTATGGAAAGAACAATTCACATTATGTGAATAAGAATACTTCTCCCGGTAGTCAAAAATTATTTGTTTTCTCATCTGTGAAGATCTTAAACTTAAACTTAGATACAATCAAGCTCTTATTGTTCGCATTATCATGCTTTTGTTCAATTTATCAAATCGATTCTTTGTTAAAAAGGAGTTATTTGTCGAATAGTCTATTTGAAAGAAAATAAAACAATATCGTTCATATCAAAAAGGAAGTCTTACTTAAGGATAGCGCATGGTTGTGTTCAATTTATAAACAATACGAACAGTATTTGTATAGAATTCACTCCTTTTATTGTCCTTCTTGTCTATCATTATGTTATGGAAAATCCTGTAGCTATCCATATCTACATATTGAGTTTTGTCGTACTTTTAGTATGTTACTTCCGTGATAACAAGAGATCCTTTTTCGTATCATTAGGAATTGTGGAACACTGAACTTCAATGTCCAGTGTTTTTTATAAAATAAAACTTTCAGATATTATATAGTATGCCTACTATGACGCCTACTTTCAAATAACACGATGCTTAACAATTCTATTGTAGATATGTAAATTCTGCAGTGGAATTTCATGGTTTATTGTAGAAATACGCGTTGAGCTAAACCTCTATTTTGTATGAGTTTTGTTTCTTGGAGTACTACTCAGATAAAAGTATAGGCGTACACAGACATCTTTTTATTTGTCTTGCTAATTTTGCGGACAGAAACGCGAATTCTATATAGATAATCGGCATCTGACACATCAGTCCCAAATCTGTCACCTAATCAAGAATAGCCAGGACAGTAATGAGGAAAATGTTTAGCAGGGGCATGCTCTTCATCGCAGGGTGGTTGGCAAACACCTATTTGCCGGTAGGGATACCTGTTATTCCTCTGCAGTCTATTTAAAGAGAGAGCGGAAATTCAGAATTGCATACAGATGTCCGGAATTTCAGCGCCATAGTTGTAGTTATAGATAACTCCCAGGGCGGTTCGAGCCTTAAACAATTTTTTTCTGAATCTTTTCTACATTACATATTCATCAGGGTTCTTGTCTTCCAGCATTTAAATGTGACTTCAGACCAGACAATACTCAATGAATTTAGTTTACCGATCAGTAAAGAGTTTTTTTTTTGAACTGGTCAAAGGAGAAATAAATGTGCAACCTGACTATCACAACAAACACATATGAACCTTGGCTTAACCTATTTTCCACGGTATAATGCACAATGATTAGGAGTGCGTAAACCTCTATCTGGAAGACAAACGCGTACTCATGTAAGCCTACTGAGAAGCGTTCTCTGATGTTATCGTTCTTGACAAGTATAACTAACATCAGTCGAAAACAATTTTTGTTTGAATCCAGGGACGCATAAAAGCCATTTCAATTGCAATTATGCACATGGCAATTGAATCTATAGTATTGTAGCTTCACAAGGCATATTCAAAATATTAAGAAATATTCCTATGCTGCTAAGCTAAACGGTTCTTTCGGGTTTTAGCAAAAGAAACAGTAACACATTAACTTAAGACGAAAGCCAACAAGTAACCGATGCGTACGAGAGGAGTCGTGTTATCGCTGTGATATAAGCTCATACAATTTTTTGGCCTCACGTCTTAGCAAAAACATATTTACACTGCCATAAGATGAACAGCGATTTGGATATTATTCTACACGACTCAGGACGCCTTATATCACTCATTTGATCCAGTCAACTTCTTGCTTCTCATAAAGAAACAGCCTAGATTATCAGAGGACCTTATGAACCTGTTATCTATTGTAGATAGCTCTAGGCATTGAAGTAAATAGATGTTATTCGGAAGCCATCAAAAAGATCGTTGTCATCTCGCGCAAGAGCACTGCCTTATTTGTTCATGTCCGTGTCGACCCACGCATTTTTTTTTCCGATCTCATTGCTCATATACAAGGTGCATTATAAAATCAACAAGACTTTTTAAAGTTATGAACAACAAACATTTTTTTGGCAAAACCGGTTTATTTTATTGAAAATATCCCCTTCCAAGTCAATACAGCGATTTGCACGGTCTAAAATCATGTCGAATGAGTGTTTTAGATCGTCGGCCGGGATGTCCTTCAAGATGTCGGCTTTGGATGGCTTCTATTCACAAAACGCTTTCCTTTCATCGGCAAATGCATTTTTCCGAAAAGGTAAAATCACACGATTCCAAGTCAGGCGAATACGGGTAGTGGTTGACAGTTAAAAATACACAAGTGTCGATCGATGAGATAACGCATCGTCGTGCAATCAATACGATGCACCAATCACTTTAAAACACCAAGATAAAATTGTGCATTAACTTTTGGGACCGGCGGAACGAACTCTCTGCGGACAATGCCCTTCTAATCGAAAAAGCAAATCAACCTTGTCTTCACTTTTGACTTCTGCAAACGCGATTTTTTGGATTTTAACTCGTTTGGCGCCTTGAACTCAGCACTTTGGCGCTTGATTTCTGGATCATATTGCAAACACCACGTGTCAATCACCAGTCACAATGTTATGATGGAGGTTTTTGTTCTTTCTGGCTTCCTTGAAGATGTCCTTCGAATGTTAAATTTTAAGCAATTTTGGGTCTATGCTCAGTTTTGTACCGATGACACAAACTTACTGTCATTTCAGATGCAATAACTCCGCTTCTATTCGACCAAATGTCATACAATTTTGGCAGTACATCAGTGAAGGATCTACCTTTCAGACGTTTTTGAAATTGTTACTTTTTGAAAAGATTAAACTTTCCGATTAATTATGGAATATTATTTCATTCAAGCAACTGCCTCGGCTGGCTTGGCAGCAGACCATTCTGTCAACCCAATTTTTCAATACATTTTCGATGGTTTCGGCCCCTATTTCATGAATAGCTTGACCAATATTGTTCTTGAGTGCCTGAATCGTCTCTGGATTGTTCCGATAGCATCAATCTTTAATGGCACCCCACAAAATAAAGTCAAACGGCGTCTAATTGCAGCTCCGTGGCGGCCAAGCAATATCATCAAAACGACTGACTGCACGATTATTGCACTTAGTGTGCAATATATCGATTTATGTGGTACCTAGGCCCATCTTGCTGGAACCATAGCTTTAAAGCCCAAACAGAGAGAAGATAACGACGCGGGTGGACATTTTACTTCAATTCTTGCTTGTAAGCGAATATTTCGAGACTTTTATGTAAAATTCTCCTCAGGCTAGTGCGATTGATGTTCAGTTGCCGAGAGCTTTAGCGCGTTGAGGTTCTCAGGTTCAGGCGCACACTTTCGGCAACAGCTGCAATATTCTCTGTTGAGCGTACAGGACGAATACGGGAATATGTTCGGTTATCAATCAGCAAACCAGTCTCACGAACTTTCTTCACAAGCTTGCGTACACCAGCTGCATTATTTCGACCGACATTTCTTTTCAAAATTCGCACTGTTTCGGCAACACAGCATCTATTTTAGAAATAACTTTGCAATATTTCCCAACGTTGACCAACCGCTTGAACCGATCGATTTCGTACCGCGAAAATACAATACGGAGTTTCTGAGAATTTGAGAATTTTTTGAGCGCATCCGCATAGGAGCTGTCAGTGTCAAAATAACTGACATTCTTAAAAAGTCCTGTTTATTTTGGAACGGACTTTGTATATTAGTTCTATGTTTCATATGATGATTGATGTACTGACACATGTCATCAACGTTGCATTGTCAGAATATCGATTGCAATAACTAGCTGGTACTGTCCAGCCCCTTGCTTATTGTCACGAATGCAACCAGATTGAGGGCCTGCATTAATCTAAACATCCTGCTGGGTGGACCTCTTTACCTTAAATAAGATATCAAAGACATTAGAGTGGTCAAGTTAAGTAAATCACTGTATGTATAATCACTGACAGACTTGGTTGCGCACTACGCATACATGTATATCGTCGGAGGTTAATTAATTTCCTAAGTAGATGGAATCTTTTCACAACAAGTGCACGTTTCTCCCGTCTTAGGATTAATAAAGTTGCATGTCGAATTTATCGTATTTTGATAGACGGAAGAAAGACATCTAATATTGAATACGTCGACACATTCCGAGAGGCCAAGACTGATTTGGATCATTACCTGCGGATATAAGGTCATCAGCACCGAGCAAATATTTGATCGTTTCACCTAACTTTTGTCAAAGTTTTGCACCTGATTCAGGTGCGTTGGTGCTGTTGATACACCATGGGAAAATGCTGCTGTGGAAATAGAGTTCGAAAATGCTCTAACCAAAGCCTGTATGGACAATCAAGGGAACATCGAAGTAGATATGTAGTCGCTACTGAGAATCATTATTCATTTCTATTGACTGTTAAATCGCGAACATACAATAGAACTCTCAGACAGAAACGAGGTGAGGATGCCAATATCCAAACTCAAATCCATAGGAGCCGATGGCTTAGCCGCAGAACTTCTCAAAATTTAAGGAAATAATTTGGTAAGAAACATGCACAAAATAATTTGTTAAATTAGACCGGAGAGTGGTATGGATATGAATAGAATCTCAGCATGGTCTGTCTGATTCTGAAGAAAGGAGATTCCCTGAATCGCGCCAACTAAATGGACGTAGAGCGCTGCTAAACATTTTATGCCATATCTTTGCTGCCTTTTTTTATTAAGCAAATGCCCAATCGACCAAGAATTCTGTGGCAGATTTGAAGGATATCCAATCGATACCCACCACTTCTTCAATGGTATAAGGCTTGGCTTGTAAAGTCTCTGCAGGATAAATCTGCAAAAGTTAGTCTGAACTAGAATTGTAAAGTCCTCTGAAAACAAGTCGATTCTGCCCAAATAATGCATACTACCTTGTATCTCTGATTTTTTTAAGCACCTACAGCATCTGAATGTTTATAACGTGTGTATGTAGACAAATATAGGCGAACCAATTCAAAAAGCTTTTACCGGGGTTATATAACTTTCTCTTGTACCCGAGCATAGGTTAGTGAGGCTTATGTGAAAGAAGTCTGCTAAATGACAACTAAAACTGTAAGTCAAAACTTTTATGCGAATCCAGGGCTAAAGATAACTAGTGAAACTTCTGTTATCAACTTCTATTATCAACTTCTATTATCAAAACGTACGAGTTAAGCTGATTTTTGTGTTTAGTTTTATGGCACAATGAAACCCCTGATGAATTGGCCTTTGTGAATTCGAAATATGTACTCAAGTGCACTTCAATAGGTCGTAACTCGAGATGTGAATCCATCTTGTAGCACCACTTGTGCACATGCTATAATAACTCGTAGCATTAATTTATCTAAAAACCTATTCCACTTAAATCACAGAAAATTTTTAGATGTATTCAACTAAAGCAGATTAATGAAGGGAAGTTGTAAAAAATTTGTGTAAGAAATTAAATCAATAAATCCTTAGAGGCTGAGTTTCCATTAATACCTTCGCACGTAACTCAATTGCCTATAAAATCCATAATCCACTTCAATAAATTAACCGACACCCCTTTCCTTTTCGAATTGCAATGTGCTTTTGAGTGCAACCAATTCTAATGGACCAAAGTGGTTTAGTTCAATCCTCGCTTAATCCCTGCATCAGTCGATGTCGTACCCCATTGGAAATTCTTGATTCTCGATTTAGTTTTCAAATAAATCCTTTTAAATGGCATTTCCGAATGATAGATATGTCTGTTCTTAATTTCTTCATGCGCAAACGCCACGCCGCCGTACCGTTGTATATTCGTTGTATTATGAGAGTACGGCACCCTCTAAAACATGTCTTAAAATTTTTAAACAAATATCTCTTATGGTCTATTATGTAATTTCATATCCAAATCGAATATTTCAAGTGTTTTCAAATTCAAGTGTATGGGAGTGGAGGCGGAATTCGAATAAGAAAATAAGTTCCTTCCGTCTGCGTATCTACTGGCATCTGCGCCATATACGAATATCAGGGGGTCATGCATCTGGTTTTATAAAGACCTCTGCAACCCATCAATCAATTCTTGAGGACCTTATCTAACAAAACTGGCATCCCTATATCGAATTCCACTAATACCACCATCCTGCATTCCACTTTATGCTGAAGTAGGGGGAACAACCTAAAACAGAAACAATTTTCATTAGTATACGCTATAAATGAAATCAGAATCACCCTATAACGTTGATGATTATATATCCAAAGTACTTAATATGTCGGCTATGCTTTGCTGTACACGAGTACGTACGACCATCGACCGACCCTCCTCATTCAGTGTAATTTTGTCGCGGCTACTATCCGAACGCATCACACCACAAATCGCCGCCGTCGCCTGCATGAATTCTCCTTGGGAACAGAGCAGGCAGTGTTTTATACTCGTATCGTGCTCGCATTCGAATAGAAAGAGAACTTTGTCAGATACTTTTGTTGTGTACTTTAAAGAAAACACCCGCACGGATATTATTATATGGAATACACATCATATGTAGTACTTACACATCTACATAGGGAAACCGCAGTGCGCGCGCGGTATTATTATGGTCCATTGAAAGAGAGCAGAGCAACAACACCATCAACCCGTGAGATATAATCTATTCGTACAAAATAAATTCAGAGCAAAAGATACTCGCACAAAACAGAGAGCATTCGATAGAACACACAGTCTCCTTGATCGCTTCAACGAGAGTAATCGAGTGCGTCTAAGATGTAGTAAACGCGCTACGCGAAATTTTCTATCAACATTTTGAAATACATTTTATTTTCTTATAGAAAAAATATTTAACAATCTGTATGTGAAATTACTTCAAGTGAAATACGTCAAAAATTAACTTTAATCAAAAACAGATAACCACAACAGTACTCATATCTAACAGCCAATTCGTTTATGTGGCTCCCAAAGTTGTGAGAATATTACTTGTGCTATCTATTAGCTTAGTTGAAGTGCCTTATCTGAAAAAGTTTTGTATAGATAGTCATGGATTTTCGTATGAAAATCATATCTTAATCACTCATACACAGTGTTTGGTAGTGATAGTGCGATAGTGCCATAGTGATTCAATCAACAAATAAAACAAAAAGTTGTTACTCACTTAACGAGTACCTAACACAAACTTGAGTACGAGTACGAGTGTAAAAACAAAGGAAACAATTTCATTTTCAAAAAGGATAAACAGTTTTTTAATTGGTACATACGAGTATTTCGAATGCAAAATCAAAAGTTTCAAAACATCCACAAGCCGAAAGCTAGAGTGTTAATGAGTTTCTGAAAATAACCCAATATAAGGTTGTACAGTACATATCTGTAACGGTATACGATTAACGATACTACTCGTACACAATTGAAATTCCATTCTTAATTGCAATGGAATTTATGAATTTATTTCCTTCTCTGAAAAACCAGCCTCTTCGTTGCAGTTAAAAGTCAGAAATTCTTTCCAGCAGGTTTGGTTGCAACGAAACAGATGCCCGTAACATCAGCATCATCAGTGTAAACTCTGTGCTTTTGCAGTGTACGACGGATTATATGTACGAGTATCTTGATCTGGACAGTCAAAATATAGAACAGAATAAATATTTACTTAAATAGGATTGGGAAATAAATTCTAAATTGAAGAAAAAATAAGTGAAATTTGGGTGAGATACGTCCGACTATACGAATACGATGTACGGGGTAGTGGTGATGGATATCATTTTTTTTTTAGAACACTAACAACTGGTTCAAACGAAATAGAAAATATCTTGGAGATTTCATACTTTTGCATGATAGTATTTCTGCGAAGTGCCTTGGTATTATAATTTTTTTCTTACAAAAAACGAGTATTTAGATGCAATTAGTAAGTTGGACATGTGTACTTCCCATGTGCTCTACATGGCAACAGTTTGGGAAGTGGGTATTCATTGTTTGTGAGCACTTGAATGTAGGCCAAAATTTTAACAAAATGTTTCTTGCTTATAGTAACTGTTGTACAATACAATATGTTTTCTGCAAATACCGTCAGTTGAAGTTTTTTGATTGAACTAATTGCCACCGTCATAATCCAATATTGACTGTGGTCTACACCTTTCATTTCAGTAGACTCTACTCTTTATGAAAAATTGGCTTATTCCAAAGTTCAAAATTTTATGGTGAATCTTTCAAAATCAGCAGGCCTTCAAGATTATATTTCATGAATCACACTTCATCTTTCTTCTTTTTTCTTTTATATTTTATTGGTAATGTTCGATTCTATCGACTCTTTCTAAGTGCCAAAGCTCCTTTTCGGCTGTTCAGCGGCATACGAGGAGCTCATGGAGTCGATGGATTCCAGAGTATTTCAGCTTCGGTGAGGCAATACTATTTTCTTTTGCTTTTGTATAATAGGATCTATACATTTACGGTCCGTTATCTCATAATGCTGTTTATTGGAGATACGATTTAATCAAAACATTTGTAATTTGTTTCCCCGATATCGATTTACAAAGGTTTGCGACTTGTCTGGGACATTTACAGTCACTTTCCGGGAACTGCAGGCATACAATAACAAAGGTTTAACGTTTGAGGGTGAAAGACCCAGCTTGGTGTATAAGCTGATTGCTCTGTTTTTCCACATTTTAGGCAATTTATCGTATGCAGCCTAAGACTTGTCTGGGACATTAACGGTCACTTTCCGGGAACTGCAGGCATACAATAACAAAGGTTTAACGTTTGAGGGTGAAAGACCCAGCTTGGTGTATAAGCTGATTGCTCTGTTTTTCCACATTTTAGGCAATTTATCGTATGCAGCCTAAGACTTCGATTTGCGGCTGTAAACATCTTATTCGGTAACACTGCCATGACATCCGAAATTATCTTTTTCCCTGACCTGTTGTGCTGCAATGCTGATATGGTTTAAGTGTTGGAAGCAAAACGGACAATTTTTATTTTGACGGAGTTATTCCACATTACTACTTAGGTGTCCATATTACTGTATGGAGGTTTTAAATATAGGAGGAAAGTTTTTATTGGATTCCGCCACTTCCTTTTGACAGAGTGTTCCGCAAAACATCATCAATCACCAACATAAAGAGCAGTGGAGGTAGTGTGATGCATTCGGTGCAGCCCAGGATCTCAAGTTCTTCAGCCGATCTACCTCTATGCAACGCGTGACACTCAACACCTTCATAAGTTGCTTTGATCCAAATTAATTTGAACGCTTCTCATGGTTTTGGCACAATACACTCGTAGAACCACTCTGTGTATACTATTTAGAGCTTTTTCGAAATCTGTGTACGACTCATCCCGTAAGGTCTTAATGTGGTAAACGGGGGAGCAACCAGAACTGAGATCTTCCTGTTTATTGTCCAGGATACCTTCGACATGTTCTTTAATGCGTTGAAGGATAATGCTGGCTATTATATTGTATTAACAATGCCAAGAAAAACTCAGGCGCTCTTTTCAAATTTTACACTTTGCTAGTTAGCTTTCTTTGGGAGTTTGACAAGCATTTCTTCTCTCTATTCTCTATATCCCAATACTCTATCCACTATTGAAGGCAGCAGGTCTGAAGTTATTGCAGGCGAAGTGGAGTTCCGCACAAAGGCCATACATTTTTGCTGCTTTGTGTGACATGAGTGTTTATATCACGGCAATAATCCCAGACGTACGGAAGCGCCGTGATGCGAATTCTAGAACTTTGGGCGTTGGATAGCACGTCTTGATTAAAGCTTCAGGAAAGTGTTTCATTCACTTCCATTGCTTGTTATATTCAGGGATCTGCAGAGGCTAGTCCGAGCTCTTCACCGAGTTTTGGCATAAATTAGGGCCACCTGATAGTTCTAGCGACTATGGTAAAGTATTTATTTGCCGCGTACACGCGACAACACTCTCACTATTATGCAGGACAGAGGATTGAGTTCACTTCTAACCTTCTGCAGAGGTGACTATACTCGTAATGGGTACTTTAGGTTATCTGTGCTCTTAAACAAGGTATGTCTTCAGGTATCAATAGATAAGACCGTCATGTTTTGGGTATGAGTAATAAAGGTATAAGATCTTTTACAAAAATTAAAAATTAGAATTAATAGTGCAGACTAGGTATACAAAGTCTCTAACTTTCTAAAAGTTATACATAACCGTCTGAAGTGACGGTCTATCTGAAAGTCTGTAGACTTTTTGTGGATGGAAGTAGTTTATGTGTATACTACGTTTATGAACGTAATACTGGTATTACTCTGCGTCGGTCTAATTATGTCCACATCGTCGGCGTATAGGAGCAATTGAACGGTCTCCTGAAGGATTGGGCCCAATTTTCTCAATAGCGATAGTACCGAAGATCTCAGTGAGGTTTATTAAAGCCCATGGTTGGGCAGCAGGACGAGATTGGGAGGAGTATCAAAACTTTACATAGCTCTGCGTACCTCGTTCCTAGAATAAAAAAGGTGCGTATTGATCTGAAAGTGGCTAATTCCAAGACCAGTTGTAATATGAGGGTTTGGTATATGGGGACTTTTCTGGCCCACTGGTATGAACCAAACAGATTGTTTACAAAACCTTTTAAAAGTTCACACAGTATAGTAAATTAGATCTTGTAGACGATATGATGTTGAGGAGTCCTTTATCTATATATGTAGTTATCGCAGTTTTTCCACAGGGCCTCTTTCGCTGTGAATTGATTGATGAATCATCTTCAAGTGTAGCTCCAATATCAGTGAGACTTTTCCATGTCGGCCAGTAGATGTGTTCTCGTAAACATAAATAATTATTTGCCATTAAACATGAGAGACCCATGACCCATGGTTCTGATATAGTCCTATTTTACAAATAAAGTGACTGTGCGCCCTGAATTGGAGTTGAACACGGGTTTCAAACGTTTCGCATCTTGTAATACCTATGTGGTAAACTAATGAGCATTTCAGTCGAAACCATGTTGCAGCATAAGGTGGAATGTTATCCATAATTTCGTTATAATACAAATAAAAAACACTGGTCCACCGGATCACTCAACTAGTGAAGAAATTATTGTAAAACAGGAGGTATTACGTTGGTGTTGGACGGTGTCAATTAACTTGTGTCACCTGGAAAACCTTCTAAGTAAAACTCAAACAGTTTACAGATGGTGTTCTATCTCCTGACCTACTAGGGGGGTGATCATGATATTTTTATAATTCTGATCTCGAAATAGGAATGTGAAATAACCTGCCGAAATAAAGGAATACTGTATTGCCTACCGCCAAGTACCTAAATTTGTCCAACTGCATACTTAGCATTTAGAGAAAATAGCATTTTCTGAAATAGTTTGGTGATACAACGAAATCGGTTATTGATGAAATATTGTAGTAAGGCATCAACTAACAATAGTAAGGCATCAACTTTCACGAGTAAAATGATCTGGCAACCTTTTGTATGAGGTACTACAATACAATACGTACTTATATTATTTGGCTACACACACGAATGTATGCTTCCTTCTTCTCTAAACGTGATATTATTGCCTAAAGAGGTAAATACAGTCTTGCAAATGAGACCAGACTCCGCATCAATTAGCAGGTGAACTGCTAGCTAAGTAAATATGCGAAATTTATTAACAAAATACACATAAGAATTTTTGCAGTAATTGGCCTAAGATTTGTATCTACCGTTGTTTATAAAAAAAATTAAACGCTCTAATGGATTTTTCCAAATTGGTTAGCTGTG
This sequence comes from Volucella bombylans, assembly GCA_949129095.1. NCBI lineage: Eukaryota > Metazoa > Arthropoda > Insecta > Diptera > Syrphidae > Volucella > Volucella bombylans. The sequence goes on from OX422140.1 coordinate 65,477,406, forward strand.
TTTTAGTAAACAATTTGCTTCTGATCATAACTTCTGATTTAGTGGAAGACGTTCTTCGGTTTGATCTAACAACCTCGTCATGTAAATGTGTCAAGGTGAGCTTTTTAGAGCAGATATCGTAACTCACAAGGGATTGCATTCTGATACGTGACAAGTTTTTCAATCGCACATACTCGTACATAGTCATATGATTATGTTACTGAGGTTGGAAATATCACTTCTTGATCAACTCTCTTGATCGCTCACGATCGAGTATGGGACATATTAGTCTAGATGTCTCGATAAATCCACCATTAAGCTCTAGAGACTATGTCATTTGTTTGGTGTATGATATTGGTGGTTTGGCGTTTTCACTCTGTCCCTTATTTGTTTCTAAAGATCCGAGTGTTTTTAAATTCTTCAGCGACGTAGCTCTCCCGTTGACGTCCGAGTGTCCCGATACCCAACAGCATGTAATTTTGAGCTGCTTATCCATCTTGTTGAGAAATGCGCAGCAATCTCTAACCACTGCTGAATCTGAAGTGACCGAAGAAATAAATCGGACTTCTGCTTGGCTTTATATTGTATATTGCAATATCCGACGCGTGTATTTGATTCAGACTGAGCTAATCCCCGACCTGATGATTTACTGAGATTTAAGCTTTGTAAACTGAGGACTTGTATAGCCAACGTCTTTGGCTGTGTTAGGTCCTTCATTTGTCCTTCCAACTGATTGAAGTCAATTTGATTTTGTTATTGGCTAACTCAAATGGAAATACTTGGAATAAGTGCACTCAACTCCTACCTTTACTTTATAAAAATGTCTATTAATTGACTATCATACGCTTTTGAATTTGAATACCCGCACCAGGAAATAATTTAGTCCACAAATATGTTATACACAATGCACCACGGGTGACCTTCTAAAGCAAAATTAAAACGAAATTGTGGAACTAAGTGTCGTAAGTGTTGTGTGACTGCCCTAGAGTATTATGCCATAACATGTTGTGACTACTTAAAAACTTAAGCGACTTAAATTGATTGAAACTCTTCCTACACCACCAACAAATCATCCACTAAAGCAAATTTCTCACAAGGTCGTCTTTTTTCGGACGACGCCAACGCTTATAATATCAAAAAAAAAAAATAAACATATTGTATTTAACTGTCAGAGTAAATGATTTTTCACTTTTGAATTTTATCTTTTCTTGTTGAAAGAGAGAAAATGCCAGAATTTCACGGGGCTCCTTACTGTCCAAAATGTACCCAAATTTACAGAGCCTTATTCCCAGTTACACTCCAAACTAGAGAGCGAGGTATAAAGAGAGGACAACAAAAAGAAAAAAACATTCTTCGCTGTGTGATTCAAAAATAAATTCTGATTTCACTCAATCGAAAATGGCAAACAACGAAATTGAATAAAATAAATCCAACCCTACTTGGCAGTGCTTTATTATTTTTTTTTTGTAAAAGCACGTGTGCAGATATATTTTCGTCTGTGAGTGTATGAGCCATGCCATTGAAGTGAATATAGGTATGATTGCGGCGCGAAATAATGGCTGACTTAAAAAACTTTTTGTACGGGAACGCGTTGTATGTGACGTGTACTTGAAAACATTCAGAGGGTATTCTATTCAGCCCTCAACCCCTTGAGTGTGATTTGTTTTTTGTTTTTGTTTTTGCACTGAATGGTGCAATGAAAATGCAAAAAAAGGAGTTCCTTACCATGGTAATCGTACACACGAGGATGTGCATATATTCCTACTGAATGCCGTGTGCCGTAAACGTGATGTTCATTCGCTTAGCATGACATTTAAAAGGGCGTGCGAGAGAAATGTTTATGAAGAAACCAACAGTGCCGACGACCAAGAGTTTTAAAAGAGCGCTGTTAAAGATAACTAAGATGGTTGTGAGGCACTTCCGTCAGGAGGGGAATTCCTCTGCCGTTGCAAGGACAATGGCATTTAAATGCAGGAATCGTCAGAATTGTCGGAATTGTAGCTTTCCACCCGAGGTGGAACCGGAAGTGGATGTGTCTGGTTACTTTTTTTTTTGGGTAGCAAGGCTGATTTAAAGACAACAGACGTGCTATGACGAATTTTTAGTTATCTTTTCGGTTCCATAAGTGCTTTCGTTGAATTTTTATTTTGAATTTGGTTTCCACCCAGTAGTAGTTATTTATCGCACATTTCTATCGTAATACTCGTATCTGTTGTTACATTACCGATTAAAAATACGACTTTATCAAAACTCGGCGGAAATGCAAATTGAGGGCAATAAGTGAATCCAAGCCAACCCTGTTTATCAGCGCTTAGGTGTTTGTCTGTTTATCTGTGTAATGACAAATGTTACAAAATTCGAGTACCATACGGCATACACGTATCACCTATCTTACGTTGTAATTCAAATTTCAAATGAACAAAAGGGACATCTGAATGTACGCGTATGAGTCAGGGTGCGAGTTTAAATTGGTATTCATGTAGCCCTTCCGGTCAAATATTTGGAAATCTATTGTACTTTTGTCGAGTCATCTTTTGTAGTTTTTTTTTTGTGATATAGTAATCTCAATTAGAAGATGGACCTAACTCAATTAAAAATTTAAATTTAGTTTTACCTTCGAATTCAAGAGATACTGTGCCACTTTCTTAATTCGACAGATGCATAAAACAATTGCAAATAATTTCATTTTCTCATCTATTGCGTACACCATCCATGCATCTGTTTGAGCACGCTCAGTACGAACTACCAAAGGGATGAGTCGTCAGTCCCAAGAGATTCGAATTTACTGCAGCCCTTCGCTTTTAGTTTTTCTTTGAATCTGCGAATGGTACTCTTTTGTGAAAAATTTTCGTCGCAATGTAATGAGGACTTTGTAACAACGAAATAAGTCACCCAACGACAAACGATTAAACATCACATTTAATCGCAGAATTTTGCCGTAGTTTTTGATAAAAATGTATCAAATTTGTTGCTGCAACTCATGGAGGCTGTAGTGGCACATAAGTGTTAAAAAGAAATACTTACTTACGACAATGACGTTATAGTCATGGGTGGACCCGGGTGTCAAACAAATACCTTTTCCAGCAAACTTGATACAAACGATTTTCAGTTTTACACGTCCTGTTCATCCCACTTGCATGCGCACACAAATTGCATTTTTGATAATTTACTAGCAATATTGCCACTGGTTGCCATTGATGGCATACGAGATCCTTTAAGGTTTAAATTCACTTTATCGACAATCAAAGTCGTCCAACATCGAACCTAATTACTTACTTTCTTTGATGGTACTTAACCGCTCTAGTCACCGCGGCCTTTGGCCATCTTCCTTTAGTTGCGCACTCAAAGTTAGTCTACTGCGTTGTACCGAAGAATTTATGTGCCAGAAGGTTGGTACTTATTTGCTGTATATGTCCTACCCCTCTTAGACGACTGATGTGTACTTTTTTAACCTGGTACAACTGCACAACTCGTAGAATTCTTTTTTATATCTGATCCTCCCCTCGAAGAATCTTCCATAACAAATTTTCTCTTAAGAAAACATTGATTGCCTTCTTAGGCCAACGAAACAGCGGTTGGCAAATGAAACTTTTCGTTTAAACCCTATCTAAAGGATGTCCCAAAGTTCACGCAAGAAGTAATTTTGATAAAAACACAGCTTTTTAATTAAACATTGTGAATTTTGTATTAATTCACAAAGTATACAGTGTAGGGTTATATATGGAATAGCATGTCGGGTAAATTTCGTCCACGGCTTTGCTGGCGCAAACGCACTGTTTTCAATGGCAGTTTTGCATAAATGTGACTGAAATTCGTTGCGCTGAGTTTGCTACTGCAAGGCGTGGGTGGTCGTGTGCCTTTATGGCATAAACCTTAGACTTCAAAAAATCTCAAAGAAAAGAGTCCAACGGCGTTCTGGGCATGATCTAGGCGGCCAATTTTGATCACCAAAACCGGAAATTACACGACCAGAAAATGACTCATGCGGTAATTGAATTGTTTCTTGAGCTATATTTCATGTGGCGCTGTGTTCTTGAAACCACATTTGTCCACATCCAGATCTTGAAATTTAGACATAAAAAAATGGATCAGCATGTCGCGATAGCGAGCACCATTAATCATTATCGCCTTACCAGCCGCATTTTCAAAAAAGAGTGGTCCGATGATGACTCCAACCCAAAATACGTACCAAACTGTGACACATTGTGGATGCATTTGTTTGCCAACAATCACTCGAAGATGTTCTGAACTTTGACGATTAACAAATCCCTTAAAGATGAAAATGAGCCTCATCACTAAAGATATTTTGGTTCAAAAATCAGCATCCACTTGTTGTTTTCCATAATCAATTTAACGAACTCTTTTTGTTGTGCGTGGTCAGAAGGGCTTCAATTCTTGTGTCAATTGCGTTTTGTATGCATGAAGATGCAAAACTTCTCGAAATGTCCAATTCTTGACCATTGTGTGGAATTGATGTTCTTGGACTCGCAGCAACGCTCTCACGAATTGCTTCGATGTTTTGTGTTGAACGACTTATTTATTTAATTTTTGATTTAATCTCTTCACAATTGATGAGGTTAAATCGCTATTCTGACCATTTTTATTTTTAAAATGTTGCTCAACAATGAAAAAGCGTTGTTCTTCCCATAACCCATTTTTAGTAACTGTCGGCTGTCACGCTGTCCGTTTTTTTTTTTTTTTCGTTGGCAACACTATACCCCACAAATGGCGCAAAATTCAATTCTTGCATGCATTTTGGGGCCCCCTTTATCTCACGTCGATGTTGTCCGCCCCTTCTTCTTAACAGAAAAAACTTGCTTTTGCCCTTATTCAAAGCTAAACACACTTTTTTAACTTCGGCTTCAGTACTTGCCACCGCACAAGTATCACTGCCAATTATGTCAAAGTCATCAGCATATGCAAGTATCGGGTTTTCCATTAAGGACTATACTTGTTGGCATAGTTCAATGACTTGACGTAGCTACGAGCACAAAGAGAAAAGTCTAGAGGTCTCAAGTCGCATGAGCGGGGCGGCCAATTCATTGGTCCATTTCTTGAGATAACATGCTCACCAAAGTTTGACTTCAATGGCTCGATTGTTTGACCAGCTGTGTGGCAAGTGGCGCCGTCCTGTTAAAACCACTTCGCACCAATTTTGGGTGTACGCAATTGCGGCCAAGAAAAACATCCAGTCAAGGATTTTACGTGAGACACCTGTCGAGAAAACTTAATTCCACGGGATGCCCAATGCCCATACATCCATGGGAGCAAGGGTACGCTTTGCCACCGCTCTCCATCAATTCAACAAGTCATGCCCGGACCGTGATCCTGGGGGCTCCTGACTCCCATGTTACCGTCATTAAGTCTTGGTAGGGACTACCGATGATCCTGCCGCTAACAAGAACTATGACCGGCCGCTTGTAACAAGTCAAATCGTGGCAACCTTCGGTAGCGTCATCTGAAAATCGTTACAATAAGACCAGTACTTTGCCTCTGCCCCCGCTTCAAGGTCAAGAATAATTCAAAGAACAATTCCAACACGCTCCGATTACGATTTCCATTAATCGAAAAGTGGCCGACGAAAAAATAAGGCCCAATGACGCCGCCGGGATGAAAACTACAGTAAATTTTGCTTGTTGACAAAGTGGTTTAGCCATAAATGAGCTTCATCGCTGAAGATGATTTTGCGATGAAATTCGGAATCGGTTGTAACCATTTGAGAAAGTTCGACTCTGCAAATGGTCATCTGGCTTTAGTTCTTGAATCAATTTATCAATCTTAAAGGCCGAGATCCTTTCGAGAAATTTGGCACACTTGTTTGAGCGATGCCCAATTCCTGTGAACGTTGTGGAATGGATTGATTTGTGTCAACAAAAGATCAATTTACGGTCTCAATATTTTCAGCACTCCTTGCATTTCTTTCCTTCACTGTTTCACTGGCAACAGAACATCATTTAGCAGCGAAAACGTTCGAGCAGGCTCAAATTGTTGTACCAAATTGCGAATGACAATTCGGGTGGGGCGATTATAACGACCGAAAATTGGCTTATTCATGCCACCGACTCCCAATTTCGGCAATAAATTTTAATAACTTGTAAACGCTGTTCGTTCGAATACTGAACCATAACTAAATGGAAGACATTGACAAGCAAAATAGTAATGACAGTTCACAAAAAAATATTAAGGGTGCGTTCAAATGTATAGTTCTTAATGGAAAACCCTGCAGACATTTTTGAAATATAGTTCCTCTAAGAGCGCATCGTCTTTTGTTAGACCTTTTCCTTACCTTAAGGATCAGTGGGACTAGTGATATGTGATATGCGGCGTTAAAATTGATAAAGAGTATCAATCTGGACTTCTTAGATTTTGTCAAGGCACTGGTCGTAATGTAAATATTTGGTAAATTATGGACTTCCGGGCCCTATCGAATAGCTCAGGCGTTCACACAATGTAGCGCACAAGATTTTGTGCACGATGTTAAGGATTCTGATGCCTCTACTGTTGGTGCAGTTTGGAGAACATTCTGTTGTGGATTAATCAAACGATGTTGAGGTGGGTCAGTTTATGATGTCTACCAAAAGTCATCTCCAATTGCCTTAAATAAGTCGGCAAGTTGGTCGTCCGCTATTTTTTCTTCATTTTCGTCGGGTGAATAGAGGAACATTCCTGGAAAAGAAACTCTCTATTCCCTCATGCTTTCATTTTTCTTCGGAGAAGCCGATTTTCTTCTCTTTGGTTATACTCGTAGAGCGCACTGGCTGTTTTCGGCTTTCGTTATTATGCAGCGCTACTTCGCCTGAACACTCTATCAAACCTCGGGCTTCTGGGGGTGGTCAAGTTAAACACAGTATATTAGTTGCTGACAGTTTTTTGGCATTGATGCTTGAGTAACAAACGATCGGAAGAGGTTCTGACGGTTTGGTCAACTGCTGTCATTCAACTTTACATATGTTATTTCTCGGTTGTTGTGGTGCCTAAGACATCGGTAGTCGTACTTTGGATGGAACTACGAGTATGTAGTTGATCGAGTCTATAATAGGTGTTTTGAATATTTGGACACGTGTATAACACTAGGAGTGCTTTGCGCCCATTGAAACAATATCAATGTGTATGACGGTTTTTTAATCAGGTAACAAACTGTGCAAACTGTAAGTAGTTATATCGTCTGGTGAAAACTGGCCAGTGCCTTCCCAATCGCACTACACTTTACCAGATGGTGGTGAAGTGCGTCATTTTTGTTTTGCTCGAGTTGAGGCCAAAACTATACCTTGTAGTTTAGGTGTTTACCAGCCTGTACTGGTATAGACCAGTCAATACCACCTGTATGATTCGAACTGCAATGATGTTTCCACCCATAGAATTAACGAAGTAATCCCAAAACTAATTGTTCGTAGAATACATACAGCACTAATTGAAACAAAATGGAATTGGGTCTATCCACCAGGAATGGAAGAACTCCGAATCTGAAAATGCCACCAAGTCTTTCGTCTATGAGACTAAGTGGATTACACTCTTAAGAGCAGTCAATTTCTAAATTTGCAATAGAGTCTTTGGAAGGACATATGATCGTAACTCTAAAGCCATTCATCGAAGATATGAGGCAAATATATCCTATGTATCCTATGATCTTTGGTTTTTTACTATAAGGCTATGAAAATGAATTACTGTTATATAAACGATAGTTCTCTACCAACAGGCTGTGTTGTACTTTGTTTTCGAGATTTCAAAGGGTATTTATATTTACAATACTAAGACGTATAACTTTTAAACCATGCTGTCATTTTTGGAAGCATTTTGACGTTTATGTACAATTTTTTTTAACACACCAACATGCATAGATTTACACCGGAAGCATTCCTGTGTCATTTAAACTTATTTCGAAAATCAGTCCTTTTTTGCGAAATGTTAAGAACATCTTTTTGGTCCTCATAATAGACCAACTGACGGATTTTGTACCACATACTCGTACACTGTACTGATGCAAAACCAAGAAAGCGTCAACATAATGGGCGTGCACAAAAGACTGTATCCGCTGTGAGTGAAAATGAGGATCCGGAATTGTTAATCCAGCGTCGATTGCAACAGGGCTGTATGGCGGATGACCCATCAATTCGATGTTTTGAGTGTTCAAAAAGTCACTTGTTTGAGGCGACCTGTGAGAGCTCGCATTGTCGTGGTGGAGAACGGTCAGTGTTCGGCAGTTGCTTTTCCTTATTTCTCCAAAGGCATCTGGCAAACAAATAATGGTGTACCATTCCGAATTGACTGTTCTATGTTGCTCTAATGGCACAGTGGCGATATGTCCGATTGCTTTGCAGTGAATCGTGCGCGAACAACTTTTGTTGGATTTGACTCATCCTGAAAGACCCCGATAGTCGACTGCTGTTTAGTTTCGTGCTCTTATGCGTAGATCCACGAATCGTGGCCTGTCTCGATCTTATAAGCATCTTTTGAAGCACCGCGATCGAATTTTTTCAACATTTCTTTGGATCAATCGACTCGAGACATTTTTGGAGCGATTGTCAAATTATGCTGTATCCAATGCGAAAAAATGTTTTTGACGGTCAAATGTTCATGCAATATTAAATCTATGCGAGTAGAACTAATATCCAAGCATGCCTCAATTCAACGATGTTCACATGACGATCTTGTAATATCAATTCCTGCACTGCATCGATGTTTTCTGGCACAATAACCGATTTTGAACAGCTTTCACAATAATCGGAGCAAACGACGACCACGATTGAGTTCAGAAAACCACCGGAACACGGTGGCTAAAGATGGTGCTTCATCACCAAAAGTCGAAGCGAGTTGCTCAGCACACTCTTGTGGTTAAATAATTCACGTCGAAAATCATAAAAAATCATCGAAAATCTTTACAATTTACTTCAATTTTTTGGCTGAGAAATTTATCAAGTGTCTGTAAAAGACGCAGGTAGCACTCGTATGAAAAAACATTCCGAGTACGTATACCATTAAAAACGCCAAGCTTTACGATGGTGATACCAGATTTGACGTATCTACGCCGGCATTGCCATAACTTCAAACTTAATTAGCAAATGACGATGCTCATTTTGATCTTGCTGAGCTTGCAAATAAGAAGAACTGCCGTTTCTGGAGTGAGTCAAATGCACTGCTTGGTGTGATTTTCACTGTAGAACTTTTAAAAAAAACGAAGCAGAAGATAGCGTTACAGTCAGTATATGAAAATATGGACGACATTGATCTGCAAGATGTGTTTATACCTGGATAGCGATACGTGCTATTTTTTTTTTTTTTGAAAATGGGATAGAAAGGGAAAGAAATATATATTTGGGCTCAGTGGTTATTTCGCTCCATGGGTGGCATTCAACATTTAATGAGGGAGACTAAATTCTTGGTGGAAGTTGGTTTGCCGTTTGATTTTTACTCAACTACTTTACCTAATTTTTGTGAAGTGAAAAAATGAATTTCAGGGTGCCACGGCCATTCACATGCTGCACATGAAACCATCAACTTACTGAGGACGATAACATTATATTACAAAAAATGCCAATAAGTTGGCCACCGAAATCATACGTTTCGACGCCTCTTGATTACTTGTTCTGCGACTATGTAAAGTGTTTGTTTTATGCCGATAAACGCAAACTATTCCGGCCTGGGAAGTCAGTATTCAGCGACTTATTGGTGAAATAGAGACTCAAATGCTAGCAAAAGTTGGTCTAAATTGAACCGACAATATGCTCAGCCAATAAAGCCAAACAAATGAAGTCGTGTTCAAAACATAATGGCATCAAGCATTCTCCATGGTGAATAAAAGTTGTTGATTCAAACTCGATTCTTGTAGCTGTTGCTTAGGAAAAACGATCCATGACTGTTTGAAAGCACCTTTCGGATAGTCTGCACTGAGTAACTTATTAGTTTTTCATCTAATACAGGAGTTCATAGGTCCGGTTTAAAGATGGTTGGTTTTGGAGAGGATCATGTAGATTCCCATGCTTAAACCAACCAACCAACTATTGGTGCTTAGTGAGGTAATAGTTTATATCTTTTCCGTTGATATAAAACATTTTTCAATTTTGTTATGTAAGCAAGGACCCAGCATCAGCAATTACTGTGATCTTTGAATGTTGATGGGTAATAGGGTCCAGTTAAAACAGAAAAGTCTTGCATTTATTCGACCTTTGTTATTTTTACTATTAATTTAGGAATCCTAAGTCTAAGTGCATTTTTTGAAGATATTTTTTGAGAGACTTTGCCCTCGAATTTATTATAAATTTATCTTCATGTGGCACGATAGTGATATATATTGTATATTGACGTATTTTCGTTTTTTTTTATTATCTCGCAAATTAAGTAATTAAAACAATTCACGCCGATAGCAGCAATAAATTACTCATCCATTTTTCCTCTTTATTTTTGTTTATAATGACTAAACCCACGGAAAAAATATTAAAAATGTACATACTACTCGTACCCTGCTACCTAAACATTCATTTGAGGAAAAACATACTCAATTGATTGCCGAAAAATATTTTTCCCATGACAATTACCCACATCTGCCTACAAACCATGTCTATATTTTGTCTATAAAAAAAAAATTGGCAAAATAATTGCAAAAATATTTTTTTTCCTCAGATTAAATTTTGATCATTAGGCCCGATGTAGGTGTAGGTTCAATCGTATGGGTATGAGTATCTAAATATCCATCTCAGTGGTTGAGTATCTGTTGTTATTGTTGATCTCACTTCGAGGTGACACTTCCATTGACGAGATCACACTTCATCAATGTATTCGTTTTTATGAGTATCTACACTTGATAGTATTTTGTTCGAAGGTAATGAGATGTTTTTCTTTCGTTGTTATTTTTAGTGGGACAACCATTTTCACTTTGTATCAAATTTTGAGTTAGAGGAGAGAAGATTTTCTATTAAAAACTGAAGAAGACAGGTTTTACAATTTATGTTCTACAATAATATGTTGCACTCGAAAAACCACTCTAAATCACTCGCTAAACAGAGTTCGAAAATCAAAGTAAAAGTCACAATATACCAGTTCCTGCATTTGAAAATTAATTACCAGCATCTAGGACATAAATCGGTGCAACGTTTTTAATGGCACATAAATAATGGCAATTGTTTTTTATTTTTTTATTTTCTTTTTTATTTGTGAAAACTGCAAAACATATTCTCGCGCCTTTGCACTTAACCAATAGATGATGCTGCCATCTTTAAGTCTAAATTTAGAAACCAACTTGAACATAGCAGGCTGAATCGATTCTACAGCAAAGAGAGAAATTGAGGAAAATTTTTTTTTTTCAAAAACAGTCAACAGAAAAAGCAAAAAAAACTCATAAACACTCTCGCTTTCGTTTTTCAGAAGAAATGAAAGAACTTTTCTGTTATTTTACTTACAAACTTACTCTTGTGTTGTGTCTCTCTTCTCAGCTATTACAGTGTTCTAGAAGGAATAAACTATCCTAAAAATAAAAGTACACTGCACATAGTATTGTATATGCGTCTCATATGCTATGTATGCATGTGCATAGAAACAACCTAAAACTAAAACTAAAACTAAAACTAAAATCAAAATCAACATTAAAAAGTAAGGAAAAGGAAAAAAAAGTGAATTAAAAATACACATTCAGTGAACATCGAAAGAGTGAAGATCGGCGGGTCCAACGATCGGTCCAAAAGCCAACGGACGGATACACAAGTACTCGTACGAGTACCAATAGATTTTCGAAAATCGAAGAGAGAAGTTTTATCGTCACCTCCCGCCCGTCGCCGAACCGGTTCAACGCCGATCTCAAGTGTAGAGCATCAGTTATCATATCGATCTTTGATCATCAGTTCGTTCTCTTAAACTTCCTGGATACAAAAATATACATGAACCAAAAAGATATACGAGTATCTTGACTAGAAGCAAACAAGTTTCTTCGATTGAAGAAAATAGAAAAAAAAAAGCGCGGGACGCATTGCGTTGGTCTAAACTATCACGATCGGTGCATCGATTATTATTTTTTATTTTTATTTTTTTTAAAGTCCAACTCGCTTTTCAGCATAAACCCGCCAAGACAGAGAGAGAGAGAGAGATCCCTGGTGAAAAAAAGAACATCAAGTGTATATCTATCGGATCGATGTGTGCTAAATTTATAAAATAAAACCTCGACAAAAAAAACATCTTTGTGTGTGCTTAGTGTTTTAACCCGAAGCAAATACATAAAAGCAAACTTATGTATCTATTTATAATCTAATGTTGTTGATATTACTAGTCTTCCTAATGAAATTCGTGGACATCTCGATCTTAAATCGGGCCCGTTCTAGGGGCCCAAATGTTGCTGCAACACGAAGCAGTAGCAATAGCAGTAGCAGCGGAAATAGCAGTGCGTGTAGTAGCAATTCCTCTTCCAAGGAAAATTGTTTTGGCAACATCAATTTGAATTCAAATGAATATGCTCAATATCAGCAGCGAATGCGATCAGTAACACCGCAACAAGTGCAACAATTACGTCATTATCAACATATGCAACAGCAACAATTGTTGCTGCTGCAAAGGGAATTATCGCGTCGACAAAAGTTGCGCCAGCAAAATTCTATTCTCAAATCGAACCAATGTAATGTTCAACAAAATGATTCGGCAACACCAACAGCAATGGCAACAGCGACACCAACGGCAGCAGCGAGAAGTAATAATTGTAATGTTGGATTACACAAAGGTATACCAAGTATGTGTTTTATTTTTATTTTAATGAAAAACGGTTTTTTATATATTTTTTTTGTTTTTTGGGAATCTTATATAAAATTTCACTTGACCTGGCCGATGGCCAAGAAATGTTGTACCTTACGTCTGGCGTGAGGAAGAATTCACGCCGGTGTTTGGTGGAAAATCGTTTGGAATGCCTGCCCTGAATCGAGATGACCGAAAAGAAAATTTAGTGTTTACTGCATTTTTGGTTTTCTTCTATTTTTTTCACACCATGGAAGAGATAGATTTTATTTCACTAGTTTATGTTCCTTATCAACCTGATTCATTTCGTAGGTATTTCCGGATTGTTTAAAGTAAATTTACGGGTTTTATTCAAGTCGTTCAAGTAGACTGGATATTTGGAAATATTTACTCTATAAATTAAGTTGATAATTTTCCTTTGCCAAGTAATAGATACTTGAAAGTGATTTAGAATTATTTCGTCTTTGTAAAAGGTGGATATGCGCCAAGAATAATTTTTACTGCTGCCATCGTTATTAACCTTAATCTGACTTGATTGCATCCACTCTATAAAATGCTAGATTTTTGTTTTAGTATTTTAAATTTGTTTTAAACTTTTTGAGAAAATGACATTTGTAATGAAATGCTGCAGTTAGTTGCCTAGTCGGTGGAAAACACGACTTTTGGCTTTTGCTTTTGAATTTTGAAATGATGAGAATTTTTTTAAACTCCCTTTTGTACTTGTCATTTTCTTTGTTAAAACTTACAGCTTTGCCACTGTTCAAATGATTTTTTGCTCTACCAGTATAAGATATGAAACATGTTTATTAAATATGCGGGTCATACTTCGTAGTTTTTAGCTTTACTAACGGCCTGCCTCGGCTTCGATTCTAAACCTTGCTATTCTCGACAACAGTTTCGATGACCAATCTAACAAATTTCAGTGTAAAATTGTCTTTGGTCCTCCTCTAGTACATTTTGGAGAGCAACATCAAGAACATAATGTAAGGAAAGGTAGCGCTGTTGCAAGAGCAAATTATGAGATTCCATACAATTTTTGCGACATTCTTTTTTGTGCGTCCTAATATTGGTTTTGCATTTTAACAGCCTACTCATAAATAATCCGTGAAACTGCAGATCTGCACTATTTTTTCGACTTAACCGAAACCGCACAATTTAATGCCAAAAGAATCTAATATCAAGAGTACTTCACATTCTTATCTCTCTCACATTTAGAAATTTGTTATAAAAGGTGAACGGTTTTGTTCAGTGGAAATTTGAAGGTGCTAAATCTGGAGAATAAGGAAGATGCACAAATTCCAACCGAACTCCTATAACTGTGTGCAGATAGCCCTAGCTGTATGAGGGTGAACGTTATTCTGATGGAATAGAATCCCCCTTCGATTAACCAGACCTGGCCGTTTCTGGTCCAGGACCGATTTTAATCTGCACAGCTGTTGACAGTAGGCATGGATTATTCCCTCAGCATCCCACCATACTGACAGTAACAACTTGAGCGGGTGAAGTCTAGCGCTGGGATGTTTTCCTGGCGTGCTTTCTGGACTTAGGTGGCGGCATTTAATATTATTGTAAAGAGCCCGATTTTCATCTGCTGTACAAGAAAGGTGTCGATGGATGGTCTTACGTTGTGTTCCCTTACGAGTTCTATTACGGTAACAGTGGGATTACTTTCGACGGTTGAATTCAATAGGCCATCGTCTAGCTCTTCTGGCTACCCGAAGAACCTCGTGATCTTTTAGATCAAAATTGTCATTTCTAAACTTTTCAAACCAACGCCAACACTTGCATTCGCTGAAAACACCATTCCCATACACATTTTGGATTTTTCTCATAGCTTCACTTCCATTCTGGTTTTTTCGGAATAAAAACAATAAAATCTGATGAATATACTCATTCCGATACATCCATTTCAAAATTCAGTTAAAAATGCTTACAATGATCTTAACGCAACGAAATATGCAGACAATATCGGTTTCAGCATTAAATTGGTTTTGTGCATTTTATGGCAATTGTAAAATAACGCCTCCAAAAAACGCGCAATACTTATGTTACAACCTGTTACTACAATAGATTAGATGCCTTAACTCCAATTTACTACTGTTATAATCGACCCGATAGGCGAATAATTGAGAGTTTAGTGAAACTTATTGTTGCCGTGCCAGTGAGACGACCGAAACGCCAGAAGTGAAGAGAATATTGTGGTTGAATGCGGTTGAAGTTCGCAATCAACCGATTCGGCTCCGTTCTCAAAAGCTAGATATCTCTTGAGGACGTATGCGAAAAGACTATGCATACGTCCGTACAAGATATATAAGTACTGTATATATTGACCTAAGGGCTACATCCAGACGACCGTCGTGCACGTCGAACTTTTGCTGATTGGGCTCTATCGAAGATTGAAGAATATTCTTCTAAACACTTTTCATCGGGGCTACATTAAATCCCTGGTTTAAGCCAACAAGGCAGAAACTCTAGCGAATTTGGATGCGAACATTCGACCGGAGATTGCTTGAATATCAGCCGAATTGTCCGTCCAAGACATACGAGTATGTATGATGCAATATTTCAAAATGAATAGTATCAATTATATTTCAGCCCATTTTTATTTAAAGCGAAACAAGAAAAAACAAATTGGGTCGTAATTAATGAAAAGTCCTTTATCATCGTGTTGTAGAAGGTGACCGACTAAATGATACTTTGTCTTCCATATGATGATATTCACAGGTTCTGGACCCGATTTCTTAAAACATTTTTGTTTGGAGATGCCACCCAGTCGCATGTCTTTCTTTTTGGTATTGTACATATTGCTACTCCAAATCCAAATAGCTGATAAAGTTTCAAATGCATCTTTTGTTTTGCTGATTCTGGTCTCAACACCTGATTGGCCCTTCATCATCAACAGCGCTTTCTAGGTTAAGGAAACCATATATGAGTATTTGAGAGCTATTCAACAGTCTTGGTGATTGCTATGGAGCTGGAAATACAAAGCTGCGTACGTTTTAAAGTTTTTTTTTGCTTGTTTCGCAAAAGAAGACTGACATTTTTGGGGAAGTCCAGGTGGTTTAGATGCATTATCAATGTAGATTGAGAACCCTGACGACTATACTCTGTCAATGCCGTACGGAGAAAATTTGCAAATCTCAACTGGGAATAGTAGTGGTGATATTATATACCCCTGAGGTAGTTTTCTTGCGTACTAAGTTCTTCTGAAAACTTACCATTATACAATATAAGACAAATGAACTCATAATTCATAATTCGCACAATCTGAGGCTTTTTTTAAATCAATAAAGAAGAAGTGATATAGAGATCTGTAGCCAACATATTACAGGGGCACAAAGCAAGAGCCTTCTTGTTCGTTGCTGAGTATAGAATTTTTTTATTTTCTGACTATTCATAGAATAATTTTGTTTTATAGCAACTCCGCAATAATAAATATGTAATTTGACGCGGCTTGTGGATGTTCTTTCTTCCCGAAGTGCTCTGATGGCCGATGCCACGAGTATGTTGTTGTTTGTGTATTTGGGTATGACATTTTCGTCAGGTTAAAAAATCGTTTTGGCAGCTGTTCAGAAACCTAAATGAACTAAGGGAAATTCGTAGTACACGCATCCTATAATTTATGTAGCTAGCCTATGTAGTTTTTATTTTTATTGTAAATTGCAATTAATCTGCTATAATTCTCTCATCTACTCATTAACTGTCCAGCATTATATGTACCCAGCATACTTACAGTTTTTTTACACATTGCATATGCATATCAGGCAATCTGGCTCAGTACTCACTTGTGATTCAGACGTCGATTTGTTAAGTTGCTTTCCTAATCATTAGTTAAAGAACATTTTTGTAACCGTTTAAATAAGGATAAAGTTGTTTCATTTGATTAACATAAAAATCAGAAGTGTTTTTCCTTCCCCATCATAACCCCAGAGCTTCCTGCATTTGTTCCAAGTCAGCAGCATTTTCTTAAATTGTTGTATAGTTGCATGAGAACTCAAACATTTCCATTTTAAACCAAGAGTGTCGATGTGTTACAGATAGACGCAACAGCCGTTGACATCCGACAGTATACCACAGACGACAAGGCAAATAGCATTACAAAAGTGGTCCACCAACTCAGATTCTCAGATTCTGTGGATATGTTTTCCTGCAACATGTTCAAACGGGGTGTTGTCCTTGCCTATTTTAAAGCTCAAGTCCCCCAACATTGTTGAGTTTACCTAACAGCTGAAGAAGACGTATTCGTGCATGATTTGTGTGATTTTTCGAGGCGTAGTATTTATGGATGATAGTATTTTCCACTCTACCCCAAAAACTAACCATCAGTATCCAATTATAAAATGACCTAAAGAACAAGTGGCTTTCTTTTCCTTCAAGCGTGGTTCTTGTTAGCTTGCTAGGGTTGTGGCCATGTGGAATTTATTTACGTTCAACCACTTGTTTTCGTTCACTCTATGCTATCCAACTTGCACCCCATATATTCTTTCTCCAATTGGGGTTGTCTGTAGTTTTGATGATCCTTTATCTTTACACCTGACGATAAGGCCTTTGTAAGGTAACGAAGAACCTGACTCTTGCCCTGTTTTGTGCGCTAGGTGGCTTGTCATTTGATTTCTTCTAATTTCCGGGTTATAAAGAAAAGAAAAACAAATCAAATCAGGCACCAGAAAGAGGTGTTGAAGTTGGGCATGTTAGGCATTATAGGTCAATCTTCATTCATCAGAAAATGATGCTACCATTAGGCGAATTCGTAGATTAGACGCCAAAAAATTGTTAGAGAATACTTTGGTGGCTATTAAGTTAAATGATGGCGAAACCATAAAATAAAAAAATATACGCCGCCTTATATTTACTAGATACGTGCCACATCGCTTAGTCGTGATAGTACTTGGGTTAAATTTCGAATCATCTAGAAATTGCACCTTACCATCATTCACAAAACCTGAGTAACCAGAATGGGTACAATAAACCGAATTACAATAAGTAAGTATGTACTCGTACTCTCGGTTCCGGCTGCCTTGAGGCATTTCAAAGGTTTTAGTGCTGTGAACCTAAAGAGGACACTGTAGAGTCTTTCTTTTAAGTGGAAAATAAAATCAAGCCTTTATTTTGAGTAAGGAAACTTTATGGGAAATTCTGTCGAAAATTTTGCAGTACATCAACTGCTTTGCCATCCTCTAGAGCGAAAAGAGTATTTGACACGAATTCTGTTAGGTTTGTAGTTCTTGATCTACCTTCTAAGTATCCGTGCTGATATTGTCAATGAATGGACATGCAGTGGTAAAACATTGACTCATACGAGTATGCAATGATCTCTTAAAAAGCCTTGGAACGAGGGAGGGGTTTCACAATTGGGTTATAATTTTAAATTTCGTCCTTTTGAGAGGGATTATTATGAGTTGTTCAAGGTAAAAGATTTTTTGTAAAAGGAAGAACTGGAATGCCAAGTAATGCACTTACGAAGAGCGTTATTGTTTAAGCTAGTTATTAACGTAGTCCTAATTTGGATAGAATTGATTGCCAACTAGTTAATAGCTAAACATTTTTTTACAATTAACTCTAAGTATCTTCTAGCAAAATTAATAATTTTAAAATGTCATAGTCAAGAATATTGCCTGTCATTTTAATCGTGTACGGCATTTCAGAGCGAAAGTCACTCTATTGTCTCCAAAAATCAATACAGTCCCCTTCTGACATAAGAAGAACCAACCGACACAAGCATATGCTCTTCAAATTCAAATTTTCTTCTTTAGCTTGTAAACTAACATCGTAACACAATAAAATTGCAAACTTTACCTTCCCCCTATGGGGGGAGGTGAACAAAAAATCGATTGACAACAGAATACGAATAGTATTCGTACAAGTCTGGCAAACAAAAGAACGTTATAAACTTAATTAAGCGTAACAATGGATAACTAAGAAGATTACGTACCACAATACACAATACTCGCACCACTTCAGATGACCTTTGAAGGTCTCAAAAACACCCACCACCCCTCCTAATTGCTGATGCATGCACCCAGGATCAAAGTTGCAGTTGGCTGTCGAACTATTTGAGCTTACGAGTAACATGCGTTACAACCTGTGATTAAGACCCCCAGTGAAATATTCTACAAGTCCAGTTACCGTGGCTATAAAAACACCAATTAGCGATATTTTTACGAGTACTCGCACGGATATGTTCCACATTCGAGTTGATTGAGGTTAATTCACTTTTTGCCATTTTTTTTTCAATCTTTCCTTTTCGGTATTAATGAATCTGTGCATGTGTGTAGGTCTCTTGCGAAAATTAAGGCAACACAAAATCTCGATGCCGTAACTTTATTAATATGACTTTTGACTTTCAGGCATTATGAGCTGGTTGCATGCAATCATGCATGCGCCCATAAGATCAAATCAATGAAAATTTTCCCTTTGAAGATTTAGTACACGGGTGTACGGATACATTACACATGAATATGCACGTTGTGTTCCCCTGTTTAGATACATTTTTATAGGCGTCGAAAATCACGAATCGAGGGCAGACTCTAATAGTTTGAATATACGAGTACGAGTATGTAAGTAGGTAATTTTTATTACATCTTCAAGTTGCAGATACACGAAGACCGACAGCAAGTATTTTAAAGACGTTACGTTTCATCGAGCATGTTCGAAATTGACAACATAGAAATTAATTATTTTTTTAGTGCCGAAAACCATATGCCAGAATATGTTGGGTGTGTTTGATGTTCGCTTTTGTGGGCACAGGGTATTTCTAAATATTCATAGTGCTTTTCGTCGTTTTTTTTTTGCGCCCCACCTCTATTACTTCTGTGGGGGTGTTTGGGTTCTGAGATACTGAAGAGAGCATAAAATTGATGAGAACTATAAAAGTGGAAGCAATGGAAAGCAATCAATTCCCTAGAATGCGTGACGAGAGAGAAGAATTATTTTATGCGTTTCGTCTACATTTGTTGCACTTTGAACAAATAGATGATGACGATTTTCATTGGTGGTAATAGCAGAGTAAGCTATAAAAGTTTTACATGTACGGATGTATCTTTTTGTGTTAATGGAATGAACTAATAATTTAGAATAAAAGTAGGAAGGAATTGATGTGCCTCAAGGTTTAGGTAAGAGACCCTGAACTCTTAAAACTGTAAAGATAATGTAGCTTTTATTGAAATTGCTTTTGATGAAGTAACATGCGGCTCTGAGTCTCACGTCTCACGATATTCTTTATAACTATTCCGTACAAATTTATGATACACTGAACAACAATTTTGGAAACTGCCAAATGACGACTCTAGAATCCCCACGGGCAGAGGAGGAAGTTGTTAATGAACTTGTTCTTGGGTGTGATATGTAGTAGAATTGAAAACATCTAGTTGACATTAATCAGATGAACAGAGGAGGAAGTTTCTAATGAATTTGTTCTCGGTAATCATAGGATATTGAATTGATCCCCAGGTCAACTCTGGACAGCTTTATAATGCTTAATAAAAGCGAGAATTTAAATCTAAATTTAAAGAAATTAACTAATTTTACTAAGTCCTATGGGAGCTAGTGGCAGTAGAGGACGAGAAATATATAAAAAGTAGAAGGCAGCTTAGGGAGAGTTTGCTTAGGTGATTGTCAGGGATAGATTGAGAGCACTTGGTCTATGCAAGGCTCTCTAGACATGCGTTCATAGTTAAGCTTTCCTAGGTTAACACTCAACGAGATGAGTTGCAATAGAGCAAACAAGTTAGTGTTACCAGTTAAAAATAGATAATCAAAGAGTATATCAGCAAATTCACAACATGTATATAAGTTTCAAGCGATCGAGGTAGGATGGTTGTCGAAGATAGTCCATGTATGTAAATTGGATAAGCCTTTACTGTACAGCTTCTGCGCGCAATATATGGAGAATGTATTGGTGTTATAAGGTAACCTGTTTTGATGGTGCACCGGATAACTCGTCAGACGTTTGACGAAACAGAGAACGGAGTTGGCTATACGTATGATGTAATGTTATTTAAAAAAAAAATCAATTCGTTGACACAGATAGCAACTAAATCATGCATCTCTGTCACTATAGGAACAGGCTCATTATAAATAAACTTCAAAACAAAGTTGTAACACATTTTCAAAGTTATGTTATAAATAGTTAGATATTTGTTGACGTCAAGCTCGAGGACATTTTTCCGCCACCAAGTTCTTGCAGCGGTAAACAGGGAAACATCGAAGGATATTGGTGCTGCCTGTATAGAGGTAATAATGATGCAGTTAAATCCATTAAGTGACAGGATGAAGAATTGAGGACTTAGATGGCTGCCTTGAGGTATGCTAAAGGAGGCATTTAGGGATTTTGACACTGTGGACCTAAATGAGACACTTTCCTCAAACTTCAAGGGCTTTCAATTTGAGACGAAAGTTTTACCGAAATCAGCGTTAACCACATCAACTCCTTTATTATACTTTAAAGCCGTTAGATTTGCGGTTGCCGATCTAACTTTTAAGAATCATTGTTGCTTTTCCAAAGAATAGTATATAATGCTCGTTTAGAACTTTGGAATGGAGGAGAGCTTCGTTATGAGCCTATATTTGACACTTCGTTTTTTCGACCTTTCTGATGACAAGATAATCCCCCTTCAGAAATAAGTTGGAATATTTCCTGTGGACTAGACAACTGAAACAGAGCAGTCAGAAGTTGTGCCAAGTAATAAGCAAATATCTTGAAAATGATGACGTGTGGACCAACAGTAATTTGAAATAAATTATGTTGGTAGATAATCTACCTAAGTAAATGAATGGTAGAGTTAATCACGGTTTTGAAAGTAGTTGGCGAACGACTTGCAAAAGATTTGAGCAAACAGCTCTGCGATTACTTGACGATCAACGGAGAATGTACCATATTTCGAAATTTGGCGAACTTTTATGAGAAGTTCTTTTGAGCCAGAAATGGAATACTCGTAAATTGCGAAAAAAAGCCGAAAATCTCAATATAAAAATATGCGAGAGTACTATGTATTTGTAGAAAGGTTTCAGTTATTATAGGGAATAGTCTGCTCCACTTCAAAAATTGGGATGGGTAGTAAAGAGTGCTGTATAAAACAATGCTACTATCCACATCGGTAGAAAAGCTGAGAGTAAGCTATGTTCCACAATTGTTGATATTACCACTTAATTGGGAAATATCAGAATTCGTAAGACATTCGATAGGGACTTCAAATTAGCACCGATAAAATGTGATTGATCAGTTTGAACCCATCTCAGCTTAGGTAGGTGAAAGTCACCCAAAAGTATAATTATATCGCTAGAGTCGACATGATTGAAAAGAAAGTCAAACCCAACTATAACTAGCTTAGAACTGATGCGCGAGTTGTTTGTTATTGCGAAACTGGGTTTTTACCAAATTGAAAAGTATTTCTCCTATAAAAAAAGAATTTGTAAAAGAATCGCTTTAAAATGAAGGTTACTGCAACAACATTTAATTGAAACCTTTTTCGGTTTATCAAACCATCACGCTTTATCTTATTGATACTTAATCCCCAAAATGATCATTAAAGCGATCGAAATAACTTTCTTAGAAACATAAATTTCTTTTGATATACCGGAGAGAGAATTACGAGTGATCCTCTCACTTTTTTTCCAAAGAAATGTTAAATAATCTTGACATTGATCTTGCGAAGAAAAAATTGATTGGCTTCCTACAAAAAGTGCAAAAACGAATCTTAAGCGGCAGTGGTAGTTAAGAGCTTGTATGTGATGTTGACGAGACTTATCTATAGTTGGAGCAGTTGAGGGATCTACTTTTTTGTGGATCGGACAAACGGTACTGAGATACCATTCATCAGGCATACACTCTTCTGACCAGATCTAAAAAACGAGGTAGTTCATTCTCTCCACAAAGTCATTTTCAGTAGCTTTGAATACCTCGACCGGGAAGCCGTCCGGTCCAGCTTTTTTCTTGGATTTTAGCTTAGACATTTCTATCCTTACCTCATTTTGGTCAGGTGGATGGAAGTTCTGAATGGTACATTCTCCCTGTTGGCGGGATGTTGGGCTTCTTCGCCGTTATACAGTCTGCAGAAAAAGTTATTCCATATTCCCAGCACCGGCTGTGACTCTACTCCATGATTTCCTTCTTCATCTGTACAGGTTTATGTGTGGGTCTATTTCCCCTGACACGTTCTTGTTACTTTTGGCAAAACTTCCTTACGCTATTACTGAAGTAAAAACTTTCAATATCTTTGATTAGGTACTTCTACTGCTCTCTTTTCTTCTTCTGGAGAATCCGATATTCTTCCCGATATTATTCTGCTCAGAGAGCTCACGAGCGCCTCTCGTCCTTCGTACATGTTTGTACGCTTCTTGTGCTCGCGGCCATTCTTCATAAAACAGGGATTTCTTGGTGGTGGTCGGGTGAAACCCAGCATATCAGTTAAGGCCTCTCAGATGGTACGTTGGCAGCGTCGCCACTGGTCTTCGGTACTTGATGCTTCTTTTGCATATTTAGATGAGGAAACCATATGCTTACTGTAGTATTTCGTTCCGGCGTAAATTCAATAAAAGTCAAAAGTCGCTGGACGTAGTGTTGTGTAGGCTCTGCTTATCAACTGTCCTGCTTTGCCATTCTGACATTACTCATATCTCTGGTCGTAGAAACATTCTGTACTGGCTTCATTCTTGCCTTCCAGGGACATATTAGGCTTACGTTAGCGAATTTAGCCTTGATGCGGATTGTAATAAGACGCTCGCTCACGGGTCGGAAGCTCAAGATTTCTTAACTAAGTCTGACGTATATGGCAAATCCGCATCCGAATCAGTCCTGTTTCTTTTCCCTGTAGCAATATCAGTATATATCACAGTTTTTCATCCTTCTTATGTCCAGTCCACCGCATCCCACCTTCAGGATGGCAGTAATATCTGCGTGATAGCAGTCAAGTGCCTCTGCTAATTTCTCGGCTGCACGTGGGCTGGTAAGTGTTTGAATATTCCACGTGCAGATCCGAATCCATTTTTATACGAGCCATTAGTTGGTTCGTGAAATCTTTTTAATCTCTTCCGTATAGGGTCGTGAGCCCTATGACGCCGTAGGCCAGTATTATGCTACTGGCCGAGCATGCTCTGAGTGAGGGTTTGCTCAGCAGTTTCGTGATCAATCGCCACGCAGGTACATTCAGGAAATCATTATTATGAAGAGGTAAGGAATATTTTCGGTTATGAGATCTTTTGCTGAAATATGGTCCGCACATGAATTTAATACTTGCTCTAACAGATCGGCTGTAGCGGAACTGTTAAGAAAACGAACATTTTTAATCTGATTAGTTTGCCCTCTAAAGCCCTCTAAGAAGTAATGTACTGATGTCAAATGGCACATTTCGCGATATAATGTCTTCGTTGTATCACCAACGGCACGTTGGAACTGTAATTCAGTAGAAAAGATGATATCCGCCAGTGTTGATACACATTTGTGCCCGTTTTATCGCATTTTCCATTACTTTCCGCAAGATTTCCGGTGATAACGGTTCGCAATCCTGTCGAATATTCTCCTTAAGGGCTGCGATTGTCTGAGGCTTGTTGGCATAGACCCGCGACTTCAAGTAGCCTCAAAGAAAGAAGTCTGGGATGGTTAAATCGGGCGATCTGGCTGGCCATGCCAAATCGCCAAAACGGGAAATTAAACGACCAGGAAACGCTTCCTGCACAACATCTATTGTGGCTCGTGCTGTGTGTGCGGTTGCACCGTCTAGTTGAAACCACATGTTCACCAAACCCCGCAGTAAGAAGTCGTTTATAATCGCCCTGTAGCGTTTGCCAGTAGCAGTGACCGTATTGCCGATGGCGTCCTCAAAAAACTACGGCTCAATCACTTTTCTCGCGTGAAAGCCGCACCACACAGTGGCTTTGAGTGGATGTAATGGCTCTTCGTGCATCATACGCGGATTTTCAGTGCCCCAGAAACGAAGATTTTGCTTATTGACGTAACCGCTTAAGTGGTAATGCGCCTCGTCGCTCATGATGATTTTCGACACAAAATCATCACCTCTTCGTTGTTGAGATTGAGGATGAGGATTGAGTAATTCACACGCGACTGACGGTCGGTAGGCATTAACTGATACACTGTTTGCACTTTGTACGGGAACATGTGTAAGTCTTTCACTAAAATTTGCTGTAGCGTCCGTCTGGTGATGCCCAATTGTATAATACATAGTATCCGCGACCTCCGACCTTCGAGACCAAACACTGCTGTAATTGAGCCTTATGACTTTCTTCTAGATTTGCCTGACTCCAGAGACGGCAATATTGCTTGTTCACAAATACACTGAGCCGAAAGAATTGATTATTCGTGATCTTTCGCCAGAATTTCACTCTCATAGACTGCAGTTTCTTATGTACGTACCGTGCTTACGAATTGAAGACCGATTTGCAGGAAAAGTTTGAATAACACGGAATACTTAAGGTCTGTTCCATCATTCTTCCCGAGTTGATTTGGAAATTCTTTAAAGTCGGCCACTTAATACGCTTACATGCAGTCGGGTTTGTACTCTTTTGACTAGGTTAGTACGGTCTATACCATACTTTATTAAGGAATAGTCTTCTGATCCCCTGTTGACAGAGTCCATTTTTTGAGCCATAAAGAAGGAAAGAGGTTACGTCAGTTTACTTAATTGCTTTTTAAGTCCGAAGAAGCATCTACTATATTCGCAAATAATATTTTAGCTCAAAGTTTTGCAAGTTTACATAGATATTCTGTCCAAGACGCCGTTGTTGAATGTATACGTACTTCCCTGTGTCCTTCCTGTTAAGAGTCCAGGAGTATATCGTAAAAGTACGCCTGAGTTGTAGCTATGTGAGTCTTCCTTTCGAGAATAGTGTGAAAACAATCGAATGATCAATCTTTTCCGACATTAATGTTGAAATCTCAATCATCGAGCATGGTTTGACCAACAGTTTCGGCATCCGTATTTGACTTAAGTCTTGGTATAGCTACAAATGCTTCAGCAAGATCTGGTTGGTTGAGTGGTTGTTCGTTACCATCTATGATGAATGGTTCATTATGTCTGACAGCGGACTGTCAGTTTAACAGTCATCTTTGCACATCGTTTGACAATTTTTACTACCCTATCTTTAAGCAACTATTTCGTGAAATAAAATTTCTTTTACACGCACGGTTTCTTCCAATTACATGGAAGATTCGTCTTTCTGAGAAGCCGAACTTTTTTCTTTCTGATAGTTTGAATTTTCCTATTTATGCTGATTGGCGATGTACACTTACGGAGGATTCCTTAAGAAGCTTAGAGCTTAGAGATGCTCGATTTGCAAGAGTTCTTGCATTGATTTTTCAAATATCAAATTTTGTTAAAGGATGTATACCCATTGCTGTAATGTAGCAAGGTAGTGCCTATACTAAGTTTTTTTGTCTCCAAACGTTTCGATATCTAAAATACTGGGAGACTGCATTGCATCGGTCACAGAGCGATCAATTAAATTGACGATTAAATTTCAAAGTGGGCGAATCGTTCTTATCGCAACCTGACGCAAAGGCGATTATGCTAAATCCATTTTGGTGTCGCTCAGCCTATATTTCCCTACTGCGCTACCAAAGGTCAATCTATTTTGTAGTTTTAAATTAAACTCGACTAGTTCAATCTTTAGGTCATATTTGGGACGACACTGCTCACATGAATGTTTGCTCTAGTAGTTCGTAGAAACTATTCTTTGTGCCGTCATCTTTGTCTTTGTTAGAACGTGAGCACATACTAGGCTAGTACTGTTAAACTAGGCCTTGATATGGTACATAATACAAAAATGAATTTATTGTTCTCTTAATTCAAAAATTCGTCCAGTTTACGAGAATTCGTTCTTCCTGTACAGTGTGTAGGCACCGATTCCTCTAAGTTTGTTTGATGCGAATGATTTCCAAAGCCGCTGGCAAGTATAGTATTGCGTGAAATTACATTTTTCCTAAAACTAAAAGCCTCTCCATCATTATAGACTATAAATAATTTTAAGTAAAATCTTTTTTTTTTCTTGAAAATTGAATTACGTCAGCCTGCTAACCCCACGAATTTTTTCTCTTTTTATTTCTCTTCTTACTTTTTGCAACTCTGAAAGCAATATTTCACAATCATTGTGTGGGACCAATCTTGTTTGTAGTCGCAGTCATTTATTTCTTAGTCGCTGTCTTAAAAGAAACAAATTCCCCCCAAGTTTACATGATACATATTACAAAACATATTTTTTAACGACAAAGTAAATTTAGGGCAGGGCCAGCCATATGTCTGATATCATTAAGTATGTTACACACACCAGAAATTTCGTCCAACACAAGAACAGGGAGAGTAGCCGTCGGCGTAGTAGCGTAATAAAAACGATTATTCAGATTCTTAGTCAAAAAGTAGAAAACGACTTTCAATTGAGAATGGTTGGTGTGCCACTACGCCACCCTACTTGAGTCGTCATATGGACTGTCCTGCCCCACCCAACCATGGAATGCTCATCAGATGCAACTCATCGAACATCTCTTCCCTCTAGTGCATCAATAGCAGTTGCCTTTAGGGACTAAAAACTTTTGATTAAGTGCATTGGTCATACAATTATGAAGAATTACATATTCCCAGACATGATAGAAAATCCACACCCTAAGTTACACCACAAAAATCAATAGACAAGACGGATGGATCGGGTCGGATCGATCGATGAATGTTATCTCCCAGGGATTTCGACTTTGATCTGTTTCGGTTCCCTGGGGAAACAAGCGGCCGAGAGCAATTTGAAAATTCACTTCAAGGGAAAATTGAGTTATTAGGAATTTCTCAAACGGCAACAAGACGAAGAAAGAGGAATATTTTGATTAGTACGAAAAGATACTTTGCTCTCCAACACAAGCACTATGGATTGATTAATATGGGTTTGTGTACGGTACACCCGCTATCATACCGAGGGTGAGTCTACAGAGGCATGCTTGTGATCTGAGCTGAACACAGCAGCAAGTGTACGAGTAGATCTCTCGATGTAAATAAATTATCTCTCTCAAGTGATGTTATTAAAGAGCATTTAGAAACGATCCTCCACATCCATCTCAATCTCCGCCTTCGATACAATTACTCATGGACGGTTTGTTTGCTTGCGAGGGGAGACTATGGAGAATGACTTCAGCCCTGCACTCTCGAATGTATACCCCAGATAACATACACCCCAATACTGAAAATGCTTGTCACCAAATAAATTTGTTAAAACCACGACAACTTAGGCTCCATTAAATATCTGTTTCATTGTTCGTTTTTAATTGTTAGGGGGCGATAATTATTATTGTTTCAGCCGCTAGAAATGAATATCACAGATATTCGTAGTAATGATCAATGAGCTACTCGTACAGAAGAGCATCTCACTTGAGATCGTACTGGAAAACCAAGTCAAAAGTCTTAAAAGTGGTACTCCTCTCCACTTTTAAGACATTCATAAAATTAGTCTTTGAGACTTGTTTTCAGATTGGACGTTTTTTAGCGGTACAGACTTTCTTTCCAGTCACATGCTGGTTATTGCACAAAAATCAATTGCGTCTGGAGTGGCACTTTGGAACGTTTGAATTGCAAAGTCCAAAGGCAGTTAATTGACAGTAAAACAGTAAACAAATGCTTATGTATATTTGACCTGCATTTGGAGTATCGCATTTGTTTGGGCGTTAAATGAAAGTGTTGCGTTTTTCATATACTCGTACTCATAATTCAGGGGGCTACACGTAAAATTGCAAAAATACAAAATAAACTTAATCTTGAACTTTCGGTTGAGGTTTAAACAGAGCAGACGAACAAAGTAGAGATAGGAAGACGAGTAGAAGTTCGTTCTTGCTGAGGCAGCAGTCTACTTCTTGGGGAATTCACGGTGAAGGTGAAAACATGCAAATATTGAATAACGTCTGGATTTTGTACTTTGTTCGATTTTCTTTCATAAAAGTATTTTGAACGCCAAGCTTGTTATGTTACACTAGAGACCTTGAGACCTACTCTCCATTGAACGCCTTCTATTTGCGCAGTAAGTTGTTCAAACACGAATCTGTCTACTCACTCACAAATGAAATTGTTGGTCTCGTCATAATAAAACTGCTTCGTAAACGTTTAAGCTACGTAAAAACTACTCGAAATATGCTTAGCGAATTAATAAAAAGAGATATTAATAAATTCGTAAACCAAAAGATATGCATATTGACACTCGCCTTGACAATAGTTTATAGATACTCCATGTTATGCGATTCAATTTCAGTTTTTAGACTAAAGTCTAAGCGATATTGCTATTCTAATTCCTAAGGAATCGCTCTGATGTATTTTCAATTGAATATATTATGGTCTGTCGAATTTCCAGTGAACTGCCGCGGGCATTGTTGAGAATTCGTCCGAAATAGTATACAAGAATTCCTGAAATTAAGTGTTCTCAAGCTGTTTTCCATCCTCATCTATCCTGGATTCAGTTGAATAAGTCAACCTTTGAGCAACCGCTGATTTACTTTAACGATTGCATGCAAAGTGACTTGAGCAATGTTAGTCACATTACTGAATTGCTTATCCTTACTGAACTCCACACTGATTTTTACAACCAGAAGCATTCGTTTGGTTTGCCTACATCCTAAAAACTATAGTTGTGCTAACAAGAAACCCAAATGTTAATAGAAGCTGCGACCGAGGAGACAACTAGTTCTAGCTCAGATTCATGGCATTATTATCATTGTGAGCTAGAACTTAGCCACGACCCAGTATACTGCGATATCAATCAGAAAAATCGTGCATTGTGGAGCTAGGAGATAGGAAGTGGTCAATGGATGGGGCAAGATTTTAAGGCACATTGTCAGGCGCTGTCATTTTGACATTCTTCACAATACAGTTCATTGCCATCAGGATTTCGGATATCTTCCCTTGCGAGGAAAATTGATTTTGGAGTTATCCTACTACATTCCTTTTCTATGCAATTTCTGGTTACTCTGAGTGAGGATAAGGTCGACTTCGTACTCTCGCAGCAACCAGAGCTCTTGTCACGTTGTGTCAGACGAGATATCCAAACAATCCGAGCCAAAAAACGGGCAATGTCGTCAAAGTTTCAGTGCGTATTGTAGCAGGGACCACATCTGTTTAATCTGAATATGACATTGATGCTGCAAGCAATGATGTGAATATTAATAGAAAAGAAATATGTATGGCTTAGGATTCGAGCGCCTCTAGTGACACAGCTGTGCTGAGCCATTTTTGGAGTCTAGTGAGAGCAGCAGTTACGAATTTTTGTAAGAACTTTATTCATGACATAGCCCCGTACATCTAAAGGATATTCTTCAATGACATGCTCCATGTTTTACCGAAAGTCCCTTTGATAGTCCATTTATAGTTTTCGATGCAACATGTTTAATCCAAAGAAGTCTACTACCCAGAATTATACTCAGACACTTACCTTGGTTAAAAAGATGGAAAATTCTTAACTCTAGTTGAATCAGACATTCCTCTTTCTCGTAAAAAATCTGTATCTGTCGTCAGTTTCAACTATAATATTCCTATAATATTACAATATTAATTATTGTACTTTAAAGGCTGCATAATTAAAATCGCTAAGCATGGTTCGCATTCCTGAACGTCACATTAGCACAATTTGGAGCATTAAGCAGAGAATGTATAACATAGCACTTAAAATAGGACGCTATGTTCAAAGGTTCTATTCCTGGCATTGCTTTATTCCATAACACGAATGATTCATCTACGTTGTGTTGTCTGGCCGGGTTAAAAATCTGCGTAGACGAAGCAAACTCAATGTCAATGAGTTCTTGTCGAGTGCGCCATCAATTAATGCGTTGTTAGGTACGTTGTATCGTGAGCAGAGGATCTATTCACAAAATAGTTTTTTGCATACTAAGAACCTGAATGAGTAGAAGGCATCAAAAGCTACTGTAATGCACTTAATGGCCTTTTTTGTTATCATCAGAACCAACAGATCCCATCCACGTATTTCTTGATTTACTTGCAGTTCCGGTGATAAGAGTTAAATTTGAACCAGATCTACGAGTCTCTGTTCGACTCAGTGTGAAATTGTCTAAATGTTTTGAGCCTGGTAGATTTGGCTCAGGAAAAGTTCCTCCTTAAACCGTGTCCATTCAGTTTTTCTCAAATTCCCGGAGACGTTGTCTTCGATTTTGAATTTGGTGTACCTATGATCTGACATTGAAGCTGCTGATAATACTTTACAGCTTTTATATAATTTTCTTAGCATTCTTGTTGGGAGTCGATTTTCATTCTTTCGTAACAAATGTTGACTCTTAGTCAGTATTGTTGATAACCAAACCAGACCACAGTATGAAGTACGCAGGATAATACTCTCTTACTTGCATATATTACTGTCCAAAAAGGTGTTCTGAACATCAGTCTCGTAACATGTGATAGGGCCCATTCTATCGTCATCACAACATACAATGAGTTCGGCTACTGCCGGGATCGTAAGAAAAATAAGCCGAAACAACGGCGAACTTAAACTTAAACCACTCTTCGTTCGTTTCATAGCTTATGGCTGCAACAACTAAACGTAGTAATGACATGACAACTAATCCCTTTAATCTGCTTTATCATAGCGAAATCCTTGTGAAAATGGTCATATTCTAATGAGCGTAACAAAATTCCTCCAATATAATCAGACTCAGGTTTTTCTTGTTGGCCTCTATTAGTTGTACAAAGCCATCAACAGATTTTCTCGTCCGCGCTTCATCCGTAGTAAAAGTTCCTGTCATCCAGAACTCGCATATATCTGTACATCTATAATAAAGGGTCCGCCATCTAACGTTTTTTTTTTCAACTAGTGCTTATTTCGTGAATGGTAACACTTAGCTCATGTCTGATTTGACAGATAATTACTTTTATCCTTCCGCTGAACGAATATGGTTGTGTATACGCTTGTTTTTGCTTCGCTAAGTAGGCCTGCGATTGACTTAGAGAAGATGCCGATTTTGCCAAAAAAAATCATCTTTTCAGATGAAGCTCATTTTGATCTTGGCGGGTATGTAAACAAGCAAAATTGTCGCATTTGGGGCACAGAAAAGCCGCACGCATACATTGAAAAGCCGATACACCCAAAACGAGTCACTGTTTGGTGCGGATTTTGGTCCAGAGGCATATTTGGGCCATTTTTCTTCGAAAATGAGCAAGGAGTGGCCGTTACAGTCAATGGCGATCGTTATCAGGCCATGTTGAACGAATTTTTGTTCACAAAAATTGAAGAGGAGGATATTGGCAACATTTGGTTTCAACAGGACGGCGCTACGTGCCACACAGCCGAAGCTACACTCGATGTTTTGCGCCCTGTTTTTGAAGATCGCATTATCAGCCGCAGAGCTGATGTCGTTTGGCCACCTCGGAGCTGCGATTTGACACCGTTGGACTATTATTTGTGGGGTGCCGTAAAAGATAAGTGTTACGCCGACAAGCCAGAGGCAATTGACGCTTTAAAGGACAACATTCGTGAAGCCATTGGTGAAATACAGCTGCACACAATCGATAATGTGCTTAAAAATTGGACCGATCGTGTAGGCTACTGCATGGCCAGCCGAGGCAGCCATTTGAATGAAATTATTTTCCATTATTAACCGGAAGGATAAAACTAATTATCTGTCAAATCACACATGAGCTAAGTGTTACCATTCACGAAATAAGCACTAGTTGAAAAAAAAACGTTAGATGGCGGACCCTTCACAAATCTATTGCTCGGTGCGTTTCGTCTATCGCCGACTTTATCTGATTTTAAAGGAATTTGTTTGTTCTTGCTGTGCGGGTAAATAGAAATAAAAGCCGACATAGAACGTTTTGCATATAGTTCAAGTTATCTTGTATTTGCTTTTAATAAATCCAAACCCCAACTGTATAGGGATGATTTTGAAATCTTACTGTGTCAGAAAACGTCCCTTATCATTTGTATATAGATGTATTGGGGTACAAAATATTTATATCACGAACAAAGTGCGATTGTGATAAGCCTAAGTACTATGTATACAAACCAAGATACGGTATAGGGTTCTTTTGTCAATGTTCTTTGTACTTTCCAGAATTTCCCTATCACCTAGTTATTATATGTTTACCACCTATGCATGATTCTAAAGCTCATATAAATGTATTTATATAATTTTGTATAGTATAGAACGCAGTCTTCTTATAATTTCCTCAAATATCTCTCTTCGAAAATGTCTAATCATTTGTTGTTTCTTTGTTTTGATTTATTTTTAGGACCGAAATCCCGACGTGGCATGACAGAATTCTCATCAACAAACGAAAACCAAAAATCACATTTGCCTCAGCTTAATCATAATTCATCCCATTATCATCTCCAGCATCATAATCATCATCAAAATCATCAAACGAAACTACCATTAACCCTTCCTACAGCACCACATTCCCCAAACCAACATCATCATCAGCAACAGCATCAACAGCAGCAGCAACAGCAACAGCAACAATCCCAAAATCACTATAAACGCCCATTAACCAGTCCTAACAATTCTCCATTTAATAATTTCTATGGTCATGGCTTTCCGCTTCATCATCCAGCAAACAGTAATTTGCAACAACACCATCATCCATTCGGTCTGCCATCAGCAAATACTTACCTCAATGATTTGCTCATCAGTGACGACGAACTAACCGACGAATGCCTAAAGAAAAACGTCCAAATCGTGCTTAACAATTTGGACCGCTACAATAACGCACTGCGTAGCATCATTGTTAACGGCGGTGGTATAAGCAACCATAGCAGCAGCTACAGCAGTTTTAACAATAATTTGAGCAACATAAGCAACATGGCTAGCAACATGGTCACCACACCGGAATCAGACTATAATAGTAATGCGACAACTCCGCATCATCATTTCAATCATTTGGTAGGTTTGACTGGTATCATCGGTGGTGGTGGTGGTATAAGTGGTAATGTTGGTAGTGGTGGTGTTAACTGCGCTCATATTGGCAGCGGTGGTGGTCCATTAAATTGTTCCATTGCTTCTTCGCACGATTTTACTCATGATAATTCCGATTACCAGTGGTTCTTGGACTACGGCTACCGAGATGGTGTAACGCATCAAAGTGTACTCTCCTCATTGTCTGCCTCGTATCATGGAATCGGTGAACTATCTTATTATGAGGATTTCGCCAAAAACATTGACGCAAATCTTGCCGAGGTAGATATGGAGAGTTTCCGGGCGGAGGATATTCACTCGCTGCTGTCGCACATTCCGTCGTATCATCATCATAAGGACGACGACAAGATTGAGAATTCTATATGCAAGTCTGAGCTGTTGTTCTCGCCAGTGAAGGAATCACACATCAGTATAGACTCTTTAGATTTGGATGCATATCCGGACGATGGAGATATTATACTGACTTGTAAGGCGAACAAGGACAACTATACCATTGCCTTTGAGGGCAGTGTCCTGTATTCGGATGAAAGTTTCTATGGTGGGTGTTTTCATAAAACGAATACTACTCGATATTTCTTTGTTCTATTATCGTGTTCATGTTTTCGTTGGTTTGTTGTCGTCTGAGAAAGTAATTTTTAGTTGAAGTTTCACTTTCTCAGCAGACAACGAACTCGGTCTCTAAATTTGTCTATTAATGGGATTTTTTGTAATTTCTCTTGTAGCAGAACCGAACGAGATAACGATGAAGAACAAACAGAATTTCATCAATCTGCATAGTAACTTGGACGACATCGTTAAGAGGAAATCACTAGAAGTCTCCATGTCGCGTTCGGATCATGCCTTTACGACATGGAGCAAACTCAAGAAAAGCAGCACATCTCAACTGCAGAGGTAAGTTTTATACTCGCCGTATCAATACTGGCTTATCCAAAAGGCTATTTACTTACTTACTCCTCCATTCAATTGAGTGCATCTCTGATGATAATTGCTTTACTCATTTGGTCAACGAACGTCAGTTGGATGAATGTCGACTCAGCATGAGCCTTCAATTGATGCCTTCGTTTGTCCATATTGTTGTGCTGGCCGTATTGTGGCTGCAGTCAATGAGTAAATTGGACAAAGTTTCCGTTTGAAATGACGTATAATTTCTATTATTACTCTTTGGGGTCATTTCAATTGATTTCAATTTACTTTACGAATTATGAAATGATTGGTGGTGATGGCGTTTGAGTGAGCTTTCATAAAATTTACAATCGTTTGTGAACTGTTCCGATTAGGGAATTTGTCCATTGCATTGGTGAGAAGTATACTCGTATTTATATTTGTGGTTTTTGTTTTGATTTAAGCCTAATGCAATGCTTGTCGATGATGCAACGCTAAATATATCGAATCAGTGAAATGTGGGATTCATAACGCAAACGAATTTGTTTTGTTTCACTTGAACGTGCGCTGAATTTGATTCTTAATTAGATTTTGATATTTATGATGAACGGGTCTCCTTGATTTCTGGAGTTTCCGAGAAGTCTTTCATTCATTTTCTGTCGGCAAAGTTAAGGAAAGGAAGATTTATGTTTCTGTCAGCGAATTTGTTTGATTCTTAAATATTGTTTCCTATGGCAAAGCTTATAGGTAGGCGTTTTTGCATTAAACTTGATTCCCCCCCCTCTCATGAGTAGAAATGATGAAAACGAAACTCTGACGCCAACCGATGAATTTATTACACTCGGAATTATTTTTCATTCATTTTATTCACTTTGTCTCATGTATCTTTCGTTTTTTTTTCCTCATTTCAATATTGAATGTTGAGAGAGTGGAATACTATGGGTCTATGCGGCGTTGTCATTTAGATATCCGGACCAAAATTAATTGTTAACTGAAATTTTGCATTCTGTTAGGGGTGTTTTTTTTCTCTGCGGTTTTTTCTTTTTCCTATCTCTTCTTCGTCTCAAATGGTTGTAAATTTGTGAGTTATAAGGCATGTGGTGTCCGCTATTGATAGCTACTGAAAACCATTCTGATGCTCTACAATATTATGTATTCTCAATGATTGTATTTGAAGCGAACAAGTTTGTTATCTCTTGATGTGCTGTCTCCATCACGCATTATGTAATGTAAGAACTGCTTACCAGATTGCCTAAAGATTTAACGTCCTATGATCTTCTTTGTTTCCCCCATCTATCCGACATATTTTCCTTCAGAGTGCAGGGAAGGTTAGTAATTCTAATTCAGCCTCTACGTGACCCCAACTGTACCCCAGAATTTTTCCTTTTTCAACCTGTGATCATCTGGTGCTAAAACACAATCATTTACTGTTATTTCCAGTTTGTCACACTAAGCTTTCTGGCATCTGCGATCGCTTAATGATTAAACCGAAAATTCGGTATTTTTTAAGTTTGGCTCAAGGGTTCCGAGCCAATTTTTTCTTTTTCCCATAGTTTTTCTGGGACCACATCCGTGTAGTTGTGCCTTTTCTTATATTCGCTCCCTTTTGTAGAGCATCATGGCGATTATTCGAGTTGAGGGTCTTAGGATGTTGTTATGGTAATTGAAAACCACTCGTCAAAAACATAAGGTCTAACCAATCCACCGCCACTCTTTTCTCCATATTTTGGTTCATGCCCGTTATCGAATGCAGTTGATTGTTTGATATGCAACTTATCCAGAGAATCATTAAGGCGTTGCGAAATTATCTATTTATCAAGGTTTGCAGCCTTATGATGGACTTGGTAATTTTGAAAATTCTGCTGTACACTTTCTGCTTGGTAGCTTTACCTTCTTAAATATAGAAAACATCTTATTTTACTCGATGATGTTGAGTTGAGCGGCACTGGAGTTGTGCTTACAAATTCAAGTGCTAAGGGCACTTAGTTTAGTCATATTTATTTTGAGCCCTTATTTGTTCGCCTCAAAGTTGTGAACATCTGATGCAGGCCCAATATTCTGTGTCAGACCAGGCAAACTTTATTAGCATGGAGGTAAATGGTTGTACTCCTTGGATTTGGTTTTCCGATAAGAATTCATTTCCAAACACAAAAATATCCTCCCTCTCTGCCAAATTTCACATGCTGCAAAATATCGGTAGATTGTCCCTGTGGGGGAACTTACGGAATTCTCCACGCACCTTCAGTTCCGTCGCTATTTACTTTAAGATGTGCTCATCATGAAAATAGTTATTGTGCTCCAATTTGTGGCATAACCGACTGTAGACCGCTCTGTGAAGTGACCCTGATGCTTCCTCTCAGAATACTTCTCCGGTTTGCTCATCAGCGATTAACTGATAAAGTTTGGGCATCCAACTCGCTATATTCTTGACACTCATTTTACAACAACTAGCTAGTTCCAGTCACTCTTTGTAACATATCGTCCTACTTTGTACTTTGACCACGCACTTTGACCTGCAGTTTTAGAGTCCTGGCAAAGAGTGGTGGTAAGCCTGTCTTCAACATGAGCATTAGCAGTTTTTCCACTGTCTTATACTATATTGTTTACCTTCTCATACTTGAGCAGCGTAGAAGAGAATAGATTCCAAAACAGTTTCCAAAATGTTATATTTGCAGCTATGAGCAATATATTTGTTGGTGAAATAGTTTTTCCAAACAGCATTAATAATTAATTAATAAATAATTAAATTAAATTAATTCCTCATAAAATAGACTGAGGTATTTATATTCTTTCACAACTTGAATAGTTTCTCAATTTAAGTGCCGATTTACATTTGCGCAGTTTCTGCCTCCACTTCTTTTGAATATCATTATTTGGTTCACCACCAGATTCCACATTTTTCAGTATTCGAAGAGTCTGTTTATTGTAAGCTGTAGGGATTCGGGTGAGTACGCTAACAACACTATGTGATCCGCAAAAAGGAAAGCTTTAACCAGCACACCTGCATATTTCACTCTTTCAGGTAGAAAATTCACAACGTCCTCAATGAAGAGCGCAAGATAGAGTAGGGCTCAAAGCACAATCTTGTCTCACTCCTGGCCCGATCGAAACCACTCTTATAACACCTCAGCATTCTACATAGCTGCCTTGATATCCACATACAGGTTTTCAATGACTCGTCCGAACTTTAGCGGCATACCAATGCCAAAGAGCTTATTTAACAAGGCGCTTCAAAAGTTAAGTCAAAAGCTGCCTTGAAGTCAACTAAGAATGCATAGAGTTTCCTATTCTTCCACAATACTATTTAAAACAACCACGTAATTAACAGTGGAACATCCTGGCCGGAAACCCGCTTGATATTATCTGAGCAGATTATTGGTGCCTAACCATGCAGTATCGCTGTCAAAATTTTGCACGATATTTAAAAGTGAAATACTTCGGTAGTACCCTTGGTCCACCCTACACTTTTTATAAATGGAAAAATCAGGGCTTTCTCGAAACGCTGCGGTATTTTACCACTTTTCAAAATGTTGTTGAACAAGTTTATTGGTGTTCAGTTCGTCGGTGCTATATTTGTAAAATTCGACTGGTATCCTATCCGATCCTGCCGCCTTACTATCCTTAAGACTACTTAGAGCGTCAACAACATCCTGCAAAACAATTGGCTTATCCAAAATGTTGTTCTGGAAGCCAGGCATGGCGTATTGGATCCTAGGCGTGCTGCAAGAAGGGTTCAAAAACTGATCAAGGTGAACTTGAAGAATGATTGGGCTTAGTTCCACCATTTAATTCTTTCGCCATTTTCCAGAATACTGAAGGGTTATTATATCACGCCAGTCTTCGAGTGTCTGATTCACAATAAATTCTCCTTGTTACACAAAGCGCCTTAAACTCTCTATTAGCCTTTATATGTGAAACCTTCATTGCATCTTCATTAAACAGTCGGAATAACTTGAGCCAGCCGAATGATCGTTACTTCGCCTTCCTGCACTCATTATCAAACCATGGTTCTTTGTATCGTTTTTTATTAGTCCTAGATTGGCTGATAATTTGGGACACTTCCTTTATAATCTTTTTATTTCTGTTCAAGTCCACATACTGTTGTAGTTTCTCAACGAACTGTCTTCTATATGAGGATGCTTTAGAATTGCTCCATATAAGCTTCGGTATGAGATTCAAGTGTCTTGCACCCAAGTTGTCCGTTACCATTAACTCAAAGGTTACAACAATCAGGAGGGGATCTGAATATGGAACTTGCGTCACTTCAAAGTGGGTTATAAGGGTACCCCAGTCATCACTTGATAGACAATAGTCGTTTACACGGCGAGGTGCCGTGCCGGTTGTTCCACAAATGTGAAATCTCTATATTTGTCGCTTGTATCTTGTACCATTCAGCTCTTTTAACACAAACGAACCATCGGATTCCAACAACTTGGTATAAGTATCGACTTATTCGCTATATATGATGCCAACATTTTTATAATATGTGTTTAATTTTACTGAGGTAGTTCTTCCAC
Organism: Volucella bombylans; assembly: GCA_949129095.1. Lineage (NCBI taxonomy): Eukaryota > Metazoa > Arthropoda > Insecta > Diptera > Syrphidae > Volucella > Volucella bombylans. Next base: position 65,516,385 of record OX422140.1, read on the forward strand.
AAAGCATTATGATTATGAGGAGCTCTTGCTAACTCAAATCAACAAGAAATGCCTCATTTATTTTTGTTTACATAACATGTGTGGGTTCCAGTTCTCCGAAGTGTGTTTTCGCAGAGTCACATGTAAAGATACTTTCATATAGAAAACATTATTCATAACTTGATTCACGTTTCCCTAGTTTTCCTTCGTAAAAAAGACACCCTCTATCAATATTTCCATAGATTTACTTAAGCATGACGCAACGCCCAAACAATCATAAACAATTAACTGCTTGCAAGTGGTTACGGGTTTCCTTAAAACAGAGAGAAAGAACTTTAGCTTCTCTATTTTTGATGGCTTAGGGCGTCATACCACCTATACTCGTATAATGTCACCAAAGTAACTGAATGATTCACAGAATCCAAATGTGAACGGATGAAGTTAATGTAAATATTTCTTGTAATTTGTTTCACTTGAGGTAGTTCGATTCGAGGAGACAGTTTTTCCGTCAACCTCTTGCGCTTTCATCTTATATACTGTGTCCCCTTATTGGTCTTATGGCATCAATTATGTGCTATCGTGTATTAAACGCGGCCAATCCATTTCCTCTTTTATTTTTGTATAAAAACGTGTATATGTTCCTGGTCAGTTGTTCGTTGGTGTTACGGTTTGACCAGAAGTTTCTCAGACATCGATTTACAAAAGCTTGGGTCTTATTTGTAATATTGGAGGGTTCTTTTCAGTTGAATGTTGTTTGGGCTGATTTCATTGCTTCTAATTTCGACAATATATCGAATCCGAATGCTTTAATTATGAGGCTGCTGATGTCTAAACCGGTACCACTTCCAGTCTAAACGATACTTCCAAGAAGAGAGAAGTTACCTACTTGTTCGAGATTCTTAAAGAGTTAGAGGGACAACTAAGGAATCTATTATTATCTTTCTCACGAAGTCTGTGGTTTGATGCATATTTCTGAATGATAACAGACTAATAGTGTTGACTGATGGTCCGGAAGGTGATAAGCAGGATCCAGAACGACAATTTGATAAGCATTCCTTTTTTCCATTTTTCTAAGAAGATTTCGCTTTCATCCTTATTTGAAGGTGCCGTTCCGGAACGTCGAACTTTTCTTGGTTTTGTTGCAAATTTTCATCCGCAGTACTATTAAAAGCTGAGGCCAGCTCTTTGATGATGCTGTACATGGTTTTGTTGTGGCATTTATTCCCTGCTTCTTTACTTTGTGCAGTCACTGCATTGGTTTTTGTTTCCTTTGTCACGTGCGTACACTACGTTGAATCTTTCTTATCGTTATGTGGTAGGGAGACTTCTAGTTTACTTCTGCTCTGTGCAGAGGTGACTGCTATGCGCTCTTTAAGTTATCTACGCTCTTCAGTCTATCTAGGCATCATCAGATAATTCCGCTCCAGAAACAAGAACTTTTTTCACAACATTTTCATGCTCATTTAGGTCTGACGACGTGGTGAAATTCATAATTTTTTCTGACGCTTAAAACATTATGGTTTCTTAGTTGTTGGTGGACTATGGGATCTCTTAGTCTTTTGGTGTCGGACTCTCATTTCAATTCAATGTTAGATCTACGTCTGTTTCGAATATCCAAGAAATAACTTCTAAAAAGTCAGCTTATAAGCAGCTGATTTTAATGCAGGTTTTAAGCTCGTATTTGGTCTCGTCCCCTATGGCTAGCGATTACACTGTTTTTGGGGACTCCGAGGTCATTAGTTCCCATAATGTGTCTCGCAGGTTTTTATCGCTATACACTACATTTGTGTTCAAATCTGCCATCAAAATGTCGGTATTCCAACAGGGTGCTCTATCTTATGGGCAGCTTGTACATCGCTCTTAGTTCACAGGATCATAACATTAAATAATCGTGACGTTTCTAAGTCTCGCGCTGAATTGGCTTCGGTTTCAGGATATATGAATTTGCCAGCGTTTACCGCTAAATGAAATCCTACTCACCAAGACCGTGCTACCTGGTGGAGAATGAAACTCCCTTCCATCGAACGATTTCGTTTAAACTGTACCATCTTCGTTTCACTGAACGATTTATTTCTGGGGAAATTGGTTTTCAGATTGTGCAGCTTTGATGCAATTAACATATACATTGAATTTCAGCATTAAAAGCACATTTAAACCTATGAGAAGAAAGAAACACTTAAATCTCAAAACTAACACAGTTAAAGTTGAACAATAACGACAGCCTTAGAATGATAAAGAATTTGGGAAACCCAGTGACTATTTTCCCAGTCATTTTTATACAAGAAATGAGAGTCATATGAGAGATTGTCAGAACAGAGTCACTTGCTCAACTGAGTTCTGAAATCTATGTAAAACCCCTCTACAGACATACACAACATTATTCCACGCAAATTAGTAACCCGTCTGTCGCTACATTTGTTTATAACCTTTTCATAAAACCCTACATTCATCTTAGATCTGATAAATCTACATATGAATACATCTTATCTTATCTTAAAATTGTTTTAGCGCTTTCATGTAGCAGCGTATTCCAATGCGGAATGTGTGTCAGTGTTTTGAGATACAAGATGTAGTTGCATACAACTTGTCTCGTAGTTGCAATCTCTACGTGGCGTTTAATACTGATAACTCAATGCGCAATTTGTTAAAGGCTGCGAAAGCTTCTTAAATCGTCTGACCTAGTTGATTCTTTATCAGTGTGAAACATTATAAATGAGTTTGAACAAAATGCACTCTTTTAGTGATTCTCTTTAAGTAATTCTCAAACAATAATGATGCCGGAAATAATTTCTCTTTGATAAATCCACCGACTATCCTATTGGCAAATCCTATTGGCATATACGAGTGTCTTACTAATTTGAATTATTTTTTTGAAGGTATCCATCTGGCAACAACAACACATCTGTAAATATTATTATGCGCCATGCCCCACACTGCACCGTTCGCAAGAGCTCGAGCTTGCCAAATCTGCGACTGAAAAAGGACACTAGCCAACAACAGCTTAACGTATCGCAAGCGCTCAGCACTTCTACCGTAAGTTACTGGCTACGCAATTCAATTTTTTTTAGAATGCCTCTAATGTGTTTGTTTTTGAATTGTAGGTTGAATCATGTAAATCGAGAAATCTTCTTCCAATGTGCCAGATGCCAATTTCTACAACGTCTGCCGGTAGTCCTATACACTTTTCGCCCAGCAACAGTCATCATGATTCGTCCCATATCGATTCGACTGGAACGAATTCCGGTTCGGCTACGTCGGCAACAAATAATACCCAAACCCTGAAACAAGTGAATGCCAATCAACCGGCTTTTAATCTAGTCAAACTTTTCATCAAACAAAAGAGTAGTTGCTCCAGTGATACGACTTGCATGGATGTCTCATCAGGCTGTTGGCCGTCGAGTGAGGGAAGCTCTTCGTTGGAGCAAAGAATTCGTAAAAAGAGCATGAATGACTCTGGTAAAGGATCAGCACTGAGTCGTCATGATGAGGAAGAAGATCCAGCTGATTCCAGTTATCAACTGGACAGTCTTGATATATGTGATAAAGAGAGAAATGAGACAGCAAATACACCCGTGAAAAAGGTTAAAAATGATTTGTATAGAGAAGTATTTGAAATGGGATCATCACCACCAACATCGCCGGCGCACAGAAAAATTCAACCGCTCAAAAATCCCCAAGTCATCAATTTAACAAATAATCAGCAGCACAACAATCAATTAAATGGTTATAATAACAATAATAACAACAATAACTCCTCCTCGGAAGGAAGTCGTACGTCAGAGAACCTTACTCAGGTTTACAATGACAAGAGAAGTCGCATGAAATTTTCAGCTGAGATGATTTCACGCTCAATGCAGACATCTGCCCGTGATCGGTTTAGATTTGTGCCACCGTCGTTTTTGGCTAAGCTACAAAGCAAAGTGGGAGAGGAGAAACAGGCACCGATCTATGTGATTTATCCGAACTATGCTCTGCCAGATTTGGGCTTTGTTAAGACGAACACAGCTGAAGTAATATTCACACCGTTCAACTATAAGAACGCTGTTGGAGTTAAAAAACGTCCCAGCTCGAGTTCGGTTAGTGAGGATGAGCTTTTAAAGAATGTCGACTATAAGCATGTAGTTGATTGGAAGTCATTGGCTACTTTGCTGCCTGCCGAATACCGAAGACGATTGAAACACATTCCAGAGGTCGACATTGCAGATCTCGAAGCGGAATGCTCGATGAAGCCGCTTTTCTGTATGACACCGCCAATACGGCGGACTAGCAATCGGGCAAATGTCTGTGATTGTGCTCAGTATTTCCAAATGACGGAAGCCACGGCAACCACTGGAGCTGGGGGGGCCTGTACGTCCAGCTCTGGATCTAGTCAGCCTCCCAGTTCAGGCTACCGTGGCTCTTCAACTCTTTTAACTGATTCAGAATTCGAAAATCCTAAAAAGACAGAGGACTCTGATCCCTTAAAAAATATGTACGTATATCAATATGAGAATAACCGAATGGAAGGTGGTCTTGAGGAACGATCTACTGCTCGCACTCCTCGTGGTATTCTGCGAAAGAATCCAAGCCGTCTTACCTCTGGCGTCCGAACCAAACGATCGAGTTTGATTGAAGATGAAACTAATTCAAATGTGAGGAATCTAGAGAAGCGTCGAAGTTTGCAGGAGCCTGTTACGTACTTCTCATCGAACGATGATTTACAAAATCCACTCACCGAAGAAGCCGAAATGGAAGAGTATTACGATGAGCTGCACTCTAATCTTAAACTTACCCAAGGTAACCATCGTTTGTCCCGCAAAGATATGGATGCACGAACTCGAGCAGAAAATTTCCTCTCAAACGTCCCTAAATCAGAACTTAAGTATTACGCTGAAATTGCGAACATTTTAGAATCAGTGGAGGAGAATCAAACTCCTGTGCACCAATATGATGCAGCTGAACTGAAAAAAGAAGTCAGTCGTGCTTTGAGTCAGAAGAAGGTCTCATTCAATCAGAAACACGAAAGCAACACTCTTGGTCTAGTTGGACCCCAAAATCAACGATTTACTACTCCACCAAATTCACCGAATATTTCGATGGCGTCGCTACGTATGAATAGTGCAGGAGCCGTGGGCTCGCACCGTACCAGTAGTAGAAAGGAACAAGAACTGAACAAGATCTCGAGCAATCGATTCAAACGATTGCAAATTCAATGGGAACTGCTGAGCAAAGATTCTAGTATGATGTTAAAAGATTTGGCATGTGAGCAGGAAACCAAGAGCGGTGGGTCAACACCAACCTCAGCGAATGCGGCACATAAATCAAGAATACCACGACCTGTTAGTTATCCGGCTGGAAAGTGAGTATAACACAACAGTTAGTCAAGAATCTTCTTCTTCTACACTTGCATCCTTGTTTTTTTTTTCAATAATTTTCTGTTATCTGTTTATTTTATCGTTTTGACATTAACACACGCACACTTGTGTTCTTCTATTCTCTTTTTCTTCTTCTTTTTCGTTTTCTTTATGTTTTCGTCTGTTTTGGTTGGATTTATTTTACCTGAAATGTACAAAAAAAAAAAAAATACAAACACTTTATACATAACAAATAAAACAAACAAAAAAAATAGGAAAAAGGTAAATGCTAGTCCTCAATCTGCTTCTTCTAACCTCAGAGTGATACAGGACCCAAAGAGTCTACGTTCACCAAGTCGCATCGTACCGCCAAAAAGGTATAGCGTGCCAACGACAACTCCAGCGGTCTCTACAGCTCATCATCAATCACCGGGAACAACACCAGTACCAGCACCACGTGCTCGCACACCAAACAGCAGAACAACTACAACAGGAGCTCATACTGCTAACACTGGTACCAACAGTCATCCAAATACACCCAAACGGAGAGTACAGTCACCAAGGTTAGTTTTCATTTATTTCAACTTAATGTATTTTACACTATTTTTGTATATATTTAAACAATAACGACAAGAATTGAGTTCTTTATGAAGAATGGTATATGATGTTATATTTTGAACAGAACTCTGGCATATTAAGTGCATTTGCGGCTCTATCCCACCAAAAATGTGCTGAATATTGGCTTTCAAGGTCTGCTGCCATAATCAGATTCTTAAGAACGGTCTGTGTCGGGTCAATAGGGACATTTCCTAGCACGCCTGACTCTGTTCTGGAAACACTGAAGATTCTCCCTCCCCTAGATATTCACACTCTCGATTTTATATTCCGTTTAAAATGGAATTGCCTTTAGTACAACACGCAGTTTTGAAGTTTTGATGACCTTACGCGCAGACATTAGACTGATATGCTGTCTGATACAATGACACCAGAACTCCTGTTGCTGTGAAAATACGAAATTATTTCGGCCAGAATCTGAGCCAGGAAAGGGATGTAGTCGGTCACTCACAGATGGTTCCATCATCTGCAGGGCGACAATGTGAGATTTCGTCCCCCATTAGAAACTTGCGTCTATCTTTCAAGCCGAAGTATACGCAATCCTGATGATAAAGAATCGGTGGAGGGGTGGAATCCGCATCAGTAGCGACAGCCAAGCTGCGATTAAAACTTTGCTAAACCCTCTCACGACTTCCAAGCTAATTCGAAAATGCAAGACTTCCCTAAAAGAGGTCCAAAGGGCTGAGTCTTTACAATCGAATCACATGAAATGAAATCGGCGATGAACCTGTTTTTCAGAACCCGAACGTGCATAAGGATTTAATGTATCCTCGGTTACGGCTTCCGTTAGCAGTTGAGTTTCATATGAGAATACCTGCAGATAACGTGACTTTCCAAGTTACCACCAGAACAAACGAATATTTCTAAGAAGTCAGCGACTTTTCTACTGTCCTTTAGTCCGATTATGGTTCAGTAGAACTGCAAATTCAACAAATTCCAGTGAGAGGAGCATACATACAAAGTGTACAATGGACTGAGTGCTCTGTCGTAACAGAAAACAAGAGCCAATGTTTATTGTTAGTTTTTCGCTTTACTTAAATGTATCTTTAACACTCTGTAAAACAAAGATTTTAAATTCTGATGCGGGGGATATAAATTAAGTAAATAGGGTAGGTGAAAGTGGCTGTTGGAAAGATCAACCCACTTAGGCCTAATGACGGACGTGGATCTGTGATCCTCCTACTCATGGAACTAATTTGAGCTTATGATAAAGCGTATGAGACTGTTAACGTCTATATTCTTTAGATCGCTTAACTCATTGTAGAAGAAATCTCCTAAGTGAAGTTCTTCTTTGGGGGAGAGCTGGACATGTATAGAGTAGGTAGAGAATTGTTTCCTCTTCCTCCTCGTCCATGCAGTTTCTACACAAATCGTTTGTAAAGCGCCAAGCCTTCTTGCCTTATTGCATGCAAACCAAAGTTCAGGTATGGTGTAATCGATGTTCTTTGTGATGATTCCTAATGTATTAAGAATGTTAGCGTGGCTAAATGAATTATTTGTCCACTGTTTACTGCAGTTGACTGCATTTAAGGCCGTCCACCAGACGACAACCCCGTAAGTAAGTATCGGTCTTATGACCGAGATGTATATGCAAGATAATAAAGCTACTGTAGCGTTCTTGACTCTTTCATATATGTCAAAAATGATATCCAGCTATTTTTCTGTATCGGAGAAGACTAAATTGGTACCGTTTATTGAGGGAGAGTCTATAATTGGAATTTTATATTTCCTGGAAAAATCCAAGGTGATCTGCCCAACAAGTTAATATGTTAAGATTTAGCAGAAGGAGTACTTTAATGGTGCTTACCTGAGATGATTATAGCAACGTCATCCGCATAGGCAATCATCCAGCTACCACCCGCTTCCAGGTATACCAGCAGTTTATTAACCACTAAGTTCCAGAGAAGGGGAGAAAGGACATTGCGTTGCGGCGGCTTACCTCTGCTGATACATCTCTTAGCAAAAGCCCCACCCATTTTCGAGTTAATTATACTAAGTGAGTCGTCTACCTGCACAGTTGATAGCTCAGTCATGATTGCGGATGTGTTGACATTGTTAAAGGCACCCTCTATGTCCAGGAAAGCGAATATTGGTACTCTCTATATTGTAGGGATCGTTCGATGTGGCTAGTCAGTAAATGCTTATAACGACGGTGAAGGGACCGAGGGAAAAAGGTCGTTATAACCTATTAGTTCGCTTAAAGGAATATAGTCCCCTTCAATAAAATCTGAGTCCGCAATTAGAGGTTCTGATGAAAGGAAACCAGCATGCTTTCAGCAATTCGCAATGGTCTTCTGCGTGACTTCGCTCCAAGACTTGGATAAATTAAGCACTGCATCCAGTAAAGAAGGATTGAACAAAACATCCGATTCAATCGTTCTTAAAACAAATGATATACAGCGGAAGTGTATTTTTAAGTTCTTTATTATGCCTTGGTCCAAAGGTTGTAAAATAGATGTTGTGTTTGCAGGTAGGAATATCAGTTTAATTCAGGTTAGGTTTTTAACGTAATTGTCTACAGTCAAAATATTTTTTTTTTTGTTTTATAGCTTTAATTCCTTATCCCATTTTTGAAGGTAATCATTGAAAATGCCTGACGTCATCGATGCAGTTTCATTTACTTCATAGAAGACTGGTTAAGGACTTAACATTTTTAAAACAACGGGGGGATTTTGATTTTCCTATCACCAAAAGTTTTCTCTTTATGGAACCCGTCATGTTACAAGCGATCATAATTGTTACTCTATCTTTGGACAATTTTCCACCCATGTAGCGTTCGCCTCTAAACCGGAAGGACTTATCCGGAGCTTAAAAAATAGTGCAGTTTCATCAGCGTTAAAAATGTCTTCACCTGAATAACCCTGTCGCCGATACGGCCAAACTTTTTTAATCCAATTGTCACAAAGCGCTGTGTCTACCTTGGCTGCTTCGCCTGAAACTTTCCCAAAAACAATGTTGTGACGTTGCCTAAAGCCTCAGACCTCAGAGCATTTGTAGTTCTTCTTTCCAAACAATTTTCCAAACTTTTCAGCTTGTCCGATAAGAATTGGTCAATTTATTGGGATGTTTTGCTTTCTCTTAGCTCTAAACCACTTCAATAAGGCTCCATCAATTTCAGGGTTGGTTGACTGTCGTATTTTTTTATTTTCTATGCAGCATTCTGCAAAGTTTTTTTCGGTCTTTTCGCAATTTTTCCATATTGTAGATACGGTTGAATGTGAAACACTAAACTCCTGTGCGATTGAACTATTTTTCTCACCTGACTCCAACCGGAAGATGATCGCCGCCTTTTCCTCTACAGAAAAATGAAAAATTCCTACTTTTCCAGAACTCATGGCTCGGCTGCATAATAAAATATATTAATAACCCACTGCAATCACATTAAATGCAAACCTTTTTATTGAACACGCGCTAACCACTAAATCTAAAAGCAGCTATACCGGCGCGACACATCAAATAAACTGCCATAATATTCAACAGAATATTTAGGTACACAGCGCAGCTGCACAATGTAGAACGATCGTTCATTTGTAAAATTACAAGAATGAACAATAAATGTTAAGATACACGTGTTTTTTTTTTCATTTTCTCTCTTATTTCTCGTTATAACCGACAATTGATTTTTTTCTAAAAATTGGTCGTTATATCCGACCTGTCATTATATACGACGACGTTATATCCGACGGTATAATAGCTTAAAATATAAGGAAACCAACCAAATGAAAGGCTGTTATAAGCGTTGTAACAGCGATGTTATAAGCGACTTGTCGTTATAAGCGACTTCCACTGTACTTGTTTTCTGACTTCTCTCCATGACAGTGGAGTGTGGATTAGTTTTACACAGCTCTCTTCATGATATTGTAAAATGTTTGGGTGGGTACAAATAATAGAACTTATTCTTTTCAATACAAATCCCTTTATTCAGTACAGTTACAATTCACTATTTAATTCTTTCTCTCAGTACAATCCAATTTCTCAACCACTTATACTTTTCTTATCTTTTACTTAAACCACTTAATCACTTCTCCTAATTAACACTTCAAATTACACTTTAGAACTTATTTGCATACCTTGGGGATGCTGGTATTTATACTCGAATGACATACTTCGAGAACAATCCTCGCCATCCAGCGTCCCATACAATTTCCAATTTGCTAGAAAATTCGATTCCACTCTCCAGTCGAGACTTTGTTATTCCAGTATCGAAATCTTCTGGTCTTTGAATCTAGATGTCGCTGCTCACATTTAAGTGGTTATCACATTGCTCCCTCCCTACAGTTGTTCGTCCCGAACAACTTCGTCATTCAGCATCCCGTTGAAATGACACATTCTATCCAAATGGACCACTTTCAATTTTCCTCGATCCCCGGTAGACAACGTCATTAATGCGGGTTATCACCTTGTATGGACCTTCCCAGTTCTGTTGCAATTTTGGTGATTTGCCTTTCTTACGCTGAGGATTATACAGCCAAACCAGATCTCCTTCGTTGAAACCGGAAGATTTCGCCTTGATATCGTACCTAGTTTTCATGCGGCTGCTTGCTAGCTTCATCTTTTCTCTGGTGTCGTCATGCAATTTACGAATCCTGCTGCGTAAGTCATTCACGTACTCGTTCACCTCTTTGGGCTCCGTCGGTGGGGATCCAAATTTTGCTTCACTTGGCAACCGAATTGTTTGACCAAATAAGATCTCGGATGGTGTGTGCCCTGTTGAGCTATGGACCGCGTTTCGATAGGCCATTAAGAAGAGGGGTATGTGTCGATCCCAATCCCGCTGGCAGTTGCTGACAATCTTAGATAGATGCTCATTCACGGTCCGATTGAATCGCTCAACCATTCCATCAGATTGAGGATGTAGTGGCGTTGTCCTTGTCTTTCTTATTCCCAAATATTGGCATATTTCCTGGAAGACTTTTGATTCAAAGTTTCGCCCTTGATCAGAGTGCAGCTCCATTGGGACCCCAAATCTGCTCACCTAGTTGTTGACTATTTGTTCGTCTACGGTCTTAGCCTCTTGATTTGGGATGGCAAACACTTCCGGCCACTTACTGAAGTAATCCATGACTACGAGAGTATATCGGTTTCCATTAAAGGTTTCGGGAAATGGCCCAGCGATGTCGATGGCTATTCGTTCGAAAGGTGCTCCGACATTGTATTGTTGCATTTGTCCATGTGGCTTTACTTTTGGACCCTTGGTAGCTGCACATCTTATGCACTTTTTGCACCAATTCTCGACATCTTGTTTAGCGCTTAGCCAATAGAAACGTTCCCTTACCTTTTCCAACGTCTTGTTTATTCCCAAATGGCCTCCTGAGATTCCGTCATGTATTTCATGGAGCACTTGGTTGACTCTGGACCGTGGCACAATTAGCTGCATACGAGATGTTGTCCCATCTGCACTTTCCCATTTTCTCTTCAGCAATCCATCTTGCACAAAAAGCGAGTCCCACTGTGCCCAGTATGCCTTCAGAGTTTGGCTCCGATCTGATATCTGCTGCCAGCTTGGTCTTTCCTCGTGTTCTTTCCAGGCCAATATTGGTTCGATGTCATTGTCTGCCTGTTGGGAGGAACGGATTTCGTCTATACTCCAACCCTCTATTGGCTCAGTCCTGATCGTTTGGATAGTTGCCTGTTCTTTCGCTTCTTTACCACTGACTACTTCTGCTGGGAGGCTTTTATTGCATTGTTTTACCTGTGAGACTGGGATAATTACCCTGGAGTCGACTCCTGCTACAGACTTCTGCCCCGCGGAGTAAGCATTTCCTAACTGATGGCTTCTGGAAATTTGACCGGTTTCTTGGTAACCGTTTCTGCTGGTTTTTCTTTCTGTTTGCCTGTAACCCCAGTGCAGGCAGCCTTCTCGTCGTACTGGTTCTTTACAATGCCCTTGCAGATGTCCTACTTTATCGCAGTTCCAGTAGCGCATCCTTCGTCTCTCCCGCGGGATATTTCGTTGCATAGTAGTTGGTCTTGAGCAGGAGCATTCACCAGATACTATTTCCCTGACGAAATGCATTCCTTTGGAAGCCTGATTGGATGCTTCCATCGCCAGAGCGAAGGCAAGTGCTTCAGCAAGGGTTCTTTTCCCGGCCATCCTTACTGCTGATTGTAGCTTCAAATCTGCAATTCCCCTGATGAATGCGTCCTTTGCCATTTCGTCGATTATTTCTTGGCCTGCGGTGGGATATGACAAATGCGCCAGTCTACTCACGTCTGCTTGGAGCTGTTGCAGTGTTTTTCCTCGTTGCTGCATACGGCCTTGCAATTGAACCTTGTAAACTTCCCGCATGTGGCTATCCCCAAACCGTTTCTCCATAGCCTGCACTAAAGCCATATAGTCTCTATTCTTTTCGATATCGATTGTTTGTAACAATTCTGCCGCAGGACCGCGTAAGGCCATTGCTAGGGCAAAGCACTTTTCCTCATTGTCCCAGTCGTTTGCACAGGCAGCCATTTCAAACTGCTTCTTATAAGTAGACCATGAGGTCTGGCCATCGAATGAGGGAGGCTTCAAATCTTTTCTCCTTGGACCGCTTAAAGAACATTCTCGCAGTTTCTGTTTTCGCACTGTGTCGAGCTCTTTTGCTAGTTGTTGAACTTTGCTGTCCATTTCTTCGAATTTTTCGCCAACATTCTTCTCTATTGTATCAAATTTGTCATCAACGTTCTTCTCTATTCTATCAAATTTGTCATCAACGTTCTTCTCTATTCTTTCAAATTTGTCATCGATTTCTTCGAATTTTTGCTGGAGAGTGTTATTTTGTTCTTCCAGTTTTTGTTCTAGACTATTCTTTTGTTCGTCGAATTTTTGTTCAATGCTGCTCTTCTGCTCGTCCAGATTTTTCTTTTGTTCATCCAACTTTTGTTCGAGACTATTCTTTTGTTCATCCAGCTTTTGCACGAGACTATTCTTTTGTTCTTCCAGATTATTCTTTTGTTCATCCATTTTCTGTTGAAGACCGTCCAAATTTTTCTTCTGTTCGTCCATTTTTTGTTCGAGACTGTTCTTCTGTTCGTCCATTTTTAACAAGAGGAGTTGCATCATCGCAGACATGTCACTGCCGGTACTTGTATGTTCATCCTCGTCAACATCAAAGGAATATGCATCAGGATCATGACCCTCGTTGTTCAAAGCCTCCTGAAGTCTGAGCACCAGGTCACTTTTTCCTCCACTGGCGCTGAGGCTTCTCTTGTTCAACTCGGATTTGAGTTGGACGAGAGTCAACTGCAATAGTTTTCGACCCATTCTAGCTTTTTCAAATAGTCAGAAAACACTTTTTTTTTACACACAATAAGTCCTATCCCACTTCTGACACCAATGTAAAATGTTTCTGTGGGTACAAATAATAGAACTTATTCTTTTCAATACAAATCCCTTTATTCAGTACAGTTACAATTCACTATTTAATTCTTTCTCTCAGTACAATCCAATTTCTCAACCACTTATACTTTTCTTATCTTTTACTTAAACCACTTAATCACTTCTCCTAATTAACACTTCAAATTACACATTAGAACTTATTTGCATACCTTGGGGATGCTGGTATTTATACTCGAATGACATACTTCGAGAACAATCCTCGCCATCCAGCGTCCCATACAATTTCCAATTTGCTAGAAAATTCGATTCCACTCTCCAGTCGAGACTTTGTTATTCCAGTATCGAAATCTTCTGGTCTTTGAATTTAGATGTCGCTGCTCACATTTAAGTGGTTATCACAATATTCTCTAGCGTAGGCAGGACAATATCTGAGGACCTTTGTACAATAGCTCGGCAGGTATTATACCGTCCGGACCAGCAGCCTTGTATGGTTTGAAGGTATGCAGCGCCCAGAGCAGATTGTCTCTTGTAAAATCTTTATTTATTTATTATTTTCTCCTGGAGTGGAAGAGATATTACATCTGAATAATTAACATATCAATTTAATCTCTTACTATAAATTCTGTTTAATTTTTTTCATTTCAGAACAATACCACGCGTTCGATAAAGTCCAAAACTCTGAATGACAAACCACAGATAGAAAAGCAGTCAAAAACGAATGTCAGGTGACAGGCATTCAAAGGATGGAAGGAAACTTCATCATAAATCTTAAAACAAATTAATACAACAAGAACAACATTAAACCTAATGCAAAGCAGAATAAAAAAAAGTAATTTCAACATAAAAAAAGAGAGAATATTGATTTAATTTAAATGAGCAGTTTTCATGTGTTATTTTGCAACACAAATAATTTCTCCTCTCCAATTTATTATTTTTTTTTTCTTTTTTTTTTCTCTTACAATAATTTTCTTTGTTTAAGACGAAAGTAAATAGTAAACAAAATATTTGTAGTCAGATTGATTTTATCAAGAAGAGAAAATTAAAAAAAAAGTGCATGCAGATACTATTCGAAAAGTAAAAGATACATATACATATAAAGAAACAAACAGATAATAATATAAAGTAATAATAATTATTATTTAAAAATAGACGCGAAAGAACTCACAAAGTAATTGTATTTTTTTATTACTATTCTTATTATTATAAATTAAATAAATAAACTATTCTAGTGTGTAAAACAACATTAAACAAGTAAAAATTAAAAACATAAGAAATAATAAATAAAAGGAAATGTACTGTAAATGTTAAAGTTAAACAAGAAAAAAATTAAACATAACACGGAACTTTGTTTTCATTCAACTTTATTTGATGACATTTATGTGCATAACATATAAACTAAATGGTTTTTATTTAAATTTTCATTTGCCAATTAATGTTTTCATTTTAAAACAAGAAATAAAACACAACATCGCGAAAAAAAAAAAAAAACACAACTCATATAAAGAGAAAAAGTAAATCAAAAAAAAGAAAGAAGTTTGTATTGATATTAGGAAGGGGTCAATATTTAAACTAAACACAAAAACAAAATAATTAAATAATTAAATAATAATTTAAATTATCTAAGAGAGATGGTGAATTTTATTTGGTTTTGATTTTATTTATAAATTTTACTCAAAGACAAACAAAAAATAATAGAAAAGCAAAAGTATACAAGAACAAAAAAAAAGCAATGAAAAAAGGCAAAGTAATAAAATAAAATATATATATTTTTTTTCAAGTAAATTTTGGTTTTCGTTTTCTTTTGATTGCATGTTTACCTTGATTTTGATTTTCAGTTGTGTGCTTCTGGTGGTGTCCTTGAATCTGTCTGCAAATGGAATTTTTCGGTTCCGGCACATCCGGCAACCGGGAAAGGTTGAATGAATAGTGTATCATTAAACTAAGTTGTATTTGTAAATATTACATATTATTATTTAAAAACAAAACAAAAAAAATTGTGTTAGCTTTAGATATGTGGTTGTTATTAAGAACAATAGATTTTTGTCAATATTAATTAAGTCTAAATATCTGAATTAGACAGAGTTATGATAAAGGGCTACAATAAGTGAAACAGAAAAAATAGAAGATCGTAGTTAATGCTTATAATACAGAAGTAAAAATTGAAGAAATTCGTTTGTCTATGGTTTGTAAAATAACTGATTGATGTGTAGGCTACCGATATCCGATATGTATATTAAAAAAAATCGAAGAGGTTAGTCATCATCACTATTACGATTTTTTTTCGCCTTGTGCATAGTTTCATATTCATTCATTTCTGTCAGTTATTTGATCACTTTCTTCTCTTTATCTTTTATTATATCATGGACAGTTTTTCAATTCATGTGCTTGATGTCATTGACTTCACTTACGGGTATATAATACGTTTTTTTATACAGACCGTCGTCGTTTACCAGATCCTCATTTATCATAATGTTTAAATAGCGAATTTTGGAGACATGTTCCTCTGGCCTCTCTCATGGCTTCAACGACGTTCAGCGTCATATAGTGGTCGGAGTTCTGCTACGTGCTTGAGTTTCTTCCAAGCCATCCTCGAAGATCTGGATTCCTCATCGATTGTCCTTCTCTATGTCTCTCTAGGGCGGCACAATTGTATCAGATTCCATTGTATGGCTTAATTCCCAGTGGAACGGTTTTTGTCATCTATTAGTTCTTGAGCCGCTATCGCGCGTAGTTTTGGTGGTTCGGTATGTGGTCTGGAAAGAAGGTGCTTAAAATGTTGCAAAGACACCTATTTATGAACGCTTGCAGCTTCCTTGTGATTTTGTTTGTAACTTTTCGGGTACTACACTGATAAAGTAGTACAGCGGTTCAACGGAAGGGTCTCAGATTAGTTTTTGTGCTGAAAACATTGCCTTGCAGATTGTAGATAGCAGCTTTTTTTTGTTGTACCAGTTCGGTACCACCATCTTCTGAGACAATGTTCTGCATTGAGTGAGAAATTGAAGTGTGGGTCATATTGTGCAGATCCAATATTCTGTGTGAGAATAGGCAAACGTAGTCAAGATATTTTGGGATATATTGCAATAAGCCATCTTCACTCAATTAATGCAGTGGCGAAAGAATGCAACCTTGTCATACTCCTCGTCTAAATCAAATTCTTCTAACACCTTACCGTTGTCTAGGACAAGACATTTACTGCTAACATATCTAGCCCTTTTTTGGCATTGCTTCTTCGGGCAAGGCTCGAAATCAAAGAACAACAAATATAGCGGAGAACTGTACTGCAAGGGGTTGATATGGCCTATGCAGATGGATTCAACTCGAAAGCCGGCTAGTTTGATGTCTATCGTTGACGTTCTTTCGCCCGATCCAGAATTATTGTAGATATTAGCTTCCAAGGTCTCTTCTCGCGGAGCTTAACAACCATTCTCCTCTTCCAATTATGGGCGAAGGTTTCGGTTTATCATGCTTTCCTAATTAGTGGCTGTAGGATTTACATCGAAGTTCTGAGGGCGACTTTGAATAAGATCCGTCGGATGGTTAATCACTGGTGCAAATCTCGCTATCTGACTATCGCTAAATCAGCAGATTTTTGTCCAGCCGTCTTACTAAATGTATTGTTTTCTCTTCATGTGATAGTGGACTTCTAATTCGAGTCGTTCTATAGCTGAGGCCGTTGCAATCTTTTGGATTTCAGACGTCTGCTGCCAGCCATGTGCTTCGACTTTTTCGTTTTCCTTCAACAAAGATGTCTGTCCCAGATGTGAAAACATTTTTTACCTCATTCCAGTTGTCAACACTCTCAGGAGCGTAGCTGTATTTATGAGAAGATGGTTAATTCCTGTACGAAGAAATTACTATTTGGTGGGCGACGCTTTCTATTCCATGCAATTTCTAAAGCGTCGGTTTATTGTAAAGTTATCAATTTGGTTCGATGTACGTTGTCGTTTAGTCGGAGCCTAGCAGATCTTATGGCAGTTAACGTGGTCACACAGTGTGCCTCCAATGACAAGGCGGTTGATGATGCAATAGTTCCGAAAATGTTATCTTCAAGTTCATATTCTGAGATTCTGTATAAGGTCTGGGTGAATGATTTTGGACGTAAATGCATGATGAAAGCTTCTTTCTCAATGTAATGGTGAAGAGGATGAGGTTCAGTGGAAACTTTATTGCTTCGATGGATGCTGTTCCCATTGCACTTTTTGTGGACTTTTGTGGATAGTTTATTGAGTCCGGCCTGTGTAGGTGACTATAAGTCTTAAAAAATTAAACTATACTCTTTCGGTGCATTGGATCTTCGCACATTTGAACTTAATTATTTTTTCTGAAATTCGTAAAAGTACCTAAGGGTTCACCTTGTGCAGCCAACAATAAGCAGGAATACAGATAATTGTCTCGTCGTATAATATGTTTTCAGTTAGCGCTATATCTCAATTTCACGGCTAGTTACATACTTTGAATTTGAATCTCTCACATCTATGCGAAAACAAAAGAAAAACATTCTGCTGTGAATCATATCAATTGCTACAATTTCCCAGGTACTTGGGTTTGACGAGACTCTTTTCGTGGAATAAGTCAGTTTGAATAAATTAGTTCATGTGGATAGGTTTTCGCTGTAACTTGATCAGGTGATGAGATTAATAGTTGTCTTGTTATTCCCGTAAAAGTACCTAAGGGTTCACCTTGTGCAGCCAACAATAAGCAGGAATACAGATAATTGTCTCGTCGTATAATATGTTTTCAGTTAGCGCTATATCTCAATTTCACGGCTAGTTACATACTTTGAATTTGAATCTCTCACATCTATGCGAAAACAAAAGAAAAACATTCTGCTGTGAATCATATCAATTGCTACAATTTCCCAGGTACTTGGGTTTGACGAGACTCTTTTCGTGGAATAAGTCAGTTTGAATAAATTAGTTCATGTGGATAGGTTTTCGCTGTAACTTGATCAGGTGATGAGATTAATAGTTGTCTTGTTATTCCCGTGGGCGAGTCATACATCTCATAAGAGTAGGTTAGGTTAGGTTAGGTTAAACAGGGGTGTGATGGATATGCCATCACACAGACACCAGGCACCAAAACGGGCTTATCGCGATCTCTATGGAACCAGTTGAATTTGTCTTCAAATGGCAAAAACCTAAACAATCGCCCTGGTGAAACACCAAATTTTCTTGCAAAAGCCAAGAAGACCTTTGAAGTTCGTGCCGTCTATATCCTCTAGGTTTTCGAAAAAGTATATCCCTAAAAATTTTCTTCGACTACGCAATATTGCCTCGCATTCACACAGTATGTGTGTTATGTTCTCAACAGCTTGTAGATCATCACAGAATCTGCAGAATCTCATAGTATGCATCCATATAAATGAATGTAACGAGTTTAAAGATGACTTCTCATCCACAGGAGTAGCTTTAAAGAAATTTAGTCAACTTTAAGACGGATTATCGATGTAAAATTTCACTCTAATGAAGACTATTTCGTAAGTATTCCATCAGAAGTAATGACACGTGTTTCCAGAATACACTCAGTTCTAAAAAAAACCGTATTGATGAGGATATGAGTACATATAAATAGTACAAAATATGCTACCAAGCTATGCTACCAAGAATTGTTGAAACTACCAAATTGTCTCTATAAGATTTAAAATTTCTTGGAATTAGAGTATAATTGTTTGTTGACTTTAAGTTGATCTGAAATCTGAAATATAAAAACCCTCATAGCACGAAGATTACTATTAGGTCAGCAGGGCTCTGAGTTGTTCTACGAATTCCCAGCTGTTCTCTGATTGAAACATTCTAGGAAGCTATTAGGTAGATGCAGATATTGTAGTATGGATTTAATTTCGAGTGCATAATTATAAACCAGAGTAACCAAAGTTCAATTTAAGATCCAAGGCGGCTTTATGCAACATCCGATAATGAAATTACATTTTAGTTTTAATTTTGGATCATGGGGTGGGACTTTCATTTGCCCGGTGAGGCTGTTGAAGAATCGTGTCCTTATTATGTAATAGCCAGTCTTATGGACAAATCTATGTACATCTAAAATATATTTTGATACATGCGTTCGGAAGTTCAGCGGCGTCACATTTACTGCAATGTATAAAAATCGCTGCTGACAAGCATCATCGTATATTTGATAAATATTTCTGCTTTCTGAATCACCGAATCCAAAATTACTGCATGGAAAATTTTTTATTTATTTGAATGCTCTGGCGTTGAAACGCACCCTCGGTTTTACTTTCTTCCAGGTCCACACCCCACCATTCGATTCTTAATCGGTTCTATGATAAAATGTTTTGTGATGCATTTGACCGGTACTTTAAGTTTAATTGTTTCCCCAAGGAGAACTCTTTTTGTCGGCGAGAAACTTTTGCTACAGATATTTTGGTGAATAGATATCTGAAAATGTAAACAGAGACAAGATGTAGGATTATCTTAGTCTTTGTTTTGGCCTTTTACGTTGCGATGATGGTTCCTTTTTCAGAATTCTTCTTACATACTTTGTTTGGTATTAAAAACAATCTTGACTCGCTTTATCGCTACGAAAATTCGGTCTAAGTATGGAACCTTGTTTTTTCCCATAAAGAAAATTTAGTTCGTTTTTGAGCGTTATTTGCTCAAGTCAGTTACTTATTTCCTTAAGGTTGCGCTACAATCTGCGGTGGACCTGGGCCTCAAGCAACAAGCGTTTCCAGCCAGCTCAATCTGTAGCTAGCTGCTTCAGTTCCGCACGCTGAGTTTGGTTGAGGTCTTCGGGCCGGAGCATTGGTGTCCATCCGCTCAACATGACTCAGTCATCTCAGTCGTTGGACCTTCACTAATCTGGCTAAGGCAATGTCGCTGTACAGCCCGTACAGTTCGTCGTTGTATCTCCTCCTTCACTCACCGTCTATGCAGACGGGACCGAAAATTACTCCAAGAATTTTCCTCTTAAAGCAGCCAAGAGCATCCTCATCCATTTGTGTCATAAAGCAGGATTGGGATTATTAAGGGTTATATAGGGTCACTTTTGATGAGAGAGCTTTGCTAGTCAATTGCATTTTTAGCACAAAGAAGCAGCAATTGGTAAGAGTTATTCTTCGTTTGATCTCAGCACTAGTGTTGTTGTCTGAATTGAGAGCAGAGCTTAAGTAGACAAAGCCTTTAACTACCTCAAAGTTATATCTGTCGAGGGTGACGTTCTGTCCGAGACGTTGGTGTTGGATGTCCTTTTCGTTGCTCAAATCAGTTGCTATACCAACAAGCTATAACCAAGTTGCATATGTTCGTCAAACCGTTTGATGGACATCAGGATTTCTAAGTCCTACTTATTAGCAGATAGCTGTTATTTTCATGAGGATCATTAGAATCATGTATTTTAGATGGTGAATAGACACTTCCTTCGGGGAGGTGTTTGCTCTCATTGTTGAAACATTTCTCAGCATACTATAGTATTTTAAAAGTATTTTATCGAAGGCCTCTCACGTATACGGAAACGATATCACGGTATTCTACTTGCATTTCTCTCTACTTCTGCTACCCCAGAGGTCTTATATATTTAGTACTACGCACACTTCTATAAGTCTCTTCACAACATAAGTAGTAATTAACAGGTGCTCATTGAATGGAAGCTAGTGTAGCAAGTTGTATATGAACTACTGTAGACTACACCTTAATCTCTTTATTTTATTAAAAGTGATATTCGTAATAGAGGCTCAAAACTCTGATACATTCTGAGAGGTTTGGGTAAAAGTTTGCAAAGTCTTTACAGCTACCAATGGCTTCGAATATTTCTGGTTGGATTCAGTCTAAAGCCTTGCGTAATATCTTTCAAAGTTTTGCATCATCTTCCATCTAGAACCACAAAAGGAGTGACAAGAGTTTTATAATTCTGACTATAAGCTGCCTACCTAGGCTTTAATCAACTGTATTCGCGGAAGGGCTACAGATAGCAAAGAATAGACAGGCGCGTTATGCAAAGATTCCATCAAAAGCTATAAGAAGTTATAGACTAAAGACCTTGCTTTTTGTAAATCAAACTAGAAAATAGAGACGTGCTGGTTTTGAAACTTTCTCAAAACTTTCTGGTTTTCGCAATCAAGATTGGGAGTTAAGAGAGATCGATTTCGGTTAAAGAAGAATTTATAAAGGATGTTCCTTTTATGACTGATAACGATAACTTTGAAATCGTTCTGCCATTTTTGACAGACCTTTGGTATTTATGTTCAGTAATGTTTGGCATGTCATCTTATAAGAGTATAGACTTGTAGTAGAAGAACGCTTCCGTATCATTCAAACTTATTTTTAAAATTGATCTGTAATTCACTAAATCTTTAGAAGATTACGTGATCTTGTTCGTCCGTACAATCGAGCAATTGTGTTGTGGATAAGTTTTTTACCACACATGCTCCACGATACGCAAAGCGAACAACGTGTCAACATAATGTGCGTAAAAAAGAAACTGTCGTAGGCATTGGAAATTCGGAGCCGATTACGCCAGTTTGGGCCCTGTCCGACCACTATGTGGAAAAAAAAACTTGGCCTACACCCGTTTAAGATTCCAGTTTGTCCAGAAACCAAAGCCACAAGACCGCGGCTTGCGAAGTGAATTCTTAATTCTTGTTTTTAATTATAAATCGTGTTTAGAGACGAGGCTCATTTTGGATTCAATGGATTTATTAACCAAGAAAATTGTCATCTCTGGAGTGATACAAGTCCTAAAGAAACTCATTAGACCCACAAAAGGAAACTATTTGGTGTGTACTTCACGCTGGTGGCATAATAAGTTCTGATTTATTTTAAAATGAGGACGATGCTCGCGTTAAGTGGTTCCACGTGCCACAGTGCCCATGAAACCTTGGCTTACTGAGGAGTCGAATTATTATCGACAACATTCTATCGCGAAATGAATCAGAGAATTGGCAATTGAGATCGTGCGATTTGTCGCCACTCGATTTCTACTTGTGTAATGTCACATTGCATTATGCTGAATAGCCTCACAGTTTTCAGGCCTTGGAAGTCAATGCTCAGCGCGTTATTGGTGAGAAAGAGGCCAAATCGCTGGAAGGAGTGGGCCATAAATGAATCGACAGAATGAGCTATGTCAAAAACTGGTGAGCCGTATACCTGAAGTCGTATTCAAAACATGTCGTGAACCATTTTTCACAATGAAAAACGATTTCAAACACAATTCGTCCTTTTTTTTACGAATATATAAAAAAAAAGTCTGTAGCTACCAAAAAAGTACCCTTTAGCTTTATTTAATTTAAAAAATGAATATGATATTTGGAACTCAATCTTTATAAGAATTATTGTACTTGTTGAAAGGATGTTCTCGGTGAGGATGGTCGTTGTCCGTCATCCGTTATTATCCGTTATCATCCGAATACATCAGTGTGAATAGGTGTACCTATTTCGTCAATGCCAATGCCGAGTAATTCTTAAAGCATGTAACCAGTCGGAAGGATACATAATGATGTCCTCAAAATATCATACTTATTGTACATTTTTTAATACTATTTTTCCAAAGAAACTGTAGATTCTTGATTTATCTTCAAGTTGTGGATGTAAAACGATGTACGATTTTATACAATTTATTATATGATTCAAATATAACTACTTAGCATTGCAAATGTAGCAATGTACAAAGTACAGGCACATTAATTTTTTGTTCGATTTTCAGTACTAGAGGCAACTGAATTCATTGTTTGTTTGACCTTACTATTCACATTTGTGTTTGACTTACAACCTAGTGTATATTAAGCCTCCCCACGACATGCTTACAAAAATACATATGTCAATCAGATTATTGTTCGTCATTGGACACTTTTTAAACTTGATCAACAGAACGCGAATCCATGTCATGATCACACTAAGTAAGCGAATGCATGCTTTCCATATGCATCTAATTAAGAAACTTTTTTTCTGCTCTTTTCACTCAATTTTTATGAATCTTTGTGCATTTTTATACAGCCCCAGCGCAATTAATTGACTTACAGATACATTTTTTGTAACAGTTTCGTTTCCTTCAGAAAGGTACTCGTACGCAGAAAACAATTTTAACAGCTTAACAAAGC
The DNA here is from genome assembly GCA_949129095.1 of Volucella bombylans. Taxonomy (NCBI): domain Eukaryota; kingdom Metazoa; phylum Arthropoda; class Insecta; order Diptera; family Syrphidae; genus Volucella; species Volucella bombylans. The sequence continues at coordinate 65,539,690 of OX422140.1, forward strand.
TTTTATCATCCCACCTTGATGTAGACAGATATAAAACAAATTAAATAATCTAGCATTTAAGGACCAAATGCTTAATGCCATAAAAGAAAACTATACAAATGTTTATCACATTTTATTTGTCTTCTCTTATCTACCTTCCTTTTAAGTATAAAATCACCTTGTCTTTCTTAATTGAAACTCATAAACATTACCTATTTTACTTTCTATTAAAATATGAATAAAAAACCAAAAATTAAAATTCAAAAAAAGAAAAAAATACATAAAAGAGAAAAATAACAATATAGTTAAAAATTATAAAAAAAACAAAACGCTTTATATACAAAAAAAATATAAATAATTTGCCTTCGATAAAAATCCGCTTTGTACCAACAATTTTCTACAAAGTCGGATAGCTTTCTAAATAAATAAAAAACAAAATATATATATATTTAAAATTGTTTAAAGAAAAATAAAATATTTAGTAAGTTTATGTTGCTTTGTCATTTGAATTTGGAGTGGAAATGGAAGAAAGGACTAAATAAAAAATTAAATCTATTAATTCAACAAAAAAAACAAAAAAAAAACAATCGGAAATTCTACAAGAGTATATTGGTAAAGAAGAAAGAAAACTTATTTCATTGTCACATGTACGATATTCACGTACATTTAAAAAGAAAACAAAATTATATATAAATATTATTGTATTGGGAAAACTATTAAATATATGTACTCGTATGTATACAGAAAACGAAAATATACGTTCTCAATTGTTATTCACCCATACGCTCTCCATATCACATTATAATGTCATTTTTTTAATTTTCTATTTATTTCAACCTAAAATTGAATTCGTTTAACTACGCTCTATAAAACAAAAAATAATTCAAAAACAAAAGAAGACAAAAAAACATTTTTTTACTAATTTTAATAGGAAGACAAAAAACATAAAACATTTATATAGAACAAAACAAAAAAAGAAATACAAAAGAGTAAATATCATTTAAGAGACTGTATATAGGTATGCTGAATAACATTTTTTAAGTTATATATCTAACATGAGAAATAAATAAATTTTAATATTAAATTTAAAAACATAAAACAAATAAACTAAGGAATAAGAAGATGATATGGTTTGTTGCTTTTTATTATCAAATCGATTTAAAAAATAAAAAATAAATAAATAAAAAACAAAATGTGAAAGTATAGTATATATTATTTATCATATGAGTATAGAATAAAAATCTAAAAACATACCAATTATATTATATTGAAATAAAAATTATAAAAAATACGTTTTAAGCTTTTTTTTTGAATAAGTAAGAGTAATTGGAATTAATTTGCTTTGTCTTCGGTGGGAGTTCCAAATCCTGAAATAAGCCACAGTAAGAATCCTTGAGACGGTTTTATGCTGTAAATGAATATATGAGTATATGAATAATAAGGGAACCTCAAGCGTTTTCTTTAAACAATTTCACTCTATGGGGTGTTTTCTTTCTTATTGATAAAATTTTATTTAACATTTCACATTTCTATAGCTAACGAGTATTTGTTTCATTACTTACTTATTTGGATGGAGCTACAGTTCGAGTAAATCTAGGTTTCAACTAACAAATCTCTACAGGTTATCTATAGGCCTCCAGTTACGCACTCCAAGCACGCTACCTATGTTGAGCTCTTCCTCTACTCCGTTGTCCCTGCGGGCGGAGCATTGGTGTTCATGTCCTAGCTATCTCAAGCAACTGATGCGCAGTTTTCTGTCTATGTCGGGGGACCGAATATACGATGAATTTTTCTCTCGAAACGGCAGAAGACATCTTTATCCGCTCTTGATAGAGTCCATGCATCATAAGAGTGTGAAATTTCAATACGACCAGAAGCTGAGACGAAAAATACTACAATGTCCCAAAGATAGTAAAAGCTTTTGGTCGTTTGTCAAAAACATCAGAAATTCAGCGTCACCCTCCATCCCAACGCTCATTCACAATGACATTTCAGCTGGCAACTTTTTAGACAAGGCTTGCTGTACAATTTGTGGCCAGTTCAACACTTCCATATAATATTGTGACTTGTCTCCGCCTACACTTAAGTGCGTCGAATCATCAATGGGACGAACCTACTTTCGCACTCGTGTAGTAGCAACAGTACTTAAAGATCTCAACATAAAGGGTCCGCCATCTAACGTTTTTTTTTCAACTAGTGCTTATTATGAATGGTAACACTTAGCTCATGTCTGATTTGACAGATAATTAGTTTTATCCTTCCGCTGACCGAATATGGTTGTGTATACGCTTGAACAATGCTGGGCCTGCGATCGACTTAGAGAAGATGCCGATTTTTCCAAAAAAATCATCTTTTCAGATGAAGCTCATTTTGATCTTGGCGGGTATGTAAACAGAAAACCCGCACGCATACACTGAAAAGCCGATACACCCAAAACGAGTCACTGTTTGGTGCGGATTTTGGTCCAGAGGCATAATTGGGCCATTTTTCTTCGAAAATGAGCAAGGAGTCAATGGCGATCGTTATCGGGCCATGTTGAACGAATTTTTGTTCACAAAAATTGAAGAGGACGATATTGCCAACATTTGGTTTCGACAGGATGGCGCTACGTCCCACACAGCCGAAGCTACACTCGATGTTTTGCGCCCTGTTTTTGAAGATCGCATTATCAGCCGCAGAGCTGATGTCGTTTGGCCACCTCGGAGCTGCGATTTGACACCGTTGGACTATTATTTATGGGGTGCCGTAAAAGATAAGTGTTACGCCGACAAGCCAGAGACAATTGACGCTTTAAAGGACAACATTCGTGAAGCCATTGGTGAAATACAGCTGCACACAATCGATAATGTGCTTAAAAATTGGACCGATCGTGTGGGCTACTGCATGGCCAGCCGAAGTAGCCATTTGAATGAAATTATTTTCCATTATTAACCGGAAGGATAAAACTAATTATCTGTCAAATCAGACATGAGCTAAGTGTTACCATTCACGAAATAAGGACTAGTTGAAAAAAAAAAAAAATGTTAGATGGCGGACCCTTTACATAAATCCGCTGGTCCAGATGATATATTTCCCTTCTTCTGAAGACTTGTTCTTCCACGCTGGCAAAACCACTGCGTAAGCTTTTTCATCAATCCTACTCTTTGGGACACTTTCCGAGTAGATGAAAAACAGCATTTATCCAGCCCGTCCCGAAAAATGGTGAATCTCTTTCTCTCTCCTCCAACAGACCCATTGCACTTACGTCCCTTCTTTCCAAGGTCATGGAAACGCTAATAAATCGTCGGCTCATAAAATATCTTGAAACACGAAAACTTCTCAATAACCGGCAATATGGCTTTCGTAGCAACAGGTCCACTGGTGATTTGATGGCATGTTTCACCGAAAGTGGAACCAAAGCGTACATCAATCTGGCGAAAGCAAGATAGTTGCACTTCATATTTGTAAGGCATTTGACAGAGTTTGGCATCAGGCTCTTTTGTTGAAAATGCGTGCATTTGGGATCGACGACTCTCCTCTTCAATGGATTAGAAACTACCATTCGGAACGTTCTATTCAAGTTGTCTTGGATAGTTTCAAGTCTGATATTCACAAAATAAATGCTGGTGTGCCCCAGGGCTCCGCTCTGTCTCCAACACTCTTTTTAATTTTCATCAACCGTCTCTTGTCTGTTACTTCTAATCCAATACATTTCTTTGCTGACGACAGTACTCTTTGCTTTTCATATTCCCGGAGTCTCGTCCCTGCTCGTCGGCTGTAGAACAGAAACGCCAGCGTATGTTAAGCATATCAAATTCCGATATTAACAGCATAACCAATTGGGGAACAGAGTGTAATTGAATGCTTCCAAAACACAATGCTCTCTACTGTCGTTAAAGCGAAATTTAAACACCCAGCCAGTATCCATGAATGGCACTTGCATCGTCGAAACTGAAAAACTTTCCATTCTCGGTATTCGTGTCAATCCTAACTTACGCTGGAATAACCACATATTCGATATCGCCGAAAATGCTGTGAAATTTCTAGGTTTCCTCAAACCATGTAAGAAATATTTTTCTCCTTCTGAGCTGGCCTCGATATATAAGGCATTCATCCGCCCAAAATTGGAGTACAATGCACACATCTGATCATGTGCGCCTAAAACATCTCTATCACTTAGTTTTACCGTTATTACCACCATCAGTGCTCCATTGAAATCGCTCCATTGAAGTAGCATTCCGCTCCTTCAAACCTTTAAACGTAACACCCGTCTCGCTATGAATGCTCATCAGTATACCCTCAATCCCACTTTCGGACGTACTCTGAAATATCATGATTCATTCGTAAGCCGAACAACTAACTCGCTAGTGGAATGCCCTGCCAAGCTTTCTATTTTCCTATAATATTCAGACATTTAAAACCAACGTACATCGGTACCTATCTTTCTTCCCTCCCTAATATTTATTGGTCCGCGCGTGTGCAAACATTTTAAGGGTACCTTAACTCCTTGAGCGCGCGCTACTTTTTAAAAAAGAAAAAAAAAACTGAGCTTTGATTTCAATAAGATGGCGCAACATGCCACACGGCGCGCGAGTTATGTTCTTATACATATATACGAGTATTTTGAAAAAAAGAAGACACGAACTTATCATAGAAACAAGTGTTCTTTATTAAGTCATCAACTAAACTGTTTTCTTAACAGCAAAATTCATATCTCCTCATATAAGGTCCCGCTACACAAGCTAGCCGAAATGTTGGTGGTGAATTTCTTCCTTCTCATGCAGAGTATGTAACTCACCGCTGCCTAAGATGTTGTTGGTGTGGTGGCTTTTGGCTCAGGCCAGATTATATAACTCCTCCACCCCCATATTGATGTATAAGTTGCATGTTTGAGCATAGCGAAATGATGCGACTGGAACATCTTTGACAAGCTTGTTGCTCTTACTTGTTCTATGCTCCTTGTGTGTGATGGTCCACAGTGTTGTTTCTATCCTCTCACTTGTTGGTAGGTTTCATTGCATGAAAAAAAATTCATCGAAAAATTGATGTTCGATCGCGCATAAGGTTAGGAATAGGGTAAGCTATAGGGTATTTGGTTTTATGTTGCATATGTCTGAATAGTTATAATATTTAGGTATTTTACTCTAGGCATAGCATGTTGCTAATTTGTTTATAATATTTTTTTTTATATATATATTTTTTTTTTTAAGCTAGTGTAAGCGAGTGTGTAGAAAACCAGATTTTTCTATGCAACAGTTAAGTTCATACATTGATTGAACTCGTTTTGAAATAACTTTATCGAAATAGAAATTCTGGAGTTAAACTTGGCGATATTTATTTCGGGCTTCCTGTAGTGTACGTTTTTATTATCATTCTTAACCTATCTATTCTATCCGGCATTATACTTATTACCTAATCTTAACTGCTAATTCTATACGTATATTGCATATACCATATGTACCCATGTAACTATATCTATTTTTCTACATATGTATATACGATTCTATGTAACTAAAATACATATCTATATTTCAACATCTCTATGTATCTCTATTATATCTATGTATATCTAAGTACTTAAGCTATGTATGTATATATGTATCCTTCCTTCTTACTTTAACTAAATAATATCTTACACTCTATTATCTATATTATTGTGGGTCTTAAACTTGCGTTTTGTTTTTATTTTATTTTTATGAGACTGTCTCTCTTTTGTTGTTAAAACAATTACTTTTTTATCCGCCTTAACTTTTAACTTTTTAGCCCTGGGTGTAAGTTTGTTACGTCTGTTATTAAATTCGTAAATTGTATCATTTTCTTGAAAAGTTGGTGGTGTGTTTCTATTTGTGTTTAATTTGTCTATGTTTTTTCTGTTATGTTTTTCTATTTTTCCTTTCATTTGTTCATATATTTTGTTTTGAAAGGTTCGCAATTTATTAATATAGTCATGGTCAGATTCACAATTTATGGTCCTGATGAATTTAGGTGTCCTGCCAGTAAGTAGTTCTAATGGGGTTAGGTTAGTAACTGAATGAATACTGTTATTGTAGGTGGTTATGGCTTCGCTTAGTATATCTTTGCATAATTGTTTTTTGTCTTTATCGAATATTATTCTGTAGATTTCTGTGAGGGTGGAATGAACGATTCCATTCTGGTGAGTTACCTGTAGAGTTTTGCGGTGTTGTAATATGTAATATAATTTCGTATCGCTCACAGAACTCCTTGAACAAACTTGACTTAAATTCAGATCCAGAGTCACAAACTATTTTTTTTGGAATACCATGATGAGAGAAAAATTCTCTTAAAGATTGAATTATGTTTATACTATTTCGGGCGGACAAGATATAGGCCGATGCAAATTTGGAAAATCTATCGATTATCGTTAAAATTTGTTGATTGTGGATTGCATAAACGTCAATATGTAGAGTGTCTAATGGTAGTCTGGGAGTTTCTGTAACTTCGTATTTTATTTTCGGTGGATGCCTTTCATATTTTAATAACTGACATTTTTCACAGTTATTTAAAATTTTAGTTATTTTAGTTTTCATATTAACAAAATAGTAAGTTCTGCGTAGGTGTTGAAGTGTCTCATTTATACCCCTGTGGTTAGATTTAAGATGGTATTCGTTAATTAATGAGTCTTGTTTGTCGCTGTCAACTAAGCCAATTAATTTTTCTTTACATCGAATTAATTTAAATATTCTACGATTAGCAAACAATTTAGAGTATACATTTTGAACAATTTTGAAGGTATCGTCATCTGTATATACTGCTGTTAGTTTTTTTGGACTAAGTTGGTCTTTGAGTATCGATGTGATTATTTGTTCATTATGTAAGTCGGGTTGGCTAACAATTTTACGACGTTTATTCTGAAAAAGTATTTTGTAAGTCATTGAAGGGTTTATGGTGCAATTTGTTTTAGTCAAAACGAGTTGATCACTGAACTCATTTAAGGGACGCTCCGAAATTGGTATACCTCCATCAAGATTCTCCGATGCAGAGTGAAGAGCAGATATATTAGAGCTTGCTTCCAAATCATCTATATTATTAAGCAGTGATTCGTTAATGTTTAACTCTATTCTGCTTAAGACATCGGCGTTAGTATTTGCCTTACCTTTCTTGTAGTGGATCTCGTATTCAAACTCCTCAAGTTTTAACCGCCATCTTATCAATTTAGAGTTTGTATCTTTCAAGGAAAAGAGCCAGGTAAGTGGTTTGTGGTCTGTTACTATGAAAAATTTACGCCCATAAAGATAAGGGCGAAAATGTTTGGTTGCCCAAACAATGGCAAGTAGCTCCTTTTCGATGGTACTGTACTTTATCTCCGTGTCCGATAAAGTACGTGATGCATAGGAAACAGGTTTGTCACTTCCAATATGGCCCTGGCTTAAAATTGCACCTATCGCGAAGTTACTTGCATCAGTTGATAGGATGAATGGTTTCGTAAAATCCGGATACTGTAACAGTGGGTCATTACTGAGTATGTCCTTACAATGCTCAAAACAAGTAATATATTTCTCGTCCAGTTTAATTTGCCTACCTTTTTTCAGACATTCTGTTAAGGGCTTCGTTATTTTTGCGAAATCCTGGATAAACTTCCTATAGTAGCCTAATAACCCAAGAAAAGATTTGATTTGTTTCTGAGTACGAGGGATAGGAAATCTTTTTATTGAATCAATCTTCTCAGGGTTTGGTTTTACGCCTTGTGATGTAACAAGGTGCCCAAGGAAGGCTACTTCTTTGCAAAGGAATTCCGACTTATATACCTGTATTTTAAGATTGGCTTGTCGCAATTTGGAGAAGACCTTTTTTAAATTTTCAATATGTTCCTGAAGAGAACTAGAAAATACGATTATGTCGTCCATATAAATTAAGCATATTTTTCCCTGCAGATCTCTTAAAACGTTGTCCATAACCCTCTGAAATGTGGACGGGGCATTTCTAAGACCAAATGGCATTCGAATAAATTCGAAGTGGCCATTATCCACTGTAAATGCGGTTTTATTAACATCTCTGGGATCGATTTCAATTTGGTGGAATCCAGAGACTAAGTCCAAGGTGGTAAAATACATGCATCTGCCTAGCTTATCTAAAATATCTGTTATGTTGGGAAGCGGATATCGATCACTGATGGTTTTTTCATTTAGTTTCCGATAGTCCACTACCAACCGCCATTTTTATTTGTTGGAAACATCTCTCTTTTTTGGCACAATCCATATCGGACTACTCCATGGGGAGTAGCTTGGTCTAATGATCCCTTGCTTGAGCAGTTGAGATATTTGAGACTTAATCTCAGCTTTATGGACTTCCGGATATCTATATGACTTAGTGTATATGGGATTTTCATTATTCGTTTTAATACGGTGTTTGATGGCATTTGTAAATGAGAGTGTGTTGCCTTCTCTAAAAAATATATCATCGTATTGTTTGCATAGTCTAAAAAGATCTTCTCTCTCCTCTTTATTTAAATGGTCTGTTCTGAGCAAATTTGTAATTTCTTTGCCTGGTATAGGTTTTAATTGATCTATGTCATATTTTATACTGACATTGTTTACTTCATTAAAATTGTTATAAGAATCCACTTTTAATGGTTGTTCTAAAAAGAGTTTTTGTTCTTGATCTGAAATATTAATCACTTCTATATGACTATACCAGTCAACAGATTTATAAATTCCTTCAGATATTTTGAGGAATTTGTTTACTAAAGTAGGTCTGACATATATGTCTCCTTTTTCCATATCTACAGGTAATATAGCTATAATTTTAGAATTTGGAGGAACATCGAAAACTTTTGACATGAAATTGGGTTTAAATTGCAGTGGTATTAAGGACTTGCTCGTTTCTAAAATTTTGTCTTTAAGATTGACTTTAGCGTTTACTCGTAGTTGCTTTATCATCTCTAAACCTATTAAGCCGTCAAAATATGAATGAAATTTGAAAACTAGAAATTTGAACTTCTTGTCCGTGTTCAATTCCTTGAATGCGGGGAGTGTTACTTGTCTATCTAGTTTGTGTTTGTTAAGAATTGTTGTTATTGTAATTGGATCAATTATCTCGTGTAAGTCAGGATTCGTAAGGGATGGATTAATGAAATTTGCTGAAGCTCCAGTATCGATAAGAAACTTTAGTTTTCTTCCTCTAGGAGACAGTATTGTTATGTATGGTAATGAGCTTGAACTATGTTTATTTATATCTAGGTACCCAATCTGCTGTCCGAGGCTGTTAATGGAAAATTCGAGTCATCAATTTCGTAGTCGCAGTAATTTAAATTATTTGATTCCTTATTTTGTGTAGGTATAAAATGGTCTAGTTCTGTGTAATTATATGTGTCAGGGTTAAAGTCCGATAAAAAATGTTGGTTTGTATCATATTGAGGTGGGTATGAACAAAGGTTATTAACTTCTCGGTAATTTCGATTAGGTGTTGTGTTATTCTGTTGTCTTTTATATGTTTGACTTCTGAAATTTGATTGTTGAGTTCTAGTATTGTGCGTATTGCCACTATAAATATCCATTGGAGTTGCTGGAGGTTGCGGTGTAATAGGTTGTCTAGGTACAGTTACAGGTTGGTTTTGATTTTGAATTTGGGAGTATTGATAATCGTTCGATCTAAAGATTGGTTGGTTTGGATGTGGAATGTACATATCTGGTCTATAATATGAGTTACTATTATTCGGAAAGATCGGGTGCGAATTTCCTCCACGGTTATGTACTATTTGTCTTTGGGGAAAATTAAGATTAGGGATAGGGTTGCTGGGATTTTGATTTGCATGGTACCAATTGTTCGGTCTTTGCTTAAAATTTACGTTTGGGTCTGCATACTTCATATAATATGAATTGTGTTCTTTTATGCAAAAGTTGAACGCTTCCGGAAGAGAATTTGGTCTCATAGCTCTTATGGTTGAACCCAGTGGTTCTCTAACTCCAATCAGAAAAGTATTTAAGCACATTTCCGAATAAAGACTGCTCTTTGCAGAAATTACATTTGGGTTCATTTAGTGAATATGAACGTGATTAGTAAGAGCAGATAATATTTCTATTATCTTAGAATAAAATACCTCAACAGTGTCAGTTGATTGCTTGAGACTATGGAGATCTCTAATGAGAGAGGTCTCGTTTCTCTTGTCAGAGTAATGTAGAATAAGATTTGTCTTAATTTGCTGCCAGTCTAAAGGTGTTCCAAACATGTTCAAAACCTCGTTAGCTGGTCCCGTGATTTTATTTCGTATTGCCCTTAGTAATATTCGCGCATACGGTGTATTGTTAACAGTACCGATGACCCCCAAGATCTCTTCTACGTTATTTAAAAATTCGTATAATAATCTACGATTACCATCAAATTTAGGAAGGTCTTTTATCGCATCTGGAATCTTAAGAGCTAAGGATAAAGTTCATGTTGTTTATGTTCTCAATGCTAGAACTATTTGTGTCATTGTTTGTATTACCAAGGTTCACGTTATGTAAAGCGGTATGAGAATTATGCCCTAGTGTGCCGCTTAAGTTAGAACTTAATTCAACGTTACCCGAAGCTCCACAAATACCACTATTTAAGTAAATACCTGCCAGTCCGTCACCAGAAACTCCGTTATTAGTTGCCATATTGCGCGTGTATAAAAAATCTTCTTCAATATCACTATCACTCAAACTTACACAATATGGTTTATATACTACTTTTTTTTTTCTACTTATATAATATGGTTTATGTACTACTTTTTTATTCTTATATCTATTCGACATATGTCGTAATATTATGTAAGGAAGGGATAGGGTATGGAGCTTGAAACACAATTTATCGACTTACTTATATCAAGTGCAGATTGAAGTTGCTTCTGTTTATGCTGTTGGTAGCTCCACTGGTCAATTTCTCGAAGATTCATCCTGGGCCAAAGAATTAAAATTCTCCACGCAATGAGGTGTGCCCTGGTCCTTTATGCACGAATTCACTTAACACCAATGTGCTCTTGATGCGAGGTTCACGTTTAATATAGTCAGTATAGAATACTTAATTCCAATAATGCAATTTTCACTTGCACCAGGAGTTGTAGTATATGCTTAATATGGATTTCGCCAAAAAAATTATTTTTTAATATACGCGACCTCCGAATTCTTGCAATAGTCGACTGCGCCAGTTATGTTCTTATACATATATATTTTGAAAAAAAGAAGACACGAACTTATCATAGAAACAAGCAGATTATATAACTCGCGACACCATCAATTCATTGTGGGAAACATTTTCTGAGCGCATAATTTCACGTAATGGACCTTTGAACTGGCCTCCACGATCCTGTGGTCTCACACCTTTAGATTACTTTCTTTGGGGGTATGTGAAGCCACTAGCCTAATAAACCAGAGACGTCGGATGATTTGGAAGTCAACATTCGCGGTGTTATTGCTGATATACGGCCCCAGTTGCTCGAAAAAGTTGTCGAAAATTGGACTTCATGATTGCGCTTCATTCGACCTAGCCGTGGGGCGCATATGTCCTATATCATATTTAAGCACTAATGGCCTAAAATTATCTATTAAATAAAGCTAATATCATAGACATTAACGTTATAATTAAAGCAGAAAAAGTGATAACATGGCGCTCAATAAGTATTCCACGGATCTAAAAGAAAAAATACATTTATTGTCATTAAATATACGTAAGCCATACGGTGATTTCTCGAATAATATCTCGTTTCCGCGTTAGGGGAAATGTCCAAACGTTGCATAGTGGCGGTAGACCCCGAAAGACCACCAGCTGCGAAGATAAAAACATCGTCAAGCTAATCAAAAAGGACTCAATTATCAATATATCATCGAGAAGTATTAAAAATGATAGCAGCTTACAAATTTCAAGCAGGACGCTCCGGCGAAGATCGGTTGATAGCGGCTTGTCACATCATACCGGGCAACAAGAATCCTTTTATTTTCACGAAGAAATCGACGTGCAAGACTGGAATTCGCAAAGGCACATTTGAATTGGACTGTGTAAAAATGGAAAACGGTGCTTTTCCCCGATGAATCCAAATTTAATTTAAATGGATCTGACGGATTTCGGACGGTACGGAGGTCAAAGGCCGAACATTCGCCTGAACTCAACCCCATAGAAAATCTTTGCGGAATTGTAGTTCAGAGAATTGATGTCACGAATTGCCATAATTTAGACTCCCTTCAACATTTCAGACTGGAATAACATCCCTACGCATATAATTATGAATTCTATGCCTAGAAGAGTTGCTGTAATTCGAAATAAAGGCTATGCTACCAAATATTAGCAACAAAACATTTTTTTTTTAATTTGTGAATTCGAGAAAGTGTTTTAGTTTTGGCCAACACTGTATGTACAATATATGCAATCATTTCATTCATTTCATTTATTTACAATTCATTTTTCAATTAACAAAAGTATACAAAAGCAAATATATGCCATATATGCTATGACCTATTTGTTTGCATATCACGCCGATCTATATTTATGACATCCGTCCTCTGTAGTATGTCAACTAAATTGTTTTGTTTATCTCTCGGCTAATCTTTGATGTTTATAGACTCATACTTCAAAGTTAAAGCCTATTGTAAAAGATAATTAGTTTTTTATTACATTCAAGCATGGTAGCCAATTAGCATTAAGCAATGATAAGAGCTGTACTGAACTGACACTTTGCTTACCAATATATTTTTATTACCTGAGAAACAGTGCAACTATTGTACAATGTCTACGTAAACAAATTGGTACATTTTTTGTTTATGAATTAAAATTTATATTTCTACAACGCATTATAGTGTCAATGCTGTGCATGCTGAAGAGCTATCTATGGAGGACTAGTAATGGCTGTATGCTACATCTGACTCTATAAAAGCATATAAGCACCCCAGAAAACGAGAACGATCCACAAAAAAAATCAACATCCTTAAAGTGCAACTTGTCTCACGCTCTTGCAAAGAGAAAATATTGAAAGCGAAAAAGGAGAACAAAACAGAACTGATGACAACAATTATAAACAAGAATGCTGTGTCGCAGAGGATTTATATTAATGAAAGCAGATCGTATTACACACGACAACTGATGAAGGCTGCTGCTGAAATTAAAAACTCCAAAGGTTACAAATATTTATGGACGAGGAACGGGACGGTTTATATGCGAATGAAGGAAGGTGACAATTCAATTAAAATAAATACTATTATTGATTTTGATAAGTTATGAGCTCAGTTAGCATAAATAGTTCCATCCCTTTTCCTCATCGTAAGAACAGTACCTCGTCTTCGCCTGTAAATGATTTTCAAGTTTTTTGTTTACATCAAAATATCCGTAGCTTAAGGAAAAATTTTCATTCCTTGTTAGACATCGAGTCTCTAGCTAAATTACCATTAATTGTTGTTTTAAGTGAGATTTGGATATACCAAAATGAACTAGATTTATATAATATTTCAGGTTATTCTTTGTATGCAAAATGTAACGACTCTTATGCAGCTGGTGGTGTCGCAGTGTATGTCAAAAGTGGTTTTATGTGTGACTGTTCCGTACTTACTATCCCTAGTGCAGACATAGTTAAATTATCTCTAACTTATGAAAATGAAAAGTATTTGTTTTTGTGTATATACAGATTACATGAATTTTCTAAAGATGTCTTTGTTCAAGAACTTAATCAAATTTTAACTAAATGTAAAACAAAAAATCTTATAGTAGTAGGTGATTTAAATATAGACATTTTGAAGAAATTCGATAGTGATACAGATAGCTATTTGCTCTTAATGTCTTCATATGGTCTCAAGAGTCTTATTAATGAGCCTACTCGTGTATCCGATACAGCGAAGACTTGTATTGACCATATCTTCATGAGGTTGCATAAAAAAAAAGAGTTTGTTTTATGGAAGTGTTGATGACTCTAGAATTACTGATCACCATATGCTAATTTTAAGCATCAATCAGGTTATCAACCCTGTTAACACTCAGAGCAAACAGCGTCAAATTATTAGAATAAATTATACTTTGCTAAATGATCGTCTTAAATATGAATTCTGGGAATCTGTCTATTCAGTAAATGACGCCTCAGTTGCTTATGACGTATTTCTTTCGATTTTAAAAAAAAACATATTAATAGCTGCACCTCTATGTCTTCACTTAGCTCTGGTAATAAGAAATATAAGCCTCTTAAACCTTGGATGACTTTTAACCTGCTGCGAAATATTAGAAAAAAGAGGAAAGTTTCATTAAAGTGCAAAAAACATGTAAATAATTTAAGGCTTAAGAAATATTACTATGACAGGCTGTGTAAAGACATTGATAAAGAAGTAATTGATTCGCGCAATAATTATTATACGCGAAAGATGGTAAATGTGAAAGGTAATAGCAAAGAAGAATGGAGAATTGTGGATGAAATTTTAGGTAAAAAGCGACAATCTACTTCTATTGATTTTTTGGATGTCAATGAATGTACTTTATTTGAGGCTAGTAGTATGGCTAACACATTTAATGAGTACTTCATTGAAATCTCAGAAAGCCAAAAACCTTTGACAAGTTACAATTATACCTGTAACTGTGGTTCATATTCTGTGTTTGAGGATAAATTACAATCTAACAGCTTCCTTTTTATTCCTATTACTTCTCAGGAAGTCTTCAAACTTGTAAGGTCTCAAAAAGATAAAAGTTCATGTACAAGTGATGGTATTACCAACGTACTATTAAAGAAAATAGTATATTATATAGCTGACATTCTATGCTACTTATTTAATGAAAGCGTTTATAAAGGCTGTTTTCCACAATCATTAAAGTGTGCAGAAGTCATACCTCTATTCAAAAAAGGAAATCACAGAGATATTAATAATTATCGTCCCATTACCCTACTGCCAACCTTTTCCAAACTGTTTGAGAAACTTCTGAAATCACGCATGGTGTCTTACTTAGAGCATATAAAATTTTTCTCAAACAATCAGTTTGGTTTTAGATCAAAAAAATCTACAGAAGATGCAATTTTTATGTTGTGTTCTAAACTGTATGAGGGTTTCAATTATTCTATACCTTCTATGTCGCTATTTATCGACATGTCTAAAGCCTTCGATTTAGTTGATCACAGCTTGCTTCTAGATAAACTGTATGCATCAGGTTTTAGAGGTATTGTTCTAGAATGGCTTCAATCTTATTTTACAAATAGGAAGCAAAGAGTAAAAATAAATAGGACTTATAGCAATTCTCTTACTATTAAGAATGGTGTCCCTCAGGGTTCTGTACTTGGCCCTCTGTTATTTTTAGTTTACATAAATTCTCTATTTCAACAATCTTTTAAAGGACAACCAACAGCTTTTGCAGATGATATAGCTTTTATATATCAAGAACTAAATTCGTTTGATTGCGTTGCCAGTATGAATGAAGATATACATAAGTTAAGACAATGGTTTGCCTCGCACAAATTAGTAGTCAGTGATAAAACTAGACTAATGAATTTTAAAATGATGGGCAATGATCATTTTGATCTAAACATGGTATTCCACTCACATGACTGCAAAAGGTTTAGTCTGTCAACTCATACTTGTGGTCAGGCAAACTATAATGATGCACTTTTTTGTTCTGATAAGTGTTTCAAAATCGAATCTGTTAACGAATATAAGTATTTGGGTGTTGTAATCGATTCAAACTTGAATTGGAAAGCACATATACAAGCTGTAAAATCAAATATGATGCACGTTATACGAAAATTGTATCTCTTAAAACCACACTGTTCAAAACAGATACTATCTATGATATATTATGCACTTGCAAACTCTAAACTGCAAAATGGTATTATAAGTTGGGGAGGGGCTTATAATAACACTTTTGTTCCCTTATTTAAAACACAAAAATGTCTTATTAGAATAATTTGCGGTAAAAATTGCTTGACTCATTGCTGGCCGTTATTTAAAAACTTACATATTCTTCCTCTACGACATCTTTACATTTTTAAAGTTCTGAGAGAATTTTTCAAGCGCAGTGGTAACATCTTAAATAGGATGTCTAATTATTATGGCTTACGGATCAACAATCAGGCTCTTGTGAATATTCCTGTCGCACATAAAACCATATTTGCTCACTTTTTTACTGTTACTGCTCCTAGATGTTTTAATAAACTACCTATTGTGATAAGACAAACTAATAATCTTTATGTATTTCTAAAAAAAGTAAAGGATTGGCTATTCAATATTGATTATGTGAAAATTGAATCTATCTTTCGATGTGTGCATTAAAAATATAACTTCGCTTTTTTGTTAACATTATGAAGTCTGAAATGTTCTTTGTATTTCGCTATGTATTATGTATATCCTCTCCACGCTCCTATTTTTGTAATATTTACCCCACATTATAGTAAATTTATTTGAATTGTAAGTTTGTTAAATCATTCGACACTAACTTCCAAAGTTATAGAATGATTATCTCTTCTTTCTTAAATTAATTTGAATTTTGTAATGAAATGGTTGTAAAAATTAAGTTAGAATGAATAAAATGAATGAATGAATGAATGAATGATTGATGATGTGATAAAACTGATACTTTTCAGTTAAGAACAAGAAGTGCCTGTTTCTCTATAGAAACCTTAAGCGGTTCAGGGGTCTATTAAATTAATAGCCTCGGCAGCATTGCAAGTTTGTTCTTCACATTTCCTACATATTACTCCCATGTACGAGTATCTTCATTGTTATTGACCCGGGGGTCTCAAATTTGCGGGTCTTAGTACCATTCCCAAGGCAGCACAATTTTGGGTCAACTTGATAGTCCACATAAAGATAAAGCATATGAGAAATCCAATTGATTTTTTTCGGGTTCATCGTTGAACTTGGATCAATAGTTATGATTATTGTTCGGACAAGGTTGCCGATGAACTTAGTAAAACATGAGAACACCAGCTGATTCGCTGAGTACTATCGATTTTTAACATGAAGGCATTTGTAAAATGACGCCATCACATTCCAAGCAGATGGAACTCTCTTGACCTTCTTTGGAGCCGATTCTTTTCCCTTCGTGTCAGGTGTGAAGTGATGGTCCCATGTTTCTTCCATGGTTTTGAGTCGACGCAAAAGCCCGACTTTATTGCTGTGAAGCATTGCCGAACACTCGATTGAAACTTAGTGACCGCGAAGTACAAAATCGTACAAAATCTCCTGCTGTGGATCCACAACGATCTGATCTTACCCGTGGACGCAACAACAAGGCAACAACAGAGGCATGCCTCCTATATGTCAAAAGGCATTTGTCTGTTTTTGGATGCAACTTTTTTTTTAACAAACAGATTCCTTTTCATACAGTTTGAAAACTCGAAATCTGGTACTAAAAATATTAATGTTGGATTGCCACAAGGATAAATGTAAGCAGACTTGCAAACAAATATAAAACGGATTACAAGGAGGAAAATAGTAAAAAGGAGAAGATGGAACATTAGGATCTACCTCCCAAAAGTTTCTCCAAAGGTAATGATAAAGTATTGAAATTGAAAATAAACTTCGATCAAAAGTTTAAATTTAATTAGTATGCCAGAACTATCTTGAAGTGAGCAAACGCAGCATTTGGCGCATCCAATCCAAATGATAAGAAGTGAACCTGGTCATGAAACTGTGTTAAACTAAGAAGTTAATTAGCCTTCTCATAATTTATGCCTGCCCCATTTGGCACACAATTTCAACCGCCGTGATGGCGGTATTTTCGTGCATTTTACGAATTCTGCTGCGAAGGTCATCCACATAGCTGCTCACCTCCTTAGGCTCCGTAGGTGGGGACCCGAATTTCATTTCACTTGAATGAATTATTGAACTAAATTATTTAACCAAACAAGATCTTGTATGGTGTATGTCCTATTGAACTATGGACCGCGTTTCGATAGGTCATTAAGAAGAGAAGTGTGTGACAATCGCTGTCCCACAGGGGACGGGGGCAGTTGCCCTTGGTCTTAGACAGAAGCTCACACAAGGTCCTATTGAATCGATCGACGATTCCATTACTCGTAGATTGAGGTGTAGTGGCGTTATTCTTGTCTTCCATATTCCAAGATATTGGCACATTCCCTGAAAGATTTTTGATTCAAAGTTTCGTCCTTGATCAGAGTATAGCTCCATTGGGACCTTAAATCTGCTCACCACTTGTTGACTATTTCTTCTGCTACGCTATTGGCCTCTTGATTTTCTGTCACGAATACTTCCCGGCACTTACTGAAGTAATCCACGATAACGAGGGTGTATCGGTTGCCATTAACAGTTTCGAGCCAGCAATGTCAATGGCTATTCGTTCGAATCGTGTTCCGATATTGTATTGTGGCATTCTTCGCTGTGGCTTAACTTTCAGGCCCGTGGTGGCCGCACATGATATGCACTTTTTGCACCAATTCTCGACTTCTTGTTTTGCTCTTAGACAATAGAAGCCTTCCCTTACCTTCTGCAATGTCTTGTTAATTCCCAAGTGACCTCCTAAGGTTCCGTCATATATTTCATCGACCACTTCGCTGATTTTGCACCGTGGCACGATTAGCTGCATACGAATTGTTGTTCCATCTGCATATTCCCGTTTTTTCTTAAGCTTACCATCTTATACACCCAATAAGCCTCAGGGTTTGGCTCCGGTCCAATATCTCCAGCCAGCTTGGTCTTCCAGGCCAATATTGGAACGGATCTCGTATGTACTAGAACCCTCAGAACTGGCTCAGTCCTGATCATTTGGATAGTGGCCTGTTTCTTTTGTTTGTTCATAAAAGTATTTATGGAAATGCTTCGTTGCCAGAATTACAGCCAGAAGCTCACGCCAGGTTACACTGTAGTTCCGTTCAGGCCTGGAGAGTACCTTGTTGTAATATGCAACCACTTTCTCTTGATCATCATGAACGTGACAGATCACAGCTCCGACCCGAACATTGCTAGCGTCTGCATCCACGATGAATATTTTTCCTGGTGTGGGGTAACCCAAGATGAGAGCATTGTACAGCTGCTGCTTGTGTTCTTGAAATGCTTTCTCATATCCTATTTATGCTAACAAGTTGACATTGAATTTATTAAAGTAAACATTGTTTAATAAAAAAATGTTGTTGTTATTTCTGAAAAATGTTTAGCCAGTTCTTTTCCAACAGACACCAAATCGCATAGTTTACTTCTTCGCTTATTAACTTTTGTAAGACGTCCACATCTCTATAAAAGTACACTCATACACGGCCAAAGATAACGTTCTAACATGTCCCAATGGCGATTTTCATTAACTGTAACGTGGGGACAATTAGTGATGCCACATCACTGCCATTGCTGAAGATAATTTTGCAATGAAATTCCGATTTGGTTGTAACCATTTCTTACAACAACTATTGTAAACGTTGCTCGTTCGAGTACTGAACCATGAATAAATGACATTGACAAGAAAAATAGTAATAACAGTTCACGAAAAAAACATTAAGGGTGCATTGACATTTAAAAAAATAATGCATAGTTCTTAATGGAAGACCGTATACGATAGATTGGTATCACTCGATATTTGCATTGGCCGATTGTAGGCAATGACATGACACAATCTGGAGGCGCAGGACCGTCCGTGAAGTGCACAGAAAGCAGATTGGCCTTGTCCATAAACCTGCAGTTTCCAGGTTTGTACGAGAAAAAAAGCTGATATGATGCAGTGGTCCCTAACCTTCTATTACCGGAACGTGAGAGGACTGCGTTCTAAAACCCAGGCCGTTCTGCATCAATCTCATGCTCTCCCACATGATATCTAAGTTCTGACTGATACTAATCTTATCTCCAACGTAAAAATCCGGGAGTTATTCCCTCTTTCTTTTAATGCTTTTCGAGATGATGATCGCACACCCCCTTGATTGACTTTACTTGGTGTCCTACTGGTCACTCACAATAACTTTGACTCCACATTCGTTGCCATTTGGTCTCCTTCTAAACTCGACTGCTTGTATCTACGTATCTCGTATCTTCCCCCCCAACCTATTGAATCCTACAATCTTGCTATTGACTGACTTAACGGACTCGCTTGATGGTATCATTATCTTCGGCGATTTTAATCTGCCTCAGCTGAGATGGACTCCATCAGAAGACCTATATTTTTTCATCGTTTCTAATCCCATTTCAACTAAAGAATGTACAATATGTCTCTTCTTAGGTCGGTCTTAGACTCTAGTCCATGTGAAGTTACTATCGTTTCCAAATGTATGGAAAGGCAATTAGACCAATATCGTGTTGTCCCCTATATCTTTCAACTATTGATAACTTTCATCCTTCTCTTCTTCTTTCATTTGTCCACAACGCTTCCCTCCAGTCGCCTTCCCCCGCAATTCTCTCTTCTTACAATTTTCACAAAGCTAATTTCCGTAAAATCAATACCTATCTAAGCAGCGCTTCTTTTAAGTTTACCATCTTTGTCATATTCATATATATATGTCATATTCTCGCCACAAAACATCTTCTACATCCCATCTTTGGTATAATAGCAGACTCTGTTCTCTACGAAACAAAAGAAACAAGTTACGGGCCGTATTCCTTCGCACCCACTCTTTTTCCGACTATTCAAACTATCTAGGTACATATCTTCATTTTATCGAACTATACAACACTCTCTATCAACGCTATCTAAATAGTGCACAAAACAATCTTATGAAAGACCCGAAGTCCTTTTTTCAATTTGTCAATTGCAAAAGTAACACCGCCGCTTATCCTTCATCTCCCTCTTTCGAAAACAAATCTTCAAGTGATCCTCCTACCATCGCCAACTTCTTTGCTACATTTTTCAAACAATCGTTTGCCAACAAGTCCTCCGTACCAGATTATTAAAACTTAAAGACAAATTTCTACCCGGCCCAGATGGCATCCCCACCGTTTTTCTCAAAAAATGCTCTTCCAACCTCTCTGTCCCCATTTCCAACCTATTTCGTCAGATTTAGAAGACCAATTTTATAATCCCGATTCACAAAAAGGGATCTAAGAATAAAGTTAACAGTTACCGTCCCATTACTAAACTCTCTCATATGGTATATCCAAACTCTTTGAAAGCATTTTATATGAAGCCTTAAGCTTTTATTTCGACTAGAAAACATGGTTTTCTGAAAAGCAGATCAACTACCAGAAACTTTTGCTCTCGCAGCGAAATCGATGTTCACTAAAGCATTTGATAAGATATATCATCAACTGGTCCTTTTCAAATTGTCTGCTTTCGGCCTTGAACCACTTTTATTAAAATAGATTTTTTCTTACCTGGTAAACTGATATTATAGTGTTCGGTTTAGATCCACCCTTTCTGTTCCATTCCTGGCCTCATCTGTAGTTCCACAAGGCAGTCGTCTTGGTCCTCTTCTCTTCATTCTTATTATTAACGATCCTGTCACTTTACGCTGACGACACAAAACTTTTTAAAACAATTTCTTTCCCCCATGACACTGGTCTTCTTCAAGAAGACCTCGATCGGTTTTCAATCTGGTGCCTCAAAAATAATATAGTCAAATGCCAATCTCTAACCTTTTCACGTAAATGCAACCCGTCTCCTTCCCGACTTTATTTTCTCTATGGTCAACCAATTCCCCAAGTCTTTTCAAGACCATGGCATCTTATTCGACTGAGTTTCATTTCTGTTCGCATATCGATGAGATGATACTTAAAGAAGTCAACCCGTTTCCAATATTGCAACCCGTATGTAACCAGATCTCTCTATGTTACCTTTGTTCGCCCCCGTCTATATGCCAGTCAGCCTTGGTCCCCATTTGACCGAGTTCATGTTTCCCCAATCGAGGGTATTCAACGTCGATTCCTCCGATTTGCTCTCCGTGGACTGCCCTGAAACGTCCACCTCAAACTTCTCAATATGTATTAGTTGGAAGAACGTAAAAATATTGCTGTAATCCTTTTCATTCAACGACTGCTCTCAGGTCGACTGCGCATCCCTTTTCAGCTCTATTTCCTTTAATACCAACCCACATAATTTACGTTGTCCTCGTCTATTCTATTTATGGGTCCACGGCATCACTTATGGTTCCAACGAACCAATCTCCCATATGCTCTGAAAGGTCAATTCAAATATCTCCGTTTTTGATTTTAACTTGAGCACTCCTTGTGTCAAAAAAGATGTCCTCCTTGGTTCCTAGCTCTAAGTCTTTCTGTTAGTTTTTACTTTTAGTTTTTTTTTTTTTTAAATTAGATTAAGCTTGTATTAAGCCGAATAAATGTGGGCCTCAGCCCCCACTAAAATTAGATCAGCCTAAAGGGAAGACCACGTCACAATTAAAGAGTTTCATAATAAATTAATAAGTTAATAAATGAATTAATTAACAAACAAGAGAAAGAGAGAAAAAATAAATTTAATGAAAATAAAACATTGCTGTAATACGTATTTTAATTCAATATTTTTACTGATACATTAAATGTTTTATTGTAAAGGGTGTTTTTCTTAGAGGTTCGGTTTTTAAACTGGTAACACTGTTTCTACAGATTGTCAATTGGACAGTTGAAAGTTGATTTGTAGTTAGTACGTCTTGCCATTTAACAATAAATAGATTAGCGATAGAACAACGCGCGCAAATTTATTTTGAACACCATGGTTCGGTTCGCCAAACTTAACGTGCGCTACGTCCATTTTACGGTCGACATAATCGTGCATCTGAGCAAGTTATTCGGAACAAGATGGATCGTTTTCGCACCAAGTACACTCTAGTGGATAATATGCATCTCCAAAGACGACAAACAGGTCGAATAGAAGAAGTTATTGCCGTTGTGGAGCGCAATGTTGAGGAGAATCCGAATGAGTCGATTTGCCATGGTGCACACCAATTGGAGCTATGCCCATCCACTTTGTGGAAGATTTTACGGAAAGATCATGGCTTAAAAGCTAATAAGATCCGGCTTGTGCAAGAGTTGAAACCGCGTGACCATTATACTCGTCGTGGGTTCGATGATTCAGCTTAATCGTCATTTTCAACGTAAAATTTTACTTTCCTATGAGGCCTATTTTTGGTTAAATGCTAAATGTAAACAAGCAAAATTGTCGAATTCGGAGTGGAGAAAACCTATTAAAACTCCCTGTTTGGTGTGCCTTATGGGCTGATGGAATCTTCGGCACTTATTTCTTTAAGGACGATGCCGGTCAAAATATTACCGTTAATGAATAGCGCTACAGAAACATGATTTCTTCGTTCCTCAGTTGAATGGCATTGACATGACGGAGCTTTGCTTCAACAAGATGGCGCAACGTGCCATACCCCAGTTGCTCGATAAAGTTACCGAAAATTGAACTATACGATTGCGCTTCATTCGAGTTAGTGTGGAGCGCATATGTCCGATGTCATATTTAAACACTAATGGCATAAAATTATCTATTAAATAAAGCTAATACAATAGACATTAATATTAGCTTCAAGTATTTTGTTTCATATTGAATTTGTATACCTTAAAAAAAAAATAAACAAAAACGATTTACACTTCAAAAGCCGCAAAAATTAAGTGATTTTAATTTTGGTTTTTCACAAGCAATTAAATAATTGATTAAAGATTTTTAACTGTAATCTTTTAATGGCATTCCAACAAATAAGCTTTCCCCTATATCTATAGCGTTCACTAAATTCCAATTTCCAATAAACAACAACGTACTGGTGGGCCGCAATTTACGAGTATCTCTGTCATAATTGCAATTATTGATTTCTTGGTAAATCAAATCGAACACTTTATTGCGAATAAATGAGAAATGGAAAACATTTCAATTTCGCTTCGGCGCTTATCTAGGAGGTCTGATAGAGAAGCAAGCACTGTGCCTTGGGACGCCACTTCACGGTAGATACATTTTTTTTTTATAAAAAAAAAGAAGAAGATGAGTGTTACTACAATATATAGTCATTAAATTTGTATCACTCGCATTTATTTAAAGCTAACTGAGAGAATGTACTCTTTCTCTCGGGAGAGACCTATCACTAGATACGAAACTCGCTCTCAATTGAAATTATTTTATACAGAGTTGCCACTTTAGAAAGATCGGTAGTCGATGCCTATAGATCGTGAAGTAGAGTCTCATCTAATCCGAAACTACTGCATAAATTACAAAAGTTTAGTTGTTGAGCAAAAAGAAAATAGCAGGACTAGAATAACAGGTCGGTGTTGATAGAACCTCAGATGGACAGACGGAGGACATACGGCGGATGAATTCACGCGTGTTTGAGTCAACTGTGACCTAAGCAGACAGCACGGGAGGCATCATATATGAGCTACATCAACGCCTGTGGAAAGCTTTAGAGATGAAGGCAGACGAACAAATAACAGGTCATCGTTAGCTTTCATATACACAAAGAGGGAAACTGTCTCCGTCCAAAGGATCGCAGCAAGGGCCTTGCCATCCATGCTGGTCCGTGTGGTTAATTACTCGTATTATCTGACTGACCAACAATTCTATTATTGCAAAGCAAATAAAAGCCTCGGAATGGGGTGGATTTACTCTTGGTGATCCAGGAAGACGAAAGAAGAACAACGAGGTTCAGATCTGCATGCAGAATATAAGACCCTCTAATAAGCCAAGTACCGCAGAAAGATTAGCGAATGCTATTTCCTCCTTGAAAGCAGACATAATAGCTATACAAGAAAACAATGGGACGGGCGGGCAATATTGGGATGAAAGACTGTGACATTCTATGGTGGTTAATATAGAGAATAGAAGCGTCGTCTATTTGGCTTCAGATTTGTTGGAAACGACAGACTCAGGTAACTATTCATGAGCTTTCGGCACTTTAAGAAACGCCTTGTAAGAACTCGAAACAAATATTCACAAATATCAATCTGATCATCACATCGATAATCAAACTGATAGCAAAGCAGCCCAGTATTCTAGATATTCGAAGTTCCGAGCGATTATTAACTTTTTGCAGCCTAGATACGTCTACTTAAATCTGAAAGATCAACAAGTCAGCAAAGTAAAAAATTTTCCGATCGCCAGTCTTTCCAACCCTCGGAAATCTTATGCAAACTGAATCAAGTCCTGACGACCATTGGCATCATTGCTCGGGAAACTTAAAACGTTTAATTGACTCCAGAGAAGGCACTTTTCGTGTAATACTACGTGCAAAAGCGGAACAAAGGTTCGGCAACGACGAGCCTTTGATAGAAGTTACATGGATTGAAACCGATTAAGCTATTCCAAAAAAAAAAGAACGCTGCAACTGATATACTGATATACAGGCAAACAAACCCATCAAAATAATTTGAGCCACAGAAGAACGGGAGCGGTCTAGGAACAAATTAAGGGGGATGAAGAAAGCCATCAAGCAAATGATGAATGCTACTTTAAGAATTTTCGAAAGTTTGGAATATTAAAGGAACTTGTCAAACCACCAACACTCGAATAGAAACTCGCAGAGGTGTGGAAGGTAATTTAGTGCTAGAGTCACAATCAGTGCTAAGGTTACGGAGAAACAATCTCTCCCGAATGTTAAGCTTAGAAGGACGGCCCAAGTTTCTATGACAAAACGAACCTTTTAACCTAGGCGATAAGAACCAAGATTTCTGTCAACCCGATCAATACCTTGTTTAGAAATATCTAAACAAACATCTAAAAACAAGACTATCAGATCGGAGCTGAGCTATTTGAAAAATAGAGAGATATTACTTGGGCATATATTTTCAAGATTTGGTTGGAGTAAGATATGCCTAACGAATGCAACTTTAGCATTATTTACGCCTGAACGATAAGCAAGTCCACAGTTAAATAAGGGCAACTCCCAGGGAAAACTCAGGAAGTCGGAAGAAAATCGATAACCACCAGCTCTTAATCAGTTTTGATACATCTATAGGGACATATCATACAGATTCATGTTAAGTTTTGGTCTAGTCATGAAACATTAAGAGACTATTTATGAGATCCTTATCAATCCAGTTCTGTTATGACGCAGAGGCATGGACGTTATTGAAAACAGATAAGAATATCTAACATATGTCGTCTCGAAAGCAAGGTTCTTGAATTTTCATTTGTTTTTTCTGGGTTTTGAGCAATATCAAATTTTATGAGCTATGAGTTGGTGGCTCGATGAAGCTGAAGACTGAAGCACCATGTGAGTATGTGACCAAGTAAATTAATCATTCCTCATCGAATTTCTAAGCATAAACGCAGCCATTTGGGCTTGTTTTTAGGGTAGTACCCTGAAATACGAGTACCTCTTTTTGGAAACTTAGGTCCTCGTCGAAATTCTAGAACCGATTGACAAATATCGCCATTAGGAATCTGAAATCTGTAGATCGCATTTCCATTTTCAGTGTAGAGGTGATTCTCTATAAGATGAGTGATTTCAACCTACTCCCATCGCTGAAATAGTGGCAACACTGATTGCGATCGTACTGAAACCTTTTATCAATCTGCTGAGGCTGCGTTGTCTATAATTCGTCATTTTATACTGTGTACATCCACTGTTAGATTAGTTGCTTTTAGAACGCGTTCGAGGTTGGGGTTTGCTGTGCTCAAACAATAATCGTATATCTGTGTCGTGTATCTTATTATGAATGCTTTCGCACTCGATTGTTAGTGTCTTACAAAATGCAGCTTAGATACTTAGTGATTTTTATAATTTTTTTTACTGAAATTAATCGTATTAGTGGTGAGAATGTTAGAGAGGTGGAATTGACGTCCAGTTGGGCCTTAAAGAATCAAAACGAAAGTAAGTATGAGATATTGTAGATTTGAATTAATTGGTCGTTTTTTTTCTATCTGTCATACATACGTACATTACAAGCGATTTGAAAGAGAGATACTCATACTTTCAATGTTATCGAAGTACTTCACGGTTGGTGATACTAGTTGTTAAGTTAGTCATGAGGGTATTGGAAATAAAAACGGTTACCGGCTGTTAGGTGAGGTAGTGAAACTTTCACTGGTAGAATATGAAGTGTAAATACTACGTACGTATTTTTTTTTATCAGTTTGTGAGTGGGTTACCTCATACTCAAGGCGTCGAAACTCTAACTAAGCATTCTGAGTTATTGTTGGAATTAATTGGAAATAAAGTATTTTGTTTTGCAAAAGTGGATCAAGATTAGGTACACAGTCTGCATTCGAAACATGCCTTCAGTCTTCGAAAAAAGAAATACACATTCTGAAAGATAGATATTGAAGTCTAAATGGAAGTATTGTACTAGTGGCAGAAAAAAGTGCTAGCTTTGTTTCGATTTGAAATTTACTTTAATTTGGTGTTCGAATTACGTACCTACTACATACGATTATATCTGTGACATGATTTTTTATGCTCGTATCTCTGAAATTTTTGTATGCAAAAGTAAAATATGTTATTAGTTTCAAGTACTTTTTTTTTTTTTTTTTTTGTTGTGTCTGTGTACTCTTAAAATGTAGCTCACTTTTTGTGTCCCAGGTCCTCCACTACGCTTCCTCGTTATCATGTGTGGTTACATGTAATCGATTAAAGTTGTTTGTAGCTTTTACCTAGTTGCCGCAACTATTTTCGGCTGATCCGTCTCATGCTCATATGTTTATGGTGACTCACTTATTTTATCATTACGATGACCATATTTGTCAAGGCAAAATGAAGGACAACTATGTCGAGTAGAGTCCAATGTGCGAGATATCAAAAAAAGGTATCATTGGTTGTAAAGGACTGAATTCGAAGTGAAAAATCAAAGTTCATGCACTTCAAATTGGTGATTAATCACCTGACTGTAAAGCAGAATCCAATTTCTTGGCTAATCGGCACAAGACATCGCTGTCTTTTGGACAAAGCTTATTCGGGTATTTACTTACTTAGGTAGCGCTGCAGTCGGGGTGAACTAGACCCCAACCAACAAGATCTCTCGCCAACTGCCTTCAGTGCCGCACTCTAGTCCAATTTCCACCTATGTGGATACGTGAACTAACAGTATTTGGTGTTCTGGGGCACTGAAAACCCACGAGTACATCCATTATATCTACTCAAAGTCACTGCATGGTGTACTATTTACGCTGGAGGTGTTCTTTTTTTTTTAGAAAGGCACAGGCCAAACGGTCACTGAGGATGGTGAGCAATGAATTTTTCATTCCTCAATGAGACGAATTGGGGCTGGAGGACATGTGGTTGCAGGACGGAGCAACTGCGCATACTGCATGAGTCAAAACCGACATTTTAAAGCAAGGGTCTAAAGGGTCATATGTATATTTTGGCCCACCCCGTATAAATCTTTGAGAGGTATATTTTGGCCCACCCCGTATAAGTCACTGACAGGTAGGGCAGGAGACCTGGATGATAAGAGTCTAGTATAAAGCTAGTTTGGTCTTACGAAGGAATTTTCTGTTACTCAATTACCTCCTAAGCTCAAAGAAAGAGTTTAATGTCTGCGTCTGATGTATGCGATGATGTCGTTACTGCTTGTAACCGAGGACTCAAAGTAGATGAAGCCCTTAACTTCTGGCCAAGTCGTCGGTGATGCGCGTCTTTTTCTGAATAAAGCATGCGCCCTGTTTTACCCTCGCTTATCATCAGATCTATTTTGGTTATTTCCGCCTCAACACTCTTGAAAGTCACATTGACGGCTTGGTGTGCTCATCCAATCACAGCAATGTCATCCGCGTACGCAAGTAGTTGTGCTGACTTAAAAACGATCATCCTTCTCATGTTGATTGGTGAGTTTTGTACGATTGTTTCTAGAGGGAAGTGTGAAAAAGTGACATGACAGCGCGTCGCCTTGTCTAAAATCTTTCTTGACATTGAAGGTCTCGCTTAATTTATTACCAAACTTGATGAAAATTCTCCATAGTCATAACCCACAACCTGACGAGTTTGGCGGGGATGTCAAAACTGGACTAGACAAATGGTACTTGTGAGTGTCGATCTGAAATTCCCGAGTATTTCCCAAGAACTGTTGTAGTATAAAATTTACGAAAATGTGCGGCTCCACCTTGGCTATTTGCACGACAAACCCAACTGAGTTTGTATTGATGCCATAACCAAAACTAGAACCAATATTATGGTTGCGATTCAATGTGAAGGCTTTCCTATCAAGCCAGACGAATTAATACAAATTTTCGAATGCTACCATGAGAGCTTCGACATCTCTTCTGGCGAATTTAAAAAAGATCTCTCTACGCTTTCCTCGCATGTTAACTCCAAACGTCTTTCACACTTACAAAGAACTCGTTCAAATTTTAAAAACTATCACAGTTCCTAACCAAGCGAAATTTGCATCCTGTCCAAAATGCCGTTCCATTTTGAACAAATATGAGGTATATAAGGTTTTTATTCCAATTTTCAACGTTTTTCGAAAAGATGGATTCGAAAGAGCTGATAATCTCTATGGCCAAGGTATGTTACTAGCAATCCATAAGCATTTTCATACAACTCCTGTTGATAATTTTGAGTTAGTATGTGTCAACATTACAAATGTTCTTACACTCACCCATCTCAACCAAATGAGACCTATAGTTCACTCAGTGGACTCTTTGACTGCTGATGCTTACAAAAGGACTGCCCGTCACCTCTTCCCTGGTACAATAAGGATTTGCAATTTCTCCGTAACAACAGAAATACGATGTGGCAGAATTTCCTAATTCCGACTACAGTAACACCGATTTGTATACAATCGTATTTCGGTACTTTGTGAATCTCTTTACCTTGAGCATCTCTACCAATTTGTTAATACCAAAAGAAAGGCAGACGGCTATTATTTAACTCTTATCAGTGAGTCTTCGGCAGACCCAAAAGCTATTGTAAATTTCTTTGCATGTTATTTTAACAAATCTTTTTCAAAGCACACATCTGAACTCGATTCTAGCTACTTTAGCTATGTATATGAGAACACTCTCCACAAACGTCATTCATCTCATTAAGTATAACAACATCTTTGGTATCAGAAAACGCAGCCCATCTTAAAGGTGATTTTTCTTCCAGCCCTGAAGGCCTTGCGCCTATTATAATAAAAAAAATTTGTAAAGCATCTTGGTCCTCCCCTCGCTGGACTATTTATCCTGTCTGTTTCAATAGGTACTTTTCCTTTCCTCTGGAAGGGATCTTATGTCTTATATCTATACAAATGTATAGGATATAGGATACAAATGGAAGTAAAACCCATAACAAAACTCTTTTGCATACCAAAAATTTTGGAAAGCAAAATCTATTTGCTTTCAGCATGGTTTCATGGAATGTAAATCAACCACTAATCTAATTGAGTTCGCCTCTATGAGGCTTTGTGCTTTAGATGATGGTAACGAAGTCGATGCAATTTCTCCAGATTTTAGTAAGGCATTCGACAAAATTTCTCACCAACTTAACAAACTAAAGAAATTTTGTTATTACCCCCAATTTGTGGCATGGAATAAATACTATTTAGAAGACCGAGAGTACAGAGTCATTTTCAGATCCTCAACATCCGACCTCATTAAAGGAACATCTGGTGTCCCTCAGGGTAGTCAGGTTGGACTAATCATCTTTATTGTAACGATTAACGATATATGGTAAATCTCGTTTTAATGAATTCGAATTTGTCTGCTTTCGTTGATTACGCTGAGAATTTCTAAAGTCATTTCATTGGTTTCTGACTTCCATTGGTTGCAAGACGAATAAGTTTTCGTTATGGTGTAAGCAAACCTTCTTGTAACTTACTGTCAACAAATGCCAAGCGATAACCTATTTCTGCAAATGTCTAATCAGCACTTGGGCAAAAAGCTGTGGTCTCAAGGCAAACCCTTGCAAAACGGAACTGGTTCTTTTTACCAGTAAGTACAAGATAACGCAATTTAGACTTCCAAAACTCAACGCAGTGGAATTGTCACGGACAACGCAAACTATCTAGGTGTAATTCAAGACAATAATCTGGAATTTTAACCTAGCGGAATGAATCAAAAAGGCATATAATACTCTTTTTATTTGCAAAAGAACGGTGGGAAGAATTTGGGGCTTAAAACCTACTATGGTGTACTGGCTGTATACGGTGGTGGTAAGACCCATACTTACATATGGCGCACTAGTATGGTGGAAAGCAACAAACAAGAAAATAGTTTACGGCAAATTAGCGGCGGTTCAAAGAACTCTCATAGCCATATCAGGTGCGCTCCGTACAACTCACTGGCAACATTGTGATACGACTCACTAATTTGGGTTATTTCAAGAGTAGTAGTAGTTTCGGACAAGGAACGTTCCCAGCGGAGCTACTGCCAGGCAATCCAATTAGGGATCAGTTTCAGTTTATATGCATTTTTATTATGATGAATTACTTAACACTTACAAGCTATACAAAAAAAACGCTTAAAAATTAGCTTAATTAACTTAAAATTATCTTATTCTAACTTACTGGTCCCATGCGGGCACTCTAAGTTTGCACCTTAAACTAAGAAACAATTTTTAAAAAGAAAAAACTTAGTATATGGGCTATTTTGATTTTAATTTTATTATAAAACTTAAAACTAAAAACTTACAGACTACCTAAAAATAAATCTTAATCTACTTAACCTACTTACATCTAACACAAACATAGACATACATAAATATATATATACATAATATGTATATACATAATATATAAATACATGTATATATGTATATATTATTTTTCATGTTTTTTATTTATTTTTTTATTTTATTTTTTTTTGGTTTTTATATATTTTTTTTTATTAAAATTAACTTAATCCTACCTAAAACTATGTAAGCCGGCCAAGGCTAATGAAATAGTCAGACGACCGACTTTGCTTCCTACGGAGCTACCTAGTACTGGAAGAATTGGACGACGAAACTTCCGCTCCTTCAACTAGCCACCAAAATTTTTGGTGCTGCCGAACAACATCCCTCTTATCGCGATTCCCCACCGCCCTACTGAACCGGAGACGCTCCGCACTGCCGAGTGCGGCGTCTCTGTCGTAGTTGAGTCGCCTGTCCGCAGCTGTTCGAGCGACGTGGAAGATTAGCGGCACCGCCAATCTGTTCTGGATCAGACCTTTACTATCTAGATAGAGGAACGCTTCTGGAGGAATAAAGCCGTCCAAGCGAACTCTCTCGTGATACATATAATTGGGGTAGAAATCCCCGGAGATCAGGTTGTTCGATGAGGTCATTGCTCTTGCAATGTGCCTTCGAGTCAACTTAATGACGAAATTGTCCACTCTTATTAGATTCGCCCTATTGCACAAGACCTCATTGGGATAGAATTTTATGTACTGAGACTCTGGTGTTCTGTATAAGCGAAGACAAGTCCTAAGACAAGCCCTCTCAAACACCCGAATCTTTTCCAATAAACTTGCTCTCACGTTGAACCACACGGGACATCCAAATACAAGCATGGGCCTGATAAGGGCCATGTAGCAGATTACCTTCACCCTCGCATCGAGTTGACTGTTATAGAACAGTCTCTTTGTAAGGGCAAAAGCACCTCTGACTCTGGCCAGAGCAACATCTATATGTTTGTTAAAATACAGATATTGATCAAGCCAGATCCCAAGGTATCTGACTACATTTCAACAAGCGAGTGGCTGTCCGTGATGTCCGAGTATAGAAAACTTTCGCCAATTCTTTCTGGTATTCCTAGAGGCCCCAGACAAAGGCGTCCTAAACAAAATGGTTTCCGACTTCTGAAAGTTGATTTTCAACTTCCAGTCATTTCAATATCGCTTAATTTTATCGAAGTCACGTTGCAAGAGTGTATTAATAACCTCAATCTTTGGACCTGATCTGCACGCGATTAAGTCGTCTGCGTACGCCATGGCATGGTGAAGTGAACCTATCAGATCACTTGTGTAAATGTTGACCTTGTTGCAGACCGTTTTTAATGTTAAATGTTCCAGCAGAAGTCACATCGCCATTCTTCATGATGAACTGTCTACTGCAGAGCATATCAAAAAGAATATACAGCAATGGTTTACTAATTCCCAACCTGTCCAGCTTGAAAAAGAGTCCCTCTAACCATACGGTATCGAAGGCCCTTTCCAAGTCAATCAGGCAGGCACCAGGGCACTGTTTCTTGCCTTTGTTCCATTGGATATCAGAAACCAGTTTAGACGCAGCATGAATAACACCATGCCCCGCCTAGAAACCGAATTGATTATCCGGAACTATATGTTGGTCCTCAACCCACTTAGTCAGGACTCTATTGATCACCTTTACGAAAACTTTACTGATGTTAGGAAGAAGACTAATCGAGCGGAGATTTGCCGGATTGGTAGTGTCTTTATCCCTTTTGGCGATGGGATGTACCACCGCAGTTTTCCAACGCGTGCATTATTCATTGCATTATTAAACAGGGTGGTATAAATGTTCACTGCTTATAGAGGGAGATGTCGAAGCACAATGTTCGGTATTTCATCGGTGCCCACTGATTTCTTACTTCTAAGTGATTCGAAGATCGTTTGGAGCTCTTCCTTCGAAATGAACGGGGGTAGTACCCTATCGTTGGTGATGACATTATTTGCCATATTCTCGTCACTGAATGGGTGAAACCCGAGCTCTCGAATCGCCAATTCGCAATTTCATTTCGAAGGTAGAAATTGTGCACAAGGACTCGATTCTCCAGATCGTGGTTCGGGCCAATGATAACATTCGCCTTGTACACTTCCCGGAAAGGCGCTCTTATAGCCTCTACCTGCTCCTGCGGATCCTCGATCACAAAGAAGTTGTCATCATCAACAGCCTCATTTGGACCTATTCCCGCTGCTGCCAGTATTTGTTCGTTGTTCGTCGTTCGGTCGATTCTAAGACATGGAATGTCGTTCTGATTATTTCTCCGAAATATTTTATTTACAATATTTGCGGGAACATATTCGGGTTGTTGGTGTTTACAGCCCGAATTTTATATTTCCAATACAAACTTACAGATGCTCTGTAATTTTCCTTTATTAATGTTTGGAGGTTTTTAATCGACGACTTCAGTGTCATGATCTGCGGGTTATGTCTGTCAGTAAAAAACCAGTCTGTACAAGGTTTTTAGTCTTAACAGCAGTCTACTTTTATGTCGGTGCAGTGCGTCAATAGTTGCGTTGCGGAATAAGTCTTCTTCGTCAGTGTGTTGGTACCGAGGTATCGTTTTGTCCATTGTTCGTTTAATTGTCTCGTCCATTAGTTTTAGATGCCTGTCAATCTCCTCGTTTGACAGATTTCTGTTGGACGGAGGGTAGAGCGAATTCGAGGAGAGTGCTCTAGTCAGTGTTCTGGTGAAGTGTGTCCAACGCACCCTACTATAATTGTAGCAATGACTTTGAACAAACTCATCCAATTCCGCAATTTCGTTTGGAACAGTTATTTCGGTGCTGAGACCGCAATGGTCACTGTCATACACGAAAGTGCGTAGACAGTTTGTAGTTTGTTGGGTAGTGGATGTCAGTTGTATTCGTGAGTCGAACAGCAGAAGATCCAAATAGGACCCGTATCTGGGAAACGACGGACTATCCGTCGCCTTAAGCCCGAGTCGATACATTACACTGTGCTGACCCCACCAATTGAATAGTAGGTTCCCTCTAGTATTTGGTGTATTATTTCCCCAATCACTATGTTTGGCGTTGAAATCTCCGCCGATAATAAAATAGTTGTCTTCCGATTACAGCCTCAGAAATCGAAAAAGTGTCTCGAGCTCTGAGATAAATAAGGTGGATTGAGTAGCCTTAGGTGCATAGACAGACACCTTGTACAACCGCTTTCCACTACGGAGAGGGCTATACACGATGCATACTTCCAGCACCTGGAACCTACGTACCACACGACTGTATACTCTTTTAAAACGTATACCTTTTCGTACGAAAATTGCAACGCCACCTCCCTGAATGGAGTTGGGTCGGTTTCTCCGTACTATTTTGTATCTTCTGTGTCTCATTTTGTGTCTCTTGGTAAGCTTAGTTTCGCTAACCTAAAGCACATCAGGGGCTTGGTCTTTAAGCAACTTAAATAGTGCGGCTCGTCGTTCGAGCCTAATCAGTGAATTCACATTCACAGCAAGGACCTTCAGGGTTTGCTCCGCCACGTACGTACCCATTACGGCAAAAGGTGCGTTAGGTCAGGCAGCGGTGCGATCCACCCGCGCGGTCTGTTCAGTCAAATGACGTTGTAGCTGAGCCATCTGCCCTTGGATAGAGAGCAAGATAGCTAGCATGTCAGGTACTGGTTCCGGTGCTCTGGGCGCTGGGGCCTGAGAAGCAGCCTTCGTTTGCTATACCGTATTTCCCCTACCTGCCGCCATTTGGGCATAGGTAACATGGGGAGTAACGGCTGGAGTTTGCAAATACACGGGTGGACGTTTAACTTCCACTTTCTGCTGCCGGGCCAGATTTACTCTTTTGATGTACTGGAATATGGGACAACCCCGATAATTTGCGGTGTGTCCCGTGTTCCTACATAAAGCACAAGAGAGTTGGCTCTTTTCAGACGCTCCGTCCTTACCCAGAGCGCATTCCTCGGACTTGTGGTTCTTTCCGCACTTCACGCATCGAGGCTGCATTTCGCAGTTCGACGCGGCGTGCCCGAACCTTTGGCAGCGAACACATTGTAAAATGTTTTCGCTCCTCTTTAATTTTTCCCAATGAACTACCTGGTAGTCTAGGACTTTAATACTCCTTAGACCATCCAGATTGCTGGTGGGACTTAGTTGAACCAGGAAAATCGGCATTTGCCGCTTCTCCCTTTTGGCTCTGGCTGTGGTGAAAGGCTTGACCCCCACGAATTGGAGCCCTTCGCACTTCTTCTCTTTCAGCAGTGCAAGGAGATCCTCCGGATCAGTCGACGGTTCTAATCCCCTCAGCAGCATTGTTTGCAGCTTGTCCCCCTTCGGGGTGTAGGAGAAGAACTCCGTCGTCGAATCCTTCAGTAAATTTTTGATTTTATAATAGCGCTCCACTGAATTGCAGTGGATCGCGTGTCTATCTAAATATAATCTTTTTACAAAAAAATTGTTGCCTATGGCCGACTTACATAATTCGATAGTTTCCTTGAGTTCCATCTTGTAGGTAGCTATTTATGGGTGGAACTCGTTGCTTTACAATCTTGTCTTGTTTCTGCTGCTGTTGTTGCTGCGTTTGCATATGTTGTTGCTTTTGCTGTTGGTGTTGCTTTTGCTGTTGGTGTTGCTGTGTTTGCTGCTGCTGCTGTTGTTTCTGGGGCTTGTGTTGTTGTTGTTGCGGTGGTTGTGATTTTTGTTGTTATTGTTGTTCCTTTTGCTTCTGTTGTGTCTGTATTTGTTTTCTCGTTTGCACATGTGCTGTTTTTTGTTGTGGTAGCGGCTGTTCTTCGTGTTTAGCCTCGCTATTTGTGGGCTGTTGCTTAGAGCTCTGGAGTTGTTGTTGTAGCTCCTTTATCCTTCTCGCCACTTGTTTGTTTTTAATAGCCAGTACTTTTTGTTCCAGCTCTTTAATGCAGCTCTTAAGTGCATGCACCTCTTCCTCTTCATCCTCTGACTCAGTAGCCATCAGAGATTGGAAGGTATTCTCACCATCAGACACGTATGGGTCTTCGTTTTGGCCTGCTGCCGCCTTTGTTGACGTTGTTGGCGCCCCTTCCCTTGCTCTACCTGTCAGCTTTTCAGTAGAAGTTGTTAGGGAGGGGCGCTTTACAAGAATTGGAGTTAGATTGAGCCTCCTCTTCCTCTTCTTCGCAATATTTTCCGATGACATCATGTCATCTGCTGGTCCCGCTATTGGAGTAGCGGACCGCTTGCTATCACTCATCGTATGATCGCTCTTCCGTATTTTTTTTTCCCACTATATTTTAAACTTTAAAAAAAAAAAAAAAAGTCAACGTAATTCCTTCTGGAATCTAACCCACGACCCCTGCTTTATCGGGCGGACACCACTACCACTAGGTCACCGATGCACTTGGGCAAAATGTTTGTAATTCACTTTTATATATATATATTTTTTTTCTCTTACTTTTTCCACTTTGAAAGCCGAAACACGTTTATTCCTCACGGAGGTCTATGAACGACTGATCCAATTAGGGATGGAATTCCTTCCGTGGTCGATACTCGACATTCCGTATGATATAATACTCGTATATCCGGAGAAATTGCAATTTTCACAGACGAGACGGTTTGAAAACAGAGGAAGGAACAGGTTTCTGGTATCTTCTCAAAGGACCCAGAACTAAGAGTGTCTATAAGACTACCAGACGCAAGCAGTGTCTTCCCATCAGAGGTTCAGGCTGTTCTCAGGGCGGCTGAACTAATGCAGATGAGATCGGCATCTGGAAGAGATATTAATTCATATACAGTCAGGGGCTGTCGCATAGTATTATACTCAAAGCATTATGCAGTCAAAATCGGGTGAGACTGTGCTGGGTGCCAGAACACTGCGGTATAGAGGGAAATGAACAAGCGAATGAGGTTGCAAAAAGAGAATGGCTACTCGATAATAGTGAGGTTGCTAACATCAAACCACTCCTTTACCTAGTAAGGGGCACTATCGAGGAAAAAATCATAAAGACTGCCAACCTAAGGTGGCCAAATCTTGAAGTACAAAGGGTATCCAAAATTCTCTGGCCACTTTTTGGTGGTAAAAGAACTAATAAAATATACTATAATAATAAAATTAAACAGGGATATCCTGCGATCTCCTGTTTCCTGCGAAAACACGCAAAAAGACTCAAATTAGTCAGGTACGAATATTTGCAGATTCTGCAGTGATCTGCAAGCTGTTGAGGACATAACACACATTCTGTGTGAATGCGAGGCAATATTGCGTAGAGAAATAATTTTTCGAAAACCTAGAGTCAATAGATGGCACGAACTTCAAAGGCCTTCCTGGCTTTTGACAAGAAATTGGATGTTTTACCAGGGAGATTGTTTAGGTTTTTGCCCTTTGAATATATTGTAAATTGAACTGGTTCCACAGGGATAGCGATGGGCCCGTTTTGGTGCCTAGTGTTTGTATAATGGCACATCCACCACACCTCTGTTTCAACCTAACCTAACCTAACTTTCCACTTCCGAAGTACGGAATCGAGGAATAATTTGTGATAGAGAACTAAATTTAGACACACATATTGAAAGCATTATTAATAAAGCTATGTATCTCTGCACTTGGCTTTATCAAACGCTTGTCAAAAAAATGTTACAAGAGGTAAGGCCTCTCCTCGAATATTCCAGCCAAGTTTGGTCAAAGAATCGAAGCCGTCTAATGTAGGTTTATTCGTTTCGCAATTCGTGGACCGATCCATATGTATTACCCCCATATGAAAACACTTTAGCATGCATAGTCGCTGATGTACTTTTTATCCACCAGTTATTG
The DNA here is from genome assembly GCA_949129095.1 of Volucella bombylans. NCBI lineage: Eukaryota > Metazoa > Arthropoda > Insecta > Diptera > Syrphidae > Volucella > Volucella bombylans. The sequence goes on from OX422140.1 coordinate 65,577,766, forward strand.
ACTGGAAACATCGACTGCCTGAGAACTATGCAAAATATTTCATTCACTTCCAATCTCAGTAATCTAAGATCGCTCACCAGATTCGAACTCATCATAACAATTACTGTCATTTTGAACCAATATCAAGAATCACGCGTACAACAAATAATAATAATCATAAGAAAAATATATGTACCATATTTATTCAAGTACTTCTGGCACTGTAAGAATACACTTTTAAGACTGCGAGAGATAAACAGCTGGGACAAATTCAAATTAAGGGTAGATAATGCTCCTAGATAACGCTTTCTTCTCTGGCAGAGAGCTGGACATGTACAGAGTAGGTTGAGGATTGTCTCCTCCACTCCCTCGTCCATGGAGCTTCTACAGAAATCATTTGTAAAAGCGCCAAGCCTTCTTGTGTGCTTCCTTATGAGGCAGTATGCAGTGATTACACCTATTATGGCGCTGAGATGTTTCCTATTTAGAAGGATCAGACACTTAGAGCGATTCAGATCCAGTTTTGGCCAGATCTGTTTAGTCGCTAGACATGTTGGTCCAACAGTTCTTTTATTGGCATCCAGCTTTAATGGTTCCAGTAGAGTGGTTCCAATTTTGGCGAGATCATCGGCTCTGCAGTTCCCTGGAATATCTCTGTGGCCCGGCACTCAATAGTGAGAGTGAAATAGCCATATCAAAGGCTTTAGAGAAACCTAGAAGGATCCAAAAGTAACATGGTCTTTATCCAGTGCTTCTCTTATATCTTCCACCACACTCATCAAAGCAGTAGTACAGCTATGTTTGGCACGAAATCCAGATTGAACTGAAGCCAGTAGAGTATGAGCATTACGTACGAAATATTCATTTATTTGCTTATGCATAATTCGTTCACACACTTCAGCAAGGAAAGATAGAATTGATATAGGCGACCGTGGAAATGATCGAGTAAAGATGCCAGTCGTAAAAATAGTATTTATGACATGTATTCGTATTTTTTGATTTGCGGCCCAGGTCAACCTCGGACAGATTTATTAAAGCTTATTACAAGCATATTCTTAAAACTAACAATTTCACTTACAACTAAAGATAAAAACTAAAGGGTGGGAGCAGTTAAAGGAAGTTAGGACGTGAGGCATAGTTGGAAATAGGAATGATCTTGAGGGAGAGTTTGATGAGATGGTAGTCGAAGAGAGGCAGAATATCGTTAAATTCACGAAGCATTCTAGACATTGGCTCCAGGTGTCGATAATTGGTTCTTTGAAGATTGAGCCGGAAAAGTGTCACAGACCTAAGTGGGTTGGTGTTAAAAGAAATAAGTTGAAGTAGAGAAGGACAATCGAATTTCGGCGTATAGAAAAGGGTGTTGCACTTTTATAACTTTCAGCCGGTGTGTGTAAGGTGGTAAAACAAATCTTAAAAACCTGCGTTAAACAGCTTCTATCGGGAGGATGTGAGTTGTGTAGTAGGGTGACCAAACTTGGCTTTCATATTCAAGAAGAGGCCTAACAAAGGTTATGTAAAGAGATATGGTAACGTAAGGACTGGAAAACTCCTTAGACCAGCGGTTGATGAAACCAAGGCAGAGTTGGTTTTTTTTTTATTATGTTATCAATGTGAAAACAGAAATTGAGTTCCTTATCACAGATAATAACTAAATCACGCAACTCATTTACTAAGGGAACATGCAGATAAAAGATTAGATAGCAGCGAGGTGAACTAGGGGGGCGCTTACGCGTATAAGTTATAGCCTGACAGGTATTGACGGTAAGTTCCAGAAAATTCTTCTGACACCAAATACAAAATCTGTCTAGATCTTCCTGCAGTGGTAGGCTGTCTGAGAAAGGTGATATTTATCTAAAGAATCTCATATCATCTGCGTAAACAGATATGTATGAATTTTTAATGATGCAATCAACATCATTAACGGTCAGAATAAATATTAAGGGACCAAGCTGGCTACCTTGAGGCACACTAGAGGAGGTTTTAATTGGCTCAGAAACCATGGACCTAAATAGAACATAGTAATGTTGTTCATTTATTTGGAAACCAAGAGCCTCTAATTTTAGAAGGTTTATATTTATTATATCATGAGAAATTCTATGAAAGGCTTTGCTGAAATCGGTGGCAATCACATCAACTTCATTTCCAGATTCCAGTGCACATAAAGTGCTTGATGCGAATTCCGTTAAGTTGGTGGTCGTAGATCTACCTTTGAGAAATCCGTGCTGGTTTAGGGAAACAATAGATTTACAATGGAAAAGCATTATGTCATAGATAATGCTCTCAAAAAGCTTAAGTATGCAGGACAGCTTAGCAATTGGTCGATAGTTGGAAATATCCTCCTTTCGACCTTTTTTATGTAGGGTAATAATAAATTACCTTTTCCAGGTTGAGGGAAATAATCCCTGGGTGATAGAAAACTGAAAGAGAGTAAGAAGTTGGGCTAGGTGCATTTCACATTTCTTCAAAAATATAGAGGGAAGTTCATAAGGGCCAGCAGAATAATCATCCTTGAGGTTTATTATTTTATTTTTAACTTGGTCTAAAGTTATACACATAGATAGACAAAGTTGTTTGTGGGCAGCTATTTAAGTAGGAAAAGTAAGAGTGGTCTGACTCTTGGGAATGGATAGCGAACGCTTGGCTTAAAAAAAGTTGCGAAGGTGCAGCAGCAATATTTTCCTCTGCATTCATTTTACGCATGCGGATAGGTGGTTTGATGTCCGATTGCATGAAATTGGTGTCAAATTTGGTCACTATGGCTGGAATTGCTTGCTCAGTAGGTCGGTTATGATGACCGCAAAATCGCCAAAGTGCGCGTAAAACATTTTTCACAGAGTACGAATTTTGATAATAAAATTCAATAATTTGTAAGTGTTGATCGAGTTTAAGTCTTTCCAGGATGAAAAGCAATGCTAACTGAGCATGTTTGACATTGATACATGTCACGAATCACGCGTGAGCTGTCAAAAATAGACAAATGTCAACAGCAGACAAATCACCCTTTGTAAAATCCAAATTGCTCACAATCAAGTCGATTTTTCACTATTATTGATGAGCATTTTGAGTTAAGTTAATATCTTAGGTTAGGAATCAATCTCTCCATGACAGCATTTTTTCCCTTTACAAAGAAGTGACCAATCCCCACCTTTAAAATCCCAAAGACTGAGGTAGCTGAGTTTGAATTATCTAGGCCAACAACGTTTCTAGAAACGATGACTAGGAACCTGAAGCCAGCATACAACAAGCAGAGAAAGCATTTTCTAACAATCCCTGAAACCTGCACTGGAGTTATACGATCGGAATCGGAAGCTCACAGTGGCACTGAAGAAAACTCTCAGTCTAATTCCTAACATGAGCGAAAAGAGCAATAATAACACAACAAATATGAACGATCAACCTTTCTATATCCACGAAATTAATCGCTCCTTTAGGACTAAGAGTGGAAGCAGTGTCTTCAAAGCAACAGAATTAGCTGATCTAAAAATGGGCTCTCAAAACTCTCAAGGGCTGCACTCTCAAAGCCATCTTCTTTTAAAAATAAGTGATGTATTGACTCTGGTCTTATAGAAATGCCGTCTGATGCAATAACCACAGAACTCGTGTTGCTGAAAAAAAATCGACTTTCGCTGTACCCAGGAATGGTTTCGGAGAGAATCTGTGCCGAGAAATGGATGTAGTCGGGTATTCACCGATGGCTCCAACACCAACTAATGATGTTTCACTAGCACAAAACTTGCGTCCGCCTTCCTAGCGGATATGTACACAATCCTGCTGGCACTGAACTACATTGTGAAGTATCGGTGGACGGGTGAACCATCTGGATCTCTAGTTACAGCCATGCTGCGTTTAAAGCCTTGTTTAACCGTCTCATGAATTCCAAGCTAACGGGTGACCAGATAGCAATGATAGTTTTTCCAATTGTTATGTTTCAGCAGCTATGAAAGTTACCAATGACTTCCAGCTGTCAAAATATTCACTAAGGCTTGCCATTTCATCATGCATCGTTTTACGCTTGCCGAACGTGCGGAAATTATTTAAAAATACACAACGTGAACTTCGTCGTGAGGTCGGTTGTCATCATGGCTCCAGTGTGCAGGCGATTCATCGCACCGCGGAAAAATTTGAGCATGAGTACACTCTTTTGGATCTTAAGCCACCAATCAGACAGAGATTGGTGCGAAATGAAAAATGGCATGAACGTAGCTTCAAAATAAAGCTAGAATCAATTTTATATCTCACACTGCTGTTGCTTTATTTAAAGTTGTTTTCCTATCGTCCTTATCTTGTCACCCTTTAGTTTGAGAATGTAATATTTCACTAAATCCAGTGGGAAGTGATTTACTGAGAGTCGTTTTGGTCCCAGGTCACAATGGGATCACGGAAAATAAAATCGCTGGGTTGAGTTTTATATAAGCATTACTACAGATCGCACGATTCTCTATGATGCCGGCGGACCAAACGAATGTTCTCCGACGTCTCTAAGAATTCAGGGACTTTGCTGCTTTCTCTCAGAAGGAACATAAGGCAGGATGTTGCAACATTTAAAATTGAAAGTACAAGTGATGACGACAACACGGAGCACTACCTCTGTGATTGTAGATATTTATCACTGAGGTGATGGGTACTGTAGGGACTTTACCACTGAAGCGCTTACTCATCTTTCTTCGAAAGACTGAAAAATATCAGTGAAACGGACATACCCGGATAACAATGAACTAGTTCTTTGTCTTAATACGATACTTTGTTCTGACAGGACAAAAAAGAAAAACTCGATCGACGAAAGCGCTTAAGATCGATATCGATTTGAGGCTTTTAGAGTTGAACTCCCTAACAGTTTCGGTCTGCTTGTCCTCATTATCCATATCTTTGTTGCAAGTAGATTAATACTGGATTTATAGCAACCTAAAAGAATGAGCATGCAGAGTGATGCAAAAAAGTGCCTTTCGCCAATCGAAATATGATCATGGTTGACTTGCTTCTAAAAGTTAATATTATAAGACTTTCTAGTCCATCAGTTCTTGTTCACTTTAAATAAAGTTCATCAGTGTATGCATACAGTGTAGAAATATGATGTCTTTAATATGATAGTTTAATAAAATCTGATATATATATATATAAAAAAAAAAAACGAAAATACAGCGTATAGACGTGCAATTTTCAAAACACCATTTCAGCCCAACGTACGAGTATTCGTCTAAGTCCCAATTCTTTTAGAAAGCAAGTCAACGATATTCGGTTTACGAAAGACAGGGTTTACATTTTGCTGCAACGGTCGGAAATTATTTATAATCGGAGTTCCTTTATCACTGACAAGATTCCAAAACTTTCTTAGCTGCAAAGAATCATTGGTTATAAGTATTTTAAATGTTAAAATTGGCATCTTACATCAACTTCTGATATTGGCAAAATATCCGAAAACACAAACCATGACACTGCTTCTGAACATGGAGGAGTGGTCAACGACCCTAAGGTAAAAATTTAACAAAAGTTTGGAAGACTGTAGTATAAAAACTCACCTTGATATCTGAAGAATTCACTAAGATCTAAGTCCGGTAGAAAAGAGCGCATAGTTATTGATCCACGAATCTCGGCTGAAGTGTTGTATGCGGTTATTTCCTCCAGGGCACTATAGATTGCCTTCAAAGAGCTGTGACTTGAACCTGCCTGAGACTGGAAAATATTTCTGACTCATGAAAAGAAAATACCAATCTATAAAAAATTCTGCTTACAGATACTGCCCTGAATAAAACGCCCAAAACGACAAAGCCATCTGGATTCCTAAGTGCTTCATCAAATGTGGGATACCTAGAGTTCTTATGAACCAAATGCATTTCTAAATCATACCTTGTACCGCCTATGGTGTGCTCGGAGCCTGGCATACCTTCTGAGCCCCAATGAAAGTGAAGTCCTTGTATTTCGAAGCGCTCAAACAAGTCACCAATTCTAAGATAAGGCTTTGTTCCGTCGGCATTTTCACGCAGTGCCACATCGGCTGGAAATTCACCTTAAAGTCTTCAAATTCGATAGCGGTAAAGTATCATACCTATGTAACCATTGTTATGTATTTCAATAGGAGCGGACAGTGGCTTTCCATAGTTGTAGAATCCAAGTATCAGCAATATGTGAGGGAATGACTTGAAGGAACAAGAGATACGGAATTCAAAATATGATGAATATGATCATCCTAATCCACTTACGTCTCTCTTAGTCAGTGCTCTAGGGGACTGCTGCATTCCACCACATTCTGGATATTTACTTGGCCACGAATTAGGGTTTTCATAGTTCCATTCCCCTAGAAATTTTCATATAAAATAGTGTAATCGTTGAGTCACTTGAATTTAATTGTTAGCATTTTTTAAAATTACCAAATACCTGCAAATGGCAGAAGGAAAAACCAATGTTGGAGAAGTTTTGCAGCATTTATGATCATTTCGATTTGGCAAATAAACACGGACTGGAGTCTACGAATAACAAATGTTAAATGAGACGATAGTGTGCGTACTCGTATATGGTATGTGTATTTATTTTCAGAATTAGTGAAGTACACCACAAATTATCATTTTAATTATTCCTTTTCGAATTTCTTGCTAAACTTGCCCGCAGGTAGAACAATTATTATTATGTTAATTCGCTGATGTGGTTTGCATTTGAGAAAAACGTTTGTTATCATTGGAATTGTTGATCTTGACGACAGATGGTAGCAAGGCAGAATGAGAGATCATTTTCGCCACTTCGCCCTATAATACGAGTATTAAACTGTTGATCGGACCATTTCGCCGTTGTTGATTGTTGATTATGGAAAACAGCTTATGAATAAAGTCTGAACTATCAAAAACCAATCCAAACCCTTGAATCAACAATGGAAATCACACTGGAAAAACTGTCAGTGAACTCGTTGAATTTTTATATAAATCTAAATTGTATAACGTGTAACGGAACCTAACTCAGATGTGAAGCTGCCCGAATGCGAACTGGTGCCTTTCTCTTTTCTCATTGCAGACTCATCACTGCGTGGATTACTAAACTCCATCACAATGTGATCTCTATTCCAATCCGGAATTCAGTTTGTGTTGTTAAAATTCCATCTCCGTAAGCAAATGATCCAATATTGCTTCATTTACAGCAATATGGACAGTAATTCGACCTTTAACGAGCTTTGATGCGGTGTCTAACTTAAAGCAAAGAATTGTATCCCTATATCCTCATACCGATATGTATGTACACAATTCTGGGTGGCTTCGGCATTCTGTGGAAAATGTCTTAACCAAGCCCACGTGAATACTTGACGTTGATAGTCATGCCACCAACACCCTAGACTTGGTTTCAACTTCTAACCCTGATAAGTACACTGTTGATGTGCTCTCCCCTCTAGGCTCGTTGGAGCATTGTGTTATATCAGCTAATTTTACATATAATGGCCACATAGTTGGTGAGAAAATTAGTAAAAGAATCGTATGGCAATACGAGGAAGCCAAAGCTAAATTTACCTGGCCGTAATGTTTCTTCTATAGCGACGTCGATGCTGCTGCTGATGTGATCACAGACACCATTCTCTTTGGAATGAGATCCTTTATCCCTCATCAGATGAAGTGTATCAAGCCAACGACTCGATCTATAAAGAAGCTGTCAGGGTTAGGGAACAGTTTTTTCCGTTCTACAAAACCGAACCGACAGGGAAAAACCGAAAAAAATTCAAACGAGCCCTGAAATGAGTGAAACACCTTTCTTAAGCCAGCGTAATTTGAACTCAACCAAAAACTAAGGCCAATAATACAACAATTATTGACACTTGGACACTTTGCGTCCAGCTCAACACTTCCAGATTGTGCATTGTCTGCTCCTACACTTGATTGTGTCGAATCTTCAATGGAACGAATCCACTTTCGCACTCGTGTAGTAGCACGATTACAAATCCGCTGGTCCAGATGGTATATCCCCTCTTCTCCTGAAGAGGTGTTATTATACGCTGGCAAAACTCCTTCGTAAGGCTTTCCATCAATCCTATACTTTATGACTCTTTCCGAGCAGATTGAAAACAGCGTTTGTCGAGTTCGTCCCTAAAAAGGCGCATCCTCTTCTCCTCTCCTCCTACAGACCAATTGCATTAATGTCCCTTCTTTCCAATGTCCTGGAGACGTTAATATAAGTTAAATTTCTATTTATTTATTTGTCATAAAAAAAAAACATTTTTTTATTTTACGGCTAATTGCTAACTTTATTGGGAAATATTCTGTGCGATGATACTAGGTGTCTGATGACGGCATGTGCAGTGCATCCGGCATTTGCATGAATGTTCGTGGGAATGGAATTTTGGCAAAATAAACTTGTAAGGCGATAACTCTTCCCTCCTTAAATGGAAATGTCCTCATTTCCAGAAGAAGGGCATTTGACTGACCCTAATGAATTCTTGCGATGACATTGGTGACAACATCACAACATCGATCATCGGAATTTCTTTGCTTCTATGACCGTAGTACTGCTTATTGATTGGTTTTTGCGGACCGCATGATCATAAATCCTATTAAGAGGATAATCGTCATAGCGGTAAGGCCAAAGTTTATGAGGAAGCTAGATTGATTTTGGTCTTCGATCAGTTTTATGTGTTCGGTATTGTTAAGGTGTAATTCCTTCATAGTTTGAAGCGTTAAGATTTTTTCGTATGGTCCCGAAATGGAGTCTGGGTGCAAGATTGGAGGAAGTGACTGAGTACCTGTAATTTCGTTAAAGGTGTAGGATTGATGGTTGATGGTTATTGTTGTATTGCGAAATTGTATAATGAAGCTGCCGATCAGATTTGTTGGTTCACTATTGACGAATATTGTTCCATTGAATTTGTTTAATAGTAATGTTCCTGGGAAAAGTTCTTCTACTGTTGCAATGTGTTGATTACTTATTTCTGTGCAGTTAGACGGTCGGCTCCTGAGCAAATTAGGTATACAAGTAGATTTGCCTCTATCTACAATTTGATTTTTTTTACATATACTTAATTTATTATTTGAATTACAATTACTCGTATCTCTTATTCCATATAACTTAGTACTACATTGTAAAATCTTTTCATATATTATTTTTGAGGCAATTTTACCTCGTTTTACGGGTTTTATTAATACATATATTTTTACATGATTCCTTTTCTGTATTTGGTAAACTTATAACATAAAGTATTGTATAATTATTGGTTGCTATTTTTAATTCAGCGAAATCAAGTGCATCTTCTATATTTATATAAGCTACATAATTTTTTTTCAAAAAGATCTTTTATTACATTTATTTCGTTGAGTGATAAAATAAAGGAATTTATTATTCCGGATTTTGCCCAGTGTAAGGCATATTCTATGTTTACAATTTCTTCCTTAATTAGCTCTAGCTTAAATTTAATATAATTGACAATGTTATCTTTTTCATTTATTTGATAATTTTTAACAATTTTATTTTTAATATTGGTAATTTCATTTATCCTCTCAATTGTTGATTTATTTAATACTACTTGTTTGTTACTGTTTTGCAGAACATTATTAATTTCTGATTTAAGTATTTCGAAGTCGCTGTGGTCAGGATTTCCTGCAACCCATTTCCACGCGCTTCCAATAAAATTTAAAGATTTTTTTGTTCTAGTGCGGGGTTTCAATTGATTAATAGGGGATACGGTTTTATTGATTTCGTGAAATAGGAATGGGTAAATTGGATGGTTTGGATTGACCTCGTGCTGATTTTTCCTTTGTAGATCGTAAATACTCGTAGTTTCTTCATTGGTTTTTAGATTGATTACGTGAATAATTTTGAGTGTTCCTGTTTGAATTTTTGATGTTCCGACATCAAGTGTAATTGCTCTTGAGTTAGAATAATCCAGAATTTGAATTTCGGCAAAACAACTGGCTATAAGCCAGCTAAAAGAAAATTTTAGCTCTTAATATTATTCTTATGGACGGTTCTGCCTGACTCTGTGAGGATGGTTTTAGATAAGTTTTGTTTTACTTCTTAAATCTAGGAGATAATTTTGATCCTATTCGTTTGTTAACTTTGACATATACTACGAGTAGTACCAGTACCAGCGGGGTAATCATTGATGGGCTGTTTCTTCTTATTGGCATATCGTAAATCAGTTACCTTTTTTTGTTTAAGTCTGTTTATATTATCAAGCCTAGCTTTCTCGAAGTCTTCGGGGTGGCTACTAACACCTCTTCCAAAAAATATTTCGAGCGGCATTTTAGCAGTTGTGGAATGAATGGAGAAGTTGTACTCATAGACGGCTATGTCTAAGAGTTCGGGAAATGACCTGTATGTTTCGTCAGCCTTTTTACAACGCATGATTTCAGTGAGGGTGGAGTGAAATCTCTCCACTTGCCCATTGATTGAGCTGCTATAGGGGGGAGTTTTAAAAATTTTAATTTTTAATTGGTCGGCTAGCATAAAGTTTATGGATGGGAAATTCAGGAATTTTTCGTTGTCAATTACCACAATGTGGTATTTTGGAATTCCAAATGCAAAGATTATTTCGCGTAACGGATCTCTAATTTTAGTAATTTCATTTGAGCAAATTTGGAAAACTTATCTATTGCTGTAAGGACTAGTTTTTTTTTCAGTGGTATATATATCTATATGTACTATTTCTCCTAGGAAATTAGGGATTGGGGTTTCTTTTAATTCGGGTTTATTTGAGTGTCTGTCGTACTTCTGTTCTTTGCAAGTAACACACTGTTTTATTAGATTGGATATTTCATTTGGGGAAAGTTGAACTTTTCTAGTAACTGAGCCTTATTTTCGCGAGCGTTACAATGTGCTCTTCTGTGTTCCTTAATGATCTCGTCTTCTTGCCTGGCTGTATCTGTTAGATCCTCTATACTTTTTTGGGTGAAGCGGACTTTGTAGTTTTTGAAATGTGTAGGAAAAATGTTTTGGATCTGGCCCATAATTTCTTCTGTAGTTTGCAGTCCATTAACTACACTTGGGTTAAGGTACTTTTTGAAAATATGGATGAGGTCATCTTCAGTGTACCTTGGTTGAGTTACTCTATGTCTGTGGTAAGTAGGAAAGGGAATGCTAAATCTATTGTACCTGTAGTAATTATCAATTGATTTTTGAAAACGTTGATGGGAATTTCAGTGGCTGGAATTAAATTTTGACCTGAGCTTTCGGCACTGTGTTGAGTACCGGTGAGTGAATTTATTGATGTTTTTGGCGGTCGAGAAAGGGCGTCTGCTACGATATTCATCTTACCTGGTTTGTACTTAAGCTCGCAATTGCACTCTTCCAGTATGGCTTTCCACCCTTTAAGCTTGCTTTTGTTCTACCATATAGATAGTTCCTCAGTGTATTTAAGGCCCTAGTAATGACTAGCATTTCTCGTTCGTTTGTCGCATAATGCTCTTCTGTTTTATTCAAAGTTCGGGAAATAAAGGTTATCGGTCGGTCGTTCTGTGCCAATACAGCTCCGATCGCGTAATTGGACGCATCGGTTGTAAGTTGAAATTCCTTGTTAAAATTAGGATAAATTAAGAGCAATTCGTTTGATATAAGTGAATTTTTATTTTTTTTGGAATGCGTTGGCTGCGTCGTCGTTTAGACAGATTGGAGTTTTACTTGAAGAATTCTTCGAAATTCTTCCTCCTTCCCCTCTTAAAAGGGAAGTATGGGATACGCCAGATTTGCGTATCCCTTGATAAAAAGGCGATAATACCCTAAAAGACCGAGAAAAGAGCGGAGATTTTTCAACGTTTATGGGCATGGGAAATCCACTATCGCTTTTACCTTTTCTGGATTCGTTTTGATTCCTTTCGCGGAAATAACGAATCCTAAAAATTCTACTTCTTCTCTAAAGAATGAACATCCAACTGGACCTTTAAGTTCACATTTTAAAGCGTTTCAAAAACTTTCCTTAAGTTTTTAGAGTGCGTAGGTTCGTCTTCTCCGACGACTACAATGTCATAAATATAAACGAAGCATTCCTATTTTGCCGATATGTTCGCGCAAAATGTCGTCTAGGGCTCTTTGGAAAACGGCCGATGCATTTTTGAGACCAAAAGGAAGTCTTGTAAATTCATACCATATTTACAATTGTTTACTGAGAAAGCTGTTTTCTCAATGTCTGACTCCTTCAGCGGTATTTGGTGGAATCCGCTTTTAAGGTCGATTACTGAAAATAATTTGCTTTGGCCTAATTGCGACAGCACTTCATTAATTTGGGGTATCGGATATTTATCTGAAATCGCAACAGTATTCAGTTTCCGATAGTCGACAACCATCCTGTACTTCCTCTTACCACAAGAGTCAAGTTTTTTTGGTACTATCCATACCATATAGGAGAGTTGTAGGGCGACCGTGAAGGTCTTATAATACCATCCGTTAATAGCTGGCTGATTTGTTTTCCTACTTCATCCCTTAGAGCCATTGGATAGGGATACAACTTTGAGTTCATAGGAGTTTCTGAGTTTGTGCAAATCTCACCTTTTACAGTGGTAGTGAATGTTAGTTTCTCATCCAGTTCTGCGAACAAATTCGGAAATTCCTGAACTAACTGATTGATTTTGTTTTTTTGCTCAACATTCATGTGGTCCGTTCTTATATCAATTTTGTTGACTGCCGTGTAGGCTTGCTGCTTTACTCTAATTTTAACCTTGTCTTTTATTATCATGAAATTTTCATCAGTATGGATTATTTCAGAGAGTTCCTTTAAGCTATCGTTTCCTAAGATAGCGTGGAAAGATTTAAGTGTATGTAAGAGGAAAAATTTAATGTTTGTATTCTTAAGACCAAATAAGTATACCGTCGCGTGGTGACTGATTTTAATATTACCGCCTATAGAATTAGCGAAGAAGGGTTTTTCATTAGGAAGGGGTTTCGAGATAAGTGCCGACTGAATATAGTTTTTGTTGGAGCCAGTGTCTATTACGATTTTCAAAATGTCTCCACTCTTCGTCCTACACTCGAAGTAGGGCAGTGAAGAGCGATTCAGTCTAAAAAATGGATGTCTGTGTAGTCCATTAGTTGTTCTTGAGTGTCATTTGAATTTCCATATGACTCCATGTACTGCGTTAGTGTCTGGTTATATTGGTTTTCGGTACTGTTGATATTCTTCTTTTCGGTTCGATATGGAAGTTTGCTTGTTCTTGTTGATATGTGTTGGGTGGTTGTGTATATTGGTTTTGGGGTTGTTCAACTTCAGTTGGTTGGATATGGAAGTTTCTCTGGAGTTTGTTGGGGGCTTGGACTTGTTGTGTTGAGGGTGCATACCTTTTCCCTGTAACGTTACGGTCTCGCTGGGGCCTGTTCATGTAGTTAACCGATCCTGTTTGCACTCTGACATCCATTGGGACTGGTCGTGTTTTTGGTTTAGGTGCCATTGGACGCGGTGGCATTGGTTGCTGAAAGTTATTATTAAATTGATTGAGGTGAGGTCCTTGTCGGTGTCCGAAATGGTTTTGGTTGAATTGTTGCGGGATATAGGCTAACTGGGGATAAAAAGGAGGTTTATTACCTAGAGGGTATTTAGGAGAAACATGTTTTTGTGGAGGGATAGGAGGTTGCTTAGATCTACGAGATGGTCCGGCGTGGGTAATCGCATGCTGAGTCCTAAAATGTTGGTTCTCAAGCTTTAGACAGAGGTGTAAAGCTTGGGGAAGGTGAGTCGGTTCTCTTACACCAATAAGTCTTGGCAGATCACCTCTCAAACCTCTGACAAAGGTGTCTCGGTAAGTTTGAGTGTAAACGTTCAGCGATTCGTTTCCGATTTCCATTCACACTTATCTTTAATTTTAAATAATCCTATTTAAAGGTTTCCAAGGAAACCTTTCGACGCAAAAATTTTACCACACACTTATCTTTAATTTTAAATAATCCTATCTTATTTAAAATTAAAGATAATAAAATAATCCTATCTTATTTAAAATTAAAGATAAGTGTGAACAGACAACGTGGTAAAACGTTTGCGTCGAAAGGTTTCCTTGGACTAAGCATGTCATCTGGTACTCGAGTGTAGACAGATCCCGTCAGAATAGTGCATTATCAAACAACGAGCTATGCATTGCCAGTCCAACGGAGTATTGTACGATTCCAATACTATGTCAGCCTGGCCTACGATTTTATTACGAATCACGTTAAGGATCGCAAAATATTTGGATGTTCCCCTAGTGCTTTCGTAGATTTGCAGAATACGGTCTACGCTTTTCTTCCAGGAGTTGAATTCTCCTGATTGACCGTTGAACTCCTTAAGACAACGAACAACTTCGGGTATTTTATATAAATCAGAAATATCATGCCAAAATTCTGGATTAATGATTTGGTGTACGATGATCAGAGTAGGGGTTTACAAAAGATTGGATAAGTTAACATCCTTCGTTTTGAAGAACGCGAGTTACCACACCTGTAATGAGGGCTTCCAGAGCCTCATTTGTGACAACTCCACCGATATTAGCCACAGATGGTCGTGGGGTTTGAGGATTCGAGGTGGGAACATTAAGAACCGGAAGTCTGATTACATTGTTGGGATTTGACATGTTTAAATAAATTTGATTCGAAAAAGAAAGGAGAGGAACAATAACGAGAATAAAGATTACCAAATATTAACCCTTCTTAAATTTAATTAATTAGGGTTTTGTTCTACGTTCTAAAACACTTAATTTCCTTTTTTTTTAAATCCTTAAATTCCTAAGCACTTCACACAATTAATTATTATCCAGACTTATTTGTATACAATTTATTTAATTATTATGTAAAAATTTTAGGAAAAATTGTTTTTGTGTAATGGTAAATTTCTTTTATAATTTCTTTAATTATTTTTAACTTGTTTGGTTTGATGAAGTTTCTTTAATGTTTCGATTTATTTGAATTGTTTCTTAAAACTAAATTTACAATACTACAATCTGCAGGCAATACATTAGTCCTGACTTTTGCGATGTCGTGGTGCGGCTAGCGGTCAACGCTTCCTTTTCCTTCGTCGGTCGAGTGTTTAGCTCCCGACGATTACTCAGTGGCCCTTGTGAATATCACTTTCACCACACATGCGGTGGAGCCACAGGGTATTTTGGTAGTTATCGAGAACACACGCGAAATTTCCGTACTTGCTACTTGAAGACTTTTTTTACGAAAACTAACACGAACTTGGTGCTACTTGAGGACTTTTTATTTGTACCGATTTACCGATTATAACCCTTTGGTCCCTGCTCGGGCGCCAGTTAAATTTTTATTTATTTATTTGTCATAAAAAAACATTTTTTTATTTTACGGCTAAATGCCAACTTTATTATGACAACTTTATAAAGTAGCTTAACACTACGTGAAGACTAAATTAGAACTCAACTACTTATTTCTAATTACTCCTATTTATGTATAAGATGCGAAATAATGTTTGCTCAGGTGCAGACATAGCGTCAGCAATAATGCACCTTGGGACATATTCTGTGCGATGATACTAGGTGTCTGATGACGGCATGTGCATGAATTTTTGTGGGAATGGAATTTTGGCAAAATAAACTTGTAAGGTGATAACTTATATGAGTCGTCTAGAAAAGCTTTTCCGTTTCAAAGTGTATCAAGTTGGGGTTGACAAATTCCATAGCAGCAGACATATTCAGCCACTATGGCTGAGTTCCAAACCGTAAAAAAAAAGTTTAGATACAGTGATACTACACTTGTCATACGCATCTGCAATACAGTGATACATAACATAAGTATGACATTTCGGAACGCATGCCAAAGATGGATAGATGTCGTTTTAACGATTGCGTCTTTTTCATTTCACGCGATCAAAATTAAAATGGAAAACTTATATAATAGTTCAAACAAATTTTAAGTGAATGGTTTGATTTTTTGGAAAAACGGACGGACGTATTTAAAAGCTGTACAAATTCATCTGGTATAAAAGTATTTTTAAAAGCTCATAGAAGCAGAAGTGCAGCAGCCTTATCCTTATTAAACTACCTAAGCCACTCAGGAGGAAGATTGCTAAATCTTCGTATTTTTATAAACTTCATCCTTTGAAAATGCGAACTCAGCATTGACTTCTTTAATTTTCTGTAGCACCCTCTGCCACAGAACTGATGATTTTTTCCGTTTCCCAGTAAATTCCGCTTCATCGTGATTCCATCTTTTTTCGCTAAAAAACAAAACAGAAACAAGAAATTAAACAATCAAATTTGAAAGTATTGTATAGTATTCTGCACACTTTTCTGAAGACGCCATATTGTCTTTTCAAAACAAATGTCAAAAGTCAAATGAAAACATCCAAAACATTAGGTGTGTTTTCTTAGCTTCGGTATCATTGGTATCTACGTGTAAATTATACTAACAACTTAACTTATATGCGCTAACTTAATGTAAGATATTTATCGGAGTTAACGCATCGACAACGTTTTGGATGCGTTTAGAAACTTGCGACTTTGTCGTTTGACTTTTGGAACTCTCGACTTCGCTGTTAAACCGCATCTAATGCATTTTTGAACTCATCCTATTATACTAGCTGCTTAGAGACAGTGAACTTTTTAAATGACGCTATATTCGAGGTGGACGTGGGCGTCCATTAACTGAACTCTATATCAAGCTTGATTGTAAACTAATTACCTTTAAATACGGATGACGAGCTACATAGTAAAGTTTTCTTTCGACTTGCGTATACTACTACAATACTACTCAAGCAAATCTCATCCCGGCGTCAAGAAACTTGAAGTCCACAATTGGAGAATTTTTTTTTTATTAAAAGTGAGTGATCATAGGTACACCCTAAAATATTTTCACGTAGAGCGGGCATATGAAAATTAGGAAGGTTTTGAATGCAGTAAAGAAAAAAAGAGTTCGGAAGGCCACTCCATAAACAAGTTGTACGGCTTAAGAAAGAATCACGACGTTGTGAGTCTGGGAAGGAATACAAAGAACAGAGAGTGCTATCGTTAGCAAAGGTACACTGCAGGACAAAAGTTTGAAGCGGTCCTCAGTATTCGGACGACAAACGAAATCTAATGAAAATGAACGGGGACTTAACACGATCCAAGCTACATTGACATTAGAGAATATGATCCGCTTCACGAAGACAATTTTTTTTTTGTAATTTTCGCGCTGTTAAGGAGTTAAAAATGTTCGCACATAACGCGGGCGAAGGAAACTTAGGACGGAAGAAAATAAAGGCAACGCTGCAGGTTGGTCTGTTACAACGACTGAGAAATAAAGACTTCGGCATGGCATTCCATTAGTACGGTTTAGGAAAGAATTACGATATATTAGAGTACCTCCGAAAGTGGGCTTGAGGATAAACTGATGAGCATTCATAGCGAGACGGGTATTATATTTAAAAGCTTGAATGGGCGGAATGCTACTGGCAATTTCATTGGAGCATTGGTGGTGAAAATAGTGATACAGGAGATTTTTCATCGGTGTTCGAAGTCGTCAATTGATAGTGCATTCATTATTGGCGCCACCTATGAGTTTCATCGCCCGGTTTTGAAACTTATCTAGCAAGTGAAAAGAGGTCATAGGGGCACCTGACCTGATGCGGGCATTGTAGTCCAATTTTGGGCGAATAAATGTCTTATGAGGCCATATCAGAGAGTGGAAAGTATTTCTTATATCGTTTGTGGAAACCTAGACATTTCGCAGTATTTTTTTGACATCAAATACGAGTATGTAATCATTCCAACGTAACTTGTCATGGTCACACATACTGAGAATGGAAGGCTTTTTGAATTCGACGATGCCAGTGTCATTCCAGGATAATGGCTGGATATTTAAATTTCGCTTTAACGACAGCTGACAGCATTGTGTTGATAGTTCTCCAATTGGTTATGCTGTTGATATCGAAATTTAATGAGCTTAGCATACGCTGCCGTTCCCGTTCTATAGCCGAGGAGCAGGGACGTAAGTGCGCGAACGAATATGAAAAGCAGAGAGTACTGTTGTCAGCAGAGGAATATATTGGATTAGAAGTGGCAAACAATTATTATTAATGAAAATTTAAAAGAGTGTCGGAGACAGAACGGAGCTCTGGAGCACACCAGCATTTATTTTGTGAATAGAGGGTCCTCGATTCCAAATGCAGACATCTTCGACAAAAGAGCTTGATGACAAACTCTGTCAAATGCTCCAGAAATATCAAGTGCAACTATCTTGCTTTCGCCAGATTGATGTACGTTTTGGTTCCACTTTCCGGTGAGACATGCCATCAAGTCACCAGTGGACCTGTTGCTATGAAACTGATACTGCCCGTCATTGAGAAGTTTTCGTGTTTCGAGATATGTCATGAGCTGACGGTTTAGCACCGTTCCCATGACCATGAAAGAAGGGACGTAGATGTAATGGGTCTGTAGTAGGAGAGAGAATATGATTCGCCTGATTAGCTATTTAGCTGTCAGTTTTTGAATTGTTGCCTATAGTATATTGCTCCAGGAATCCTATAGTACTATATATTTCAAAACACAAATTCTGACGATGGGCATTGATCTATGACCCTTCTTTTTTTCACCATCTAATCTTACTCCAGAGGTGACAGCATTTTCTTTCAATATTGCCTCCGTATTTATTTTTTCAATCACTCAAATCCAATCTTCCACTCCAGTTGAAGACAAATATCCCAAGAACACAACGAATACTTCAAACTTGGATGCTTCTGCTCACAGAGGTTGACCTCGGCTAGGAGCTCTTTCCAGTTATATGGTATTGCGTTTAGTGTTTCTAGTAGGATTTGCTATTTGCTATCTAAGCCTTCTGATTAGATCACAATTGTACCACTTTATTTTGGGTGGCGGTGAAGGGTGGGATGAAGCTAGACTTCAATCAACAAATTCCTAAATTTAGCGCAAGCTTGCCCTAGTCCCCTCCAGTTGCGCATACCACGTTGACTGACATACCTTTACGCCAGAGCACATCATCCTATCTTACCGGGCCTGATCGGTGATGTTCATTCGCTCAATATGTTCTAGCCATCGGAGCCGATTAATCTTAGCACCTTCAATAACACTGTATAATCCCTACCTGTTCGTTGTTATATTATCTTTTCCAAATTCCATTTAAGCAGATAGGACCGAAGATCGCTCGAAGAACGGTGTACTTGCTTGAATTTACAACGGCATCTAATAGATAAGCATAGTTTTTTTACCACCTTACATCCATGATTCGTTGTTTTGGCGTGCTTTCGGAGCCTTTTTTCACCAGTATGCCGCTGACTCCATCTTCGCCGGTTGTCCTTTAAGTCACTCGTTGATTTGTTCCTTTAATCTTAAAGTCGCCACAGTTATTTGGCAGCTGGACATACTTTTGGAATACTTCCGCTATTAGCCTGTGAGTTTTGCACAATTCTCTCAAGTTTGATGTTGAAAAAATCACAAGAAAACGCATCAGCTTGGTAGGTCCATTCTTGACATCAAATATCTGGATGGTGCTATTACCGACTTTTTTGTAGTTTGGCGGGGATGCTTGTCTTTACAAATGTGTAGATAAAAATAGTAAGATAAATAAAATCCCGTTCGCGATCAGGCATATCTTTGGCATCAGACCCAATCTTTGGCAAAGTTATGAGCGCGTATCAGGCTTACTAGTATGTTGGGGAGTTCAGCCTTGTGATCAGCTATACGTTTAGATGCCTAATGTTTACGACTTCTTGCTTTAGTCTTCCTCTGATGATATCTATTATGAGCAGAACAACTCTCTTGCTGACTGGTATGTCAGGTATAATCAGTGAGATTGGTTAGTTAGTTTAAATTATCAGACTTACGACAACGTGACCATTTAGTTTCAAGTAAAATATTGTGTCATTGTGAAACTGTTTCATATTTATGGAAACTTTCAAGCTAAATTTTAATTTATTTTCTATCTTCACAGCAATTTCAAAAACTGGCTTAAGGGTTCCATCGGGCGTTTACAGCGCTCTAAACAACGAAGACGTTCTACTATCGTATAATGATGTCAACATGCGATGGATATCCTACGATAACTGGACGTACTCAAAAAACTTTACAGGTATTTTGACTCATTTCTTTTTTATCTCTACTTTCATTTAGATCTATCTCTTTTCCATCACTAGTTACTCAGTCGGAGTATGAAAATGTCAGGTTTGTGAATCTGACGTTTCATGGCATCGATACAGTGGCTAAGATTTATCTCAATGGCTTCCTGATCGGAGAAACAGACAACATGTTTGTAAGATACTCATACGATGTGCGTCCTTACATAAAGGATAAGAATCTTTTAGAAGTGAAAATTCGATCACCTGTCGAAGCAGCTAAGGCTTTAGCTGAATCCTTAGCGGTAGACGGTATCGACGTTCCACCCAATTGTCCGCATGAGCGATATCAAGGTGAATGCCATGTAAATATGCTAAGAAAGATGCAGGCTAGTTTTTCTTGGGATTGGGGACTCGCTGCGCCATCTATGGGGATTTGGTAAATATTTGTTAGACTGTAGGAGCTTAAGCTTCTTTCTTATTTAATTTTATTTGTAGGAAGGCCGTCACCCTAGAATCCTACGAAGTTGCGTTGATCAGAGATATTGATGTGGTGACTGCGAAAAATTCAACTCATTGGCTGATGGACATTAGAGTGTTCCTGGATACTGGTATTCAGGAGAACTTTTATGGAGAGCTCACCTTCTATGCTGTGTAGGTTATTTACAATACACTCTTAGTCTACCTGCGATGTAACTTCTTTTGTTTATTTGTTTGCCGCAGAGAGTTACTAGTGAACCCGGTGAACATAAGTTATCGACATACGCCGATTAATTATACTTCTCCAGTTATTGAATTTGTTCAAGCCATTCCATTGGTACGACATCTCCAGACTACACAATCATATGAGGGAATATAAAATATATTTTTAGGAAGACGTTACACTATGGTGGCCAAACGGATATGGACCACAAAAGCTATATCCGTTGCATTTTACAATGAATGCGTGGTTAGATATTGAAGGACCAAGACCCAGAGATAGGACCATATCACAGATGTCGATGAGGGTCGGTTTTCGAACGATAGAACTTATTCAAGAGGATTTAGGTTGGAAACGAATTACTATAAAAATAATTTATTTGTCTATTTAAGTGTGTGAAAAACTTTTTTACTTTTAGATGACGGAAACAGTTTTTATTTTAAAGTAAATGATATTCCAATATTCATGAAGGGAACCAATTTCATTCCGTCGCATATTTTACCGGAACTCAGTGCAAATCAAGCAAAAAGTAAGATTTATTTTTTAAAGTAAAAAAAAAAAAGAACAACCGATATACAGCTACAAAAAAAGGACTGCTAAGGCCATAGTTTCGGTTACTAAAATCTATTATCATAGCCTGGCTTCCCATGCAAGCGTCGCTTTTGCGAGATGCTTTGTCTTTTGTATTTTTGCCCTGATACCTAGGTTCCTGGGCCATTTTATTGAGATACAATGTGTATTTAAGACAGCGATTCACAAAAGTTTGCAGCTGTCTTGTAACATCTTTCGGATTCTGCATTGACTGCATCTTCGTATTTAAGCTAAATAGCACTTTTTCTCAAGATTTTTAAAGCATTTCAAAAGCGGTATTGGCATTCCTGATATAGCAACATCATTCATTTCGGCGTTAGCCTTATTCGAAACAATAGTTATGTTTTTTTAGCATCGGTACCAGCGCATAAATTTCAGAGCGCATAAAAACGGCTATCTGCGTTAACTATTGGCATTCGGATTTTGGCAGCACTGGCATTTTATTTGTTCAAAAAGTGACACATGTTTTGGCGTGCCCATACAAGTTATCTCTAGCTGTACCGTTTTGTACGCAACGACCCATCTCCGCTTAAGAGTTCATCCGAAAAACTGTCGGTTTGTGAACAAATTTAATTTGTTTTGAAAAAATTTCGTTGGTAAATGTTTGACATTTCTGAAAATTAATTGGAAAGTTCATCGCAAACGAAGAAAATAGCATTTGGAAGCACTTTTTTTATATATGTTTTATATTATTGTAGATAACGGATATAAATTAAATTAGCGTACATCGCTACATCGCTTGAAATGATTTAATTAAACGGTGCTTGTGTATGTGAAGACTATGAACTCTAATACGACGAGTGGGAACACAGGCCAGTAAGCCTGATAAAATTGCCATCAACGGCTATCAAGAACAGTGCTGTGCTGCAATAATATTATGAGAATACTTGAATACGACTCGTATGTCCGCGAAAGACTACGAGCCGAAACAATCTGACAGCTATCTATCACTGTGGTTTTAGACCTGTGTGAATGAATACTCAATATGTAGCAGACCTTGGATATTACATATCTATCTCGGCCTTCTTTTCATCGATTTTTAATAGTTTATGATAGGTTTAGTGTTTAAGCTTTTTATGAAGATACAAACATCGACGTTTGTGCTAAAATCTAAGTAAGCCAACAGCGGCTCTCATAAGCTCAGCGATTCTACTGGCACTGGTCCGTTTAGCCTCCCTGGTCAGGAATTTTATTAAGAACCTGATTTTCCAGGTTAGGGGTACCTTCCCCACTGTGAAATAAAGAAAATAGTTCAGAGACAACCGACACCCTCGGGTACGGACGGACATAATATTGACGACCCCAGTAAATGTTTTAAGGACAACGAATTTTGACTTTGTACGTGGATTTGTTAGGCCCTTTCATTGACCACAATTGCTGTAAAGCTGATATTACCGGAATCCAAGAGGTGCCATGGGATGGACCGGTCAAAAAGCTGAACATAAGCTACGCGATCTACTACTGTGAATGCTACAATGTTTATTTGGATATTGATTAACTATTCAGTGAAGACGCAGGCAAAAAGTCATAAGCGTTCGGCATGTAGCGAATTACTTCAGTAAGTGGCCGGAAGTGTTTGCCATCCCAAATCAAGAGGCTAAGACCGTAGCCGAGCAGATAGTCAACAACTGGGTGAGCAGATTTGGGGTCCCAATGGAGCTGCACTCTGATCAAGGGCGAAACTTTGAATCAAAAGTCTTCCAGGAAATATGCCAATATTTGGGAATAAGAAAGACAAGGACAACGCCACTACACCCTCAATCTGATGGAATGGTCGAGCGATTCAATCGGACCTTGAATGAGCATCTATCTAAGGTTGTCAGCAACTGCCAGCGGGATTGGGATCGACACATACCCCTCTTCTTAATGGCCTACCGAAACGCGGTCCATAGCTCAACAGGGCACACACCATCCGAGATCTTATTTGGTCAAACAATTCGGTTGCCAAGTGAAGCAAAATTCGGATCCCCACCGACGGAGCCCAAAGAGGTGAACGACTACGTGAATGACTTGCGCAGCAGGATTCGTAAATTGCATGAAGACACCAGAGAAAAGATGAAGCTAGCAAGCAGCCGCATGAAGACTAGGTACGATATCAAGGCGAAATCTTCCGGTTTCAACGAAGGAGCTCTGGTTTGGCTGTATAATCCTCAGCGTAAGAAAGGCAAATCACCAAAATCGCAACAGAACTGGGAAGGTCCATACAAGGTGATAACCCGCATTAATGACGTTGTCTACCGGATCCAGCGTGGGGATCGAGGAAAATTGAAAGTGGTCCATTTGGATAGAATGTGTCATTTCAACGAGATGCTGAATGACGAAGTTGTTCGGGACGAACAACTGTAGGGAGGGAGCAATGTGATAACCACTTAAATGTGAGCAGCGACATCTAGCAGAAAATGTCGATACTTGAAGACCAGAAGATTTCGATACTGGAATAACAAAGTCTCACTCTGGAGAGTGGAATCGAATTTTCTAGCAAATTGGAAATTGTATGGGACGCTGGATGGCGAGGATTGTTCTCGAAGTATGTCATTCGAGTATAAATACCAGCATCCCCAAGGTATGCAAATCAGTTCTAAAGTGAAATCTGAAGTGTAAATTAGGAGAAGTGATTAAGTGGTTTAAGTAAAAGATAAGAAAAGTATAAGTGGTTGAGAAATTGGATTGTACTGAGAGAAAGAATTAAATAGTGAATTGTAACTGTTCTGAATAAAGGGATTTGTATTGAAAAGAATAAGTTCTATTAGCCGTGTTTTATTGGTAGCTGGGTACGCAGCTCAGCAACAAACCCCAATAAAACGCTTTACTCACTCAAACAGTCACTTTCCATCTATATTTCAAAGTAGGTACCAGTGCCATTAGTAGATGTCAAAATCAATCTAAAAAACCAGTTGTTGACATTTGAATATGCTTACGGATATGTCCGAAAAGTATGTCAAAATTAAGAATCTTCAAGTTTCGAGGAATCTGAATTTGATAAAATCTCCGAATTTAGGTGAAGTTTCAAAATTCCTTTATTTAAAAATTTATAAATTATTTACATAATTATTTACATTTGTGTAATTACAACTTACTGTCTCGGATGTCTTTTAAATCTCTTCAAGTGATCACAAGATTTTTAATATTTAACGACTACTATCTTACAAGTCAAATTCAAGAATGTTACAAAGAAAAAAATATGGCGGGTTGTGCCCAAAAATTTCAAATAAAAAAAATATGGCCGACCCAAATAAAGATGGTAGCTTCACAAGATGGGATTTCGTAGTGCTGGAATGCAGGGGGCGCATCTACGTTAACTAGCTAAGGGCGAGTTTACATTAGCTACGCGCAACAGGTGTAATTACGGGTCTCATAATGGTGTTTTGACACGGATATGTCTAACCGCTTGTCTTTCTGAAAAATGTGTCCGTCAAAAAAGTGTCCCATTTTTTGTTTTCCTTCTACAACGAATCAACTGTTCAAAGGAATGATAGGAGAACTATCTGTACATGGACACATGAATCGTCGTCGCTCTGTTTCTCGACGTTTTGAGTGTGTTACAAATATATGTTTCATCCTTTGTGCATATTTGTTTTCTTTTTTTGGTATAGTGCTTAGCATTTGATTTTGTTTTTTACAGGTAATACCATAAGTATTATATGTACATAATTTTTTAACTTGCGTTTCTTTTTTTACACCGGGGTAAAACTTTAAACCATCTCTTTTTTGCACAACCACCCTATATTCTAATTATTTATTTTCACTCGTAAAACAATTATGGTTTTTTCGTTGTACATATGCCTATAAGACATATCCATGTACCATGTATCTGCATGTCGTGTAGATACTTTCAGCAGTTTACTGCTTTTTTTTTCTTCTGCAGATCGTCTTTTATTAGTAAAAGGAGCTACTGAAAAGCTTCCTTATTCGTCCTTAAATAACTGAAGAAAGATTTCTCGTCACCAATTTGCAGCTCTTGTAATAAAGGAAATTGAACCACGTTCATCACTCACTTTTCTCCACGACTTCACCCAGATTTATTTTTCTTTTCTTTTTGCAACTCAAATGCATTATATAAAATAATAGTCAACGAACACAACCTGAAATAAACGAAGTCGACAACCATTATGAAATAACATTTTTTACAACCCCTGTCAGCGCTCCCTGGATTTCAGAATACCTAAGTTCTATGATCACTTTTATATACTTAGCGCCATCTTCATTTCAAAGTCTTTAAAACTTTATCGGCAGCAATAAATGCTGGCTTATTTATCGCCAGCATTCGACTTGTTGTTGTTTGCAATGTTAAATTTTACTGAGCTGGATACTGACCTGCCAATAAAACGCGACTATTATTTGTACCCACACAAACATTTTACAAGGGATAAGGATGACAACATCAAAGACGAATTGTGTGAAATCTAAGCTTAACATATGCTCAGTGACCCAGCCGCCTTTGAGAGGATCATCGGAAGACATAACCTGCACAATTCTACGTCTGACAATGGCATCAAATGTTAAGAATTTGTAGAGGAGCATAGTCGTTTTGTAGTAACCGAGCGGTTATCACATCAAAATATAAATAACGTATCTTGGCTATCCTCTGATCAATCATCAGTCAACTAGCTTGATCACATTGCGATCGACGCCAGATATTCCCCCACCATTCTGGACGGCCGAACTCTCGGAGAATTCAGCACCGACTCGAATGTTGTTGCAGTGAAGTTGCGAACACGGATATAGCAGATACTACGAAGTAAGACCACCAAAGTTCGACGTTGATAACATGCAATCGCAAGAAACAGAAAGAATTTTTAGCGACCAGGGGGAATAGGGAAGCTGTGTCAAAACAAATATACGCCGGCTAAAAAGTAATCACTTTTCTGCGCACGTCTACGTTTGTAAATTCAGACCAACTGTTTTGGCACTTAGTGAAACACAGGTAGAGAGCCGCCCACACCTCTCAGATCACTCTGATCTGGCTACGAACTAGTGCCACTATTCTTTTCTCATCGCGATCTCGCCATTTACGTGCGTAGCAATGTAGCTTACAAAATTCCACCACAATGCAATCTCTATTCCAATCCGGAATTCAATTTCATGTGGTTAAAATTCCATCTCCGAAAACAAATTATCCACTACTGCTTTATTTACAGAAACGGGACTGCGTTCAAAGAATTGTATCCCTGTATCCACAAACTGAAATTGTTACTACGGGCGATTTCAATATACAAAATTCTGGGTGGCTTCGACATTCTGCACAGACAACACCCGAGAACTTCGCTGCGGAAAACAACCTAACGCAGCTTGTTAATGAGCCCACGCGAATACCAGATGTTGATAGTCATACCGCCAACACACTGGACTTGTTTTTATCTTCACTTACGTACACTGTTGATGTGCTCTCACCTCTAGGCTCATTGGACCATTGTGTCATATCAGCTAATTTCTCGTATTCTGACCACACAGTTAGAGAAAGCATTCCTAAAAGAACCGTATGGCAATACGAGGAAGCCATTTGGAGCGGACTTAACAGCTTCTTTAGGAAATTTAACTGGTCGGTAGCGACGTGGATGTCGCTGCTGATATGATCACTGACACTATTCTCTTTGGAATGAGATCCATTATCCCTTATCGGATTAAGAGTATCAGACCATAAGAAAAGGCATGGTACGACTGTAAAGAGGCTGTCAGGGTTAGAGAAACGTTTTTTCGGTCCAATAAGACCAACCCGACAGAGGAAAACCGAAAAAATTCAAACGAGCCAGGAATGACTCCAACGTCTTTCTCAAGAGCATGCAATTTCAATACGACCAAATATTAAGGCAAATAATACTACAATGTCCCAAAGGTAGTAAAAACTTTTGGCCGTTTGTCAAAAACATCAGAAATTCGGCCTCATCCTCCATCCCAACGCTCATTCACAATGACATTGCAGCTGTCAGGTCTTTTGACACGGCCAATCTGCTTGCTGAACAATTTGAGGTCCGTTCAACACTCCCAGATTGTGCTTTGTCTCGGCCTACACTTGAGTGCGTTGAATCTTCAAAGGGACGAATCTACTTTCGCGATCGTGTAGTAGCAAGAGTACTTAAAGATCTGAACATTCACCATATCTCCCCTTCTTCTGAAGACTTACGCTGGAAAAACCACTGCGTAAGCTTTTTCATCAATCCTACTCTTTAGGACTCTTTCTGAGTAGATGGAAAACAGCATTTGTCCAGCCCGTTCCGAAAAAAGATGAATCTGCTTCTCTCTCCTCCTATTTATCTCGAAACGCGAGAACTTCTTAATGACGTTTTTCGGTTTCGGTTTTCGTAGCAACAGGTGTATTGGTGATTTGATGGCATGCCTTACCGAAAAGTGGAACCAAAGTCTACATCAATCTGGCGAAAGCAAGATAGTTGTACTTAATATTTCTAAGGCATTTGACAGAGTTTGGCATCAGGCTATTTTGTCGAAAATGCGTGCTTTTGAGATCGATTACTCTCTTCTTCAATGGGTTAGAATTTACCTTTCGGAGCGTTCAATTCAAGTTTTCTTGGATGGTTCATATGGGAAGGTGATGTTCACAATATAAATTCTGGTGTGAGCCAGGGTCAGAGTCGTTCATAGACCTCCGTAAGGAATAGACATGTCTCGGCTTTCAAAGTGAAAAAGTAAATTAGCAAGTAAATATTTATAAAAGTGAATTAGGAACATTTTGGCCAATTGCATCGGTGGCCTAGTGGTAGTGGTGTCGGCCGATAAAGCAGGGGTCGTGGGTTCGATTACCCGAAAAATTACATTGACTTTTTATTTTTAAAAATTTAAATAAGTATAATAAAATAAAGTACGAAAGAGCGATCGTACCGATGAGTGATGGCAAGCGGCCCGCTACTCCAATAGCGGAACAAGCAGATGACATGATGTCATCGGAAAATGGTGTGAAGAAGAGGAGGAGGAGGCTGAATTCATCTCCGAAGCTTGTAAAGCGCCCCTCCCTAACAACTTCTACTGAAAAGCTGCTAAGTAGAGTAAGGGAAGGGGCGCCAACAACGTCAACAAAGGCGGCAGCTGAGTCAGACCAATACGAAGACCCATGCGTGTCTGATGGTGGAGAAGATCGCTATATGGGTAGTTTGAATACCTTCCAATCTCTGATGGCTACTGAGTCAGAGGATGAAGAGGAAGAAGTAAATGCAATAAATAGCTGCAGCAAAAAGTACTAGCTATTAGAAACAAACAAGTGGCGAGAAGACAAAATGAGGTACAACAACAACTCCAGATTTGTAAGGAACAGCCCACAAATAGCGAGGCTAAACAGAAAGAACAGCTGATACAAAAACAAAAAACAGCACATGGGAAAACGAGAAAGCAAGTGCAGACACAACAGAAGCAAAATCAACAACAACAAAAATCACAACCGCAGCAACAACAGCAACACAAGTCCCAGAAACAACATCAAATATTATGTATTAAGTCGGCCATAGGAAATAAGTTTTACATTAAAAGACTTAGTTTAGATAGGCATGCGATCCACTGCAATTCAGTGGAGCGCTATAATAAGATAAAACAATTACTAAAGGACACGACAACGGAGTTCTTCTCCTACACCCCGAAGGGGGACAAGCTGAAAACAATGGGATTGGAACCGTCGACTGATCCGGAGGAGCTCCTTGCACTGCTGAAAGAGAAGAAGTGCGAAGGGCTCCAATTCGTGGGGGTCAAGCCTTTCACCACAGCCAGAGCCAAAAGGGAGAAGCAGCAACTGCCGATTTTCCTGGTCAAGCTAAGTCCCACCAGCAATCTGGATGGTCTAAGGAGTATTAAAGTCCTGGACTACCAGGTTGTACACTGAGAGAAATTATAGAGGAGCGAAAACTTTTTACAATGTGTTCGCTGCCAAAGGTTAGGGCACGCCGCGTCGAACTGCGAAATGCAGCCTCGATGCGTGAAGTGCGGAAAGAACCACAAGTCCGAGGAACGTGCTCTGGGTAAGGACGGAGCGTCTGAAAAGAGCCAACTCTCTTGTGCTTTATGTAGGAACACGGGACACACCGCAAATTCCAGTACATCAAAAGAATAAATCTGGCCCGGCAGCAGAAAGTGGAAGTGAAACGTCCACTCGTGCATTTGCAAACTCCAGCCATTACTCCCCATGTTACTTACGCCCAAATGGCGGCAGGTAGGGGAAATACCTTACAGCAAGCGAAGGTTGCTTCTCAGGCCCCAACGCCCAGTACCGCCACCGGAATCAGTACCTGACATGCTAGCTATCTTTCTCTCTATCCAGATTAATGGTTAAAGATCAAGCCCCTGATGTGCTGTTGGTTGGCGAAACTAAGCTTACCAAGAGACACAAAATGAGGCACAGAAGATACAAAATAGTACGGAGAAACCGACCCAACTCCATTCAGGGAGGTGGCGTTGCAATTTTCGTACGAAAAGGTATACGTTTTAGAAGAGTATACAGTCGTGTAGTACGTAGGTTCCAGGTGCTGGAAGCATGCATCGTGTATATCCCTCTCCGTAGTGGAAAGCGGTTGTGCATAGTGTCTGTCTATGCACCTAAGGCTACTCAATCCACCTTATTTATCTCAGAGCTCGAGAAACTTTTTCGATTCCTGAGGCTGGAATTGGAAGACAACTATTTTATTATCGGCGGAGATTTCAACGCCAAACATAGTGATTGGGGAAATAATACACCAAATACTAGAGGGAACCTACTATTCAATTGGTGGGGTCAGCACAGTGTAATGTATTGACTCGGGCTTAAGGCGACGGATAGTCCGTCGTTTCCCAGATACGGCTCCTATTTGGATCTTCTGCTGTTCGACTCACGAATACAACTGACATCCACTACCCAACAAACTACAAACTGACTACGCACTTTCGTGTATGACAGTGACCATTGCGGTCTCAGTACCGAAATAACTGTTCCAAACGAAATTGCGGAATTGGATGAGTTTGTTCAAAGTCATTGCTACAATTATAGTAGGGTGCGTTGGACACACTTCACCAGAACACTGACTAGAGCACTCTCCTCGAATTCGCTCTACCCTCCGTCCAACAGAAATCTGTCAAACGAAGAGATTGACAGGTATCTAAAACTAATCGACGAGACAATTAAACGAACAATGGACAAAACGATACCTCGGTACCAACACACTGACGACGAAGACTTATTCCGCAACGCAACTATTGACGCACTGCACCGACATAAAGTGGACTGCTGTCAAGACTAAAAACCTTGTACAGACGGTTTACTGACAGACCTCCGGGTTATGGTCATGACACTGAAGCCGTCGAATAAAAACCTCCAAACATTAATAAAGGTAAATTACAGAAATTCCGTAAGTTTGTACTGGAACAATAAAATTCGGGCTGTAAACACCAGCAACCCGAATATGTTCCCGCAAATAAATAAAATATTTCGGAGAAAAAATCAAAACGACCTGTGTCGTAAAATCGCCCGAACGACAAACAACGAACAAATACTGGTAACAGCGGGCATAGATCCAAATGAGGCTGTTGATGATGAGGATTAGAAATTACCTTTCAATTCAAGTTTTCTTGGATGGTTTCAAGTCTGATGCTCACAATATAAATTCAGGTGTGTGCTAGGGCTCCATTCTGTCTCCGACACTCTTTTTATTTTCATCAACGATCCCTTGTCTGCTGCTTCTAATTCAATATATTCCTTTTCTGATGACAATACTCTCTGCTTTTCATATTCGTTACCGAACTCACGTCCCTGCTCTTCGGCAGTGTACGTTAAGCTCATTAAATTCCGATATTAACAGCATAACCAATTGGGGGAACTAACAGAGTGCTTCCAAAACACAATGCTGTCCGTTGTCGTTAAAGCGAAATTTAAAATACCCATCGTTGCACAAACTGAAGAACTTTCCATTTTCGGTATGCAAGTCAATGACAACTTACGTTGGAATTACCACATATTCGATGTCGCCAAAAATCTGCAAATATCTTAAGGGTACACAAAATCCCTTGTTTATATATTGTTTATTATAAAAAAAAATGAAAAAAAAAGTGCTGCACTACAAATAAACCTCTGGTTTAACGACGAATTTAGGCTGCATCCCAACAAGCATCTAAGGATGAAATTTGCTTGTGAGCTCTGCCAGCAGAAAAGAAGGAAATAGCACAGGCTTGTCGGAAAGAAAAATAAAGAGCACAAGCATACGTTACAAGCCCAAAATGGAAGCCTGCAAAGATGAAGATGGATAATAAGTAGTAGCGTCGTTGTAGGCCCTAGGAATATGGAAAGACTACTTCCGCAAAGTGTATGTCGGCGATGGCCTAAAAATCTCGGTGTCGGGCAGAATAAACCGTTCACCCTGGATAAAGACGAATTTCGTCCCACTGACCTTAAGCAATATTGAAGTGGGGAACATGCACCAGCTCATCTGTAACATATGGCCAGAGGAATGCATGCCAGAAGCATGGAATCCCAGCATCGCTTGTCCGATCCGCAAGGAAGGAGACCATTAAAACATCGCCTATTAGATCTTTTCTAACGCATTATGTGAAACCATTCATGAAGAATCTGGTTAGTCCATAACAATGCGGTTTCAGTACAGCAAAGTTCATAATCAACGTAATATTTACACTATGCCATATCTTGAAAAACACCCGAGATTTGCAGATCGGCACTCACCATTTATTTGAAGCCTTCAAATCTGCGTATGACAGCATGCATAGGGACGAGATATATGGTACAACGCCATGTATAGTTTTGACATCCCTCCCAAACTCATCAAGTTGTACAGGATAACTAGGAGAATTCTCGCGGCTCCATTAAGGTCGGCTATGAAGTAACCGAGACCTTTTATGTCAAGATGG
This sequence comes from Volucella bombylans, assembly GCA_949129095.1. Lineage (NCBI taxonomy): Eukaryota > Metazoa > Arthropoda > Insecta > Diptera > Syrphidae > Volucella > Volucella bombylans. The sequence continues at coordinate 65,609,787 of OX422140.1, forward strand.
GTTTTAGACAAGAAAGCGACGCGCTGTCATGTGATTTTTTTAACATCGCCTTAGAAAGAATCGTGCAAAAGATGCACGATCTGTTCCGCAAGTCTCCACAATTACTTACCTACGAGGGTGGCATTGATGTGATTGGGTGAATATAGCGAGCCATCAAAAAAGCTTTCGCGGGTATTGAGGGTAAAACAGAGTGCATGCTTTCATCGGAAAAAGAAGCGAACCACCGACGACTTGGCCAGAAGATTGGCTTGACACCTTGGTTAAAAGCAGTAACGACATCAGCGCAGAAATCACATGCAGAATTACTCCTGCCAATCGCTGTTTCTTGGGCTAAGGAGACAATCGAGTAACAGAACCGCCTTTCGTAAGACCAAAATGCCTTCATACAAGATCCTTGTCATCCCGGTCTTGGACTATTTCGAAAGCGGATGAGTAAACAATTGGCTGTTTCGAGAGAAAAATACTGCGCGTTATTTGTGGTCACGAACTGTACGGGGTATATAGGACAGGGATATTGGTTGAGCTTGGCTGGATCACGTTAAGCCACAGCTTCGGCCCAAAAAGTCCAAATTCGAGGGACGGCGAATCAAAGAACGCCTGCATCTAAGGTGGCGCACGCAAGTGGAAGGGGACCTCAACCAACTTGGAGTGCGGTAGATCGTACCAGCTGCAGAGACTCACTGGTTGAAGCCCAGGCTCACCTCGTACTACAGCGCAACCTAGGAAAGTAAGTAAGCAAACCTGTAAACTGGATAAATGCACTCGTAGGACTAGAACTTTTGACAGAAAATCAACAAAATATGCAGTTACTTTATTGAATTTGGCTAAACACCAATATTTCAGCTAGAGAAGCTTTGAATTCTGCTCCAAGTGGACAGTGCAAAATAATTTATCTTCGATGGAAAAATGAAATTTATTGGATTAGATTTTTCCCATCTTAAAAAAAATTCAAATGTTGAACGGACATTAGGGATATTTTGTCAGTAGGCTGGGTTATAACTTTGTTGTTGTTGTCAGGGTTAAAATTCAAACTATTTAAGATTTTCTCTTATTTGCTTTTGTAAAGTGTTTATTAAAAATGCGATAATCTCTCATCCCCTAGTTAAGCACCTATTGAAATCGGCACAGGAAGCTAACATGAATATGATTCGTGTCTGGGGTGGTGGTGTTTATGAATCAAATTACTTCTACGACATGGCCGATTACATGGGAATCCTGGTCTGGCAAGACATGATGTTTGCATGTGCTATGTATCCGACATATCCAAAGTTTTTAGAGTAAGTGATTGGCTTTCCTCAAGTTCACCTTTAGGTTTGTCTGGAATAATTTTTCATCCACTTTTAGATCTGTTCGAACAGAAGTAATTCAGAATGCAAAACGTATTGCCTATCATCCGAGCGTAGCAATATTTGCTACAAATAATGAGAATGAAGTAGCCATTGCGGGCAACTGGTATGCAACGAATACAAATCGAAAACATTTTGAGAGCGATTATCGGAAACTTTATGTTGGTACGGTAAGCCACGAGCTTCGAATAATTTCCCATAATATGCGCATCGAACCGCTCATTTCGTCCCCATCTAACGGCGTCAAAGGACAAGAGGATAGATATATTTCCAAGAACCCACAGGATCCCAACTATGGCGATGGTAAGTTGCCTGAGTTGCTTGCTCCTGTTAAGGTAACAATTCCTTTAATAATGGACTTTATTTGCAGTTCATTTCTATGACATCTTTAAAGATGCCTGGGATCCGGACATCTATCCGAGACCACGCTTTGCATCAGAATACGGTTTTCAGAGTCTGCCTTCTGCAGGAGCCTGGAGCCGCGTTATGGGTAGAAATGATACAATCTATAATCTCATAAACCATCGACAACATCATCCATTTGGAATGGTACCCATCACCAATACGGTAATGAGACATTTCCCGACACCATATAAAGACGACAATATGGAAGCTGCCATATATATGAGTCAGGTAGCACAGGCTATGTCTGTTAAAGTGGAAACAGAGCTTTATCGGAGCTTGCGTGGTACGGAATATCGGACGATGGGAGCGCTGTATTGGCAGTTGAATGACGTTTGGGTGGCGCCTTCCTGGTCCAGCATTGATTTTTATGGAAACTGGAAGGTTCATCGTTAGATCTAAACTAAAATTTCGTCTATCTCATTGGCATTTTGTTTCAGGTCCTTCACTACTGGGCACGTGACTTTTTGGCGCCAGTATCAGTCATAGCTCTCTTTGACTGGCGATCAGCTGCGGTCAATGTGACGTTAGTACGTGATGAAATCGATGAAAACATTCTAGAAGCTGATGTCACCATGAACCTGTTTCTGTGGTCTGAATTATATCCCAAAAAGTCCATAACATGGGAAGCGGAATTGGTGGGCTAAAAACATATTTAATCGATAGAATGAGCACATCACACATAATTTTTGGATTTTCCTGTTTTAGAAACCTAATTCGGGACACCTGAACAAGGTTATTCCAGTTTCCCAGATATTTGAAGAACCATGCACAGCTGACAATTCTTTTGTAGAATTTGTCCTTAGCAGCAATGGAAATGTGATATCTCGAACGCACTATTTCCCCACCAACCTTAAATCAACCACAGGAATTTCAGATCCCGAACTGAAGGTGAGTTACAATAGCTTAAAACTTCAGGTAACAAAGTTTTTTCACGATTTCCTTCAAGATTGACATATTTTCGAAATACTGTTCTGCACCTCAAAATAGCTACAGTTTGGCAGTGAAAGTACACCGGCCAGCCATCTTTGTGTATCTAGAAGTTACTCACAGCGATGTAGTACAATACACGTTTTCGAAAAATGGATTCATACAAACTAATCCCATTCAGATGATCCATTTGGAGTTTGAGAGCAAGAAATGCATCCAATTGACCAGGGGTGATATAAAAGTAATGACACTTAACCAATATGTAGCGGAGCAATAAAGACCTAATAAAAACAATGAACATCTTTGTCAGTATTGTATTCGAAGGCACCTATGTAGTATATACGGATTTGAGAGCAGAGATCCACACTTCAGGTAACCTGATAAGACCGAGCTCACAACCTGCTGTTAGTGAGCTGAGTAGCACAGCACGCGGTAGTTGATATTTTTTATCGGTTGCGGTGACGGATGAGGCCATCTGAAAGGCTCTTGCTATCTCGGATGGCTTCAAGTTGTCTGGCACCGATGGTACATATCCAGTCATAATACAAAAAGGCTAGGTTTGGTTAGGTTATATCAGATACCAGTGGATGTTGAAAGAAACCAATCCACTTGGACCTATTGGCCCTGGGATTCTCCTACTCTTGGAAACAATTTGAGCTTCTTACGAAGCGTAGGAGACTGCTAGCATGTATATTATTTAGATCGCTTCACTCATAGAAGTAAACTCCTAAGTAGAGTTATCTTCTTTGGGAAACAGGTGGTCATGTACAGAGTAGTTGTGGGATTGTTTCCTGCTGCCTTTTTATGGTAGGATAGGTAGAGCGGTTCCAATTTTGACGAGTTCGTGGAATACCTCTGTGGTCCACCACCCAATATAAGTGGATGCTGAACTGCACTGTCATCCCCTGAGAGATGAGCGGCAGTTAAAGGCGGTTTTAGAATTGTGTGAGACTGAGTACAGCGATTTGATAGCGGCCTAGCTATCCGAAAATATTGCAAACATCACGTTTTTCTTTAGCCAGGGCAGGACTTTTATAATCGCCAAAATTTCCACCTCGAACATGCTACAGTGATTTGGAAGGCAGAAGCAGATGCTTAGGTTAAGCTTATCTGATAAAACACCGCCACCAACCCTAGTCTTGCATCCATCTGTGTAGAAATGGATTGACTTATCGTCCATGAAATTATCTTCCTCCCAGAATTGTACAAGGCCGCCCACCAGACAACCACCCGTAGGTGAGTATCGGTCTTATGACCGAGATGTATAGCCAGTGGCCTCATTTGTTCCCAATGGCTTTTTTGGAAGAGAATAAAGATACTGTAGCCTTCTTTACTCCTTCTTGAATATTCGATTTTCAGTTTAGTTTCCTGTCAAAAACAATAATATTTCGCTGTATCAGAAAAGATTAAGCTAGTACCGCTGATTGAGGGAGGGTTAAGGATATTTTATATTTGCCTGCTCTAAAGCGTAAGCCGCCCAACTACACGTGACCGACGATTAGTGCACCAGAAATAGGTTTTCCTTTTGCAACGAGCTGCGTATTTCGATGTAATTTTGGATAACAATTGTTTTTGGATTGGACATGTTGCGTCGAAAACCTGTCGCCCTTCCGGCAGTGCAAAGGAAGTTTCGGAAAACATGGAGATTTCATGGAAGAGAGTCCTTCGGATTTACAAGGCTATGATAAGACCTAATATATCCCGTGCAAGTTGCCTGATGAAACAAGTCCTCAAGAAAATACGTTACTGCTGCTTTTACCAGAGTCAAAAAAAGGTCTGTCTCAGCTGCAGGAGATCTTTCCCTAACACGCCTGGCTCTGCCTCAGATACACTGATGAAATCTTATTCCTTTTATAATTATGTTATGGGCTGCACTCTTAAAGTTATCTTCCGTTCAAAGAGAAGAGGTTTTTGGAACAATACACATGGGAGTTTTGATGACCTTTTTTTCACTTTAGTCTTACGAACATTTCGTCTTAAGTCTGACGTTCTTAAGGCACTTGTTTAACGAAGTGTTAAGTCATTCAGGGTAACCTGCGCAGCGGTTGATCGGGGAAACAGCGCAGCGTAACAATCACGTTCGCAGTGTAATGCTTGCCTCACCTACCTATGCTGGTTACTGATAATAGTTTGAATAGATCCGTACTCACGAGTAATTATTTACTCATTCAATCTAAAATGGCAAGGGCATGCTTAACCACAAACCTATACGGAAAAGAGATAAAAAGCATGACGAACCAACTAATAGCCTCGGGTAGTGCCGTATTCACTGTTGAAAAGCTTGGAAAACGATTAAAAGAAAACGATTTTCGGATCTCCACGTAGAATGTTCGGACCCTTAACAGACCGTGTATAGTCGAATAACTAGCAGAGATCCTCGACTGTTACAAAGCAGAAATGCGACGGGATGGACTGGACAAAAAGAAGCTGGAAAACTGTGAAATCTACTATGGAGAATGCTACAGACACGTCAGCTATTTAAAACCGCAACATCAATGAAGACAACAATGAAATTCAAATATGTTTGGACTACAAATGGGATAGTTTATATGCGTAGGAAAGAGGGTGATAAATCAATAAAGATTACTTCCATAGCTGATTTAAGTAAATTATGAATTGTGTCTGTTCTGTCCCTCATTCATTTCCAATTGCATGTGAATATCCCGATGTTCCTTATGATTTCGGTCGTCATCAAAATATTCGTAGTGTTAGAAGTAACTTTTCTTCATTATTAGCACATATTAATACGTTTTATAAATTGCCTGTAGTTATTGTTTTAAGTAAAGTATGGATTTATGACTAAAGATACAGATCATCATATGATTAGCTTAAGAATCCAAATGGTTGATGAAAGAGTCAATCGTAATCACAAAAAACGAGGTAAACAAATAGACTATAGTGCGCTGAGCGAAAGACTTACTTACGAGTTTTGGGAATCTGTCTATTCTTAATTGGATCCCACAATGGCCTTTGAAAAATTTTTTACAATCTTGCAAAAGCACTTGAAATACTGCATTAGTGAATCTTTACATATTTCTAATAGAAAAAGACACATAAAGCCATGGATGACAAATGCACTCTTTAGACAAATATTGCAGAAGAAATACTACGCAGTCAAGGTCAGGAAGCATCCTCACAATAGAAGATTAAATTTGTACTATAAGAAATTGTGTAAAATAAATAAAAAATAAAATACATAAGAATGTTCAAACTACACGGAATAAGTATTACTTAGATATGTTTACAAGAGCAAATGGTAATAGTAGAGATGAATGGAGAGTTGTGGATAATATTCTCGTGAAACAAAAGCAGCACATTCAAATAAATGAATTAAAGGTTGATGAGATCCAAGTAGCTGACCCTGTAAGCATCTCAAATATATTTAACGAACATTTTACTGAAGTCTCTGAACAACTAAAGCCTGTTTTGATATCCCACTGCCCCTGTAACTGCACCCTGTCTACCAACATTATCGGAGATACTCTGCAAACAAATAGTTTTGTATATAATCCTGTTAGTGGTTTTGAACTCTCGAAACTCATAATGTCATTAAAAAATAAGGTCTCATGCACAAGTGATGGTATAACAAGCATTTTGTTAAAAAACATTGCTTGGCAAGTAGTTGATGTGATGAGTTATTTGTTTAACCTAAGCATTTCATGTGGTTGTTTTCCTAAATCCCTCAAATGTGCAGAAGTAATTCCACTATTTAAAAAAGGGTATCGAAAAAATGTATCCAACTACAGACCTATATCTCTTCTACCAACTGTTGCAAAACTGTTTGAGAAAATGATTAAAGTCAGGATGGTAAAATTTTTAGAACGTAATGATTTCTTCCCCGTGAACCAGTTTGGTTTTAGATCTGGTTTATCCACAGAGGATGCCATTCTTAGTGTATGTAGTCAGTTACACGAAGGACTAAATAGAAATCAATCTACAATGGCATTATTCATAGATATGACCAAAGCGTTTGACATGGTTGATCACAGGCTACTGCTTAGTAAATTATATAATGCTGGTTTCAGAGGATCAATTTATATGAGTATGTGGTTCAAAACATACCTGAAAGACAGAGTGCAAAGTGTTAAATTAAACGACATTTTCAGTAAACCACGTGTTCTAAAAAATGGTGTCCCACAGGGTTCGGTGCTTCGACCCCTTCTATTTTTGATCTATATAAATTCGATTTTTGAAACAACGATTAAATGGGTTAGCTACGGCATACGCTGATGATATTACCTTCATATATAATTTTGAAAACGTTTTTGAATGCGTTGCTAAGATTGGAGAGGACTTAGAAAAATTGAGACTATGGTTTGCTATTCATAATCTGTACTTTTATGCACCTGACTGCAAGAAATACGGGCTACCAGTGCATACTTGTGGTACTCAAAATTACAAAGGTAACAAGTCGTGCTCTGAAAAGTGCTTTAAAATTGACTCCTTTAGTAAATTTAAATACCTTGGGCTTTTGATAGACAGCAATTTGAATTGGACGGATCATATTCAGGCATTAAAATCCCACATGAATCTAGTTGCTCGAAAGCTTTATCTCATTAAACCTTACTGCTCCAAAACAGTTATATGTAAGGTCTACTATGGTCTTGCACATTCGAAGTAGCAATACGGAATCAATAGTTAGGGTGGAACTTACTTCAGCACAATTAAACCGGTTTTAACTGCACATTAGCTCGCTTACCCTCCAGTGCAAATCATAATACTCATAGTTGGCTCTTATTCAAAAGGCTTGGCATTTTACCATTGAGGCATTTGTACATCTTTAAAGTACTAAGCAAAGTGGTAACATTCCAAGCAGACACAATTAGATTTACAACTTACGAGTAAACAGCATGGCTTTAGTTAATACACCAATTTCACGTACAACACACTTCTCAAATAGTTTCACATTTACCGCCTCAAGCTATTTTAATAAACTTCCATACTCCATCCGAATAACAACTAATTATAATGGCTACATAAAAAAAGTTAAAAAGTGGTTATTTACTATTGATATTGCTAACATTGAAATGCTGCTTTAAAGTTACACAAAATGTATGTATTAAATCGATTTAAATTTCTCTTTTTTTTTTGTAATTAGCTTATTATTCTTGAATTATTGCTTAGAACTAAATATTTTGAATTAAAAAAAAAAAACTTTATGATTGTCACCCTACATCCTGAATTAAAAAAAAAAAACTTTATGATTGTCACCCTACATCCTAAGGCTTATTGTATTGTATTTATTGAAGTGTCGCTTAACACTAATTTGGAAAATTGTTCATCAAATTATATAACGACGACTATATTCATTCATTCACCATACTATAAATCATTACGAAATTGTTAAACTTAAGATAAAAATTTGTAATATGAAAAAAAAAATAAAAAATCGGTATGACGTAGAGGGTGGTTTTGCACCTCAGGCATTAAGCGAATGCCTAACGACGATTCACATAATGGCTAAATTCGTCTAGATAAGCCTTATAAACTCCCACTTCTGATAAGAGAAAAAGAGATTACCTTACCAACGACCAATGCCCTTCAAGTGAAAGAAGGGGGGCATCTTTAGTAATGTGGTTGAAGAGTATGACATCACCTCCGAAAGCGGAGACAAGCTTATTGAGTTTTCGGGGTTCATACTCGTAATGTAACTAGAGCCAGCACACGATTTCCACGCCTTGATGTCCATAAAGGGACCTGGTTGACTCGTCAACATACAGCAAACCTTCAACAAAATTGATCATATCGCGATCGACGCCAGGCGCTTCGCCAGTGTTTCTGATGTCCGAACGTTCTGAAAAGTTAACATAAACTCAGACCATTATTTTGTTGTAGTCAAGATACGGATGCAGATATCCGTAGCAACTCAAAATCAGCGAACGAAAGTAGTTCGACGTCGAACGGCTATAATCGCCTTTTCCCTTAACTTCTGCAGGAGTCTTATGACGCCACCATCTAATGTAAGAGAAAAGTGGCCTCACCGCCAAAGAACAATCACCACCTCAGATATACTGGGTTGCAACCCTACGAAAGAGAATCCAAGCAACAAGAAAGATAACTATTTTTGCATCTATATCGCAGGATGAAGTCATGTCAGTAAAATAGATATTAAATCCATCACAATAATATAGGGTTTTCCAATAAGGACTTGACAAATTTTTTTTAAAAATAAAACGCAAACCATTTGAGATATTTCAAAAACTTTATTATCGGCTTGAAGTACAATCAAAACATTTATGAATGGAACTCGGCATATGGCCACCGCGGGCACGTTTGCAGCGGTCGATTCGTTGGACCCAATTTTCAACGACTCGGCCACACATTTCGGCCGAAACGGCCGATATTTCGCGTTCAATGTTGGCTCTGAGCTCTTTCAACGTCGTCGGCGTGTTGGCATAAATCAATGACTTAACGTAGCCCCTTAGAAAATAGTCAAGCGGCGTTAAATCGCACGAACGAGGCGGCCAATCGACTGGCCCATTTCTTGAGATAACACGCTCACCATACTTACTCTTCAATAAATCGATTGTACGAGTAGCTTGTGGCATCATCCTGTTGAAACCACATGTCGTCCAAGTCCATATCTTCCAATTCGGGCCAAAAATAACCGGTCATCATGGCGCAATAACGTTGACCATTCACAGTAGCGTGACGATCGTTATCGTCGACGAAAAAATATGGCCCAATATTTTTTGTGGATGAAGTGGTGATTCATGAAGCATATGCGGATTTTCACCCGACCAATAACGCATATTTTGCTTATTGACGAACCCATTGAGCCAAAAATGAGCTTCGTCACTGAAGATGATTTTCAGATCATCTTGGGGCATCTTCTCCAGAACCCAATCGGAGAACGTACGTCGCTTCAAATGATCCATTGGCTTCAATTCTTGAGTCAGCTTGATCTTGTATGGGTGTAAACCAAGATCGTTTTGCAAAATACGCCATAATGTGGTCTGAGCGATGCCCAAATTTTAGAACGCCGTGGAATTGACTGATTTGGATCGTTTGCTACGGACGCCTGAACTTTTTTTTGATATTTTTGACACTTCGACCAACCCGTTGTCTCACTAACACGGCAGCATCACATAACGATTATGTTACTAGGGCGAGAATTACGACAGAAAATTGGAGTTAACGCTCTTAAACTTAAACGCTCTTAGACTCCGAATTTCGGTAGAAAATTTACATAATTTGCAGAAGTTGCTCGTTCATGTACTATACCACGATGAAAATGTTGAGTTTGCTGAATAAATTGACAGTGACAGTTTGATGATTAGTGAAAGAGTACGTTCACAAATTAAATTCGAAGTTGTCAAGTTCCTATTGGGAAACCCTTTAATAATCGCTTTACAAAAAAAATATGAATACGTATGGTGATGGTTGTGTACACATGCTGGGTGGGAAGGAGAAGTGAACATTTGTTTTCGATGGTTCGAAGGTTCGATGGTTGGAAGGTTCGATGGTTCGAATATTCGATGGTTTAGGTTTACTAAACGAATTTCGTTATATATTTTTGCACCCAAATCGCATGATGAAGTCATGTCAGTAAAATAGATATCAAATTCATCGGTCTAATAGAATCGGTGGCGGGTGCGGTGTGTCGAAATGTACATGCAAAAGAGGAATCACACTGCAAAAGTCACCAAAAATTGCCAGCTAAAGTCTAGCTGGAAAAAATTGGGTACTTAATCCCAAAATGACACTATGGATGTACACGGCAATAACGAGACTTATCATCATAGGTGCAGCAACGCAGAGGTCAACACACGCTAAACTCACCAAATTACAGAGACTACCCTGTGTCTGTGCAACTGGTGATGCTCATCATGCTCATCACAAAAGATGAATCTAATACCAAACTACTCGTAGTTCATACCGCAATCCTTCATGAATTCAGAAAAAGATGAATTACTTGGAATACACTTAATAGACAAATGTCTACACACGATATGGCTTTCGGGACAACTTTAAGGTTACATTTACAGACCGTCTTAACTGGGAACAGGAAAAACCAACATTTGCTAAGAACTCACATGTACTATATGGCACACAGACGGATCCAAAACAAATGAAAGAGTTGGAGCCGGAGTAATAGGTCCTCGCACTAAGTCATCCAAACATGCGAGTGTGGATAAAAGCAGCTCCATATTTCAAGCTGAAAATCATGCAATAGAGCTTTGCATTCGAGGGAATCTAAACAGATATACTATAAGCACAGATAATAAATCTACGAGTATACAGATGTCTCATCGCTGTAGAAAAAAATGGTTCAATTTTTGTCGGCTAGCCGACACTCGTCCAGCCGACACGAGCTTTCGGAATAATGTAAAGCTTTTTTATTTTCGCTCTTTCTTGCTTTGTTTACTGAGAGATTTTTTTTTTCTCTCACCACAAGTTGATAACAGCGGCAAAAGGAATATGAAAAACAATTGCAAGGGGTTTGCGGGAAGGGGTATGAAGACTTGGCTGTTTGTTTTCATTCGACTGCAATAGGAAATTATGTAATTTTTCATGAATTGGTATTTTGTTTGAGCGTATGGGTGTGTATGTAAGAAAGAACAATTCAAAGGCGGGAAAAGTCGAATATTTCTTTACATCTGTGGTAATAAGTTAGAGTAGCTTATGTCGACTTAAGCGAAAATGGAGCTCTTTGGTTCACTATGTTCTCCTGTTTTTATGCTTTCTTTTAGTCTGGGTCTCGTTATTCTACGTCGGTTAAAAACCGTTACATTTAAAAAAAATAAAACAGCTTAAGTTTTTTTGGTACACAATTGCATTATATTATAATAGCTTAAGTCTAGATCGAGAAAAAATTTATGAAATCTTGGAAAATATGTATTTTTTTAAAATAACTTAAGTCATGACATAAGTTATTATGACTTATGAAAACATAATAAGTTTATCACTTAAGTCGACATAAGCTATTTTTACTTAATGTTAAATTGCAGCAAATTTGTTCTTATGTCGACTTAAGCTATTTTAAAAAAATTTCTTTTTGATAAAACCCAATTTTTTAAAACAGCTTAAGTTACATAAGCTATTTTTCTCCTTTGAAATTCAATATTAGTGTTTTCTTAGGTAAACATAAGCTATTTTCCTTCATGCAAATAAATTCCTTTACGTGAGTTAAGTGAATATAAAAATATCTTCATTTCTGAAAAGGTCTTCGAACAGGTAAGTGCTATTCAAGATATTGTTAAGCTATTTCAACCGAGCTATTTCTTAACGAAGAATTATGCTAAATATAGGATATATTTTTTCCTAGTGGTCGCAAAAACTCAAAATTGTATTACGCAAGGCCTTTTAAGTGAGTTAATATGAATCGATCAAGAAAAATACTGTCTATGGCATTAAAAAAAGCCTCATCGGGTAAAGATCAGCGTGGATCTAACGACAGCGGAGGCAGTAAAGATAGTGAGTAACATTTAACTTATTGAAAGTTTTCAAAACGATTAAAATTTGTAATTTTGTTATGTACAACAGAACATATCCCATTCAAAGGGGCTAGTTTTGAAGATACCGATGTTTTTGAAAGCCCAGTTTTAAACGAAACTGCATCATCGCATAACTATGGAGGTAACTTCGATGTTGAGAAGGTTTCCCAACATTTTCCCCTTTTTGAAGTTGATGGTGATGATGACAGCGTAAAGGATCCTGATTTTCTCCCCAGTGCAGACAGTGAGAGTGAAGAAAGTGTCATCAGTGAGAACACAAGGCAGGCTGGAGCCCTTTTGGAAAGAAATTTATGTGAACATCAGGAGCATATGGTGAGTAATAGTGATAGTGAAGTGATAACATCCAATGGCTGTGTTAAAGAAGTAAAAGAAAATAGAGCTACCAAGAAAGTGAAAAGAAACACTGGAAAGGCTTATATAACGCCTACCGGAAAAACTGTGAAAGCCAGGGAGTTCAAGCCGCTAGGGATTTGTCGCAAAAATTATAGATCAAAAATTACTATTGAAGATCAAAAAAATATATTTGAAAAGTATTGGGCACTGGGCAACTACAACCTGCGACACGCCTACGTTTGTGGTCTCATCGTTGTTGCGGAAACTAAGTTTAAGCGGACGTCGAAACATCTTACTAGACCAAGAAATAGAAATTTTTCGAACTATTATTTCTTAGAAGCCCATGGAAAAATAACTTCAGTTTGCCAAAAATGTTCTTGTGCTACTTTATCCGAAACGGAGCAATTTATCAAAACTGTTGTAAAGAAAAAGATCAATTCATCGGGGACAACAACAGAACCTGACAAACGAGGGCGTGGGGTGTCCAATAGGATTACGATTCAACAAGAAAACGAGATCCGAGATCACATTAACAGTTTCCCAGCGTACGAATCGCACTATACCCGAAGAGACAGCAGCCAAAAGTACTTTCACAGTGACTTAACACTCTCTTCTATGTATAACTTGTACTGCGAAAAATACGAGACAGTGGCTTCAATTTCTACTTTCTCAAAAATATTTAAAACTATGAATATTAAATTCAAAAAACCTAAACTCGATACTTGCCACAAATGTGAAATATTGAAGTCGAAAGTTGAAATGGGAACTGGAGAAGAAAAGCTTATCTTCAAACAAGAGCAAGAAAAACACCACAAGGCTTCCGATCTAGCATACAATTCCAAGAACAAAGACAAAGAATATGCTAGGACAATGGATTCAGTTAACGTTTATGCATTCGACTTGCAACAATGTCTGCCCACACCGTTTTTAAGAACAAACGTGTCGTTTTATAAAAGGCAACTATGGACGTACAACTTAACCCTTCACGATTGTGTTACTAATCAAGCTTATTGTTACATGTGGGATGAATCTGTGGCAAACCGTGGAGGAAATGAGATATCATCTTGCGTCTTCAAGCACCTCCAAACAATTCCATAAAACGTAAAGCATCTAATTTTTTACAGTGATTGTTGCGTAGGTCAAAATAAAAATGGATATGTTGCTACAATGTTTGAGGTTTTCAGTAACAATTCCAATATTGAAGTGATTGACCATAAATTTCTGGTACCTGGTCACACACATATGGAGTGTGATTCTGACCACGCGGCTATTGAGAGAAAGAAGAAAACATCTACCGTAAAAATTCACCATCCTAGGGATTGGTACCAGTTAATAAGATCCATTGGTAAAAAGCCGTTCATTGTTCAGGAAATGACTCAAAAAGACTTCCTAGACTTTGCCAAAACATCGAAAGAAAAATTCATTTGGCGAAAGATTGCTGACGACAAAAGCAAATTCAACTGGCAAAATGTTAAATGGCTGCGCTTTACCAAAGAATTTGCCATTGTTCAATTCAAAATGAGTCTAGATGAAAATGAGGCATTTAAGAGACTTAATATAAAAAAACGGAGTGTGAATGTCGTTGATGCTTTTCAAATTCCTAACTGTTACTCCGGGCCCAATGTCATCAGCAAAGAAAAGAAAAAAGATTTGCTAGAACTACTACCAGTTATTGATACTTCATACCATACTTTTATCTCAATCTCAAAACTGCTGAAATCGCAAATACGCATCCTGATTTGACGGATGGTGAAATTTCAGATGATGATAATTGAAGGTAAGGACGTTCTCAAATATTTTTGTGTTAATTCTTAATCGTTTTTTTTACTTCAAGGGTAAAATCATTCGTTATCATCCTAATCCTATAATCGTTTAAGACTTTTGAAACTACGAGTTGTGATGAAATCTACAAAGTATTTTTTTTTTAATTTAAGCTATTAAGTTTTAAATTAATTTATAATGATAATTAATACTAATTTATTGCATTTTTTTAACTTTTTTGATGGAAATATCAGAAATATTTAAATTTTTTTTGAGAAACATATTTTTTTTCAAGCCTGCATGGAATTTTTTGTTTTGTTATTAAGCAAACTTTTGAGCAATTAGTGTTTATTTATTAGAAGTGAAGTTTTAAAAACTATAATTTTTTTAGGCCTTAGAACTTATGTAAGAGCATGATTCGTTTTATCAGTTTTTATAGCTTAAGTTGACATAAGCCCATAAAATATTTAATACGATTTTATTGAAACATCTTATGTCACTTAAGTGATTGCATTAACTTTTATATGTTTTTTTTAAAATAGCTTAAGTTTAAAAAATATTTTTTGCGGAAAATTGGACTGAGATATAAATAAAATAAATATAAGGCTTCGTGAACATTGTTACTGTCTCTACTGGAAAAAAAATTCATGTGTCTAGCCCTTAAGGTTATTTTTTATTAAAATAAAACATGTATAAAAAAGGGTAAACCAAACTTGTTTTGCTTATACTGAAAAGTGACAAAAATCGACATAAGCTACTTTAACTTATTGCCACAGACATTTTGTAATTGAAGTTTGACGAGCAAAATATTATTCGTGTTATTAATATGCAGTGCATGTAAATAATGAGTAATTGAATTGAACTGAAGTGATGAAATAAAGTTTTCGGATATGAAATTGTTTCGTTTCCCTAAAAAAGGCACTGTTAAATATGATGAATGGTTAGCTTTGACGGAGGGGTCTCGTCAACATATAAAATGCCTTTAAAAACCTTTCATTTGAAAATGCCTTTTTGGGAAAAAAATATTTAAAAACAAACGCTGATCCCTCTCTCTTTTTAAAACGAAGCGAGAGTGTTCCGAAATCTGAAGACGGTTCTGTTTGCTTTGATCCAGTCAAAGCTAAGATTACTTCTGAAAATTATAAAGATTTAAAACTGAGTTCGAGTGAACCTACAATAGCGGACTAAATTTGGCTTCTAAAAATTTATTAAGGACAAAATTCAATGATCACATTGAATTTGCTTGCGCCAATTGTGAGGCTTATGTAAAAGGCAATCTTTTTACATTAGGAGAATTGAAAAGCTCAAGAAATTGAACAATGTCTTGAGAATAACTATTAAAGAAAATCGAAAATCGAAACCAAATTTATTAAAGAAAATTCGTTGTTTAAAAGAAGACAAGAAAAGGCTACAAGCGCGTGAAAAGCAAAACATTCAAGGGAAAATCGATTGATTGCTTGGTATTCATCAAAATTCTATGACATTTTCGAAGCTCATCTTATCACAGCGTAAAAATGAATACACCGAAGAGGAGATATGGATTTCGCAGTGCAGCTTTTTTCGTTCAGCTGCCGGATACAACTTTTTGTGGGATCAACTTGAGATACACTTGCCGCATCCATCTTCATTGCACAGGTGGATTAAAATTAAAAGTCTGTCCCCTGGCTTAAATAGAAATGTTATGCATGAAATTAAGGAAATAACCTCGAAATTACCACCAAAAGACAAAGAAGTTGTGGTTATGTATAGGCCAAGAGCAGTGATCAGTTATTATACAGGTATATAAAGGGTCCGCTATCTAACGTTCTTTTTTTCAACTAGTGCTTATTTCGTGAATGGTAACACTTAGCTCATGTCTGATTTGACAGATAATTAGTTTTATCCTTCCGGTTAATAACGGAAAATAATTTCATTCAAATGGCTGCCTCGGCTGGCCATGCAGTAGCCTACACGATCGGTCCAATTTTTAAGCACATTATCGATTGTGTGCAGCTGTATTTCACCAATGGCTTCACGAGTATTGTCCTTTAAAGCGTCAATTGTCTCTGGCTTGTCGGCGTAACACTTATCTTTTACGGCACCCCACAAATAATAGTACAACGGTGTCAAATCGCAGCCCTGAGGTGGCCAAATGACATCAGCTCTGCTGCTGATAATGCGATCTTCAAAAACAGGGCGCAAAACGTCGAGTGTAGCTTCGGCTGTGTGGCACGTAGCGCCGTCTTGTTGAAACCAAATGTTGCCAATATCCTACTCTTCAATTTTTGTGAACAAAAATTCATTCAACATGGCCCGATAACGATCGCCATTGACTGTAACGGGCACTCCTTGCTCATGGCCCAATTATGCCTCTGGACCAAAATCCGCACCAAACAGTGACTCGTTTTGGGTGTATCGGCTTTTCAATGTATGCGTGCGGGTTTTCTGTGCCCCAAATGCGACAATTTTGCTTGTTTACATACCCGCCAAGATCAAAATGAGCTTCATCTGAAAAGATGATTTTTTTGGCAAAATCGGCATCTTCTCTAAGTCGAGTTTTAGTTTTTTAGTTTTCAATGCATTTTATTTTCTTACTAATTAACTCTTACATACTAACAAAAAATGCTTAAATGCTAGCTTACAATTACTTAACAATCTTATACTAACTTACTGGCCCCACACAGGCACTCTAAGCTACTCTAAATACTTATATCTATGTCTTTCGACTTTACTTACATTTTATTTAGAATTATTTATATTGTATACTTAAGGCTAAGAAAAAATATTCGTTAAGAAAAAACTTAGCATATGGACTTTTTTTTATTTTTTATAAAAACTTAATATCTAACTTAAAATAAACCTTACTCTACTTAACCTACATACACAAAACACACATAAACACACATAGACAATATACACAATCATATACATATGTCAGTATACACCTTTGTATATACTGATATATGTATATGTTTCTTAGATGCTAACCTAAACCTATGTAAGCTGGCCATCGCTATTTACAAGAGAAAACAGATTGGTCAGCTCTGCCTCATTAGTAAGGCTGGTCCGTAATTGACGGAAACGACGACGAAGCATCTTCTCCATCATTCAACCACCAGAAATGCTGGTGCTGCCGAACGACATCCCTCTTATCGCGATTCCCCACCGCCCTACTGAACCTGAGGCGATCCACACTGCCGTGTGCGACGTCTCTGTTGTAGTTGAGTCGCCTGTCCCCAGCTGTCCGAGCGACATGGAAGATTAACGGCACCGCTGATCTATCCTGGATCAACCCTATCTGATCCATGTAGAGGAATGCTTCCGGTGGAACGAAGCCGTCAGAGCGCACACTCTCGTGGTAAAGGTAATTGGGGTAGTAAGCCCCAGATATCAGGTTATTCGTCGAGGTCATTGCTCTTGCAATGTGCCTTCGGGTCAGCTTAATTACGAAGTTGTCCACTCGTATTAGGTTCGCCCTGTTGAAAAGGACCTCATTAGGATAAAATTTCTTGTACTCCGACTCTGGTGTTCTGTACAAGCGAAGACAAGCCCTAAGACAAGCCCTCTCAAACACCGGAATCTTTTCCATTAAGCTTGCTCTCACGTTGAACCACACGGGACAACCAAATACCAGCATGGGCCTAATAAGGGCCATGTAGCAGATTACCTTTACCCTCGCATCGAGTTGGCTGCTATAAAACAGTCTCTTTGTAAGGGCAAAAGCACCTTTGGCTCTGGCCAGAGCAGCATCTACATTTTTGCCAAAATACAGAAACTGATCTAGCCAGATTCCAAGGTATCTGACTACATTTCGACAGGCAAGAGGCTGTCCGTGCTGTCCAATGATTGAGAACTTTCGCCAATTTTTTCTGGTATCCCTAGAGGCTCCAGACAACGGCGTCCTAAAGAGAATGGTTTCCGACTTCTGAAAGTTGATTTTCAACTTCCAGTCATCGCAAAATCGTCTTATCTTATCGAAGTCACGCTGCAAGAGAGTATTAATGACCTCGATTTTTGGACCTGTTCTGTACGCTACCAAATCGTCTGCGTACGCAATAGTATGGGGAAGTGAACCTATCAAGTCGCTTGTATAAATGTTAAATAGGATCGGCGAATTGACCGCGCCTTGCTGAAGACCATTTTTAATTTGAAATATTCCAACAGAAGTCACATCGCCATTTTTCACGATGAACTGTCTGTTGGTTAGCATATTATAGAGAATGTACAAGAGTGGTTTACTGATCCCCAGCCTAGTCAGCTTATAGAAAAGACCCTCTAACCATACGGTGTCGAAGGCCTTCTCCAAGTCAACAAGGCAGGCACCAGTGCACTGTTTCTTGCCTTTGTTCCATTGGATATCGGACACCAGTTTAGACGCGGCATGTGAGATATCATGTCCCGCCTTAAAACCGAATTGATTATCCGGAACTATATGTTTGTCTTCAACCCACCTAGACAGAGCTCTATTGATTACCTTTTCATAAACCTTACTGATATTCGGAAGGAGACTTATCGACCGGAGATTCGCCGGATTGGATATATCCTTCCCCTTTTTGGGGATAGGTTGAACCACCGCCGTTTTCCAATGCGCTGGATAATGTGCATTATTCATTGCATTATTAAACAGGGTGGTGTAAATGTCCACCGCTTCTAGAGGAAGATGTCGAAGCACGATGTTCGGAACACCATCGGTCCCGACCGATTTCTTAGCCCTGATTGTGTCGAAGATCTCATGGAGTTCTTCCTTCGAAATGAACGGGGGTAGGTCACCCTCTCTGGCAATGACATTATTTGCCATATTTTCGTCGCTAAACCGGGTGAAACCAGAGCCCTCGGATCGCCAATTCCCTATTTCATTTCGAATGCAGAAGTCGTGTACCAAGACGCGACTGTCCAGGTCGCAATTAGGGCCAATGGTATCAATGGCCTTGTATACTTCCTGGAAAGTCGCCCCTATGGCCTCAACCTTCTCCTGTGGATCCTCGATCACAAAAAAGTCGTCATCAGCGGCCTCATTTGGATCAATGCCTGCTATTGTCAGTAACCGTTCGTTGTCTGTTGTCCGGGCTATTTTAAGACACTGAAGGTCGTTTTGATTTTTTCTCCGAAAAAGTTTATTTATTTGCGGAAACATATTCGGGTTGCTGGTGTTTACAGCCCGAACCTTGTTGTTCCAATACAAACTTACAGAAATTCTGTAATTATCTTTTATTAGCGTTTGAATATTTTTAATCGACGACTTCAGTGTCCTAATCTCCGGGTCTTGTCGGTCAGTTAACTGTCTGTACAAGTTTTTGAATCTTGTCAGAAGTCTACTTTTCTGCCGGTGCAGTGCGTCAATAGTAGGATTGCGGAACAGGTCTTCGTTAGTCGTACGTCGATACCGCGGTATTGTAGTGTCCATAGTTTGTTTAATTGTCTCGTCCATTTGTTTTAGGTAATGGTCGATCTCCTCGTTTGACAAATTCCTATTGGACGGTGGGTGGAGCGTGTTCGAGGAGAGCGCTCTTGTCAAAGTTGCGGAGAAGCGTGTCCATCGAGTCTTACTGTAGTTGTAAGTATATCTTTGGACAAACTCCTCCAATTCCGCGATTTCGTTGGGAACCGTAATTTCGGTGCTAAAACCGCAATGGTCGCTGTCATACACGAATGTGCGCAGACAGTTTAGCGTTTGTATATTCGTACCTGTCAGTCGTATGCGTTCATCGTACAGCAGTAGATCCAAATAAGACCCGCCTCTGGGAAACGACGGGTTATCCGTCGCTTTAAGACCGAGTCTGTACATGACATCGTGCTGACCCCACCAATCGAGTAGTAGGTTCCCTCTAGTATTTGGCAAATTATTTCCCCAATCTCTGTGTCTAGCGTTGAAATCCCCGCCGATTATAAAATAATTCTCCCCCGATTCCAGCCTCAGAAGTCGAAAAAGCGTGTCGAGCTCTGTAATGAATAGGGTGGATTGTGAAGCCTCAGGTGCATAAACAGAGGCCAAGTACAGCCGCTTTCCACTGCGAAGCGGAATGTAAATGACAACTGCCTCCAACACCCGGAACCTGCGCAACACTCCCTTGTACACTCTGTGAAATTTTATACCTTCTTTAATGAAGATCGCGACACCACCTCCACGTTTGGATCTGGGCCGGTTTCTTCTTCTAACAATATAATTATTGTACTCCAGTTTGTGATTATCGGTTAGCTTGGTTTCGCTAGCGAAAAGCACATCAGGAGTTTGGTCTTGTAGCAATTTAAACATCGTGGCTCTTCGTTCGATCCTAATCAATGAATTCACATTCACCGCAAGGACCTTCAAAGTTTGCTCCACCATGTGCGTACCCATTACGGCATGTGTTGCGTTAGGCCCGGCAGCAACGCGTAGATCTGGTCCACCCGCTTGGCCTGTTCTTGAACCTGCTTTTGCAGCTGAGCCATCTGCCCTTGGATTGCGAGCAAGATGGCTAGCATGTTGGGTGCAGCTTCCGTTGTTCTCGGCATCGGAGCCGGAGAAGCAACAGTCGCTTGCTGTACCGTAGCCCCCCTACCTGACGCCATTTGGGCGTAGGAAATTTGGGGCGTGACGGCTGGTGTTTGAAACCTCACAGGTGAACGTTTGACCTCCACCTTCTGCTGCCGAGCCAATTTTGCTTTTTTAATTTCGGTGAACTTAGGACAACCCCGATAGTTTGCGGTGTGTCCCACGTTCCCACATAATACGCACGAGAGCTGCGACCTATCGGATGCTCCGTCAACACCCAGAGCACACTCCTCGGAACTGTGGTTCTTTGCGCACTTCACGCATCGAGGCTGCATTTGGCAGTTCGACGCGGCGTGCCCGAACCTCTGGCAGCGAACGCATTGTATAACGCCTTCGCTCCTTTTTAGTTTTTCCCAGTGAACCACCTGGTAGTCTAGGACATTGATACTCCTTAGACTATCCAGACGGCTTTCGGGACTGAGCTGCACCAGGAAGAACGGCAGACTCCGTTTCTCCCGCCTGGCTCTAGCTGTGGTAAACGGCTTTACCCCCACAAACTTGAGCCCTTCGCACTCCTTCTCTTTGAGCAGTGCAAGGATCTCCTCAGGATCAGAAGACGGTTCCAATCCCTTCAGCAGCATTGATTGCCGCTTTTCACACTTCGGTGTAAATGAATAGTGCTCCGTCGTCGTTTCCTTTAGGAGCTCTTTCACTTTCGCGTAGCCCTCCACTGTATTACAGTGGATGACATGGCGATCGTTCCCCAATCTCTTGATATTAAAATTACTACCAATTACCAACTTACATAGGTCCTTGGTTGCATTCACCTCCAATTTATAGGTGTTGATGGGAGGCACCTTCTCCTTCTTCTTCGTCTGCTGTTGCTGTTGTTGTTGTTGGTGTTGTTGTTGTTGTTGTCGCTGCTGCTGCTGTTTTTGTGGCTGCTGCTCTTGTTGTTGTTGCTGGTGTTTATTTTGCATTTGTTGGCGTTGTTGGTGCACTTGTGGTATTGTATTTGTCTTTTGTTTTTGTTTGGGCTGCTTTTTTGAAAGCTGCGACTTCTGTTGTTGGGATTGCTCATGCTCATCCCTCTTCCTTCTGACCATTTGCTGTTCTTTAATGGCCTGTATCCTTTGCTGTAGCATTTTTATGCTGCTACTTATTGACTTTAATTCTTCCTCTTCGTCGTCAGATTCGCTTGCTGCCAATGCAGCGAAGTTGTTTCCTGCCCTCACTCCACCAAGCTTTACAGTGGTCGTTTGTTGGGTAGGACGTTCTGCCAAGTTAGAGGTTGACTTTAGCATCCTCTTCCTCTTTGGCTTCGGTGTTTGGTTCGAACCACTCGAAACCTCACCTGCTATCTCAGCCGATCCCGCTATTGGCATAGCGGACCGCTCTCCACAATCCATTACGTGAATTTGATCTCTTTTTTTTTTTTTTTACACTCCACTTATTATTTCAATACAAAAAAAAAAACAAAAAAAAAACAATGTCTCCCGTTGGGAATCGAACCCAGGCCTCCGAATCGCCACACCAAGTCCGATGTCGTCCGAGTGTTTGCCACTTCGGCTACCGGCCACTTGATAGATTTTTTGTTTCAAAGTTTACTTTACTTATTTTCTTCACTTGTGAAGCCGAACACAAAAATGCGTCTTATCGCCACTAAGGTCTATGAACGACTGACTTCTCTAAGTCGATCGCAGGCTATATTTCCCAGCGTTGTTCAAGCGTATACACAACCATATTCGTTCAGCGGAAGGATAAAACTAATTATCTGTCAAATCAGACATGAGCTAAGTGTTACCATTCACGAAATAAGCACTAGTTGAAAAAAAAACGTTAGATGGCGGACCCTTTATATAGATAATACTATGTACATATGTTGGAATATATACGTGGTGTGTCCCAAAAGTAATGAGAATAATTTTTTTAAAACACATGTATCAAACATAAAATGAATTGTCACCTTCAAAGTAGGTCTCTTGAGAGCGTACACAGCGATCCCAACGGTGCTGCCACTCTTCGTAGCAATGCTGGAAGGCAATTTCTAACATCGCCTTCAAAACCTTGGTCGTAGCTTTTTACATTTTTCTACCTACATTTTCTACCGTGCGTTTCTTACTCTTAAGGTACGTTTTGAATTTGGGGAGTAAAAAAAAGTAGCACGGGGCCAGGTCAGGACTTTTGGGACACGTCATTGATATAGACACTTCAGGATGGCCAAAATCTACCGCCATTGTAAAATACATTTTGTCGAGCAAAGATAACCCCGTCGTCTACCAAATCGTACAATTTGTCACTGTAAACACTCATTGCTTTAGAGGAGTTCCTCTTCCTCTGGGTTAATGCAAACTGAACAAATGACACCTTGTCGAAGATTACCACTAGAATAAGCCTAGGCAACCGGTGCTACTTCAGTCTGGTTTAACAAATTCGATCCAAAGTCTCTACTCCAAGGAACATTGATTTTGCTAGTTAAAATATGGCTTATTCATGGCTGTCGGAAAAATATTTCCAATATTTTCCTTACTTAATTAGGTGGCGTTACAGTCCGGGGTGGACCAGGACCTCAACCAACAAGTCTTTCCACCTGGCGCGATCTTTCGCCAGCTGTTTCCAACGGTGCTGCACTCCAAGTTGGTTGAGATCCCATTCCACTTGTTCGAACTCCCATATATTCGGCCGTACATTACTGCGTTGTCCCCGAGTCTCGGAATTAAAGATTTTCGATCTTTACATACAAATATTTTGCGTACAGTTTTAAAAACTCCCTTTTACATAACTTGAAAGAAAAGGGAGCAAATATGTACTCGTAAATAACATATTGTACATACATTTTGCGACTAAGTTCGATGTTGCTCAATGCTTGGAAATTTATCAAATTTTATAGGTACGAGTACTTAATTGTCTGAGCACAAAATTAAAATCGGGAAATTGGTCTAGCGCTCATGTACATACGTATATCTTCAACCCCATAACATGTATTAGCCCTTAACACCTCGTGCTTCAAATATCAACCACTTTTATAGTGTGGTGCAACGTCATAACCACCCTCTCCAGCACGTCCACATCATGGACCACCGATCTCATGATCTTCAAAATTATATTCCTACCCCCATTTAATTTACATTGCATAACAAGTTACAAACAAAATAACAAGCACACGTACATAAACTCAAGTAAACCGGTTATGCTGGGCAACGTCAACGTATGTTTTTTTTTTTTTATTTCTTTTGTTCACGTATTGTTTTTGCACGATAAACGACTTTGCATGTGTGAGTGACAAGTGGCAAGAGCAAAAAGCGAAAAGAAATAAAATGATTTTTCTGCTCTTTTCAGCTTTTTAAAAAAGCTTTTTTTTTTAGTTCGATTTCATTTTCATAGGACAAAACTTCCCATATGAATGAGACATCCGTATAGATTTATTATCTGTGCTATAAGAAACAAAAACATTTATATTCTCTCCGACAGCAGAACAGCTCTATTTGCAATTATCGCCTTTGAAATAAAATCAAAACTGGTCTGGAATTGCCTTTAACTACTACAACTACTGGGCACCACAAATAACGTCCATCTTATTTGCGTGTCAGGACATATTGGATAGGAAGGCAAAGAAAAAGCAGACGAACTGGCCAGAATAGGACCTGCATTTCAATTCATGATACCAAGATCATCAATGCGGCCTATCTGTTGGGGTGTGTAGGGTTTTACTTTTTTTTTGTACTATGCGTGGGGTTAACTAGGGTAGGAAAATGCGGTTAAATAAAACACGTCCTTTCGGTTTCCGTAGTTACGGAGAGCGTTTATTAGTACGAATATGACATCCATATTTAACTTTCAACTGTCATACATTTGTACTAACAATTTACAATTCGTAATCTTACGTTACGTTTCCTTGTTTACAAATTTAGTTGTTACATTTAAATTAAGTGTTAAATACATATTACAATTTCAATAAAAGAAATAATTATACAAATAAATGTGATTGCTTCCGAACATGCTCCCGCCTGGTGGACGATTTTCGTCCGCAAGTGTCCTCGATCTTGTACCTTACTGTACCCAAATGGAGTTGGAGTATGTTGTACTTCTTTTGGCATAAGATTTGTGCGTTGTGTATTGCGAGTGTGTTGACTATCTACATGTAAATGAGACAAATTCGTGTAAGCTAATAATTTGAAACATTACATGTAGGTGACAAGGATGACAACATAACAAACAGGCAACAAAGGGAGATGAAATGTTTATCATTGACTTTGGTTTGCGATAATGCAATAGTTTGTTTTGATCGTTGACCAAAACTGGGTCAATTAGCGCCGCGAGTGTTGTTCCGTTTTTGTTTAGTTTTCCCACTTTTTTTGGTTTTTATTGTGAACAAAAGGTAAGTGTTTTATTTATTTACCTGTTTTGTCTGCTCCCCTTCGCGAAATTCGATTTCGTTTGAGTTGTGTACACCGGCGCGAGTACGCAATTATATACGTGCCTGTGTATATATTGATATACATACATCGGTCATTTGTTATTGTTTTAGCGAAAGTGACATTCGTGTGCAAGTGCAAAAAATAAAGAAAAAAAAGTTAAAAGGTTCATTAAAATCATTTTGTTTGATAACTGTTCTCCGCGTACGCATATTTTGGTTGTGCAGTGCGATTATGTGCACGAAATTTACGCGAACGGTTTGTGATTTTGATGATGGCCGAATAGCTGCCTTAGTGTGTGTGGTGTTTACATTTTTAAGTAACACCAAGAATCCGCCTTCCTATTAAATTGTTGTTGCAATTCATCTGGAGTAAGTTTTCGTTTTTTTTTTTTAAATATTTTTTGTTTATTTATTGATTTTGTTTATGTAATTTATGTTAAAAATGTATTGTATATTAGTTTAAAATGTTTACATTATTAGGTATTTAATATTATATTTGAATTTTGGCTTTAGAATATTTTTTAATTGATATACCTGTAAGTGTTGTGTTTTGTTTTTTGAGTGGATAACGTTCAGTAGGAAGCTTCAAATGCCGTCGGGGTTTTCATTCTCCAATTCCCATCGGCATTTGGAATTTCGGAACTCCGCAACGTTGACCGGGATGAATGCTTTGTGTGTGACATAGAGTGGACTGTATGTATGTGTGTTGTGTAGGTAAATCTAGGATAAGTAATTTATTTAAAGCAATAAATTGATTTTAAAAGAAAAGAAATGTCTTATAAATGTTGTGTTGTGTCGTTCAAATGTTGTGCTGTGGTGTTCAAATGTCTCCTTTTCGCTTGCGATACTTGATGGCAAGTAGCAGATTTTTCCGAGTGAACTTTAAGTTCTCCGATTTCGGTTCGTTTCGTAACCACTCTATTAAGTCCATCTTTTCTGGGATGTGCGCGGATGATTCGTCCGAATCGCCATTGCAATGGCGGTAGTCTTTCGTCCTTGAAGAGAATTAAGTGTCCGCGTTTTGATCCCGGCTTCCGGCTTGTCCCCTTCGGGCGCTGTTTCATCCTGGACAGGTTTTCTTCGCTCCACTAGCGGCAAAAGTAGTTGGTTATCGTTTGGTAGATCCTTTGCTCAAGGTAACTTACCTTCTCCACGGCAGTGTCGCCTTGAGGAATTTCGAATACTCTTGTGCCGATTGCGTCTACCTTTAGTGGACCTCTGTCTCTTTTTCCAGCTTGTGCCCGGCACAAGTCGTTTGTAGTACGCAGGACTGCGACGAAGCTTCGTAGTACCACAAGGTGAGGAGTAAGGAAATGGTGTGGTGTATCCAGTATGGTATTCTTTTCGTCAACCTCTGTCATCTGAAGAAGCTCCTTGCATTCCGTTAAACACTGGGAATTCTCCTTGTGGTGTGTGGGGTTTTCCTGGAATCTTCCTTCCAGTTGACGAAACCTACGTAAGGCACCAAACCCAAGTTTATATTCGTCTTTAAATGGCAATGATACCACATATCGTCCATCATCTAATCTTTTTGTTGTGTTGATATGATTCTTATCACAAGTTTTCTCTTCCGCAGTTTCCTTAGTGTTGAAAGGCAACTCTTCCAGTTCCCAGTACCTTTGCAGCTGAGTGTCGTTGTCACAAACCTGTAGAAAACTGTGAATGGGTTCTTGAGTTCGCAAAATGACCTTCCCAAGTAGAAGCCAACCTAGCTCGGATTCTTGTGCCATTGGAGACCTTTCATATGTGCTACGGATAATCGCTGATCGAATGAAGTCGCAATAAACATCGCTTCCCAGGAGAAGATCAACAGTCGCAGGCTTATCGAATTGTGGATCAGCTAACTTTAAGCCCTGAATGTGTTCCCAGTTTTTCAGACCTAAGGGCTTGGATGGCAAACGACCGGTCAGCGACTTGATAACATGTGCTCAGGTGTTCGTCTCAAACGGTGTTACCATCGAACCAAAGGTAAGATTTACATAGGGCTGACATGAACCACTACTAATTTTTCCCAATCCAGATAGTGTAAGTGTTCGCCGTTGGTGAAGCCCTAATTACTGGACAGCGGATTCAGTAATGAACGTTTCTTCCGACCCAGGATCGACTAACGCCTTGAGATGATAATAGTTGCCCTTTGAAGACCTCACTTTCACAACGGCTGTGGCAAGAAGCACACTTGGTTGATCTACCCCAAGAGAGACAGGTTGGTTAATCTTGAATTTTATGTATAAAGTTTGTGTACTTATAGTGATGTTAGTACTAAGCTTTGCGATATTTGACCCTCCACAGTTTACATGCAGCAGAGAGTGGTGTTTCTGCTGGCAGTGATAGTAGCGCACACTGCTTTAACATTGACTAGTCTTGTGACTGTATGCTAGACAGTTCCGGCAAACTCCGATTCTGTTCACTGCCTTAAATCGTCCACAGATCTCCATGGCAATAAACTTCTGACAAGTCCGAAGGGTGTACTGACCTCTACCACACACCAGGCATGCTATAATACTTCCCGACGGGCAACACCGTTTTCTTCTCGATCGCAACAGCCTTGTGTGCAGAAAAACCGCTGACCTTTGTGCCACTCGTTCCAGCTACAGTTTCCAAGGTTCGAAAACGTGTTTCCAGGAACTCTGTGAATTGTGTCAGTGTTGGGAACTCCTTCGAACTACCTAACTTCTCCTCCCACAAACACTGAGTAAAAGTAGGTAATTTCTGGACCAGTATATAAATTTAAATGTCATCCCAACAACTAACCGGCAATCCTAAGTTTCCCAGACCGTGGAAACATTCCTGGGACGTGTCCAGTAGAGACTTGATGTTGCTTGCCGTCTCCTTTGTCAACTGCTGCTGCTCAAAAAAAAGTTGGAAATGAGCGTTCCCATGCAGTTCCCATGCTTTGTCATAATTGCCAGCATACAAACCTAAATGCTGCAACAAACGAGCAACTTCACCGACAAGAAAAGATTTTAAATAGTGAAGCTTTTGAATTTCACCCAGCTTCTTTTTTGTGTGGACCAAAGAAAGACCAAAAAACTACTACAATTAAGTAGAAGTCAGATTCGACTGATCACAGGTTTTCTCACAGAGCATTGCCCTGTGAAAAAACACCTGATACACCTGATGGCCATGGGCATAGCACAAGACAATACATGCAGATTATGCAACGAGGACGTGGAAACAGCAGAACACATACTAAGCGACTGCAATGGTTTAACCAAAACACTTCAACAATTTACCTAGGTAAATTCTACTTTAAAGACGTGAGCTGGCTGCTATTTAAAGACTTAGCCGCCTTCCTCACAAATTGCGGCATAGCAGATGAGCTCTAAATGGAGGTCATCACAATAGGCCCATCTGTGGTCGAAGTGATCTGGGATTCATTATACCACTTCCCACAACAATCTAATCTAATCTAAGCCTCTATGTAAAGCCTGTTAGCCTGATTGCAGAATGGATTAACTCTTTTTGAAATTGATTTGCAAAAGTGATAATGTTCTGCTAGGCACGGTTTATAGACCGAATAAAAACATCGACCTTAGCCCACTTACGAGCATATATAAATATCCTACAGTTTATTTCGGGCAGCTTTCGTTTCGTTATCCTGAGTTGTGACCCTAACTGTAACTTTCTTGATAAGCGAAGTTCAATCTTAACTAATTCCAAAGCGCTTAATCCATTTCCGGTTAACTTACAACCGATGTAAGAGAAGTTTAGAAGTTTCTCCATGTATTAAATGGAGAAGTTTAGAAACCTATACTGAAATTTACGGAGGCTGGTTATTAGTAAGTAAGAGTAGCAAATGCAAGGTTTTAGAAGACAAGGGGCAAAACTATGGAGGAACCTACATAAACTTGGTATTGGGAAAACAAAACCAGCTGTTCCTTACGATATTGACTGTGACCAGTTAAACGCCAATTTTATCACATCATCTACTGATTACGGCCACATAGCATATAACCTTCACTCTGGAAATAAGTTGACTGCTGCGAAGCAAGCATCTATTATATTTGTTTGTCAAAATACAAATACTTATCAAGTCAGATACCGAGGTGTCTCACTACGCTTCTCACCACTAATGGCAGTCCGTGCTGTCCAATTATGGTCAAGAATGCCCCATCTCAAGGGAGTTCTAAACAAAATTGTTCCCGACTTTTGAAAATTGATTTTCAATTTCCAATCGCAAACTTCTTTCCCATGAGCATGTTGTAAATCATATATAGCAGGAGTTTCGGCATGCCCATCCTGGTCAACTTATATTGTAGAACAGCTTCTCTAACCATATGGTGTCGGAGGGCTTCTCAAAGTAAACTTGGCAGTCAGTCACCTGTACACTGGTTCTTGCATTTATTTCATTGTATGTCGGAGATCGGCTTTGACGCAGCATGAATAGTGTCATGCCTTGCGCTAAAACCAAACTGATTTTCCGCTTTCATATTATTTTCCTCAATCCTCCCTATCAGCGCTCTATTGACCATTTCGAATACCTTGCTAATATTCGGAAGCAAACTAATTGACCGAAGATTATCAGGGCGAGTTCTAACTGTATCCCTTTTCGGGATACGATATACCACTGCTATTGTATTTTTAAATGCGTCGGATAATATGCGTTACTCAGCGCATTGTTAAATAGCGTCCACTCGCTCCCGACGACTTTCTTCGAAAAAAGCTCCCAGCAAATCCACTTTCTCCTGTGGGTCTTCGACCACGAAAAGACCGTCGGCACTCTCTGGACTTAATAAATGATGAGTAGTGTCTGTCTGTTTTCTGTCGTTTGTGGAATTTGGAAACACTGAGTATTATTGTGATTTACCCGCCTTACAGAATTCTTTAATTAATTGCTTTAGGTTTTTGATCAGCGACCTTAGTGTTCTTATTTCCGAGTCGTTTCTATCAGAAAACTGTCTGTAGAGCTGCTTAACCCATTAAGTTCCGAATTATGTTTTCTTAATACAAACCTTCCATATTCATAACCCTGGTTTAGAAATAAGTAAATTACTGTCTTTTGTTAAAATTATAATTTTTTGGTAAGGGGTCTTAGTTTTATGAGCTGATCTCTTTTGAGATCGCTGGGACTATAATATAAAAAAACAGTCTATCATATTTTTATTTTTTTATTTTATGTTACATCATATTTTGCACGAAATGTTCTAGACCTTCCTGTGCATCCGTCTAATTGGCAATGCCACTGGTTAGATCTTTTCTCTAAAATATGGTTCTTGCCATCATATCTTATTCCTAGTAAGACCTTAGAAAGCGAAGATGATGGTGTTGATGTTGGGCGACCACGAACGACTCTTATATCATTTTCCACCTTTAGATAAGTCCTGGCTATGTCTCTCTTTACAGATTTTATAGAAATCATGTTGTCCTCGTTCATCCTTTTATATAAAGTAAACGTGTTCACCACAGCCATATCAAACACTTTTGTAAAAGGGCACCAGTACTATTTTTTGCCACGAATAGCAATTCTGTGTTTTTCCAAGAGCCAATCATGATGATCTACGCCTCCTTTTGTAATTGTTTATTACATTCGGTTGACCCACATTGATTTTCTCTTTACTATTTGGACACCATCGCTTCACTTGTGACAAGGGAAGAACAGTGTCAAAATTCGTAGCTACAGATAAACACTTGTTATCCTTCCATTTTACTATCAAAATTTTGTTTTTGTTGTCAAACTTGCTGTACTACGACATTTTCCTTTTTTTGCATATCTTTGTCATTTATCAATGGGCAATTTTTAGTTCGCACCTCTCTTATGGCCCCTTTTGCTCAGAAAAATTGGCTTTTCAAAACAATAAGTAGTTCGTGCCCAGTAAAAATGTTGTCAAAAAAAACTCGGTGCTTAGAGGGTTCTTCAACGTACTGCAGCATTTCCAAAACTAGCCTTGATCCAAGAGGTGAGCCTAGTTGCCCACTAGATGGCTTTCCGCATCAAAGTGAAAAATTGTAGCAATAACCATCTTGATCATACATGGCCCAAAGTTTGTATCCATACCTTGTTGGTTTTGCACGGATAAATTGTTTGATTGGGTAATGGCCATAATACCTAACTATCATTTCATCCTGATGAAAAACGCTCCACTTTTGAAAGTTCTTACACATCAAAACCATCAAGGGTCTTGTTTTGAAACTCCTGTCATGTTTATTTGAAGCTGTTAAGCTGCGTTTTTTTTACAACTTGCACTCCTAGAACGTCTTCTTCGGACCAATAATCATTTTGACTTGGCAAAGTATGGTATCCTGAAAATAACAGAAATCCAATAAAAACTTTTGCTCGTATATTATCCTTAATTATAGTGAATGATATTTTGTTTTTTGTCTGAATCATCAAACAGAATCATCAATAACTTCTACAACACTTTTGCCACGTAAAAGTGCAGAGTGCCGAGCTGACCATCGATAAGTGCACACCCACAAGTGCACTTGTGAAACTCGCTCCTTGCGTGGAAAAAAAAAAAAACCGCTCGCAGGTCAAAGCAAAAATGAAAAATCAAAAATCAACTTGTGCTGGCGGAAGAAAAAAAAATAAATAAACGCAATAAAAAAAAAAACAATTGCAACATCAACGCGCGAGTGTAGTGAAATTCACAGTGCGGGCATCCCAACCTTCCTGCACCTGGTCATTCTGTTGTTTGCACTCGGTCACTGCCGTTGCTGTATTACCGATGGATAGCGGGCTGTGAGTATGAATTTTGTTGGTGTGCTGTTTCCTAATGTTGTAAGGACATAACACCTACAACAATTTAATTCGGTAAACCAATTTAGAATTTTTACTTCACAGCTGTGCTTAGTAATGTCGGTGTTTGTGTTTTTTGTGTTTGGCTTTCTTTATAATGACTCAGGAATTTAGAGTGGACATTGCGAATATACGCGGGCCAGTTCAACACTCCCAGATTGTGCTTTGTCTCCATCTATACTTGAGTGCGTCGAATCTTCAATGGGACGAATCTACTTTCGCACTCGTGTAGTAGCAAGAGTACTCAACATACATAAATCCGTTGGTCCAGATGGGATATCTCCCCTTCTTCTGAAGAGGTGTTCTTACACGCTAGCAAAACCACTGCATACGCTTTTTCATCGATCCTACTCTTTAGGACTCTTCCGGAGCAGATAGAAAACCGCATTTGTCCAGTTCGTCCCTAAAAAAGGCGAATCATCTTCTCTCTCCTCCTACAAAACCATTGCACTTACGCCCCTTCTTTCCAAGGTCATGGTAACGCTGATAAATCGTCAGCTCATGAAATATCTCGAAACATGAAAACTTCTCAATGACCGGCAATATGGTTTTCGTAGCAACAGGTCCACTGGTGATTTGATAGCATGTCTCACCGAAAAGTGGAACCAAAGCGTACATCAATCTGGCGAAATCAAGATAGTTGCACTTGATATTTCTAAGGCATTTAACTGAGTTTGACATCAGACTCTTTTGTCGAAAATGCGTGCATTTGAGAACGACCGACGACTCTCTTCCCCAATGGATTAGAAATTACCTTTCGGAACGTTGAATTCAAGTTGTCTTGGATGGTTTCAAGTCTGATATTCACAAAATAAATGCTGGTGTGCCCCAGGGCTCTGTTCTGTCTCCGACACTCTTTTTAATTTTCATCAAAGATCTCTTGTCTACTACTTCTAATCCAATATATTCCTTTACTGACGACAGTACTCTCTGCTTTTCATATTCGTTCCCTGACTCATGTCCCTGTTCTTCAGCTGTAGAAGCGTATTCTACAGCGTATGTTAAGCTCATTAAATTCTGATATTAACAGAATTGGGGAATTGTAGAGTAGAATTTAATGCTTCCAAAACACATTTGGAACTGTCGTTAAAGCGAAATTTAAACACCCAGGCAGTATGCATGAATGGCACTTCGTCGAAACCAAAAAACTTTCCATACTCGGTTTGTGTGTCAATGGCAACTTATTTCGGAATGACCACATATTCGATGTCGTCAAAAATGCTGCGAAATGTCTACGTTTCCTCCAGCGATGTAAGAAATACTTCAACTCCTCTGATCTGGCTTCAATATATAAGGCGTTTATCTGCCCAAAACTGGAGTACAACGCCCACATCTGGTCAGGTGCCCCTAAGAAATCTTTGCACTTGCTAGATAGGATCCAAAATCGTGCGATAAAACTCATAGGTGATACTAATATCACTCAAACAATGGACACCCTCGAACACCGACGTAATGTCTTGTGTCTCACGCTGTTTTATCGCTATTTCCGCCACCAGTACTCCACTGAAATCACCAATAGCATTCCGCCTCTTCAAACTTTTAACTGTAACACCCGTCTTGCTATGAATGCTCGTCAGTATACCCTCAAGCCCACTTTCAGACGTACTGTAAAATATCGTGATTCGTTCTTAAGCCATACAGCACGCTTATTCCCTAGCCATTATAACCTTCAAATATTTAAAACCAGCGTTCACCGGTTCCTCTCTTTCCATCCTCCCTGATTTTCCTTCGCCCGCGCTGTGTGCAAACATTTTAAGTGTACATAAATCCCTTCAACTGTTTTTACACTTTCACAATTGATTGATTAATCAGTTATATTCGGAAAGCAATAATAACAATTGGATCACTCGAAGACCAATTTACTGGAGTAGACTTC
This sequence comes from Volucella bombylans, assembly GCA_949129095.1. Lineage (NCBI taxonomy): Eukaryota > Metazoa > Arthropoda > Insecta > Diptera > Syrphidae > Volucella > Volucella bombylans. Next base: position 65,643,497 of record OX422140.1, read on the forward strand.
AATTTCTTCGCACTTCTTGGGCCTGATTGAAACATTTCATCAACTTCATAATCTGGTACATAAACCTCCACAGTACCTGGAATATCCGCTACAATTGACACTTTAATATTTTCTTCATCTGTAAGCTCGTCTACATAGGGCGGCAATGCCAATAAATCAACCTCTATTCTCTCCGACTGCAAGTATTCTACAGCTTCGTCCATGTATTTGAATGCACGATGAGACATATTGTATGTTGAACTTGAAATAGTAACGAAGAAGATGTAAACAAGTGAGGTAACGAAAAGTCCCCCCAGCGACATCGATCGAGATCAGTAATTTTTACGTATAGATACTCGTATTTACGCCAATGGTATACATATCGTAACTTTCACAACATCACTGATTAGATATTCGAAGAGTAAAATATGTGAAAAAAATTGTCTCTTACCTTATATTCACTTTATAATAAAAACTATACGAAAATCGTTTGACGAAGTGCTCCTCTCACTTTCACGGATAACCCTCTATAAAACCTTGACCACCCTAGTCCTACTTTATGCCGCTGAAGCATGGACTCTTTCGAAAGCGGTCATTTTAAGAAGAAAATTCTTCATAAGATATTCGGTCAGGCATTTGTGCATTCACGTGATTTGGAAGAGAAGATTGTACGACGAACTATACGAGCTGTATAGCGACATCGACCTAGTCAGAAAATTGAGTATAAATCGTGGTGGCTAGAACTTGTAGAGCAAATGGACACCAATGATCTAATCCGCGGAGTCTTCGAATCCAACCCGGAGGGACAACCGCAGTAGAGAACGACCTCCCCTTAGTTAGTGCGCACAAACAGAACAGAAGAACAGAATGGCGTTTGCTAATGATCGAGCTAACTAGTTGAGGCCCAGGTTCACTCCGAACCGTAGAGCCACCTAGGTAACTAAGCAAGTCAGCCTCCAGGTCTGAAAATGGAATCAAGCTAATCGGTCTCAACCTGGCAGTCAGCTAATGAAAAGAAAGTCAACCAGATTGATCACAATATCGATTCAGACCACCACCTTTTTATTGACAAGTTGTTGGACCCAAATCTCTGTCCGCCGAGTCTTTTCTTCAAGGCTTCCATCAAAGAATTAGTCTCTAGAACGTAAATTCAGGGAATATGAGTGATGAGGCAGCAATTCGTAACTCAAATTATATTTTTTCGTTGAACCGGCCAAATAAGTTGGCATAATATTCGCGTTTAAAAGCTTTTACCTTTTTAAGGTATTCGATGTGAATTGTGGCGCGTGCGTCCCAACAAAACCGTCAGCCACCGTCAGATTTTGTCAGCCGCTCATAGAAAACTGCTGCTTCGACTATTGCTGGTGAGTTATTGTGGATGCAAAAACACTCGTTCGAACTGTAGACTTGACTTAAATGAAGTCCAATCCTTGTGGCCAAACTCATACCACGCTCTCAGCTGAAGAATGAAACAAAACATCCAAGTAACATCGCAGGTCATGTATTATTCAGCATTTGCATTAGAGCATATTAAAAAATAAATATTTCATAAATAAATAAATACTTAAATTTTGATTTAGTTTTTTAGTTCTTTCTGAGTGATTTAAAATTCGTAATATTTGTAGGATTTTCGATACACTGGGCTGACTGATTTTTGAACCTCCCGGAAGTTATTCACTAGCGGAGCGCCATTCTTATCCAGCAAATTCCAGAACTTTTTCAACTGTAAGGCGTATAAGAAAAATGTTATTTCACTGTTACAAAACAAATCAATCCCTACTCACATCTTCATATGCAATCGGTACGATATCTTGGAAGACAAACCAAAACACTGATTCAGAACATGGTGGTGTTGTCAAGGATCCTGAAATAGATTTGTGTTTATAAATATGGCAATTAGAATCTTAAGAATCTTAGAATCTTTTGCTTAAACTCACCTTGATATGTGAAGAATTTATTTATATCTACATCTGGTAAGAATGAGCCCATTGTCATCTCTCCGTTCAGTTCTGTACTTGTGTTATATTTTGTAATGGAATTCAGAGCATTAAAAGTTTTAATAAGAGTGCTGTGGTGTGAACTTTCCAGATACTAAATTAAATAGAATTAAATGTTTTAAGGCCTTTCTAATTAAAATCTTGTCCTCCTTACTGGCACAGCTTTGAATAGAACCCCAAGGACCAGGAAACCGTCCGGATAGTTTCTTGCCTGCTCAACAGTGCTATACTTGGAATTCTTGTGGACAATATGCATTTCAAGGTCAAATTGCTTGCCATCTATGGTGTGCTCAGATCCCGCAGATGTCTGTGAGCCCCAATGGAAATGCAGTCCTTGAACTTCGAAATAATCATGAAAGCCACTGATTGTGACGTACGGTATATTGTTGTCCTCAGTTGTTTTGATGTCAACGTCAGCTTGAATATTTTAAATTCATTTCTCAATATTCTTATATGAGTATTAAAAGTTTTTGTAAAAATTACTATACCGGTGTAGCCATTGTTCATAATTTCAATAGGAGTAGACAGTGGTATTCCATAATTGTAGAAGTGAAGGTGAACATAATTGTGAATGTATGACTGAAAATATGTAGAAAAGATCGCTGAGTCAATTAAGTGAATTAGGAGCTTTATTATAAACGATTAATGCTTTAAGTCTTACTTGCCTAGACTACTTGTACATATGTATAAATAAATTTATCGATATCAAGCAAACAGACACATACTCCTGTGCTTAGTTTTTCTAAATTATTTGCGAATATACATATGCATAACATTAATCCATCTTTGTGGAAGTTCTTCATTCCGCTGAGACTTTTGAAATTACACCAATAATTCAGTTAGCATCTGTGAATGGCTATGATCCCATGGCGTCACTGGATATCTCCTTAAATATGTATATAATGTCTCTTTAATGAGTGCGCCAAACTAATCCCTATCAGGGTGCATGGATGACGTTTGACGACTTACTAAGCCATGGTTTAGGCCAACGTTTAAGGTCATGTCAAGTGATTGCTTTACTCCTTCGTGGTAGCTCCTACATTTTAATTGAAAGTGCGAAAAACTACAATACATAAAATCTGCATGTTCTTTTGATCCTCTTTCAGTCCTACTTTGAACCAGCTCAGTCAGGGAGGATGAAAGCGAAAGAAATCAAACTGTGTTAACAACAGGACTCATAACCTCTTACTGACGTACTGATACCTGTTTAGCCGGTAAACTTTACGTCCATAAAGCCCCTAGTCTTCCAGTTCAATATTAATCGTCGGGTTAAGACCACACCATGGTAGTTTAAAAAAAAAAACCAAAAGCTTCGGAAACAAATGATATCACTGTTCACAAGCCATATTACTCAGAATGACAAACGATTTTCGGTAGTGCATGTGGAATGTTAGGTCTCTTAACAAATCACGTACAGCCGAACAATTTGCGAAGATCCTTATTTTTAATAAAAAAAATAAAAAATTAAATTAACACTCAGGTGGGTATTATTACACTTAAAATGCTTGAGCACGTGTTAAGTTTTTTAGGAAAATGGGACAGAGAGAGATAGGAAGATGGATCCAGTTTAATCGAATTCGCTTCGGGATGTGATTCGGGGTTCCCACATCTCGATTTTAAGGAAGTTTGACGTCCTGCTGCAATTGCAGGAAACCGGCAGGGCCTTTTTGTTGATCAAGTAATCTTCTGACCGAAAGTTTAAAGAGCTGCTCTGCAAAGGATGATTAGAAGGACTACGAACAAAATTGAAAAGACAAACACTCGCTTTACAGAAGGAGAAAAAGTTTGAATATATTGCAATCGACGCAAGACAAAACTCTAGTATTTTGGATGCCCCAACGTTCTGCGGAGCCAACATCGAGCCTGATCACTATCTTGTGATAGATAAGGTGCGAATGTGAATATCCCAGACTACAATAGCCAGAGAATTATTATGAAGAAATTCGATATTGAACGGCTAATACCCCAACTTTCTAGAAGTCCTATTATGACCAAGAGTGCCAGCAAGCGTGCGCCAAGAAACAAAAGGCGTTCAATGCAGCGCTGTAGACGGAAGGAACATTGACTTCTCAGAAAGCAGCAGGAAAGCGCTCGATCGACGCCATGGAGAAGGGCTTCTGATGCTTAAGAACGGTGACCCTTTAACCAATGTATATGCCCTCGGTAAGAAAAGACACGCGACACTACTGTCTAAGATATACCATAATAGCAAACTATAACTTTTAGGTTGTAACAGATTTTGTCTAAATACAAACAGCGACACAACCACTATGCACCATAGACCAAGTGAAGAATCGCTCTTGGCAATCACAGTTTCTTAGGATTAAGAAGACAACTGAGAAATAATCTTAAGTCTCCCTCATGGACAACGAAGAAAATTTCGTGTAAAACTGAGACGCTTATCGTGAATATGAAGCGGAAGCATGGACTTAATCTTAAATGGACGAAAATGTTTCAGTTGTTTCGATAGAAAAGTTTTCCAAATTTTCAGTCTCCTCTGCATGAGAGGCATAGCAACGAACTGTATGGGGAATATGGTCATTGTTTCTGACGACTTTGACATATTTAGTGAATGAAAAAAATCGCTGCTGCCCGGGTTATGTTAGAATTCATTCCGTGGGGACGACGCGATGTAAGATGTAATTTAAATTAAATATCAAAATAGGAAATACCCTTGAGTATGCACAGCCTGAACGATATCCAGAAAAGAACACATTGTGATTGACTTCGTAAGTGGACGTCGCTCAAGTATTCGTTTCCCACTTACTACACAAAAATCTGTACTTTTCGAGGTGCCAATATTGAATCGAACTTGGACTTTCTCACATACTTCTTCGAGGCAGCAGAAAGATGTTACGGTACTGATATCTATTGATATCCGAAGACTACGAAAATTAGCGCCTACCCTGCCAAAACGAAGTGAAGATAACAACATTCGTGCTCAAAGCTCACAAATCCACCGATAACTTAACCGCCAAGCCTTCCAAAGCTGGTGATAATGATCTGCAGAGGAGCAAGTGGAAGGTTATTTGTGAAAGTTGGTCGGGGAAGTGCATATCCGATGCACATCCTCATTTGCCCGGTCCTAAAGAAAGAAGGTTTGTTGAGCTGCGCCAAGTTCTATAAGCATAGCAAACATCTGTCGTATGAACGTCTAAGGCTGATTGATAAGAAACTATCAGGCCACTTCGATCCGTCATCGGCCGACTTAACCGGTAGAAATCAGGATATTGGTGGAGCGTTGGAGCAGAATCATCAAAGAAAGGTGTAGCAGACAATGAAATCAAAACAAAATATGTACTTGTTAGCTACAATCGAAAAGGGAGAACCAAAACCGATGCCTTAAAGAAAGTAATGGCATACTTTTCAGAGTGGATGTAGAGCGTAGCGTAAAGTTATCTGCTTTGGCTGTGTTCGCAACCCTGACAACAAAAGGCATTTCCATTATCTACAATGGCACCATGCCGGCGGCGAACAACACATCATATCACCAACCAACGGAGCCAAACACCGCACACAGAAGGAGCCAGACGAGAGCCGTCTACGAGCGGAGTGCATCAAGAGCTACCGAGTATACAGTCCACTTACATACTCGTATGTATACTCGTATACATATATGCAATTAATATTGTGCGTTTTAAATAAAGACAATTTCCTTTCTTTAATAAATAACTTACGTGTTTGTTTGTATTATTCAATACGAGTTAGGCGTACCCTAACAGGCTGAGAACAAGGACAAGAAGGTAGAAAGAGAATTTGTACTGCGACATGGACCTGGTTAAAAGGCTTCTGCGAATAATATGGCTGGTTCAAGGAATATGAACTTAAGTGCTTGAGCCCGAAGGATCTTCGAATCAAGTCTGGTTGAACGAGACAGCTCAAAAATACTCTATCTAAGGTAACGCTCACAGGTAGAGCTCGTCAGAATTGTCAACGATCGAACTGGCTAGAGAGGTATGCTAATTGAGATTTAGGACTTTTCGCGCTGATTGTGTTTTAATTCTTATCTGATATAATGATATCAAAATCTGAGCAGGATAATTGATATAGGATGCAGAACAGGTGTATTTTTGGAAGACGGTACTCAGTCTTAGGAAAACTAAGACATGGAAATGTGCGCTGTTCTCATGTCAATGAACTACGAGTATATTGTGTCGGAAGATGCAAAGTATTTCTGTCTGTAGCAACAGCCGAGCTACACTTAAGACCTTGTTCGCCACTTCTAATCCAGTTCGATAATGCGACGTAACAATGGGATCGCCGATGATCTTTCAAGGTCCGATTCAGAGGAGGGCTTGCTATGTTAGGACTACCTGCGTCCTTGGTTGACATTTTGACAGTTGACAGTTTGGTTTCTTGTGAACATAATTACTCGTACATATGACTTAACTCTACAGAATGCTGGCGGAACAATGGAATTTTTCGTCAAATTCAAACACTATACGTTTAGGAAAGTCAGTCGTGGTTCGTTCGACATTTTTCTTGATTTAATTCTGCTGGACTGGACTTGTAAGTAGCCATGCGACAATGGGAAAAGGCCACTAATTGGGGAAAAATCATATTCAAGCACTTTAGCAACTAAGATGAGCCTGTGGCGCACTAACATCTACCCGAAGTCTATGTGGCTAACCTGTTCTCACGTCCGGAGACTAAAGATGGGGCAAAATAAAAGTTGAATACACAGTTCAGCCCCACACGGATGAAAGTACAATAATGCGGAAGTACAACATCATGGAAGTGAACGCTCCCGTCGGGAACTTATTTTATATAGCGGATAAGGGATCCTGAGACGAATAGTAATATTCGTTTCAGAGCTCGACGTATTCCTGGGCGAGGAATATAACATGAAACCAAGTGGCGAAAGGTCAGAAACCGGGCTCGCAACTTGAACTTCCAAACGAAAGCCTACAAAATTGAACGGAGTGTCGGAGACAGAACCGCACTCTAGGGTTAACCAATTATTTATTGAAGATCATACTTGAAACCACCCGTAAAGGTAATTTCGAATCTTATTTTTTTTTTGTTGTGTCGGAACAGAGCACTCCTTATTCCTTTTAATTAAATTTCTCAGTCTTCGAAAAAAGGCGAGTAAGTGCTTCAGTGATAAAGTGTCATGTCAACGCCGAGTACCTGCAGTCGAAAGCGATCATTAGCCGGACATTCAGAAGAGGTAGTGATCCGCGAAGTCACCATCATTTTCACAGCATCGCAAGATGTTTTAGTGTGTTTTGCAACAGTGTAAGTAACGGTGAGAGACAGTAAGAAGCTCGCTGACTCTTAGAGACATAGGGTGGCATTCCTTTGGTCTGTCGGCAATCCGGAGGTCTTCATTGATCTTGATGTCCCATTTGTCAGGTGCAACTATCATTCTTTTGATAGATGCCGGAAAGATACCACTGAGAAAATTAATATGTCCCAGTGAACTTCCGACTTGCATAAATGTGGGCGGATACATGGTAGAATCTGGAGGTATTGAGCAGATGGAATAAAATTTGGAATAGACGGTGGGCAGAATTAGTCATATTTTGGATGAAAGACCAACAATTTCTACTATTTTTTGGGCACTGTATTAATTTTTACCTCAAATTTTATGCACACATTTATAAAGGATGTATGTTTTAGAGGTTTGGTTTTTAAACTGGCAACACTATTTCTATAGATTGTCAATTTGACAGTTTAAAGTTGATTTGTGGTTAGTACGTTTTGCCATTTTACGATGAATAGATTAAAGCCAGAACAACGCGTGACCATTATACGAGTCGTAGGTTCGGTGAATAAACCAGAGACGTCGGATGATTTGGATGTCAACATTCGACGTGTTATTGCTGATATACGGCCTCGGTCGCTCGATAAAGTTGTCGAAAATTGGACTTCACAATTGCGCTTCATTCTAGCTGGCCTTGGCGCGCATATGCCCGATATCATATTTAAGCACTAATGGTATAAAATTATCTATTAAATACAGCTAATACGATAGACATTAACATTAGCTGTATTGCGGCTAATGGAAGGGTTGTAAATGCGAGGAACGTAATTGAATAGGCCATCTTCCTGACAAAATTGTTGTGATAATATACATAGATAAAGTTGGTGGATTTTCTTTTAATTTGAACATCTATCATTTCTAATTTTTACGAACGGCAATCAAGTGAAATACATACATACAAGACAATAAACACGCACGACTATGCATAATGAAGTTACACTGCTGTGCGGCTGTTGCAACAAAGTTCAAATGTGAGACTACTATGCATTGACATCACCATAAATCAGTTAATTTAAATTTTATCGCTGTTGTATTATATATTATATAACTTTTTTGTTACAATATTTATCGAATTGAAATAGGAGAGACCTATTTCGGAAACTTTATCTGTTACTCTCTCGTGGAACTTTTCCTGAACGAGTACTTTTACTTTTGTCTCTGATGGGGTCATTCTTATTGTTATAATAAATTATTTAACTTACTCTCTTCGTACTGAGTGCTATTGGTGATTGTTGATATCCACCACACTCAGGGTGAATCGATGGCCATAAATATGTGTTCTGATAGTTCCAGTCTCCTGAAAGTGAGCACAATCATCACAATTTCGAAATTGAAAACGTTAACATATTTTAATGTAACCACTCAAAGCACTCACGACCGCTGTTACATGTTAATTCACTTTTAACTGACTTTCAAGTTAACGGTAATAATAATAATTACCTGTAAACGATAATAATAAGAACCAACTCCTCAGTAAGCCCGACTTGTTAGAATATTGCATTTTGTATGACTTGGATCAATATTGACTTATCTTAAAGAAAAACTAAATTTAAATGAGCTGACATGTGTCTTCTTTGTCCGGTTTTGTATGAATCATTATCTGATGTTGCGATTGTGATCGTCTTCATATAAACTAGGCCGCGAATGATTATAATTATGATTATTTAAATTTTTCGATTCATTTGTAGATTTGGACTTTCTTCGATGATTTCAATGCTCTATGCTACGAAGGTAGACAAGATTGAAAAGCAATTTTTGTTGCACCTCTACCCAGACCAGCCAGGTATTTTTATTCGATAGACGATTGTATGGCATTAATGACGAGAAATGGTATCGCGTATGTGACCCCCACTGGAGTATCTCAGGAACTGCATATTGGAGCTCAAATTTTCGATTACTTTTTCCACCATTCCAGAGCTGGATCTTTGTTGTTGGTACAGGAAATAATCTAGCGGCGTTAAAATACACAATCTTGGAGACCAGAACACAGGTACATTTCTGGAGATAATGTTGCCATTGAACCTTCCTTCGATGGTTTCGCCGGCAGTATGGCACCATATTGACCATTCTGTTGAACCCAAAAAATCTTTGATCACGGCCCTGTACCGAGCGCCACTGATGGTGAGATCTCGATTTTCTTCATTTTTGGAGAAGTACGGCCTCATGATGCAAATTCGACAATTTTGCTTCGCCACTGAGACAGAAGTGATTACCATGACTGAACAAAATCTGGTGGTAAAAAAGTGGATCGGCTGCCAACTGTTCTAGAGCCCAATCACCAGCAGTTGAGTCCTGTAAGCGTGTTAACCAAGCTCCTTGCAAAAAATCTTCCACCACGTCGATGGACACAGTCTAACTTTTTGCGCACGGTAGCGAATCAATGAACTATGATCTCTCTCAGCACTGGTCTCAATGGCGGCGCCGATATTTTTACCTATGCACACTCTGCACATTCTTGTCAGCGGCTTTCAATTGTTTTGCGAAATTGGTCGATTATGTTGACTGTAAAACTAGTGTAGCGCTCTTCAACTCCATAACCGCATAAAGGTTGACAGGTAGAATAGTCTTGTTAAAAAAGCGTAGATCTGCTTATCACCGTAGCAATCTCCTTGTCTTGCTAAAAGCTAACTTACGTAGGCAAAAAGCCGAGAGTGCTTTTGAGGTTTTCAACCCGATTTATTTAGGGAAAGGAGACTTGCTATGGATGGCACCCAGATCATAAGCTTCTTTGTAGAAAATGCTAGTGATGCCTTTTAGCACTAGGTGAGAGGAACCAGTTATTTCTTTTTGTAAAGAGAGAAACCTTACACTACTAACTTGTATCGTAATATTGTTAATATATGAGACGGACACCGCAGTATTAGCAAACTCTATTATCAATCAATCCACAAAACTAGTCAGTCCTCTACGACGCTGTGTCTAGTGGCTGAATTGCATATGCCGTCAATTATTGCATTGTTGAGAGGACTTTCAAATTCGATGAAATGGCCCAATATATCCTGCTTTTTGTCAATTCTGTCCACAAGTTTCGAAGTATGGTCGCACAAGATCTTCCTCTTTGGAACGACTCGGCCACACATGTCGGCCGAAACGGCCGCTATTTCGCGTTTAATGTTGGCTCTGAGCTCTTCCAACGTCGTCGACGTGTTGGCATAAACCAATGACTTAACGTAGCCCCACAGAAAATAGTCAAGCGGCGTTAAATTGCTCGAACGAGGCGGCCAATCGACTGGCCCATTTCTTGAGATAACACACTCATGATACTTACTCTTCAATAAATCGATTGTAGCATGTGCTCTGTGGCTTGTGGCACCATCCTGTTGAAACCACATGTCGTCCAAGTCCATATCTTCCAATTCGGGCCAAAAATAATCGGTGATCATGGCGCGATAACGCTGACCATTCACAGTAACGTGACGATCGTTATAGTCGACGAAAAAATATGGCCCAATAACGCCGCCGGCATGCAAACCGGACCAAACAGTTATTTTTTGTGGATGAAGTGGTGATTCATGAAGCACATGTGGATTTTCACCCGACCATTGAGCCAAAAATGAGCTTCGTCACTGAAGATGATTTTGCGATGAAATTCATCATCTTGGCGCATCTTCTCCAGAACCCAATCGGAGAACGTACGTTGCTTCAAATGGTCCATCGGCTTCAATTCTTGAGTCAGCTTGATCTTGTATGGGTGTAAACCAAGATTCTTACGCAAAATACGCCATAATATGGTCTGAGCGATGCTTAATTCTTGAGAACGCTGTGGAAGTGACTGATTTGGATTGTTTGTTACGGACGCCTGAACGGCAGCGATATTTTCGACACTTCGACCAACCCGTTGTCTCACTGATACGGCAACATCACACAACGAATATGTAGACTCAAATTTTTGCACTAAACTTGTTATTGCCTGTCTACTAGGGCAAGAATTACGACCGAAAATTGGAGTTAACGCTCTTAAAGTTGCAGTCACCGACTCCGAATTTCGGTAGAAAATTTTTATAATTTGCAGACGTTGCTCGTTCGTGTACTTTACCATGATGAAAATGTTGAGTTTATTGAATAAATTGACAGTGATAGTTAGATGATTAGTGAAAGAGTGCGTTCACAAATTAAATTCAAAGTTGTCAAGTCCCTATTGGAAAACCCTCTATGATGTTTATGAAGTCAGATGAAAGAGCATTACCTTGTCTTAAAGCTGTTTACACATCAAATGTCTCGGTTAAGTCGTTACCAACCTTAAAGGACACTTATACCTCTATAGTTGGCGCATTTGTGGACGTCTCCATTTTTTTGAATCGAAAATAGGGTGCTGAGATTCCATTCAGCGGGTATACACTCTTCTGACCAGATCTGAAAAACGACTTGGTGTATGCTCTCATCGAAGTCATTCCCAACAGCTTTGAATACCTCGGCATGTTTTTTGTTGGATTTCAGCTTAGGTATTACTACATTTTGGCTATCATCGTCAAGGTTGAATGGTCTATTCTGGAACGTTGGGCATCTTCGCCGTTATATTTTCTTCTCAGCATTTGACTCTACTACAAAGTTACCGTCTTCATCTCTACAGGTTCTGTATGGGTCTTCTTGCCGGGACACGTTCTTTTACCTGTTGGTAATACGAGTACTTTCGTACGTTATTCCTGTAGTATTCCCAATATCTTCAACCACGCGCTTCTCCTGCTGTTTTTTTTTTCTTCTGCTGGAGAAGCCGTTGTTCTTCCTGTCTCTTCTGCTCGCAGAGCTTACAAGCATCTCTCGTCCTTCGTTTCAGCGCCGCTTTGTACGCTTCTTATTTAGCTGCATATGCTTGGTTGCATTCTTCATCAAACCAGGGATTTCTTGGTGATGTTAGGGTGAAACTCAGCGTATCAGTTGCGGCGCCTCTGATGGCCAACGTTGCCACCGGTCCTCGGTACTTGTTGATGGCCGCAGAGGAGTTGTTGAGAGATATCAGGACACCCGTTCGGAAAGGATTTTGGTACCCTTTTGCAATTGCGGCTTTTCAGCGTTAGATGTTCTCCCAGTAGTTCTGATTTGTTGTTGCGCTTCGAAAATCCGCATTGATCTGAGTGAATGTTGGCTGCCTAGAGGGCTTGGATGTCCAGAATACTGGAGGCAGGTTTTACGTCGATCGTATCATAATCCGGAAACCACCATAATCTTTGTGTAAATATATTGAGGTGATTTTACCAACAGTCCTACCGCAGCAGTCGTGTTTTCTACCGTGGCGTGAAGATCGCATAGTATGATGCCCACGTCATACTTCGGCGCTGTCGTGCTTGTCTTCCGTAGAGGCACATGTTAGCGAATTTAGCCTTGATGTGGATTGTCATAAGACGCCCGGTCACGTATGGGAATCTCAAAACTTTTTGCTTAAAAATGCCGTATATGGAAATTTTTTATGAACTCTTTGACAGAACATACATACTCGTATGCTCAATGTCCCTTGCTTGACAGCCCCTGCGAAAACGGATTCTGGCTTCGGCGCAAAATCTCATCATTACAAGGACGCTAGAAATATTATTGTCTTCTGATCAATCTACCACCAATCACAGTGATCATATTGCGATCGGCTATAGTTTTCCAGTATCTTGTCCCGGAACGCAGCTTGTCGCATCCGTTAAGCTAGGTTTTGTCCGATCACTATTGTGGAAGACCTGGTTTGACGATTAATGCAAAGAAACGAAAAGCATAAAGAGTGCTGTTGCAATAGAGAACTCGAAAACTTACAACTGCGTTTTTATTGAAGGGGCATATGGACCCATTGGCAAGCCTGCCAAACTTGTCCAAATGGGATATTACACACTGCTCCATAAAATTCAATAGCGCCACCATCATTTTTATGTCAAAAAGTATATGCAGTCGACAGGAAAGTACATTCAACACTACTAGCTCAGATAGCACGCCATATCAACTACGCCATATTAACTTTTAGGTAGTGAAAGACTTTGTCCACCTGGCCACTTTGCAAAGATATGGTGCAGAACCGCTTTTGCGATTCGCTGATTCATTCGACTAAGAAGGCATAAGAGAAATTAGTCCGTGTCACAAACAGCAAAATGAGCACTACATACGAATCCTATTGTATGGCGCAGAAGCCTGAACGAGTAAAGCGAATGAAAATGCTCTTGGTTGCTTCGAAAGAAAAGTTGTTCGAGTAATTTTTGGTCCTTTTTGCAAAAACTGAATTTGGAGAAGCAGATGTTACAATGAACTGTGTGGGCTATGCAGCCATATTGACCTGGTCAGAATGGATGGAATTCATCTATTTCAATGGTTTGGACATGTGAGCGAATAACACCACCGGGAAATAATTTGCACAAGATCGCCCTAATTGGAGAGAGCTTTTGGTTATGTCCTGCATCCACCCAGATGTGCAATACCAGATATAGCAATGTAAGTTTTCTAAGCTGTACAGTTTCTGTATAGCTCTTGTTTTCTGGTCATTATAGTCTGCAAACATTCAAAACCAATTTAAATCATTATCTTACTTTCGTGGTATTTAAAGGGTGTGCCTTGCAATTTGTTTTAATTAAAAATTGTAAAAAAAATAAGAAATTCATATTTACAATACATATATTCGCATTACTATTAGTTCTGGAAAATACAAATTGATATGTACGTATATCATACTCTGGTGTATTGTCCATCAAAACTTTTTGCTTTTTTGGCAATGGCAACAAGCAATTTTAGGGTTCCATTTCCCGAGATACACTGCACGTCAAAAGTTTGTGCCCACGCTAGACAACTGCCTGCACTCATACATGGAGATTGAATTTTATGAATTACATTTGGGTTTTTTATCTAAACTCTCTTTCACTTTGAAGTCATAAGAATTTATTTGAGATTCTTCACGTCTTGTGTAAATCACACCTTAAAAATGGAAAAAGGCCCGGAAACCACAATCGAGAAACGATCTGCAAACATAGCCCTTCTTAAAGAATGCAAATCGCAGCGGGAAGCTGCTTCGCAATTGAAGATATCGAAGTGCTACCTAACACTTGGCCAGCAGTGTAGATTTTAGAAACTACATATTAAGAATCCCACTCAATTGCTTGTCACTATACTACTCATCATACAAATTGTAATTTGGAATTAAATCAGTGACCAAGTTATAGAATTAAATATAGATTTTAGTTACTGCGAATACATTTAAGGAACAAAGAGAACTAAAAGTGTCTAATTTGGTTAATCCAAAATTTATTTAATCGTGCCAAAGCGGAGATTAGGACATCTACGATTAGGATATGTAAAATGTAAAATATAAAATTACCAAATTTAGACAGTAAGAACGGTCTAGACTTGTTTGTTTTGTGAAAGTAACAAATTGGGATTTAGTCTAATTTATAGTTATTACTCGTTCAACAGAAATTTGAATTTTATTTTCATTAGAATACCCTACCTCAAAATACAAGGAATATCTTTGTATTGCTGATGATAGAGCTGACATAAAAGCAGAAAAGTTTGTTTAAAGTGAAGATACGGTGTTGTGCACTTGCCCTGGCTTATAAGTGATGCATTTTTTGAATTGTAGGATCTTAACAAATGCAGTTTGAGGTATCAACGTGGTTTGCCATGAGCCTCAACAAACATTTATATATTTGAACATTAACATTAACTGGCCACGTTAAATGTTTTTTACTACTTGTGTGTAGTTGCTAATGAAAATTGTTTTTATGTGGAGGCACTACCGCATCGCGGTGCCTGCAGGAAATCTCAAATCAAAAAATGCATCCACAGACATGTGGAGTTAAACACCCGAGCTTGCGGAAGCACATACCACAGGACTTTATGAAGACATTTCAGGCATTTCTCTTTCAAAAAATCTGAGAGAATGTGAATAAGCAGAAGAGATGCGAATAACATTTATTATGTGAAAAAGCCGAAAACCTCTAAAGGGCCCACAGATAGCCGAAAAATAAACTTTATGCTGGACTGATTTAAGGCAAATTGCCATTCATGAGATGACCCCGAAAAATGATGATGAAAACCAGCCATATTTGCTTTTGCTTTGCATAAACAAACGAGAAATTATTTGTCGTTAAAGACGAAAAGCCCTAAATACCTGACATTCAAACGCCATGCCCATGGAGTCGATAGTGTCAGAAAGGTTTCTAGGAAAGATACAAACAAATGGTATGCAAAGAAATTCACTAAGATATCTTTGAATCAAGCAATTTTCAACCGCCATCAGGAATTGAAGCAAGAAATACTGGTAGTGCTCTAAAGATTGGGGCCTTCCGGCGGACAATCTTCATCGACTCTAGCCGTGATCTAATATTACCCAAGCTAAGATTGGGGATATCCCAAACACGCAATTTGTAGTGTAATACCCAGATCTGAACGGATGGGATGGGATTCAATACCGTGCAACGGAACCTGCACTTGATATTTACATATGTCTCTGGATTGACCTTGTTTCATCATAATTCTATACTACCAGTAGCATTCCGTGATTACAAACCTTAACATCCTTCTCGCTAGGGTAAATGTTTATCGTTTTATCCTGAAATTCTATGACAGTAGGTAGTCTACAATTTTCTTAGACTCCTATATGAGGACGATGTTATATTTGGTCTCGTTCTCTAGAGCCTGTGAGATTAGCTGCTTTAAGAGCTCTGGAAAGGCTCTACAACTGGACCCATGAGTGTGGTTTGCATGTCAAGCCAAAAAAAGTCATATTGTTTGGAATCCCATTTCTTTTCGGGAATTCAAACAGTTTTTGCCAAAACAGGGAAGGTCTCTAAGAAGGATTCTGCATAGTTCACAGAGTCCAATCAGCTAAATGTAAGAACTTATTACATGGCGCCATGGTCTCAGTCCTAACTCGATAAACCTCTCCAGTTAGCGCGGTCTTTGCCAATTTCTTAGAGCTGCGCACCTCAAAATAATTGAGGTTGAGGATTCCTCTTCTAATTGTACGAGCAACCTAAGCAGCACTGGGATGATTAGGTTCTGAATGTCACAGCACTGGTAGCGGCCGACCAAATCATTGATAAAAGGTTTCAGGGTTTCACATAACACGGCAGACAAAAACTTGTAAACGTTGATGTTAAAGAGACTGGGGTCTCCTTTTTTGTGGCTCCGATGCTGAGGTTTCATTCACCATGCATACTTTTTTTCTGACCAAATCTTGGAATTGAGTGGCGTATGCCTTTTGCTAAGTTATCTTCTGATGTGATAACTACTTTGCCAGGTAGGTCATCCATTTCCGAAGCCTTATTTTACTTAGTAAGTTTAGATATTGTTCTCTCTACTTCATTTTGATCGTACAGGTAGAAAGCTTTGCTTTGCCCGATAGTTGTTTGACAGTCTGCAGAAGTTTTTTTTTCATATGTTCAGCCCCGACTGTGAATCTACTCGAACTACTTAATTTCTATCCTCATCCGTTGGCTAAAAATTCCAAGCGTTGCTCTTTAAAAATCCCTCGCATACTTCTCATCCCCATCCTCTTCCATTTCCTTATTTCTCTCTTGATCGTAGAGGGAACGAATCTTTCGCGTCCTCTATAATATGGAATGCCGCTTCATATGCGAGTCATACAAGAATTTTGTGAGGATGACCAATGAAGCCGAGCCCAGCAGTCGTGGAATTTCTGTGGGCTTTCTTACATCGATGACACTGATCTTTAGCACTTAATGTAGACTGTATATGGCTTGTCATGCAGCCGTTCAACGTTAGATCTCGTCAAAGTATTTCTGCTTTATTGTAGCGTTTAAGATGTACCAACTATGAGTGTAACACACAGTTACATCGATCGTGACTTGATCAATTGGTAGACGTATTAGAATTTAAATAAGAATTACTTGTTGATTTGACGAGTGGTGCTTAATGACTGACTATCTCATTCTATTAATACTTGCATGACAACAGTTAACAACAGGTGGCATACGATATGATATGTCTTGTTCACACTATCTATAACATCTCCCTTTCACGGTGAATTTAATATTATGTCATTTTTATGCACAAATTTATATTACATCAAAATTTTAATTAAATGTGTATAATACGAGTATGTGAAGGGGTCAGAGCACAAGGGGTCTAACTAACAGTAGCACAGTTGTTAGGAATCCTTGTTTAACTTCAAACTACTAAATGATGAGTAGTATAGTTATCCTTTTTCCCGATAGATTTCACTACCAATCAAGCCTACACTTGTTTTCTTTCTGCACCAAAGAAATAATGTCATTCATGTAGTCATTTACGCACTTATCTGCATTTTTATAAAATTTGCACTTGCACCTTTTGTGCTCTGACTCCCTCATATATAATATATACAGCGACGGAATGTAAACGTTGAATAACTTTGACATTTATCAACCGGTTGACTTGAGTAGACATGTTTTTGAAACGTCAATTCAGTACAATTTTAACCATGAATTGCTTCACACCAAAATCACGCGCCAAAATAGTGACGCTGTACATAAGTCATTCAGTTGTGTTAACTCACCGTGCACGTCGTCAAAAATATCGTGGCCAACAAGCACCGTCTGACAACACACTATTCGTCGTTTGGTGTTGAATGGTTGACACTGAACCTGATTTCTGAAAGCAAATTTTGATGACCTACGAGGCCCATTTCACACTCTCTGGCGCCATTATTAAGCAAAAGTGCCACATTTGGGGAACGGAGAATCCACATATGTTAAGATCCATGAAACACCATCGCATGACCAAAAAGTGACTGTTTGGGCCATTTTTCTTCAGAGAAGGCGAAACAGTCGATGGGAATCGATATCGATGGATGGTGGCTCATTATGTCTGCCCACAAATGTGTGAAAAAGATCTGGACGGTTACTGGTTTCAAAAATACGGCGCGCCATACCACACTGCAAATCAAACAATGCAGTTTCTGCAACGAAAATTCCACGGACGTGTGCTGTCAAAAAATGGCAATATTGACTGGCCACCCAGATCTCCAGATTTGACTCCTCCGGACTTCTTTTTGTGAGACTTGCCCATTTGTCCATTTTTCGTGCCCATTTTGCTTTGGCCAAATAAATGTTTAAGTTAGTCAATATTCATATACCGACATAAAAGATGGCGCACCCATTATAATATACAATATGTATATAAATTTAAGAAATGTTTTTACATTTTCACAATTCATTGCAAACAAAATTTTTTTTTTTTTTTTATTCTTTTTGATTTAAACAAGTGTTTCCAAATTTTTATTTTTGCTTTCGTTGTTTCCATTACTAATTCCTACACTTTTAATTTGAAATGTTTGAATAAATCCACAACACCTGATTCGTACCGGCTTAAAGACCTCGAACTAGAAGTTGATTTTTCCACAACTTCCTACGCTAAATAATGACAACAACATTCCGCATTTTATCGTTGTAACTGGAATAGAGGAGGCAGGTGAGATCCCTCTCACTCTCTCCTTCTATAATCCAATCAGAATCAACCGAGGCGTATTTCTTTGATATATGCTCATCAAAGGATATCCTTGAGGTGAATATCAGAGATCAGGCGATCTCCTTCTTAGCGTACTTAATTTAACTACTGCTGATAAATTCTTGAAAGCTTCCAAAACAGAATGCTGTCTGTTGTCGTTAAAGCGAAATTGAAATACCTAGCCATTATCCATTTCCATTCTCGGTATGTGTGTCAGTGACAACTTACGTTGGAATGACCACATATTCGATATCGCCAGTAATGCTCCGAAATGTCTAGGTTTCCTTAAGCGATGTAAGAAATACTTCAATCCCTCTGATCAGGCTTCAATATGTAAACCAGAATTGATATACAATGCTCACATCTGGTCAGGTGCTCCTAAGAACTCTCCTTACCTGTTAGATAAGATTCAAAAGCGTGAGATAAAAGTTATAGGTAATGCTAATACAGTACTACACAGTTAATTGACACCCTTGTACACCAACGTAATGTCTCCTGCCTTACCGCGTGTTTTTTGCCATTAGCATTCCGCCCCTTCAAACCTTCAACCGTAATATCCGTCCCGCTATAAATGCTCATTATTTCATCAATCCAATTTGCGGCCATACTTTGAAATATTGTGACTCTTTCCTAAGCACTTCAACTCGCTTATGGAAAGCCCTGACGAACTCTCTCCTAGTCATTATAATCTTCAAACATTTAAAACCAACGCACATCGATATCTCTCTTCCTTTCCTTCCTAATTTTCCTTTGCCCGCGCTGTGTGTAAACATTTTAAAGGTACTCAAAATCCCTTAAGGGGCGCAGATTATGAAAAAAAAAAAACTCCAAATAGCTCGATAAGTTTTTCAAGGATTTCGTAATTTTCATCGGCTGAGACTTTCAGAATCTCTTCCAGTTCTCACGACCAGAGCGAGATTTGTCAACAGTTGACATTTTGTCTCCTTTGAAACGGGGAAACTATTCCTGAGTTCTCCCAATAACATCATCCTTATAGCTTATTTATAGCAGTTCAACAGTTTCTGTTCATGAGAATCAGTTATTGCAAAAACGACGACCACACAAAAGAACTCTCTCTAAAATTGCACAAAATCCGAAAATAACCTAACCAAATTGCCGATAACGCTTGGCTTACTGACTCGGGAATTTTAGCTCTACATATATGCTCCTAGCGGCAGAACGCGATTCTACATGAATCGCGCCCACCACAGCATCAGTTCGCTTTGTTTTAGGTTTTAGGCTCCGAGTCATACAAATAAGAACACATTAGCAAACCCTTGACTTCACTAAAGAGGTCACACAAACGGCGCAGTAGCAATATACATACTCGTAGATGCGTAAATCTAATTATATGCGCTGCATATTTCAAGGGTTAATAAAACAACCTCGCTTTTGTGCGCTCGAGTTGACCTCACCAACTTGATGGAAACATATGCAGACGGTAAATTCAAGATTGTGCAAAATGGTGAGAGATATTTGTTGAGGCCAAAATCCACTCAGACCAATGACAGATTTCTAAGTCTGCGGATAGTTGTACGAGTATTGAAGTAGAATATTCGAAAATCCTCGAAACATCATTTAAGTTACGTTTTAAGTACTTAGTCACACAATTTCTTTAAATATACGAGTACCTGTATTAAACTGTTAACGCCTAATGGACTTGCATATAAGTTTGGGTGTGATACAAACTATTGTATCTTTTCTATAATTTCACCACTCAAGAGTATGCAATATTTATTTTTTTCAGATAAATGGTACACCACTGTTATTTGAATGTTCAAAATTCGCCTTCAACATAACATGTACTGTAAAGTTTGCATCTTGTTTCTAAAAGACTTTGCTAAGCAATCCGCAGATTAAAACGAGTACGAGTAGTGTCACATAATTATAAGCAACATTTGTGTTTAATTTCAAAACTTTTGTTAATTTTTGAAATAATAAAATGAATTTTAATTTAAAGAAAAACAATTTAACTCACATAAAACGAATTAAGGGCAAGTGGTGACTGACGATAGCCAGCGCATTCTGGGTATTTCAACGGCCACAATTCCTTCTCTCTGTGACTCCAATCGCCTAGAAAATCTATGCAGTTAGTACGTCTTACACTTGTTTATGAGTTTTTATAAATTTGCAAATTTTCACTCTCTTTTCACAACAAATTTCAAATTTCAAGATAAAATATAAACCAACTACCTGAGAATGGTAGTATCAAGAAAAGTCGACTAAGGACACTGATCGGAACTGGAACTGAAACAGCCATGACGACTTTCGAGATTAGACAACGGCTGGTCTAGTCTCTTGGAAATACAAATTACGTTTGAAGGATTTTTGAAAGTTCACTAAAACAAAAAGATTCATTTCATGCAAGTATTATATTTATAAGCATAGAAATGTATATTATTTACTTCATAGTATCTTGCTAAACTTGCCCCCAGTTCAATTTTATTTATGAATTCGGCTTTATGCTTGCTTTCTAAAACCACAAACGACTACGACTATCAATTTCTTTATTGCACCTAGCACATCTATTGTATGTATCCGTATACGATGTTTTCAATGATTCAAATTAATATATATATTTACATATTTTTGGTTTGATTGCTTGAACTTTAGGGACCTGTATCTAAGAGTCTGGTTTGAATGCTGAGCAAAAAACTAAACCAAAAATTAAACAATAGCACCTCTTTCTACCCACAATTACCCGTTTCTTTTTGTAGACAATATAAATACTAAACGTTCTATCGCATCTAGTTTAGATAAAGAACCACATCCGTGGGAGATGATTTAATGATTTTATAGTTTTTTCTACACATTTATCTCAATGTGACAGCGGATTCATATTTGAATGGCTAAGTACTGAAAGTAATTTAAGAAAGAATATTTCTTACTAATTAATTGAGAATAATTAAGTAATTTTGAAGTAAAAGTACAATATCTTATGCTCGTGCAATAAACCTTAGGATTTCCCAAAACCATATAATTACTCGTAGCTCGTGGATGTATCGTTGCAATTTCGTGAACGTGAATGATAACACTCAATTTTTGCATCAAATGATAATTTAAATATAATTACAGAGCGAAACAAGCGTCTTGGTGGAGCTGGCTGTAAAAAACTTCAGAACACCATGTCGAAAAAGTAGAAAAAAAAAGTAATTAAACTTGAAAATTTCTAGGATATGTTCAAATAATAAATAGATTCAAATAAAAGCCGGCCGCATTGAAAATGGTGGATTACTCGCCAGCTACCCTTAAGGCTTTGCCAAATAGAATGCGATCCAGCGACGGTTGTTGCAGAGTTAGTAGCACGTGGGGAACCAGCTGCATAATTTGTATTGCTGTTTTGTGCCCATGATGAGCTAATTGATGTGGATATTATTGTTGGAGATGATGGTGGTGGTGTTGCATTATAATGTTCAGCCCTCCCAAATAACTTAGCTAAGTCCATTTTCAAAACTGATTGAGTTCGAGGTGGAAAAGTTAAGTATTAAAAATAGGTGGTCTATATGGTCAAGTTTTTCTCTCTTCCTGGACTCTTTGATATGAAAGTAGTCCAAGGTCATAGTGTGTTTTTTGTTTGAGATGGTCGCATTTCTAAATTTTACGTGTCCACCTCATCATTCCCTCCGTCACGATATGTTTCGATACTCTCTTCGACATTTGACGTTGTTTGCCGAAATGGAAGTGTATCGCGAAGAAACTCCATGTAACTAGCCCATGGCCAATTTTTATATTTCTTTGCCGAACCAGTTTCTCCTTGGAGTATCTTGAGATGTCTGTTGTAACAATCTCTTAGATTCTTCCTTTACATTTTTTTCTCCCATTTTTTTTACATCAAAGTATCATTATTAATTTTTTGTAAGAATTGTTTTGTATTGTTTCCAGATATTTGGCTACTGGTGATTCGTTACAAACCATTGGTTTTTCCTTCCGAGTAGGACGATCAACTGTTTCCAGCATAGTGAGAGACGTTTGTGAGGCACTGTGGAATGTTTTACAACCACTGTGTATACCCCGATCAACAGAACAAATTTTGAAAAACATTAAAGTAGAGTTCAGGGAAACATGGAACTTTCCTAACTGCATTGGATGCATCGATGGAAAACATGTGAGAATTAAATGTCCCAGAAATAGTAGCTCAAGTTACTTCTGTTGCAAAAACTTTTTTTCAATTGTACTACTTACAATAGTTGACATAGTGACAGCAGTATTTTTCAAAATTCCGCGTTTAATCGCGAATTCTTACAAAACTATTCTTCCTCCGAAACCACTACCAGGGACAGACACCATCGTCCCTCACGTACTTATAGGTGATGAAGGTTTTAAATTGGAGACATTTTTAATGCGCTCTTTCCCCAAATCAGCAACCTTGGTAGATGCATCAAAAACAATTTTCTATAAGCGAATTTGTAGGGCTCGACGTGCTGTAGAAAATGTTTTCGGAATTTTAGCTCAAAAGTGGCGAATATTTGTAAGACCTATAGAATTGGAAGTTAATACAGCCGAAATTATTGTCAAAGCTGCATGTTGTTTGCACAATTTTCTTCGCAGTACCTCATCAAACGACTTGACTACTGAACCACTCGAAGGAGAGTTTGAAAATAATCCACCCGGTGCATTCTCAAACGCACAACCTTTGAGGTCAAGTGGTTCCGCATATGATGTGCTAGAGATCAGTTTATGAATTACTTTGTTAATAGCATTTAAGTACTATTTTTTATAAAAATAATAAATACATAATAATAATATATTAATACGTGAAAATTAATAAATTAATTCATGAATACTTGTTTGGTTCAGAATGGTACTTACGAGTATTTCATTCCATTCCATAATTGAAGCTCCCATACGCATTGAAAAGTGCCCAGAGAGGATTGCTTCATTCTACGTTATCGAGAATGGAAGACAATCATTGTTAGGACGAGAGACAGCAATTAAACTTGGCTTTTTAAAACTGGGATTGTATGTTAACCGCATTGAAAATACCAAGCCATTCCCAAAAATTAAAGACATAAGCATAAAGCTGTTCATCGATGAATCGATCAAACCTGTTCAACAGCCACTGCGTCGAATTCCCACCGCTTTAGAGGAAGAAGTTGAGGCAAGTCTAAAAGAAGCTATGGAACAAGACATAATCGAGCCAGTTCTTGGATTTCGCCAATCGTGGTAGCATTTAAAGCGGATGGTGAGATTCGACTTTGTATAGACATGCGTAGCGCAAACATGGCGATATTAAGAGACATTTTTCTAGTTCCTACATTCGAAGCTGTTATGGTTTGATTAAAAAGGGCAAAATATTTTTCAAGACTGGACCTAAAGAAAACGTACCACCAGCTGCAACTGGAAAAATAGAGTAGACACATTACCACCTTCATTAAGCACAAAGGAATATTTAGATATAAAAGGCTTCTCTTTGGGATGAATTCCGCTCCGGAAATATTCCAAAAGGTAATGGAGGACCTGCTTACCCCTTGTATAAATGCATTTAATTACCTGGATGATATTATAATATCAGGCCACAGTAAAGAAGAACACGACGATGCGGTGAGAATGGTGCTAGACACCATTAAAGACGTTAATGTCTCACTTAATAGAGATAAATAAGTGTCTGTGGAAAGTTCAGAAACTTAAATTTCTGGAGCACATACTGTTTACCGATGGAATAAGTCCAAAGCAAGGAAAAAGTCAGAAGTTTCCTTGGATTGGTTACATACTTAGGTAAATTCGTCCCATTTAGCTGATGTGACTGAACCATCTATTATAAAGAAAGATGTCAAATTAAAATGGACAGAAGACCAGGAAAAATCATTCAAGCGACTGAAAGAGCTGTTAGCACAATGGTCCACTCTCTCGTACTTCGACCTTAAAAACAGTATAAGGCTCATAGCAGACGCAAGCCCAGTAGCGATATTTAAGTCCACTTCAAAGCCACCACATTGAACGGTGGGTGCTCCAGTCCGGCAAACTTAATATTGCGAATTCAGTTTCACGGCTCTGTAGAATACAAGTGGCAGACACTTTTGATGAACACGGGGAACAAAATATCTACGCCATAATAGAAATGTCAACCCCAAAAGTAGTCACAATATCAGAGGTTTGCTCTAGCAGTATCGCAGACCGGGAGCTTATGGAGGTTATTAACAATGTAAAAAGGGAGACGTGGAACACCAAGGAACTGAGTGCATTCTCCCCATTTAGACTGGAACTTTGCACCATGGAGAATATCCAACTAAGAGGAACTAGATTAGTCATACCAGCAACATTGCGCTCTCGGGTATTGGAACTGGCTCATGGAGGCCATCCTGGCGAGACAGTTATGAAGAGGAGAGTACATTCAAAGGTATGGTCACCGATAGAGATGTCGAAAAGTTTGTTAAAAGTTGTCGAGACTGTCTACTGGTATCCAAACCGGCATAAACGGTCCCCATGAGCCGGCATGCTTTCCCGGATAGGCCTTTTGGTCCAGCTTGGCAATGAATATGTTGGGACCATTGCCCAATCACGACTACATTTTAGTGGTTATCGACTATTACTCGAGATACCAAGAGTTCAAGTTCTTAAAACGCTTGGGTGTTATTACGGCGGACAATGGTCGACAGTTTGTGAGCGAGGAATTCAAAAAGTTCTCTTTTTTTTTAAATATCTTTGTAATCGGGATGTTATGTATCATAAAGAAACTCCTTTGGGTGCACCAAATCTATTAATTTCTCCACCTAATCCGTCATTATTTCTGCTTGCACGCCGCCAACTCGACTGGATTGCGTCGCTGGATCGCGTTCTGTTAGACGAAGCCTTTATACAATAAAACACATTTTGCGCACATCATGCATAGCTCACCTTTGGAGTCATGCTCATCTGTCGGTTCCAACTAAATGTTCACTGACAAATTTTGGATGGGAGGAAGTAGAGCACAAGAAAAAGTTGACAAATACGGTGTCAGAAATGCATCACCTCAGAAATAGAGAGAGCCTTGCCACTGCTGCCTTGTTTTGACTCCTATTGAAAATAACATCTTTCAAATTTATTCGTCTATGGGTGTCGTTGAATTCATGATTATAAGTGCTTTCGTTACTTAAAATTAGTGTGTCAAAAATTATTGAAGATCAAAGCTTTTATTTTCTTTAAAAAACTTAAAATTTTAACTTTGTCATAATTTTTTTCGGAAAAATATCTGATTAACCCCCACTTTTATCAACTTTAGAACGTATACCTAACACTTATAAATAAAAAACCGTGAGGTCATTTTATCTCAAGTCAGTAGTTTTCAAAATATGTTACCCAACATGTTTAAACTATAAAACTCAAAAAATGGGCCATTCAACAGCCCTGTAAATTTAACTATGATAGTTAATAGCTGCTTTGGAAGTTTTTTGCCTTTAATTTCATTATCACTTACTTACTTAGGTGGCGCTACAGTCCCGGGTGGACCTGGTCCTCAGCCAATAATCTCATTCAATTAGGGCGGTCTTTGGCTAAGTGCCTCCACTTGCGTGTGCCACCTAAGGTGGGGCCTTCCTCCATTGCGTTGTCCCTTCGCAGTACAGTCGAAGATTCTGCAGGCTAGAGCGTTGGTGTTCATTCGCTCTACATGTTCCAGCCATCACAAATGCCCGCTGTACAATTTTTTTGACCAGGTCGATGTCGTTGTACAGCTCGTAGAATTCATCGTTCAATAGTCTCCTCTAGAACCCGTCAACGCTTACGGGACCAAATATCTTACGGAAAACATAGAGCAGGACTGGGATTACAAGGGTCTTATATACAGTTTCCTTGACTGTTCGGGAGAATGCCTTACTACACAGTTGCCTTCTCAGCCCAACGAAACAGCGATTGGCAAGCGTTATTCTTTGTGTTATTCTGAAGAGATGCCGTTTTTAGATGTGATAGCAGAGCCGAGGTAGACAAAGCTCCTTATGCAGTAGCGAGCTTTCTTCATC
Source organism: Volucella bombylans (assembly GCA_949129095.1). NCBI lineage: Eukaryota > Metazoa > Arthropoda > Insecta > Diptera > Syrphidae > Volucella > Volucella bombylans. The sequence goes on from OX422140.1 coordinate 65,670,079, forward strand.
GTTATCCTGCACAAGCGGACGAGTTTGTCAGGGATGTCAAAACTAGAAATGGCTCTGTATAACTCGTCTCTATAGATGCTGTCATACTCGTATACCGCTTTAAAATCGATAAAAAGGTGGTGAATATCAATCTGAACTTCTTGGGTTTTCTTCAAGATCTACCGTAGAGTGAATATCTGGTCGATTGTGGATTTACCGGGCCCAAAACCGCACTGATAGGGTACAATCAGATCAGATCAGATCTTATTTGTGATGTTTAGGAGGCTGATACCTCTGTAGTTGGCGCAGTTCTTGTGAACCGGGCAAACGATGATGAGGTTCCATTCATCAGGCATCCAACCAAATCTTGGAATCGGCAAAGGTTTGTTGCGCTTGCAACCGTTCAACATTGAATCTCCTCATAGTGTTTCCCTCTTATTATGGCGTCTGAGATATCCATTGACGTACCTTGTGGTAGTGGTCCGAGTCTATGTTGGCCACTCGGAATGTTCGGACATCTAAAATACTTGAGGAGTGACTTACGTCGATAGCAACATGATTAATCTGGTTGACAGTTTGCTGATCTGGTGTCTGCCATGTTCCCTTGTGAATATTTAGGTGAGGAAATCGTGTGCTTGCTATAGTAACGTTACGTCCAGCAACGAAATCTATTAGCCTAAGTCCGCTTCCAGACGTGGTGTAGTGTAGGCTATGTCTTCCGATTGTGCTACCAAAAATGTCCGCCTATGACGATATTAACGTAATACACCGGGCATTGCTCATTATTTTAGAATTGGGCAATGCAAATCCATTGAAAATTCCTATTACTACCTGGAATTTCTTAGAGAACAATTGCCGGAGCTCCTTGAAGATGTTCGTCTTGTTCAGAGAAAGGCGATGGTCTTTCAACAAGATGGAGCACCTTGTCACAGTAGCAACGGGTAACTTCGTTCCTTAATCATACTTTTAACGAACCAAGCCACCCAGATCTCTTGACCTAACACCCATGGATTTCTTCTTCTGGGGTGCTATGAAAGAAAAGGTTTATTTTAGAGAAATATCGAGTCTGGTAGAAGAGATGAAAAGAATTTTGATGGTCGTTAATCTGCCATCGGAAATGGTTAAACTCGCCCGTAAGTGTATTCAAATGGAAGGAAGGCATTTCCAACAATTGCTATAAACATACCATAAACCGTTCCAGAAAGGTTCTTCTCAGGACCACATAAAAATATCTAAGAGATTTTATGAGCAATTCAATAGGTCGTAAACATTTTTATTTGACGAAAAAAGGCTTTTTACTACAAAATCTGTTGATCACACGTAAAAAAGTTTATAAACATAACTTTTAGGAAATTTTGCAAGGAGAAAAATTTCATAAAATTTCAGAAAATTTATTAAGTAAAAATTTTAAGAAAAATACATTTTAAGGAAAAGAATGGAACAGCAAATTTTCATAATTTTGAGTTAAACGAGCCATAACTTTTTTGTTGCTGCACACTGCACAGATGTACCCAAAGCATTTATTTATATGTACTACTAAATTATCTTTCCAAAATGTCCAAAACCATTTTTGTACATGTACTAGTTTAGAAATTATAGCGTTTAAAGTAGTCACACCTCCAAATTAGAGGTCACCCAATTTGATGAGTTGTAACTTGAAATGGAGTGAGAATAGATCCCCATGCCATACAATTTTTTGTTCGAATATCCCCTTAAAGGATTATACTGCTAAACTACGACAACCTGTATAATCCATACACAGTACAAACAGCAGTTTGATGGACAACTTTGTATATCTACCTCCAACGCGCAGTTACGAGAGTACTTTGCGTTTGACCATAGCAATTAAATAAAGTACACAGTCTCGCTCCTTATCATTTTTTTTTTTAATTATATGCGCCACTAAACAGGTAACGCCTATTATTTCAAGTGTCAAAAAAAAACATTACAGGTCCTTTTTCTGAAAAAAAATTAACCAAATATCTATTGAGTGTCGTGATTCATTAATTAAAAATTAGTTTTCGAATTCAAAAATTACACTTTTATTCAAGAATTTAAACATTATAAAAATTACTTAGATATTAAACAATTCTATTAAACAATTACATTTAAGTTTTAGGTTAACTGAGTCTAAATCTTTTAGCTCTTTAGTTTTTTTCTTATGTGACGGGAGCATTGCCAGCTAAAAAAAAATTTTAATCCACCACAAATATTAATTTGTAAACAAAATAGATGAACATAATTTTAAATTCTCGTAAGTGAATTTAATTCTTAGTTCAATGTTGTTCGAAATATTCTTTATAACAAAATTTCAATTTTCAAGGTCTATCTATTGAAATTAATTTGTTTTTTCCTTTTACGTCTGGTATAAAAAATTTTCTAGTTCTTCTTAAAATTTTGAAAGGTCCCTCATAAGGTTGTTCAAGACCTACTTTCAATGCATCTTTTCTAATAAAAACAAATTTGCAGTTATTAACACTTTCAGGCACATATGAATTTGGCTTAATCTGTGACCGGGGTGGTTTAAATGTAATATGACGCATTCGTTTTCTGAGATTTTGAACTAATGTTGTAGAATCTTTATTTTTTAACTTTTCGGACTGAATGAAAAATTCAACTGGAACATTGAGAGGCTGACCATAAACTAGTTCGGCTGATGAGATATTGAGATATTCCTTAATTGTTGTACGTAACCCTAAAAACACTAAGCTCAGATCCTCGTTCCAGTTCTTTGTATTTCCACGCGCTTTTAGAGAATCCTTGAGTTGACGATGAACTCTCTCGATCATTCCGTTGCTCTGAGGGTGGTAGCTCGTAGTTCGAATTCGGTGACTTCCCAAGAGTCTCGACAGTTCCTCGAATACTATAACTTCGATTCAAATTGAACTCCTTGGTCAGTAGTTATTCGAGAAGGACAACCGAATCTTGCTACATAACCCCTAATGAAAGCTTTAGCAACTTTTACAGCGGTGCCGTTCCTTAGTGGATAAGCTTCTCCGCATCTCGTGTAGCCATCTATTATTGTTAATATATAGGTATATCCCTGTGATGGTGGTAGAGGTCCAACCAAATCTACATGTATATGTCCAAAGCGCTCTGAAGTGATAGGAAAATCCTCGATTTCGGATTTGATATGCCGTTGGACTTTCGATTTTTGACAGCGTAGGCAACTCTTAGCCCAGTAACCAGTGTCTGTGTTCATGCCTGGCCAGAAAAATTTTGCAGCACACAACTTTCTAGTAGCTCTCACCCCAGGGTGAGACAGGCCATGTAACTTATCAAAGGATGTTTTTCTAAAACATTCGGGCAAATATGGTCTATTGTTACCTGTTGACGTTTCGAACCAAGTTTTAATATCTGTATTTGGAATTAAAATGTATTCCAAATTGACCTTTTTTGATTGATTACTGGAGAGTAATTATCGAAAATCTGCGTCCTTTTCTTGACTTTTTGAACGTCCATACTAGTCAAAGTTATACTACAAACTTCATCGGGTGTGCGTGACAAAAAAACGGCTATCACATTGGCCTTGCCCGAGATGTGTCTAATGTCACTTGTAAACTGGGCAATGTACTCGAGGTGTCTAGTTTGACGTGGACTACGTTCTGTTTTTGATATGAGGGCAGAGGTGGTCAGAAAATATTGTGACTTCGCGTCTTTCAACGAAATGCCTAAAATGCTTTATGGCCAGGTAAATGGCAAGAAGTTCACAGTCGAAAGTGGAGTACCGTGTTTCTGCAGGCTGCAATTTTTTTGAGAAAAATGATAAAGGTATCCAACATCGTTGATTTTTATCAAATTGTTGCAAAACTGCACCTACCGCAACATTAGACGAATCAGTGGTTATATTAAACTTTGTGTTTTCAATCGGATGAGCTAAAAGTGTGGCGGAGGCCAAGGCTTCCTTTCCTTTTTCAAAACCGATACTGCATTTGTCTAGCCAATCAAATTTTCTTGAGTTTTTGGGCTGCCTGTCAAGTCTTGACAAGTGCAAATAAATTGGTGCTAAATATTCAGCAAGTTTAGGGATAAACCTATTGTAGAAATTTATCATACCTAGGAACTGCTGCGCTTGTTTGACACTGGTTGGAGGTTTGAGGGAAAGAATTGCATTTACTCTTTCTTTGGACGGTACAATACCATCTTTGCTTACCATCTTTATGTACAAAGAAAGTAAGACTTTTACTGCCGAAAATGCATTTTGAGACATTGATTTTTACATCGTAATCACTCAAAAGTTGAAATACTTTCTCTAGATGAAGTTTATGTTCTTCGACTGACTTACTGGCAATCAGTATATCGTCGAGGTATTCGAAAAAACACAACATCCGTTTAAATGCATGTTTGCGTCTTGCACGTGCGATATAGGAAAACGATCTGGTATCGTGCATGCATTGAGACGACGGTAGTCGCCGCAAGGTCTCCAATCGTTGCTTCCTTTCTTATTTACTAAATGTAATGACGAAGAAACAGGAGAGGAAGACGGCCGGCATATTCTCAGGCTAACCATGTACTCGAATTCTGTTTTTGCTAGATCGTATTTAGCTTTATCTAGTCTTCGTGGCTTTGAGTATGGCAATTCACCCGTAGTATTAATGTGATGTACTACATCATGCTTAATTGGTATATTATAGTTAGGAGCGGATGTAAGATTTTGAAATTTTTCAATAATTTTACCATAAGGATTCGAAAGTTGGACTAATTTTGGCGTTAGGGTACTTATGTTCCTCATTATCGCATTTACTGTCAGTGAGGTAGTTGCATCTATTAGACGCTTAAGCTTTAAATCAACTAATAAATTAAATTTGGACAAAAAGTCTGCGCCGATGATTGGATAAGTGACGGAGGCTACAATGAAAGCGTGGGTGTAATCCCTTCGTAGACCAAAATCGACTTTAAGCAACTGTGTACCGAATGTGTGTATGGTTGAACCATTTGCTGCCGATAAACAAAAATTAGAATCCTTTTTGTCACGGGGGAAAAATTGTACTGGAATAGTTGATACGTCTGCTCCTGTATCTATCAAAATTTAAGTCTCACAAATAAATGGCGGCCTGAATGAGTACTAGCGCCATTTTCGCTAGGAGCCGTAGCAAGTTTTTGGAATCGAAATCACATGGTTTACGACACTTTTTCGCATCTTTGCCGAATCTATGATGAAAATAACAGGTCGGATATCTCGAGACTTGGTTTTTGGTTCTGCCCCTATTCTGACTGTGATTACTACGATATGAAACTGATTTACTATGAGAACGCGATCGCTTATGGGTTTGAGTCGAAAATACAGAAAGTTTTTCTAATTTTCGTTCGATCGCTTGAAGTCTACTTGATACTAAGTCAACGGATGTGCTTGCAACAGCAGGTATATTACCTACTTCATGAATTTTATTAGCCATTTTCATAAGTGCGTCTACATCTGTATCCGTCGCAGCGTCTAAAATTTATTTGATGTGTTTTGGCAAACCATTTAGCCAAATTTGTTTTAACGCGTTTGTTGGAAGTATATTAGAAGACCCTGAAATCACTTGCAATTGACGAAAGTATTGAGATGGTGTTGGAGTGCTGTTAAAACATGATGATATTTTAATTCGTCACTTTTTATATTGTTTATTATAAAAGTTGATTTAACTAGAGCGATCCAAGTTGTGGGACTCGAATGACAAAAGTTAGGCATTTTAACCCTAGATACAGCGCTTGTTATCACATCAAATTTTGAATCTTTTTCACCCGAACTACTCGTATTTGCATTAGCATTCATGTTTGCAATTCACTTTTCGAACAACAATTAAAGTAAAAATTAAATTCACTTGCCAGGAGTTAACACACTTAGTATTTTTCGAGCTTTGGTTTTTTTTTTTGTGTTTTTTTTTTGTATGCTGTTTATTGTTAGAGTGAAATTATAAGATATCTTCGATTATTTGGTAGTAACAGGTGGATTTGATGTTCAATGTAAATATTGTGGCTCGATGTGTGAATGTTGACTGTCGATGTAATTGTTGTTGCTGGATTTTTGCGGCAATCGATCGATGTATGTGTAGTTGTCCGATGTTTCGATCTGATTATGATGTTTGATGATGTGACGACTGGTGATATCCAATGTACTGTGACATTTGTCTTACTGTACCAACTATTGAATGAGTACAGTTTTTAAGTACCATATATGCACATATTTTAATTTGGTCGTATCAATAATTATAAGTGTTGCAGGCATAGCAATTGACTTTCGTGTACAATGTTAAAATATTTGCAGCTTGATTCAACTCTTGATATGATGTTGATTAATTTATGTTTGCGTTTGATTATTATGTGTGCATTTAACTTGGTCATATGCAACGTCGGGGTCACCAATTGTTGCGTGTCGTGATTCATTAATTATAAATTAGTTTTCGAATTCAAAAATTACACTTTTATTCAAGAATTTAAACATTATAAAAATTACTTAGATATTAAACAATTCTATTAAACAATTACATTTAAGTTTTAGGTTTTACGCATGTGCCCAACGCTAGCTCTCGTGGCTGACTGAGTCTAAATCTTTTAGCTCTTTAGTTTTTTTCTTATGTGACGGGAGCATTGCCAGCTAAAAATAATTTAAATCCACCACATATCTTATGAAGTAATATACTCGTAAACTTGTAGTTTCTAGCCGAGATCGGAACAACGGACAACGCGGAAATCATCGAGAGACTGGTTTTAAATTACGCCTGAAACCATCCAAATACGAGTCTTAGACAACTAAGTAGACATTCTAATCCAAGCAGGACTTACATCTGGAGAATTCTACATTCAGAAGGCATGCATGCAATATATTCATGACAACTCAGGAGCTGCAATAGAAGAGAAGCGGAATTCTGCAATTACATTCTGGAAAAACACTTTGCGGAAGACGACTTTATTGGCTGGATTCTACGGGTAGATGAGTCCCAATTCACTAAGTTTGGAATCACTAATTTCCACAGTTTAACATACATATCCACGTTATAAGAGCTCCGTTGGGGTGCAGCGGTGGAGTGACCCGCTATTTTCACAATACCGAAACCAGGTCGACTTATACTGAGCTTTTTCTTTGTCGTTGCTGTGCCCCTTCTTGACACAGTCTTCTTCGTTCTGCTACTCCTATCCGATCCTTCGTTCCTTTCAACTTTTCCTTTTCTCCATCAAAGAACTACAGACGCGCGGTTCCATTCTTAACTCTACCTTTAATTAACTATTAGTTGACAAAAACTTGAAAGTAAAAATTACTTCGCACAAAAATCTCAGTTGACCCTTGCTAACACCGCTGGTGTTAAGAAAATTTTCATGAAATCAAAATGTTAAAATGAGACGGGTAGTTTGCAGGCAAGAAATATTTCAAAAAATGAATGTCTGGGTTTTATTCAAGACATCTCTGTAGATATCAACCCTGAAATTTTTTTGACAGCGCTTGTTAGTTTGACTTCGGAATGTTAAAAAAAAGTGTGGCGAACTTCATATACCACAATGCCATCTGTTGGTAAAAAACAAGAAGGAAGGTTGGTAAGGAACAAGAAATCTACATCTGCGCCGCCATTTTTCTGCTATAATGTAGTTGCTTTGTGTGAACAAAAAAAAAAAAAACATCGAATTCAAGCAGCTCACACCTACTCAATACACTTACACTCATAGAATGAAATGACATGCAATAATTTGCCCACCTAAGTTAAAAGAAAAATGTCAGATGAAATGTCTGAAATTTAGTCAGACATATATGTGTCTCGTGGAGTTGCTGTGTAATTGATGGTTGCCACCAAAATCCCTGGTTCGTCGTTAGTCTCCCTTCTGTTCTTAGAACTGGTCCTCCTCTGCTAAAAAAAACAGTGAGTCGAATCTGTGTGGGTTGTTTTCCGAAGTTTGGCGTTGGTGGACCATTAACTGATGGGACCATAGCTGTCCTCCACTTCTGCCAGAGCTCCGTATTCCCACTTAAAAAAATGGGACCGAGAGAGCTTTGTAATCAACCTTGTTACGGGAACTATTGTTCGACGCAACAAACTCAACGTCAATCTGTGGGCAGGCATATTAGATAACGAGCTGATCGGACCTTATCGGCTTCTTCCAAGCCACGAATTCGAATCTTTACCTGGAATTTTTGCAAAACAAACTATTAGATGATACGAGTATAGCACTACAACAAAGAACTGCCATGCAGTTAGAGAGTGGTTAGATCGCGTGTATGAAAATTTGTGAATAGGGCGGGATGAACCCATTCTCTGGCCTTCAAGATCTCTGAACTTGACCCCAATGGACTTTTATTTATGGGGACGCATGAGGGACATTGTTTGCTCATCAGAAATAACAACATTGGATGACGTGAACCACACGATTGGCAAGACAGCTGCGAGAGTCCGAGTAGAATTCGAAAGAATGGACATTATCAGAGCCTTTGAAAGACGAGACGATTGGTTTGCATTTTGAACAATTGATATGATACAAGGTTTGATGAAAAAATAAAAACAAAAATATGCAATCAATATTTGTATCAAATTTTTAACAATTTTTAGTATAATGTTTTACCATAAGTTGGGTCGTATCTTGAAAACTGCTGACTTGAAATGAGATGACCTGACACTTTTTTTATTTGTAAATACTAGGTACATGTTTCATGGTAAAAAAATCACCGTTCAATAAATTAATTTTGACACTTTACCTTTAGGGCAACATTTACTTTAAAGCAATTAAAGTAAGTACTGATAATTACGAGTTCAACAATACCCATTTCTTACCATACACGCATAAATTTGAAAGACGTTATTTTCGACTACACCGGATGTGTCCGCGTGAACAACGGACTTCAGCATAAACCAAAAGCCTCAGGAAGAAAAAGAATCGAAGTTCGGTTCAAAGACTACAATGTGACAGATACGTCCTAACCCCGAAAATACGAGTAGTTTGTCTTACAGAACGATTTTGTGAATTTTTTGTTTCTATGTGTTCCGGCTTAACGGGCTTACTTGGGCGCCCAGATCAGCAATTCAGCATCATTTGTGTCTGTTCGACTGCACTTTTCAATCCATTCTTCAGTTTTAATGGCATTTTTTCCCATCAAAAAACAGTATCAACGTACGAAACTCGTTAAAAAACTATTAAAAGCCGTGTCACTAAAACTTCAATATTTCGATGACAAATTTTTGAAATGTCATCAAATTTTGATACGTATTGTTTGAAGGTTGCTAATTATTAAAAATCATATGGATATGTGATTACAGCCGGCATCTATGTGTAAGTTTGGGTACCTTTTTCAAAGCTGATAAATTTGGGGAATTTGCCCGATACCTGGACGGCTTAATCATCTACGTAGGTTGTCGACACAAAAGCAAGCATTGCCCTTCAATATTACCAAGATTTCGTCCACCACGGAAAACTAGGTGTGGGACGTCGCCTTCTTAAGAGCCTCTGTATATCTATCTTTCTGCAGTGATAAATAAAAGAAGTAAAGTATCGTTAAAATTATAATCCCCCAATGATGCAGTAAGTTTGTAGTTTGGACCGAAAACTTCTGCTCCTAGCCCATTTGAAATTTTTGAACTATCAGTGTAGCAGTTAGATTGACATATTGCTTGAGGGATTTGAGGATAATCCAAAAGACCGATTTAAGGAGAACTTGAAAGGGGGTATTAAGATGGATTTCTTTCAGCACGAACTCCGAGACATACGAGTATATGTATACTCCGAGACATATTTCATCAAGGATCTTCATGCGCCCAAGTAAATAGTTTGGTGTTTCTGTTTTTGCATATAAGGTTGAATTTTACAGGATAGACTTTGCAACTTTTGAATGCCGGAGCGGGTCTAGATTTGTAGAACTATTTGCAGTCTCAGTCCCTATTTTCAACCAAAGGGCCCAAAATACTTTTGTCGCCTTTTCAATGCTGTTGATATGCTGCTCATGGCCACAGACACTATTCTCTTTGGAATGAGATTCGTTATCCCTCATTGGATGAAGAGTATCAAACTAAAAGAAAAGGCATGTTACGACTCAAGGTTTAAAGCGGCTATTATGATTAGAGAAATGTTTTATCGGCCCCTTAAGACCAACCCAACAGAGTCAAACCGAAAAAAGTTTAAACGAGCCACGAATGACTGAACTTCTTACTTAAGCGTATGAAATTTTAATACGACCAAAAGCTGAGGCAAAAAATATTACAATGTCACAAAAATAGTAACAATTTTCGGTCGTTCGTCAAAAATATTAGAAATTGTGCCTCATCCTCCATTCCAAAGCTCATTTATTATGACATTCCAGCTGCCAGCTCTTGGACAAGGCCAATCCGCTTGCTGCACACTTTGCGGCCAGCTTAACACTCATAGATTGTGCTTTGTCTCCGCCTACACTTAAGTGCGCTGAATCTTCGCACTCGTGTAGTAGTAAGAGCTCTTAAAGATCCAGATGGTATAAATCCCCTTTTCCTGAAGGGCAAAACTCCTGCGTAAGCTTTTCCAACAACCGTACACCTTAGGAGCCTTTCCGAGCAGAAAGAAAACAGCATTTTTCTAGCTCGTCCCTGAAAAAGGCGAGTCTTCTTCTCTCTCCTCCTTCAGACCCATTGCACTTACGTCCCTTCTTTCCAAGGTCATGGAAACTCTGATAAACCGTCAACTCACGAAATATATCGAATCGCAACAATAACCGGCAGAACAGTTCTGCTACAAGTCACCTGGTGAATTTTTTCTAAGGCCTTTGACAGAGTTTGCTATCAGGCTCTTTTGTCGACGACTCTCTTGTTCAATGGACTAGAAACTACTTTTCGTATCATTCAATCCCAGTTATCTTGGATAGGTTCAAGTCTGATATTCACAAAATAAATGCTTAGTGTGCCGAAGGGCTCTGTTCTATCTCCGACACTCTTTTTAATTTCCATCAACGATCTTTTATCTGCTACTACTAATCCAATCCTGACTCACGTTTCTACTCCTCAGGAACGCCAGCGTATATTAACCTCATTAAATTATAATACTTACAGCATAACTAATTGGGGAACCACTAACAGAGTACAATCTATAGGTTTCATAACACAATGCTATCTGCTGTCATTAAAGCGAAATTTAAACACCCAGCCATTGTTCATGAATGGCACTTGCATCGTCTAAATCGAAAAAATTTCTGTTCTCGGTATCTATGTCAGTGACAACTTACGTTGGAATGCCCACATATTCGGTGTCGTCAAAAACGCGGCGAAATGTCTAGGTTTTCTCAAGCGATGAAGAAATAATAATCTGCCCTCAATATATAAGGCATATATCTGCCCGAAATTGGAGTGCAATGCCCACATCTGGTCGGGTGTGCCCATCTCTGCGCCTGCTAGATAAGATTCAAAACCGTGCGATAAAACTCATAGGTGACACCAACCTAATGTCTCGTGTCTCACTCTGTTTGATCGCTATTTCCACCACCTATGCCCCATAGAAATCGCCAGTAGCAAGCATTCCGCCCTTCAAACTTTTAACCGTAACACCCATCTCTCTATGAATGCTCATCAGTACACCCTCAAGCTCACTTTCGGACATATGTTATTCTAAAATATCGTTATTCGTTCCTAAGCCGTACAACACGCTTATGGAATGCCCTGCCTAGCTCTTTATTTCCTAGTCATTATAGCATTCAAACATTTAAAACCAACGATTATAGGTACCTCCCTTTCCATCCTTCCTAATTTTCCTTAGCCCGTGCTGTGTGCAAGCATTTTATGGGTACTTAAATCCCTTGAGCGCGCGCAAATTATACAACATTTAGCTCTGTTAGCGTCGACGGTTTTTAGACAGTAAAGATCAACCACGAACTAAATATATGGACTCAATGGACCCCAACTTCATCACTTTTAATATGGTCAATACAGATGTTGCATAATCTCTTTTTTTCTCTATCCGCCAATCTACCGAAGGAGCTCAAGAAGAGAGTTTTGGAATATAGCAAAGCTTGAAGTTAGAATATTTAAAGGTTTTCGTAGAACTCTTCAGTATATCACGAAATCGTACATACATATAGAAGACGGCCATAACAGGGGAAAACCTTGCATAGTAACATACAGCAACAGTAGGGCATAGATCAACAGAAATGGAAATATGATTAATCCCAGAATGCTTCGTCAAAATTAGGATTTACTCAGCAATCGAGTTTTTTTGCACGGCAGTCCTTGATGTCAATGACATTTTAAATTACAACCCAATACTAAATAAATGCACAAAGTTCAATACGAGTACCATCTACACTTAAGCTAATAACAATTCATAATACGAATACTTGCTCCAGTAAATTCAAAGAAATTAAATTTAATTTCGAGTAAAATTAATGCTCGACTATTGTTAAAACTCTGCTTTAAATGGCGCTTGAATGTTCAGTCAGTGATCGCGTCAACGAATTGCGGAATTTAAATTTGAAAAGCATTTATGTATTTGGAAAAAAGATACATACGATATACGAGTTAAGGCAAATTATGCAATTCAAATTTGTTCAGTTGAGAAGTTCCGAAACGACAACTTGTGTATCGGGAGACGAAAGATAATCCCATTATTAATACGAATAGAACCGGAATTAGCTGTGACATAGAATTTACGTTTTATAATGATTTATGCATTTTTGCAGTAGCTTGTTGACACAGTTGCGCTCAAAATGAGTGAGACACTTCATTATGAATAGCGCAAAGTATTTTATACACAAAAAAGCGCTGGAGAAGCTGTTAAACAAATCAACATTGCATATAAGATCATATCTGCCATATTGTGTGAACGTCTAAGACCCTTCGTCAATAACCTGATTGGGCCATATCAGTGTGATTTCGGGCTAAGAACGTCCACAATCGGTCAAATATTCACACTCCGGCAGATCCTGGAAAAAGCTCAAGAAGTCCAAATCGATACCCACCATCTTTTCATTTATTTTAAGGCCGCACATGACAGCATTTATAAATATAGAGTCATGTCTAGTTTTGGAATCCCTACCAAACTCGTCCATTTGAGTAGAATGACGATGGAGAATGCTCACTACTCCATCAAGGTTGGCAACGACTTAACCGGGATCTTTGATGTCGAAAAGGGTTTTAGAATAGGTGACACGCTATTTTGTGACTTGCTTAACACCATACTTGAAAAAATTGTGCAGAACTCTCTCTATAGACCCTTCTAATATAATTGGGGCTAATCTTTTCTTCACAGGTAGTGTCAAGTGTTGGGGTCTCATTTTCGAAATGAAGCTGAATTAGAAGACTAGCTGTCACACTAGATGCTCCTCGATCCCCGATCAAGTACATTTAAGTCAGGAAAAGAGAATAACCCGCCAATATTGGTGTTTGGCTTAAACTTTCAGATGAGTATCTGTTTAGAAAGTGTGAATGACTGTAAAAATTGCGCTGCTTTAACTAAAGATATATGTAGGTAACTCACTTGTGGACCTAAGAAAGAAAATGGGACATGTCTCGGTGTCATCAGAGAGGACTCAATCTGATTACATTTGTCAGGCTTCTGGGTGTATAGTACTCGTGACGCAAAATTCACTGCCTATTTGATGATATAAATTATAGAATGTTTCCTACATCAATATACAAACCCTCCAGCTGAATGAAGAAGAAACGACCTTAAGTCCTCATTCTTCCCTGAGAAAAGCCAGAAAAGTCCCTCAGTAGGACAGACTCCATTTATCATCCCTGCAGATTTTCAAAAGTTGATCTGATGGATTCTAGAGACGACTTGCGTGGAGCAGTGTACTCATCTATTTCGAGAGTGTGACCTTTGCTTACTGTATATCGGCTAAACCATTCTCACTATTGCGCAAGTTTTGCACTTACTTTCATGCACTTGCTCGACCAATTTCTTTCTCTCGATGCTTCTTTTAGACGGAGTTGACTTGGACTGAGAGAAGGTCCTTTGAATAGTAAGACACCATCCTCTTCTTCGCCAACTTATGAGATCTGTCATTGCTTGGGATATTTACTACCTTGCTACCTAGTATTTCTGACAGGAAACTAAACTGGAAACCTAACATTCAAGAAAGGGTCAATAAAGCTACTATAGCTTTCTCTTGCAAAAAAGCCATTGGGGCCTTCAACCTCGTATAACCCACTGGCTAATACCGATACTTACTTACGGGGTGATCGTCTGGTGGACGGCCTTAAAAAATGCAGTCAACTGCATTAAACTAAGCTGAGTCCAAAGAACAGCATGTCTCTGCGGAATTAGACATTCTGTTTCATTTGACACCCCTCGATATTTTCATTAGGCAAGAAGCTGCGACTGCAGCTATTCGCCTTAAAGCAGTAAAACAGTGGACAAATAATTCATGTGGCCACGCCAACATTCTTAATACACAGAGAATATCAATTACACCATACCTGCACTTTGGTTTGAGAAAAACTACCATGTAAGCTTCCCCTCTATATCCTTCTGGGAGGAAGATGCTTTCATGGACGATCCATCTCTACACAGATGGATCTAAAACCGATAGCGGAGTTGGTGGCGGTGTTTTCTTAGATAAGGTAAATCTGAGCCTCTCTTTCCGTCTTCCAAATCAATGTATTATGTTCCAGGTGGAAATTTTGGTGATTAAAGCAGCTCTGTCCTGGCTGAAGAAAAACGTGATATCTGCAAATTAAATCCGTATTTTTTTTGGATAATCAGGCCGCCATCAAGTCCCTGGCCTCGGTCTCATTAAATTCTAAAACCGCCCTTGAATGCCGATCATCTCTTATGGAGATCGCAGGGCAGTTCAACCTTTACCTTTGTTGGGTGCCGGGCCACAGAGACATTCCAGGGAACTGTAGAGCCAATGAACTCGCCAAAATTGGAACCACTCTATTGGAACCATTAAAGCTGGACGCCAATAAAAGAACAGACCTTAGGTAGACTGTTGGACCAACATGTCTACAGACCAAACAGATCTGACCAAAGCTGGATCTGAATCACTCTAAGTGTCTGACCCTTCTAAATACGAAACATCTCAGTGCCATCATAGGTGTCATCACTGGACACTACCTCATAGGCAAGCACGCAAGAATGCTTGGCGGTTTTGCAAATGATTTCTGTAGAAGCTGCATGGACGAGGAAGAGGAGGAGACAATGCTCCACCTACTCTGTACATGTCCAGCTCTTTCCCAGAGAAGAAACCTTCATCTAAGAACTTTCTTCTACAACGACCTAAACGATCTAAAAAATATAGACATAAACAGTCTTATACGCTTCATTATAAGCTGAAACTGGTTCCATTAGTAAGAGGATCATAGATCCACGTGGCATCACAATGAGCCAATAGGCCTAAGTGGGTTGGTATTTCCAACAGCCACTACTATCTACCTACCTAACCACCCACCCAGCAAAGGGTTTCTCCCTTTGATGATGCATTGTGATCCGCTTTTCTGTGTTCTGTTTCCAGTTCAATTTGGAACCTATCATACAATCACACACACAAATGTTGTCAATCTAAGTTTAATTCTAAGTTTGGGCTTAATTCCTCCAATCTCTGGAATTGAAATTGTGGATTGATTCCATTTTGGTGTACAAAAGAGCCTTCACTTTCTTGAGATTAACTAGAAATAGTGCATACATTTTTTTTTCTGTCGAAATAGAACACCCAGATTCAGATAACAACTACTCCACTGTATTCCTTGTAAGTTCCTTTTAATGGAGTGTAGGGTGGACATTCACAGAGGTAGTACTTTGCAGTGTCATCATTAGTTTCATATCCAGCATCGCAGAATTTTGTGTCACTTATCCCACGCACACTTAAGTGCTTAGCGAAAGCGTTGTGCCCCGTCATCACGGCAGCAAGTGGTCGACAATATTTCCTACTCAGGGACAGCAGGAAACTCGCTGACCTCTTAGAAACGTTTAGGATCATTCGTTCAATCTGCTGACTACCAGGTGAGTCATGTCATACGCAATTATGATCATATGAGATTCAACTGTCAATGTAAGTCCTAACCGAGCACGCAGGCAGACCTGACATAGGTTCGGGCTCTGAAAAATTCTCCTCCAAATGTGCTGCGTACATCTCCGCAAGATCTTCTAAGAAAGAGTGAAATCTAACGTTGTCGTCCTCTAAAAAGACACCAGCGCCGCATTCTAAATCTTTTGAAGCCATGCACGAAGACCAGACTACACTCCCTTACTGATTCTGATTTTGGCCGAAACTATTTCCGGGCACAGTGAAGGTCGGTTTCGTATCTTTTAGGCAGTATGAATTCTGATGTTATTGCATCAGATGCCTTGTCCGTAAGCCAAAGACAATCTTCGATCATGAAATCCAAAGTTCGTTTCACTTCTTTTTGAATGGACGATTACTCTGAGAGTGTAGATATGAATATCAAGGGGAGTAAGATTCATTAGGGCATCTTGAGAGAGAGTTTGGCAGCCGAAAAAGACCGTCCTAGGAGTCTAGTAATAGCATCAGTGAATTTTTTTTTTGTGAAAGCTTGTTTCACGAGACAGCCGACTCGGTGAGAAGCTTGTTAAAAACTCCTCTCCACTTCCCACTTCCAATCAGCGCCTTGGAGGCTTTCCACGTACTCGTGACATATTTAGTCTGTAGTCCGTAAAGGTTTGTAATCCTGGATGCCACCCAAATAATAAGTATCGTTGGAGAAACAATTGGTGATGCCTCCTCCTGCTCGTAAAGAGTTTTAAGAGACTTGACTGCTTGCCTTCAATTCTGCCTACCAGATTTTGGAGCGCTCTCTCACAGAATCTTCCGCGTTAGTAGGCATGTTGCATCTTAGTTGCATCTTAGTTGCATCTTAGACGGAGGATGCATTTGCAAAGTAGTTTTACGCAGCTCGACCGTTCTGCTCCATGCTCAAGATGAAGGAAGTCAGACTTTTAGACTTTTTTTTTAGCTTTTAGCGAGCGTGGTGTCTTCTTTTCCGACTTTCGGTATACTAAAGGCTACTCTCACTGTTTGCCAGGCTTTCGATATGTATACCAGTGATAGACTAGTGGTGAAGATTCTCTTCAGAGTTACCAACAGCTGGTCTATACCCTTTTGCGACATAGCATACCATTGTTTCCAGGCGAATAGAAGCCATCAAAGGAAGCAACAGCATGTTAGAAGGCCTCATCCATCAGCACAACTGATGAGATATACCAGCTACAGGGTGTTGTGTTATTCAGCTCATTTTCTACTTCATTAAATGAAGCTTTTTGCTTAGAACTTAACTTAACCACACTGTCAGAGGAGACCATCGTGCTAAAGATATTGGTTTTCAGTATTACGAGGAGCCAGAGAGATGAGACGACACCCCCCTCGAGAGTTTCAAACCCAGTTGATGCTACGCTGTTTGGGTATCGTGACAATATAAAGAGGACCTCATAATCAGTCGCTTTACTGGAAACTTGCTCATCGGTCGACATATTTAAGGGTTGGGTCTTTAGTGGCAAACAGAAAATTTTCTCCATCTCCTTTTTTCACCAGTATGGCTGTGGTTTAAGATGTTCGCAAAAGATTTACGTAAAGACTTTCGAAAAATTCCAACTCCTTTCTTCGAAAGAAAAAAAGACACAATCTTATGTAAAATCAATAAAATGGCTCACTTTATTGGCCACATTTCACTATCTCAGCCCTTCCAGTGAGATTCCATCGTTATCACCCCGTTCAATATTTTCGCGTTCATCTTCAGACGACACAATTTCGTCCAAATGCGCGGGTCTAAACAAACTTATTCCTCCAGATCCTAAGCGCACACATGCAAGTTTAAGCTCGTAAGCTTTTTTTACTAGAAATCTAAGAAGCAACGAGAAGCAGCATTGGAAATCGGTTCCGAATGGTAGAACGATGTCGAAAATTTTTAAACATATCAACAGTGGCACTGGCAAAAGTGTCGGAATACAAAGAGTGGGGGGGCTTATCACAGATACTCCCATATCCAGTAGAACCCGATTTTGCACAGAGATGGTTATTTGTGTCTTCAACGTGTTTACGTGGAAAGTGATTTGGACACAAACTGCAAAGGAAACCATTAAATTCAAATTCCACATGAATACAAGTATTCAACAATAGATTTAACCTTTTTTGTCGATGTTTTTATTTGGGATCCGTATCCCAATACAGCAAATGAATTTGAGCATCTGAATTTGACATGGTGACCAGTAGATGGGCAGATCGACCAGTTCCACTTTATTTCCTTGACGCGATGCAATCGGTCTGATATCAACTAACGATGCCTGTTTTTGTGACTTGGGATCGTAAATCACTAAACTGCTGGTGAGTATTTTTGCCCGTTGAGCTTGGATAGAGGTCATTGAGGCCATCACTATCAAAAAAACCATCGTGGGATTGGACAAACACATTTTGACTAGCGTTTATGAATAATTGAAATGCAACCCACAGTTCAGTGTCAATGTAATGGCTGAAAGTTAATTTATCTTAATTGCTAGAGTTAAGCTTTAGTGATTTAGGCATTTGATTTTCCCAAATAAACTGCGGTACTGTGGGTCATTACTTTGGAAATATACTAACATGAGTGGATTCATCGTCACTCCGTTAGTGTGACTAATATGTTAGTTTAAGCGAAGGTAATAACATGTAATGATGTCTTTTGACATGAACTTGTACATTTCTAGTCAGCTATACGCTTGCAAACTAGGGTTCCTTATATTTTCAAAGCAGCGGATGAACGTGACATACATATATTTTATGACTGAGCTCTGGCTGATAAAAGATCACAAAAATTGAGAAATTCAAAAAGGGTGCCCTCAACGTCAATATCAAGTTTGTCACCATCACCAATTGCCATTACAAATTTATTTTTTTCTAAATCCTTAGGAAATCCTAAGCTCCCTCACCCCCACTATGAGGCCACTGTTTCTTCAAAAGTTGCCTCGCCTAATTTCGAACTACTGACATCCAAAACCGCCAGTTTTACAGCTACACACCAGATTTTCATCACCTATAGTGACTACGTCATCTTCCACTTGACACTCTCGAACCACTTGGCTTTCCTCTTTATAGTTGGTAATTACTAGTATAATCATCGCCGCCAGAAAATGTTACCAATTTGTTGACATTCCTTCTAATTTTTTCGCAACAGAAGATCGTTACTTTCAAATTTACCTATTGGCTTGCTGCCATTTAACAACCCCAACAGAAAGTGGAGCGGAGTCAACGCTTCACCATCATCACTTTCCAGGGTATGAACGTCAAGGTGGGTGATATCTTCTATTTCTATAAGATTTGAAAGAAGTGAGTCGCCTTGCAACCTTGGGTTGCGTAAAACTTCTGAAAGAATTTTCTTGGCTGAGCTAACCACCCGCTCCCAGCATCCACGCATGCGTAGTGCCGCTTGAGGGTTGAAGGTCCACTTAGTCAGGATATTCTGGATTTCCGCTGCGCTCAACTTCTTGAAAGCTTCGGCCAATTGCCTTTCTACGCCTTTGAAATAGACGCTATCAAACGCGGAAAAAGGTGTTGTGTTTTATTAAACGGTAGCACCATCGAAGAAAGTTAATCGGTATAAATTCAATCCATTTTCTATTCTTAAAATCGATAAGTTTTGAACATCGCAGAAGAGACTTTTCTTTATTTTAGGACGTAATCAGTGCTAACAACATCGATATTTCACGTTTGGTTAGTAAATTATTTTCCGCATCACTGTGCATTACGAAGAATAATTTGAATTACTTAACAGAAGCACATCCGCTTCATTGTGAATGATCGCCTTAACAAAGCTTTTAGCCGTGACATCAACCACTGTTTATCTAGTCTTGTTGTTCAAAGCTCTATATTGAAAAAATATCTGACAGATCTTGTTTTTATTGATCACTATCGTCGATATTTCATCAAAAATGTAGGTCAATCAGAGCGGGAAGTTCAAAGTAGAATTTATTACCCAAATAAACGTGACCTGTCAGCGATTGCATCGCGCATGTTAATCAGCGGTAATAAAACAATAAATTGATCACTGATTGTTCGCTACCTTCTTGTTAATTAGATTTATAACTCTAAGGTCGTCGTGGTTTGTTGCCGCTTCTTCACATTCGCCACATGATCGTCATCATACTCCACCGAGTTGTTCTTAATGGCCATCTGCAACTTATTACTTATAACATGATGTCCTTGAATCACACTAAACTCAACCAACTTACAACAATCATTTCAAAATTTTCCTCACACTGTCAGTCTAACATTGTGGCTATTTAACAGGACCGGGTCAACCCCGGACGACTTTATTGAGTTTACTAAAAACTGCTCTTATCAGGGAAGATCAGGATCGGAAGAGGTGATAACTGAGGGCGTTTTTGAGGGTACTTCTGCTGCAATGGAAATCGAACACAAGGGAAATTCTACTAGCTTTACGTAACATTCGAGACAGTGGTTTGTTAAAATCACATGCCGTTCGGTGGTTATTTGGATAAAAAAGAGGAACAGACCTTAAATTGCGGTGGTTGGTATTAACAAAAATTTGTTCCAGCAGTGAGGGACAGTTGATCGAGCCGGTTAAGAGTTTGTGTATAAAGAGGATATCGGCGGATTCGCGACGTTTTTCCAGTGATAGTAGACCCAGAAATTTGAGTTGGCCGTTAAAAGGCGGAAGGATCTAGTGTTCAGCCCATGGCAGCCTGCGTAAAGTGAAACTTAGGAATCTGTATTGGACAGCTCGTATTGGATACGTAGGATATGGATTGCATAGTATATGATGCACAGGGATTTAGTGACATAAGGGTCAGAAAACTCTTTGGACCATCGTTTAATAAAGGTAAACGCGGAGTTAGCTTTGATATCTTTTGACAAGGTGAACCACAATATCCTTTGCTGGAAAATAAAACATCTCTTCGGTTTTGATAATAGTGCAGTGCGACTTTTTGAAAGCTTTCTTTCCGATAGATTTCTAAAAGTTGCGATATATGATTCTTGTTCAGCTCTTCTACCGGTGGTGTACCTCAAGGGTCAATCCTTGGCCCTTTAATATTTTCTTTGTCCATAAATGACTTGCCATCTGTCTGCTCTCATACCTCGGTACATCTATATGCTGATGATGTCCAGCTATATTTGTCTAAGCCATATAAAAACACTGCTGAACTCGTTAACCATTTAAATGAGAACCTCTGCAGTATTCATTCCTGGTCTAAAGCTAATGGATTACTTTTAAATCCCAATAAGTCGTAAGTTATTCCAATTTCGAACGAAAAGCTAGCCCTAAATACCTTACCTGATGTCTTACTTTCTGGAAATAAATTAAATTAAATGTGTACTGTAACTAGTTTGGCATTTATTATTAATTCAAACTCATCAGGATATGATCATACAAACTATACAATAAGAAGAATTTATGGATGTCTTCGCAAGTTGTGGGTAATTGCGAGCTTTACTCCGGTCAGCACCAGACGAAAGCTTGTAATAAGTCTTATTTTGCCTTTAATTACATATGCTGAAGTTGTATACTGAAATATCAAATCCTTGTCCCAACGCAAGTTGCAAAGCATTAAATGATTTCGTAGCTTAATAAGAAATCTTCTAGAAGAGTTAGTTCCCTTTTACACAGATATTCTGATTTGCGGAGATCTTAATCTTAATTTATTAGATAATCAAAATAAACGTTTTATCGAAATGGTGGATTCTTTTGGCCTAAGCTTTATTAACACCAAGCAGCCGACATATTTTAAATCAAATTGTACATCCACCTTGTTAGATGTTCTTCTAGTTTCTAGCACCAACTTGGTTATGCATTATGACCAACTTCTGGTGCCTGCTTTCTCACATCACGACTTAATTTTCGTGGCACTTAACGCGCTTAACAGTGTATACGTCTGCAATCTACTAAGATTATTCGGGAATAAATTTAGTGGATCTGTTCAATGGCAGTCAAAATGTTGACTGGTGACCTATTTACTCAACATGTGATGTTAATAAACATATTGAACACTTCAATAATAATAAAGGGTTTTCCAATAGGGACTTGATAACTTTGAATTTAATTTGTGAACGCACTCTTTCACTAATCATCAAACTGTCACTGCCAATTTATTCAGTAAACTCAATATTTTCGTCATGGTAAAGTACACGAACGCGCAACGTCTGCAAATTATAAAAATTTTCTACCGAAATTCGGAGTCGGTGACTGCAACTTTAAGAGCGTTAACTCCAATTTTCAGTCGTAATTCTCGCCCTAGTAGACAGGCATTAACAAGTTTAGTGCAAAAATTTGAGTCTACATATTCGTTGTGTGATGTAGCCGTGTCAGTGAGACAACGGGTTGGTCGAAGTGTCAAAAATATCGCTGCCGTTCAGGCGTCCGTAGCAAACGATCCAAATCAGTCAATTCCACGGCGTTCTCAAGAATTGTCATCGCTCAGACCACGTTATGGCGTATTTTGCGTAAGAATCTTGGTTTACACCCATACAAGATCAAGCTGACTCAAGAATTGAAGCCGATGGACCATTTGAAGCAACGTACGTTCTCCGATTGGGTTCTGGAGAAGATGCGCCAAGATGATGAATTTCATCGCAAAATCATCTTCAGTGACGAAGCTTATTTTTGGCTCAATGGGTTCGTCAATAAGCAAAATATGCGTTAATGGTCAGGTGAAAATCCACATGTGCTTCATGAATCACCACTTCATCCACAAAAAATAACTGTTTGGTGCGGTTTGCATGCCGGTGGTGTTATTGGGTCATATTTTTTCGTCGACGATAACGATCGTCACGTTACTGTGAATGGTCAGCATTATCGCGCCATGATCACCGATTATTTTTGGCCCGAATTGGAAGATATGGACTTGGATGACATGTAGTTTCAGTAGGATGGTGCCACAAGCCACAGAGCATACGCTACAATCGATTTATTGAAGAGTAAGCATGGTGATCGTGTTATCTCAAGACATGGGCCAATCGACTGGGCCGCCTCGTTCGTGCGATTTAACGCCGCTTGACTATTTTCTGTGGGGCTGCGTTAAGTCACGCCGATGACGTTGGAAGAGCTCAGAGCCAACATTGAACGCGAAATAGCGGCCGTTTCGGCCGAAAAGCAAAACATAAACATAAAATAACATTAAGGCGCGTGATAATTTATATGCGAGATGGCGAAGATATAAATGTTCTGTTATTCGTAATGAATTCAAGGTTGCCCGCAATGCTGTCACTTATCTTATAAGGAGAAACAAAAAATATTTCTTTAAAAACCAATTTAATCTTGGTGATTCAAGTTCCACTTTTTGGAAAAACGTTCGTCAGGCTGGAATAAGTCGAAGTAAGCAATCTGTTACAGATCAAATAAATATCGAGGAATTGAATGGGTTCAACCTCAATCGAACGTAAGCTCACACGGTCCTAATTCCTATACTATACGGAGATACTTTTTCACTTTCATATGTTGACATAGCGGTGGTTGGCCATGAAATTTTAAAAATGAAGTTAAAAGCTATTGGTTCAGTTAGCATCCAACCAGAATTTATTAAGACTCTCCTACCCGTTTTGCTACACCAAATAACGTTTATTTTTAATACTATTTTGACCACTTCTGTTTTCCCTGATATCTGAAAAGCTGCCAAAATTTTGCCATTACCTAAGCCCTCCCTAGCAAACAAAACCGAATACCGCCCAATCTCCATTTTGTCATTTTTGAGCAAAGTTATGGAAACAATTATGAGCAATCAGATAAAGGTTTTTCTTAATAATAAGAAACTAATTGCTAACCACCAATCCAGTTTCCGCGCAAAACACAATTGCACTACGTCTCTGATCAAAATTTGTGAAGATATTCGTGCTGGGTTCGACAAGGATCTGGTGGGATTGATTGTATTCTTGGATTTTTCAAAGGCGTTCGACAGCGTCAATCATAACATTTTATTGAATAAACTTAAGACTAAGTTTTCCTTTGGAAACTCCTTTTGCACCATGATCAAATCATACCTTTTTAATAGGTCACAGTATGTGTTTCATAAAACTAAGTGCTCTAGTAGATTAAAGGTTCCAATGGGTGTCCCTTTTATTTTTCCTGTTTCGTTAACGATATAATTGAATGTTTCTCAGATTCCGAATACCACATCTATGCAGACGATGTTCAAGTTTATAAAATGTTTCCAAAATCGGATATACGAGTAATTCCAGCCTCCAGCAGAATGAATCAGGAATTGTGTAAAATCTCATCTTGGACGGTTGAAAATGAGTTGAAACTCAATCTAACAAAAACCAAAGCCATGATCAATAGGATAGGACATATAAATAGGACAGTTTCAAAAATCTATTGTGCGCCTCGAGGCCAAAGTCGCACAGCAAAGTATTTACCAACCAATGTGAAGCTCAGATTAATAAAATCATTTACTCGTATTTTACCAATTTTTCTGTACAGCTGCGAGTTATTTGCTAACATGAACTTTGAGTCCAAGAGAAAACTTACTGTTGCATTGTTGCATATAACAGCTGCGCAAGATATATATTTATCTAATCTGAAAAGATACGATCACATTTCCGACTACTCAAAACAAATAGCAGGCTGCTCCTTATCAAATCTTTTGAAATATCGAACTTTGTTATTATTAAAAAAAAGTAATACAATCTAAAGAATCAACATATCTTTTTGACCATATCAAGTTTGTAAGAAGTAATCGGACATTACAAATATTTCTACCCAGATATAAGTACCTTGTGACCTCAAGGCAATTTTTTGTTCATGCCGTTCAACTTTGGAACCAACTTCCCCTCAGCATTAAACTTAAAAGCAACACAAATAGTTTAGCGAAAAAGGCTTTTACATCTTTTGCCGAAAACTCATAATTCCTGCATTTCTTTTTTTATTTATTTTTATTATTTTTACATGTTCTTTCCCATCTTTTCATATCTTCTCTCACTTTCCTTTCTTTTCTTCTTTATTTCATTTAACATTTTAAAACTCAATTTCTCTTATAAGTTTTAAGTGTATTATTTAAAATGTGATACAGAGTTACGAAATATAATATAAGCATGTGCAACTTAAAATATGAATAATTTATATCTTATATGTACCATGAATATAACAATAAATAAATAAATAAATAAATAAATAAGATATGTTCATGGATTATGCAGGTATGAACACATTTCACAACATTCTAAACGCTTGTTGGGTACAACCCTCACGCATTACATTGATGCCAGAAATTGTATTTTCTTACATAATATCAATAAAAATAAGACTCTTATGTATTTATATGAAAAGCTTAGTTCTTCACGCTCTCCTAGAACCTTAACTTTGATCCCATCACGTCATAATTATCTCAATTCGTCCCGTTTATTCCTTATTCACGCTATTTAATCGCACTTATGGTATGTCAGTCGTGTACTACGAGAGAACTCCTTCTGGTTTTGGAATAGCCCTTGGAGTGTACATTCAGTTCGTTGCTAATTTTTATTCGAGGTTCTAAATCAGGCAATCTGTTATCCGAGACTGATACCTGGAATAGATACCTTGGAGGGGTACAAAACTGATGTCCTATAGAACTGATGTCCCACAGGACTTAGTTTTGTCTCATGTACTTTTTTTCTTAGCCTACTTTATTTTTTTATATGGCAGCTTACACACTGGTGCGATCCTGGACCA
Source organism: Volucella bombylans (assembly GCA_949129095.1). Classification (NCBI taxonomy): domain Eukaryota; kingdom Metazoa; phylum Arthropoda; class Insecta; order Diptera; family Syrphidae; genus Volucella; species Volucella bombylans. The sequence goes on from OX422140.1 coordinate 65,695,566, forward strand.
TCAATCAACATGGCTCTCTAGCTGACTCAATTCCTTGCCGTTTGGACCTGGGATAGATTCGAATACCCTCGATGACTAATGGTTCATTTGACTTATTCACTCCAAGACCGTCCCCTTGACCACATCCACGTTTCTGTAGAGATACTATAGCTCTTCATTCTGCCTCCTCCTGCACGAAGATGGCACAGAGAATCTTTCGCTTAAAGCAGTCCAGACAATTTTCATTCGTTTTGTTTTAAATAACAATGCTTGTGTGCCATATAGCGATACAGTGTTCGTAAGATGTGGTATTGCATCTTCTTCGTTACTCGAGATAGAGTTTTGGTATTCAATTTCCTTCTAAGCCCATAGAAAAACCGGTTAGCAAGAGTTAGTCATTGCTCGACCTCCTGATGGATGTACTAGTGCTCTCAGCGAAGACGAGGCTGAGAAATTCCTTTCTCGTCTCAAATTTATAGATGTACGTTTTAACATTCTTCCTAAGGTGTTCGTGTTAAAACGTTCGCGGACAAGACGGCATATGCCGTCAATGGTTGAGGAAAATAACGGGTCAGGACGGCATATGCCGTCAAAGAATTTTAGTTCTGTTCCGTCTAGAAATACAGTATATATCCATACTCTAGCATTATTTGTCCTATCGTAGTTCAATTTTAACTTCACTGTGACCTGAGGAATCATTTTTATCTTTTTACAAAACTTGCACAAACATGTCGCATTTCGCACGATCAAGCCGGCATATGCCATCAGTTTTCAGTGCATTTAGTTTCGAGTGTCCCCAGACAACGGTCGCATTTGAGCGCTCTTATAGAAATAGTGCAAAATAAGGTAAATGTAGCACATCTCATCAAATTAATATGTATAATAAAATAAATACACAAATTATCTTTTACACATACATGTAGGTATATGTACATAGCTTGAATATGGACCGTTAGAGTAAAGAAAGGGAGAACATTTTAAAGCTATTTAGAGAAATTTCGGATGATTCCAATGAGGAATCTGAACATGATCCGTTTAGCGATGATGGAACATTCGGCGATGATCCAGATTATCAACCAGAACAGGATGATCAATTAGAAGACTATCCAGAGATTTCACCAGAGACAAGCCTGCAAGTAACTCGCGATGACCAAGTTATTGGAGATGACCAGCACAACACCGAGGCAGAACATGGCGATGAAATCATTCAACGGGAATACATTTTTCCTCCTAAGGAACATATTGCGCTGGATGAATCTCTTCTTTGGTTCAGAGGACGACTTAGTTTCAGGCAGTATATTAAAGGAAAGAGAGCGAGATATGGGATAAAGCTTTACGAGCTTACAACGAGTGACGGCTACGTTTTAAATATCGAAATCTACCACGGGAAAGCAATCAATAACAAATCTTCAAAAATTGGTGATATAGTTACTCGCCTTATGTCTCCATACCTCTACAGAGGCCATCATCTTATGGATAATTTCTACAATAGTGTCGGTCTCTCCAAAACTCGTGTCAACAGAGTAGGACACATACTACCGGAACGTTACGCACCAATCGGAAAGTAAACCCTAGTAAAGTAACGACTAAGAAACTTACACGAGGAGAACATGTGTGGCTACGTCAAGGTCAGGTATACGTATCGAAATGGTGCGACAGACGTGACGTACTTTATATTACAACTGCGAACCATCCTGCAATTATCACAACTTCCAACCAATATGGACATTCTAAGGAAAATCCCAAGGAAATTGAAAGAATTCCATTTGAAACAAATCGAAAGAGGAAAGTTATTTATAAGAGATGCAAGCAATGTAACAAGTCAAAGATAAGGAAGGAAACCTCATATACTCGTAGGGGCAAAAACTGTCCTGACAATATTGCTGGTAAATGCTTCGAAGACTGCCACACTTCGTGAATGCATAAGGTTTCTCCAGTTACAAAACAAAGTGATGTAAATATTTTCCTTTTTTGTATTCATTTTCATACCTGAATGTATTTTTATTTGTTTATTGAATTCGGTAAATTGAATTGTTTCTAACGTTATGTTTTTTTTCTGTTTTTCTTAAAATAATATATTACTTTGTCTAAATCAAGCGTTTTTTTATGTATTTTACAACTTCTTTATAGTTGGATATGCCGTCTTGTCAATTTGCATACGTTTGTTCTTCGATGGGTCATGACGGCTATAGGCGACATGTCGGGTTATCCCGCGCTGTCCCATTGACAAACTTTATAGCTGGGATGCGGCGGCAATAGCTGTCAAATTGAAGAGTGAGTAAAAACTATCATAACCCCATTCTATATCGATTTTCATCATTTTGGTCCAATCCCGGATAAAATATCTCTACAAATGGCGGAGATATGAGATATTCTCCACCGAGAATCATGTGTTAATGGTTCTTTTTGCTTTACTTTTATTGACCATTTTTGCTGCTTCTGCTAAAACTGACGGCCCACTGATTTTGTCCAATTACGTCAATATCATATGCATATGAGAGAAGTTGTAGTGTTTCAAAGAATATTATTTCTGCTGTTGGACTGGGAGTTGCGCACACGATGTCGAGCACGATGTTGAGATAATCGAAATAGAGCGCGTCATCATTGTCTAAGACTTTTTTGACATCAAAAGCTTCGGTGATGTTTCTTCAGAACTCTCTTCGAGTTTTAGTTTTTCCTTTGGAAAAGTTTGCTTTCGGGCCATCCTGCCCTTCAAAAAAAATGCCAATAGACATCTTAATCTAAGTCGGCATGATATCAAAAACTTAGTACGTTAGCTCACAGGACATCACGGTTTAAGACATCACCTCAAGACAATTAAACTAGTTGATCTCCAGAGTGCCGACTTTGCCTTGAAGAAGACGAAACAGATAAACACATTTTATATGAATGTCCAGCCCTCAGCGGAATTAGACGGAATATTTTCTTTTGGAAGCAATTCGAAATCAATGAAATACTGAATTCCTCTTCTGGTAGTTTTATGAAGTTCATTCGGAAGATAGAAGATCTCTTAACCTAACTACAGTTCTAAAAAAGCGGTACAAAAGATCTTTTAGGTCAGAGTGGATTACTTCGCAATTGGCGAGTCAGACATTAAACATGTCAGACAAAAAACATGTCCATATAGGCTCTCATATCAGCCCTCATGCATGCCAACAATAATCATTATTTTTCCTGTAACCTTGTGAAATTTAACATATCAAAGTCGGCATTGCTGATGGTCTTTTGGCAGCATCAGCATTGGTTTTTGGCTGGTGACATAGGATTATGTGAGAGATTGAGAGAAACGAAGTCGGGATAAGTTTTGGCGATCTATTGCGATTGTATCCATAATATTTTGCTGGTTATATACTGCTCATGATATCCACATTCGTGCATTGACCACTACCGAGTCATTGCTGATCCAGTTTCGGCCAGCAGAAACCCAATTTCAGATATTTTGTCTTCTAAAATTTCAGTAGACCTTGCAGGATATTTTATTTAAGATACGAACACATGAACGAATTTATACAATCTTTCACCAAAATTGTATAGTTACAAAACATCCGATGGGTCATATCGTGAAGAACGTGGTGTTATCATGAATCCTGGCACAGAACAGGAGGAACTCGTTGTTATGGATGCTTACAGCTACATAGATGGAGACGTTGAAACAGTCGCCATGTACACAGCGGACAAGAACGGATACATGCCAAGGGTACAAATTAAGAATCGTAGACCGTCACCTAAACTTCAGAAGGGCCTTGTCGGTTAAACCATTTCAGAACGAATAGTGTAAATTGAAATTGAACGAGACCGAAGCAAAAACTACAAAAAAAAGTCTACAAATTAACATGTCTTGGCTTTATTTGTGTTTGGTAAGCTTTTGGAATTCGATTAAGAGTTTGAATTGGAGTTTAAATCTAAATCTGACAATCGACTAGCAAGAGGGCCCGCATCGAGTATGCGATGTCATTTTAAAAAAATCCGAGAGACGTGTTATAACGTGTTTTTTTGTTGATCGCCGAGAAATGTCGATAAATTTGGAGACAAGCCAATATTTAGTTTATTTGGTCCCGAATTGTTTAGTATTTTTTTCTTTTACTTTAATTTAGAGCTTCATATTGTTTTCGTTTTATAAAGCTAGTTCGTACGCATTCCGGATAAGTCAGTGAGTTGTTACAGGTATTTATAGGATAAAGTCAGTGGAATTGATGTGATCAAGTTTTGAACCACTGCTAACGCGAATTCTGAACAAATAGTTTTTTTCATCACCTGCCTTGATCTCATATTCTCCACCTATGCGGATTATTGCACTGTTTTGCTCGTATCAAACAATCAACTTCTCGCCAATAAACATTTTTGGCACTTACTCCTATCCATAATATTCTCGTATGATAATGATCTCAAAACTCACACAATACCCACATGGATGGTCCCCGTGTCCCCCGTGAATAATTCTGTAAGCAACATTTTATTAATGCTGACTTAAGCGACGAAACGAACTGAGAATGGCCCAAATTCTTCGTTGCGTCTGCTACGGCCAAAGGCAATAACCTCTTTTTGTGATTCCAGCGGGATGGAACATGCAAATGTGCTGATCAAAATTTAATACTTTTTGGAGCAGGGGCAAATGTCACACCTTCTGATCTGTTTTCCAGAAAATGTTTAGCTCTTATCCGAGAAGAGGAAGGGCTGGAATGTGTTTCAGACCTTTTAGCCTGATTTGTTACATGTTGAAGAGCATGGAGTAAATGGTCGAGCTCCAGGTGCGGAAAACTGTGAACTTGCGTAACTTGGCGAGACGACACGGCATAGATGAATCACTAGAATCACTAGCTTTTGATCCCAGATTGGGGACCCTGACTGCGGCAATATGTGATGGCGGCGGCTAGGCGGCATCCCGTCTCTGCTGCTATGGTGCATGTTGGTCGATCCAAAAGTTTTGACCTATATATATGCTCAGGCATATGTAGATGATGTAGATGTACTGCCTATTGGATCATGTCTATGGATTGTCTGCTCTAAAGCGCAGCCCTAGACGTTGTCGACGATTGGTATACTAGAAATGAGCTTTCAGTCAATTTTCTAAAAAAACTGAGGCTGCTAGCTTTACGTAAAGAGCAAGCTGAGTGGTCTGACATATATTTTTAGTGCTTAAATGCATCACCATCGCTTTTGCCAACGAATAGATTTGGGTATCACCCTGGATAACAAATTCCTTTGAACTGAACATGTTACGTCGGAGAGTTCGTGTGAGGCAGTCACCGTATAAAGATCTGTCATCATTTCATTTGGTAAGCAAATAAAATACAATGAATGGGAACCTGTGCTGATAAGGCACACGCGCCGCTATATTGGATACATGCAGGCGCCGGATGCAACATTGGTGAGATAGCTGCGTCAGCATTTCGTTTGGGCATATGCGAGGCAACGAGACTGGTCGATTGTGTCCGCAGTCTTTTGAAGGTGGCTTAACCATTATATTATCTTAACGGGAATGATTGTCAATTAAAAAAAGCATAAGTACGTGTTTTATTTACGGACAAGTTTGTCGTCCAATTTTTTTTATTGAATCCTAGCAGAGGAATTCGTTACCTACACACATTCCAATCTGAATAAATATAATAAACGGTTTAAGGACCTCGAACCACCAGATTTTACTATCAAGCGAAATAGAAAACAGGCAAAGCAAAAGCTTTGCAGGGCTACCTGCAAAATACCTGATCGGGAAACTATTGATTGCTCAATCAACAATCAGTCATTATGAAGTGATTGTTTTACCTCCTCGTGGGGGTCCCCGGTCAACTATTTGCGTATCCCTATATACGTAAATAGCCTAAAATTTCAAGTGCGAAATGCCTAGCTTTCTAGGATAGGTTACGGAGGTTAGCAATCTTCGTAATTGAAATTAAAACGAGGCTACGCCTCGGATAAGGACTGATAACACGTTGACGACATTTGGCTATTGTACCAGGACAAAGATTGGTTTCTGGAATGTGAAGACGCTTCTCAACAATGGAAGTGAAGGTCCTCAAAATTGCAGATTCCTCCAATTAGAGAAGGCATGGTGTTGGCGACCGCAACGACAATGGCGAGCGTTTTGTCGATTGTCCGCCAACAACTAGGGGACCACCTTTCACAAGGATTGAGAGCAATCAGTAGCCCGGAACCCACTTCCATCGAAAAATATTAGTGTGCTGTGAAAAATGTCTTCACATCCGGTGCTGAAGTATAGTCGGTCCGTCACAAAGATGAATCAGTGCTTGGCTTTGCGAAGAAACTTGACCTAGGATCGAAGAAAAAAATCACCTCAAAGTTCGCATCGCAGCTACACCAGCAGCAGGGACAGAACGAGCTAGAGTCTGCGTATCGCATGAAGATGAGAGAAGTTCACCGTAGCGTGCAAAGCAATAAACGTAACTATATCAACGCATTGGCTACAGAAACAGAAGAGGCCAATGTACGTGTAAAAGCAGGACCGTCCACAGAATTACCAAAGAGCTCACAGGTGTCCAAAACTCTAAACAACACCTGGTAGAAAACAGACGGATCTCTGCTAGTTTCGAATGAGAACCAGCTTAACATGTGGAAGGACCAATAACCCGTCCGTAATAACAAATTCCCGAATTTCCCAGTAGAGAAGAAATCGTTACCGCAATCAAAGCACTGCAGAACAACAAAGCGGTTGGACTTGGCACTATTCCCGCAGAGCTCTTAAGAGTAGCGCCAACAACATCGAGTGGACTCTTGCATCCAATCATTGAGAGAGCTTAGGAAACAGAGATTTGTCCTGAAGAGTGGAAAAAAGGAATGATTGTCAAGCTCCCAAAGCAAGGAGACCTTACGCAGTGCGAAAACGGGAGAGGAATTTGAATGCTGCCTGCAGTAGCCAAGGTAATAGCAAAAATCGTCTTGGAATGAATAAAAGACCACCGCGAAGACATATTCAATGCCGGCCCGAACAAGCAGGATTCCGCACTGGATTTTCCTGTGTGGACCACATCAACACTTTGCAGATCATTATCGAATAATGCGTTCAATATCTATCACCACCTCACCTGCTGTTCATCGACTTCGAAAACAGCGTTCGACAGTGTCAATAGAGAATTTATGTGTCTTGCTTTGAGCAGGAGGGGCATCCCAGATAAATTGATTGCTATTATCAAGGCTACATACGATGAATCCAAATGTCACGATTTGCATAGAGGAAGATTGTCAGAGCAACTTGAAATCCAAAGCGGGGTTAGGCAGGGCTGTATACTGTGACCAATACTGTTCCTGTTGGTGATAGGTGATGTACTGCATGCAGCTTTGTCGACTGGAATCGGGATGAACTTCATGCGAGAACAGGTCAGGAACCCATTGACTCTATCATACGGAGACGTAAGTGACAGTGGATTGGGCATACGCTTCATAAAAGTTAAGAGCGATGCAAAGGAACCCTCCCACGGAGAGAGGCAGACGAGTGGGCCGACCTAGAAGTATTATACTTGACGAAGAACTGTAGAAGAGGAATCAGCACAATTGGTGAAGAGTTGGAGGAAGCTGAGATACATTTTCCGAAACTGCGTAGGAGTAGTGTAGGCCCTATACTCCGCAAGGGGAACCTCATGGATATAATAGAACCGAGGACCTAAGTAACTAAGTAAGTAAAGCGAAAGCACACTGAAGATGAATTTCCTTTAATAAATAATAATCATAATGTGAACATTGTCATAACGACAACTTAAGACAACCTTTTCCTGAAAGCAAAAAAATGTTGCAACAGCTGACATATTCCTAAAAGCCAAACTTGTTGAATTTACGAATCACCTAAGTCTCAATTCTGTTCAATACTTCGGCTGATTTTCGGTCCCGTCTGCATAGACGGTAAGTGGAGGAGGAGATACAACGGCAAACTGTACAGCAACATCGACTTAGCCAGAAGTGTGAAGGATCACCGACTAAGGTGGCTGGGTCATGTAGAGCGAATAAACGCCAATACTTCGGTCGAAAAATGCATCCGTCCCCGAGGGATAGCGCTGTAGAAGAAGACCACGACTCAATTGGCTCACGCAAGTGGAAGGGGACTTCAGCCAACTTAGCGTGCGAAACTGGAGGTAGATGGAGGCAGAAAATCGAGCTGGCTGGAGACGCTTGTTGGTTTGTTAGTTCGTTGGTTGAGGCTCAGCGCAACCTTCTACTGTCTGAGTAGAAGCTCCCTCCGGAGTTAAGGACTGAAGAAATCGAATATGGTGTTTCACTTCTTCGCTCCAGGAGATGTCCTGATGGACTGATGGAATGACCGGAGAGATGGTGAGAGCCATCTGGAAGGCCGTCCCAGAATACCTGCTTGGCCTTTATAGCAAATGTATTGCTTGCTGCTACTTCCCCAAGGATTGGAAGGTGGCAAGGCTGGTTGTGCTCCTGAAGTCCGCCGATAAGAATAGCTCTGACCCTAAATCTTATCGGGTCATCAGCCTGCTTCAGGTACTAGGAAAAGTACTGGAAAGGGTTATGGTGGAAAGGGTTTCGGAGAGCATGGCGGAAACAATGTCCCCCTTCCAATTCGGCTTTACAAGAGGCAAGTGTGTCGAGGGTGCATGGTCTTTCCTAAAAGACAGAGTCCTCAGAAGCAGGGCCAGAGTGGTTATAGGCATCTTTATTGATTTTAAAGGTACCTTTGATAACCTGAACTGGCAGAAAATAGTAACCAGGTTGCATGAATTGGGCTGTCGGGAAATTGGGCTTTGGGGAAGCTACTTTTCCGACAGAAAAGCGAGTGTGGTAAGTACGCACGACAGCGTCTCAATTAATGTTGAGAGAGATTGCCCCCAGGGGTCCATCGGCGGTCCTTTTATTTGGAACCTGATGATGGACCCACTCTTGCGGCAACTAAACGAGCTCTGTGGGTGCTACGCCTACGCAGATGACCTGCTCCTCATCCTTGAAGGACAGTCTAGGGCCGAAATCGAGACATTAGGAGAAAGGGCTCTAGCAGTCGTTGCTGAATGGGGAGAGAGCGTGGGGGTAAGTGTGTCGCAGGATAAGACCGTTTCAATGAAGCTCAAGGGCAAACTGAATGTAAGACGTCAGGTTCCTGCGATACGTTTGAACGGCGTTGGCATTAGATGTGTGACTGAGGTCACATATCTATGCATAACGGTAGGCGAGAGTATGAACTTCATGCCTCACCTGGTTCGAACCAGACTGCGCATGCTGAGTGCTGTAGGCCAGGTAAGTCGCATTTTGCGATCTGACTGGGGACTCAACAGGCGTTTTGTTCGTATCATATACGATGGCTTTTTTGTTGCCTGTGCAACATATGGAGCATCGGTATGGTACGACAGGGTTATGACTGTTGATGGTCGAAGGCGGATCTTGACTTGTCAAAGAGTCGCCTTGCTTGGCTGTTTACCAGTGTGCCACACTGTCTCCACAGAAGCAATGCAGGTGTTGCTTGGAATGCCACTTCTTGATCTGGAAGTGATTCGTATTGCTTTCAAGATCAAAGATCAGAAAAGGTCTCCCTCTAAATGAGCGCGATTGGGTTTCCCCGGAAGAAGTGGATGGACTATCCCTGAAGCAGCGTAAAACCTTGCTACATGCATGTGTTCTATCTAGATGGGATGTTAGCGAAAATGGCAGGGTTACTTATGGCTTCCTAAGGGATATGCTAACCATGCGAATCTTTCCTGAACGGAATTTTAACCTCAGCCTGGGTTTTTTGTTGACCGGGCATGGCTCTCTTAATGCATTCTTGCATAAGAGGGGTCTGAGCGAGGTTGCGAGCTGCTCATGTGGAGCTACTTATGAGGTCTGGCTTCATGTCCTATGTGAGTGTCTAATTACGCTGACATAAGGAACTTGCAGGCTATGGGCATCACCTTTAATGGTGAGACCTACGATGTCAGTGGAATTATCACTGATACCGTTCGGTTCGAAAGAACCCGTAGTTTTGTAAAAGAGGTATTCAATAGAAGGCGCAGTAGGCAGCTAGCGGGAAGATTGTAGAAATTTATTGTTGCAAGGCCGCCAGTCCTGGGCAGTGAGGTGCCTAACTGAAAGTAACCTCAAGGTTGCGAAGCTTGACTGGAAGCTATATTCTGGTACCACGGGAGGTCAGAAGCCCCCGGAACTATTGTTCCGGCCTGACCTAGGAGTTGGCCCCCTTGTGGGAGAATCGTGGTGGCTGTAGGTTTATACCCAAAATCGCGGGGAGAATAGACCGAATGGAGCTTGGACATCTCATGGCTTAGCATATGTTGTAGTTTGCTACGACCTGTGCTAGACCATGGGATTTCTATGGAACCAACTGATCTATTCGATGTGGATTTGCATTGCAACCGGGTTCCATGACCCACAGAATGGCGGAGGTATTAGATAGGCCTCGACCCTTCACCAAAGGGGAAGTCCGTGCCTTACACACGACTTCGAATCTGGTACTGGTGGTAGTACTTGTACTACCCGAAGGGCACTTATCAACGCATTGTTTTGATATCTTGTGCGAAGACGCACCGTAGGCTTAAACCCTCACGGCAGGTACCTACGTAAAATACAAGAGACATCTGTCTGAGTAGAAGCAATCCTACTTATTGTTCCATTTTTCTCCCTTCGTACTGGATGAATATTTTTCTCTGGATTATGGTATTTGGAAAGGAAGTGTAGGCATCTCTTGTCGTCCCATTTGGTTACTGTTAACTTATCAGTGGCATCCCAATCAAACCCTTTCCGTTTGAAATGCTTAAATGATTTAATTGGGGTAAACCTTGTCTTGTCGTGTTTAAAGCGCCGCATGTGTGTATTTTTGATGCATTTAAATATTCCATCAACGGTACGCTTGTGTAAAAGTTATCAATAAAGGGGCTCAGATGTGAGACTTGTAGCCATGTTTGCTCAAAGGTTGCCCTCAGTAAATCCGTCAGCAGATTTTCCGGTGTAAATGTCAAATTTCCAGCAATGTCGATTTTTATATCCTTAAGCTTTTGATAGGTTTCTTGGGCATGTATTGCTTCAGAGAACTCCTTCCTTTAAGTCTGATCATCGATTCATCGATAGCATTTGGAAAATTCAGCAATACGGTATCCAATAAATTCCTTAAAGTGTCAAAGGATCAATTGACTAATAGTCCTTACAGCTCCGCGACTTTTTAATGCTCATCAGCGACTGCTAAAAATACCTTCATTTCAACAGCATTGGTTTGTACATATTTTTTATTTGATAAATGCTATTTCTGTTGCCATAGCCGTGAGTTAGTAAAACCATGTGGTCTATAAAGTTTTTGGTCAACAGTAGATGCAAAATCCGTATTGGAGTTTGTTTGCTCCTTTAGCATAATATGGTCATTAAAACCCTGCAAACCAGTCAAATCACCTACCGCAGAAGGCTTGCAATTTATACCCCAATTTAATTGATTTGTTGTCCAGATCTTGTCTTTGTCCTTGTTCTCAGTTGCAGCATGATATAGTTGATTTATTGGAACCCTATTGCTTGAATCGAATGAAGAGTCCACATCCAATCTATCGATCACAGGGTCGTTTTCTTTCCCAGCATGGGAATCACTGAAACTATCAACGACGGATTCTGGATCTGATGGTATTTCCAACTCCAAATATTTACCAACGGATGTATTTTCTTATCAAACGCTTCAACAAGAAATTTGATTAATACGTAGCTGCATTTCACTTACAAAATATTTGCAATACTGAAATACTATGCATTGTATGTGTCCTATAGATAATGTAGATGCATGTAGAAAATTTATTTGTGAACGAGAACAGTTCTTTTTATTTACAGAATGAACGGTACGACTCTTAAACCGTTGCCACAGTAGAGATAAAATAAAATGTAAGTGGTCCTACATTTGTACCACAGTCGCATATTGCAATGCAAGGGTTAACCATGGCAAACTAAATCGAGGCTGTTTTACTTTCGGTTTTGTAAAAAAAAAAAAAAAAAACAGCTGCTTGTTTATCCCATAAGCAAAATCAAAACACCCACTAATAGGTTCCATAACAATTATAGAGCGGTAAGGCATTAAGGGGAAAGCGGTCCAGACATTAATGAATCAGCAAGTCAGTAGTAGTGACTTCGATACCTATCCAACCAGGCAATTCTTAATTCTCTCTATACTCACCCAGATGACTGTCGTAATTCTGATCCATAAAATAGGTTGGGATTCAATAGAATGTTCTTCAATGACAGCCTAAGTAACCCAAGGTAAAGCGAAAGACACACATTCCGACTAGATCGAAGTTGTCTCAAATGGCTCAACAGCTCAATGGCTCACCCGATGTTTTTTGGCCGTATTTGTTTAGATGAATGAAAAGCTTTCTGCTTTTGGATTATGTTTATTTGATGTCTTAAATCTTTTTTCGTTAAGTCGGTTAAGTGGCCGCTGCCAGAATTGATGGCCATACGGGCCCGATTTGTGACATTTTCCATCACTCTTGCCAGAACTTCCCTCGATAGGTCCTCGCATTCTTGACGGATATTCTCTTTGAGGGCTTCAAGGGTCTGAGGCTTGTTGACATAGACTCGTGACTGCAAAAAACACCACACAAAGAAGTTTGGAGCGGTGAGATCGGGCGATGTTGCCGGACAGTGCAAATCTCCAAAACGAGAGATTAGGCGACCCGAAAATGCAGCCCTCAAAATTTCGGTTGTAGCTCACGCAGTTTGCGCTGTTGCTCCATCCTGTTGGAACCACATGTTCTCCAGTCCCAATTCATCCCATTGAGGAAGGAGAAAGTCCTTGAGCTCGCCATCCACAGTAATCGATTACCGCGGCGTTTTAGAAAAAAAATAAGACCCGATGATGCCTCCAGCGGGTGTAATGGCTCTTCGTGTGTTATACGCGGATTTTCAGTGCCCCAGAAGCGATAATTTTGCTTATTCACATTTCCACAGAGATCAAAATGGGCCTCTTCACTCATTGTTGATTTCCGATGAAAAGTTGTCTCCCTCGTGGTCGAGATTGACGAGCTTGAGCGTACGCGCTTGGCGGTCAACATTGAGTCAAGTTTTTAGCATAAACACCTGTCGAGTACACATACTCGTAAGTGTACGGGATGCTCATACATCCATGGGAGCAAAGACAAGTCTTCCTGAGTTCCAATTCGGAACTGTGTTGGTGGCACAGTTCCACCCTTGGTATGAGTCGAGCCCGCGGAATGCTACTGCGGACTTCTATGGGGCACTGGTGGTATAAATAACGATAGAACAAAGTAAGACGCGAGACATTACGCCGGTGTTCGAGCGTATTCATTGTCTGAGTGATATTAGCATCATCTATGATTTTAATGGCATTGTTATGAATCCTATCTAGCAGTTGCAGATATGTTTTAGGTGCACATGACCAGATGTGGGTATTGGATTCCAGTTTTGAGCGGCTAAATGCCTTATATATTGAAACCAGGTTAGGGGAATACAAGTATTTCTTACATCTCTTGAGGAAACCAACATCGAATATGTGGTCATTCCAATGTAAGCTGCCATTGACACACATACCGAAAATGGAGAGTTTTTCAGTTCCGACGATAATGGCTTTGTTGTTTAAATTTCGCTTTAACGACAGCAGACAATGTTGTACAGTTGTTGATAGTTCTTGATTTCGTTATGCTGTTAATATCGGAATTTAATGAGCTTAACATATGCACCCGTTCTCGTTCTATAGTCGAAGAGCAGGGACGTGAGTCCGGGAACGAATATAAAAAGTGGAGAGTTCTGTCGTCAGCGAAGGAATATATTTAATTCGAAGTAACAGACAAGAGATCACATATAAAAATTAAAAAGAGTGTCGGCGACAGAACAGAAACTAGCCAAGACAACTTGAATTGCATGTTCCGAAAAGTAGTTTCAAGTCCATTGAGCCAGAAATTCGTCGATCCCAAAAGCACGCATTTTCAACAAAAGAGCCTAATGCCAAACTCCGTTAAATGCCTTAGTAATATCTTGCTTTCGCCAGATGGGTGTAAATTTTGGTTCAACTTTCTGCAAGGCTTATTAACGTTTCCATTTCACTGGAAAGAAGGGTCGTAGATGCAACAGGTCTGTAGAAGGGGGGGAGAAAACAAGATTCTCCGGAAAGAGTCGTAAAGAATAGGATTGATGAAAAAGCTTTCGGAGTGGTTTTGTCAGCGTGGAAAAATACCCTTTCGAAAGAAGGGGAGATATACCAGCGGTTTTGTGAATGTTAAGATCCTTAAGAACTCTTGCTTCCACGCGAGTGCGAAAGTGGATTCGACCCGTTGAACATTCGACTCATTCAAGTGTAGGCGGCGACGAAGGACTATTTGGAAGTGTTGAGCTGGCCGCAAAGTGTGCAGCAAGCAGATTGGCCTGTCCAAGAGCTGACAGCTGGAACGTTATTATAAATAATCGTTGGGGTTGAGGATGAGGATGTGCGTTCCTTCTTTTGTTTTGATCGGTGAAACACGGCAGTACCCCTCCAACGAGCGAACATCATGCAACCGCAAAAGTGCCACCGCTACTGATAAAAAACTGTTACACCCATCCATCCATTCACACACACCGAAAGCTTTACTAGCCTAAGCGGTAACACTAAGAGGATTCTGCTTAAGACTCTTGTCTCTGCCGTATGATTCACTGGCCTGAACGCTATCAAAAGCGGAATAGGTTTTTTTTTGTCGAACGCTAGCACCATCGAAGAAAGATAATCGCTATAAATTTAATCATATTTCTATTTTAAATTAAAATAAACTTTGAACATCTTACGAAAGCCTTAGAGATTCTATTCGGTTAGTATATTATTTTCCGCATCACGGTGCATTACGAATAATAATTCGGATACGTTAATGGGAGCAAATTCGTTTCATTGTGAATGATCGTTTTTTTTTTAAAAAAAAAGAAGCTTTTAGCCGTGACATGAACCAAACTGGTTGATCAAAGCTCTCTACTGAAAAAATATCTGCGAGGACTTGAATTTTCAATCACACCTACCGGCCGTTTGTTTTGATTTCATCAAAAATATAGGTCAATCAGAGTAGGAAGCTCAAACTAGAAATTATTTCCCAAATAAACGTCACCTGCCAGCGATTGCATAACACATGCTAATCAAAGGAAATAAAACAACAAATTGATCACTAATTGTTCGCTACCTTCTGGTTAATTAGTTTTACACCACCAAGGTCGTCGTGGTTTTCTGTCGGTTATCCACATTCGCCACATAATCGTCACCATTCTCCACAGAGTTCTTCTTAATAATCGTCGGCAACTTATTAACACGATTTCCTTGAATCACAGTAAACTCAACCAGCCCATCCACTTAAAAAGATGATCTAAGAATTTTCCTCACAATGTTAGTTTGGCATAGTGTCCCGCAGTATCGAGTGCTGGTTATGATCACTAGCATCACCTAATCTGTCATTGGAAAGATTTGACTTGTTTTATGTCCCGGTTATGATAATGAGTTTTTCAACTAATGACCATCCGGGACCACCACGAAGTGTGATATGCCAAAACCTGTCATTACTAAGAATCTGGATACATAGATTACGATTACACCTAGTTCTTGGTGTATTCAGTTGTGTGAGAGATACAAATCACACGAGATGTGAAAGACATTGCCAATGACATTCCATGTTGATCTGCGCAAAGATTTTGCTACCAGTTAAAACCAAAAACAAAGTTATGCACCCACAAACAAACACTTCGTAACGACTTTCCGATTTGTTTGCCGAAAATTGGAAATGGAATCGGAATTGTTATCTGAGTCAAACAGCAATGAGTTGGACTGTTGCGAGGTATAAGCAACTAGTCTTCTAGGAGGGGTATCACCGTATCGTTTGTCATCTTGAAGTTTTTATATCTAAGCTGCGATGGCCAAGAGCAACATCAGTTGGTCTTAGCTTCTGAATCAATCAACTTCTCTCGTGCGGTTGTTTGTCGTTAAAAAATAAAAAAATAAAAAATGATTTCACTTAAATTGGTGGGTACTCGTATATCCCAACAAGTTTGTTTTTTTCTAAAAGTGACTTGTGATTAAGTTCAAAACTTTTTAAATTTTCTTTCTTCTGGGATATAGTTCGCCCTTGCTGTGGTGTGCTTGGTAGGATGCACAAATGCACAATTTGGAATACCTGGAGTAGCGAATTCACTGGCGAATGCAGTGAAACCAATTGTACCTTTGGCCAGACAAGTTCTAGATGTCATGGTTCCGAAAATCTTACTCCAAGAATACAATAATGTACCAACCTCCGATGGATATAACTTCAAGTAAGTTGAAGAATACCAAGTGTAAAGATACAATTTAAATTACTAAATATGATTCAGTGTTGAGTGTGACAAATGAAATTATCACTTCGAATATGGAAGGTGTCAAGTGCCTTGTGTTGCGCACTGAAAACTGAAAGCGCTTAAAGTTGAGGTGTGCTAAATTCTGCTCTGCAAGATAAACAAATTTACGAGTAAATGTCGTTCGTATATGATAAGTTAAAAATATCGGCCAGTCTGTTTGAAGCTTACAGGAGCTTCTTCAAAGAGCTAGTGATCACCGATCAAGCAGAATGAATTGTATTTCAATTGCTAAGGTTTCCCCCAAATGCCGGTTATTTTCGAAATCAATTCAATTAAATTTAATGCCGAGAGAAGTACATTATTCTGCAAAATTGCTATCTTAAGCTAACGGTATCTGAAGATTGTTTGATAATTTACTCGAAATTCATGAAATATCTGTCATTCGTCCTGAAATACCAGTTCCATCAATTTTATTAAACTTAATTATCAAAACATTCCCTGGTAGTACCTACGAGTATGTCTAAAATGAAAACAACAAGTTTTTCTGTTCTGCTTTCTGTGATTTATGAATTTTGTTGTAGATGGTCAACACGAGAAGGCTTTGATTTCCTGACATTTAAATATACACTTCAAACCACAGAAATAACCGCCTTTCTCCTATCGTGATCATTTAGTATCAGAACAGTAAGAGTTCAGAAACTGCTCTCAGAGAGTACACATGAGGGTTAATCACCAACTATTAACGGCAACGTTGTGATATACTGCATCCGTATCCGTTAAAAGCCTCTGCTTGGTTCTCAAACTAAAAATTCGGTCTTACTCGAACCACACATGAAAACACACTCTTCTTTGTACTCGATGTCCGATGTACATTCGATGTCTCCGAGCCAATGCAGTCTTTGTACAATATGTTACGGTTTTTCCTTCTATTCAATTCCCCGCACACGAGAGACTTCTTTTCAGAGGAGCCCTAATCAACTCCGCTTATCTGCTTATTGCACAACAAGAATAACTGGTAGGATCAGATTGTTGACGGGCATCATCTTAATCTTTCAAGTTAGAAGCTTATAACCCCATTATTTCACCTAATCAGAGTAGCAAGGAATCGCTGAATCAATTTTCGTGAGATCAGTAGATTACAGACTCAGCAGACAACCAACATATTAACCTACATGTAACATATATCTGAGAAAAAGTAAATGAAGTGAAGAAACTAGGTCACAGACCACACCGGCCTTCCATATTATTAAAAACGAAAAGTAAACTCTTCCCGAACTTTGTAGTCATATCTGCAATATTATGCTCTATGCCATAACCAGTTTATGTTTGTGGGATAAGTCAAAAACTACTAGGGGAGTGTACCAAAGGGTTACTTGCTCAGACGCTCAATGTAGGCCTTAGCTACTCAATGATTGCTATGTTGTCCAACTTTGCACTTTTTGCTTTTTCCTGTTCACAGTGTTTCTTCGTGGGCATGCGGGAACTGGGCCTGACAGCTGTCAGAAATAATCAGAGTCAATAGTTGTACCTTTAGAAGTGCGTTGCATGTTTCATGCAGATGAGATTTCTGCTAGATTTCTAGGAAACCACTATCTGCTGTCGTTTTGGTCCACCAAAGGTGTCGCAACCCAAACAGGATCCACATTTTGTACTTGCTTTAAAGAGTTTGGCTGTTTTGCGAATTGGCACAAGGTAATAGTCTGAAGCCTAAAACTTAACGACTTTCTATTAACATTTACTATAAATCTCACGTGTTTGTATTTGGAGTGTCCTTTTTCCTATATAACGTACGTCATGGTTGGCACTTATGGTAAGTCAGCCGTGTGCTACGAGAGAAGGTTTTCTGGTTCTGGTTTGAAGAGCTCCTGGAGTATACTCGTACATTCAGTTCATTGTTCATTTTTGTTCTAGGTTGCAATACTAATTCAGGCAATCTGAGACTGATACCTTGGAGGAGGGCTTTTCCTGAAGACTTCGTTTGTCTTCTATACTTTTTTTTTAATTTTCTACTTAATTGCTTTCCTGCTTTATTCACTGATTTGCACTTTGTCGGCTTATAAACTGAGGCAACGCTGGACCTTCAATCAACATGCTGCTCTAGCTGGCGTGATTCCTAGCTACCAGACTTCAATTACGTACGACGAGTTAGCAAGGTCACTTCCGCGTACGTTCGCCACCTTAGATAAGGTTTATCCTTATTGTTCTTTCTGGGATGGATTCAAATACCCTTGTTGTCTAGTTGTCTACAATATTTATTCGCTACATTGTTATTCACTACACGCACTCCTTGACTAGACCCTAGTTATTGTACAGCTGTTATAGCTATTCTTTTTGTCAGCTCCTGCGCACAGATCACACAGAAAATCTTTGCTCCATATAAAACCACAGTGTTGGTGAGAAGTGGTAATCCGTCTTCTTCATTATTCGGCATATAGTTAGGCTACTCAATATCTTGGCAAAAATTATTATTTGCTTGACCTCTGTCCTGATGGATATACTGGAGCTCACAGCAAAGCCGAAACAGATAAGTCCCTTTCCCACCTCAAAATGATAGTTGTCTATTATAAAATTCTACATAAGGCTTGGCGCCTTAACGTGAGCCTTTTTTGGTGAGAGCATATATTTTGTTTTGTTTTCCTTGGCCGCCAGATACAGTTTTGCTGCTTCTGCCTACTTAACTGACAGCTCGCCTCCTGCTCTGATTCAAGTGCAAGTCGGCATTACCTTGTGAAATTTAACACAACAAAGGTGGCATTTCTGATAGACTCTTTGCAGCTACACTACTGGTTTCCCGATTAACTTAACGACGATTGCAGCCATCTGATGTCAAATCTTCTTAGAGTACAATATTTTCTGGTGCTGTACTGCTCATGATATCCACGTTCGTGGTTTGAGTACTACAAGGTAGGGGTTCGAGTCATTAGTGACTCTTCAGAATGTGCTGATGTCTGAAATATTGGATCAATGTCTTTCATCTATCAGAAAATGATCAATCTGACTCGTGAGGATCATAGGTGTGGTTAGGTTAGGTAAGAGTGGCTGTTGGAAATACCAACCCATTTAGGCCTATTGGCCCATTGTGATGCCACGTGGATCTATGATCCTCTTACTAATGGAACCCGTTTGAGGTTATAATAAAGCGTAGGAGACTGTTAACGTCTATGTTTTCTAGATCGTTTAGGTCGTTGTAGAAGAAAGCTCCTAGATGAAGCTTTCTTCTCTGGGAGAGAGTTGGACATGTACAGAGTAGGTGGAGGATTGTCTCCTCGTCTTCCTCGTCCATGCAGCTTCTACAGAAATCATTTGTAAAAGCGCCAAGCCTTCTTGCGTGCTTGCCTATGAGGCAGTGTCCAGTAATGACACCTATTATGGCGCTGAGATGTTTCCTATTTAAAAGGATCAGAGTATCAGACACTTAGAGCGATTCGGACCCAGCTTTCGCCAGATCTATTTGGTCGCTAGACATGTTTGCCCAGCAGTCCACCTAAGGTCTGTTCTTTTATTGGCATCCAGCTTTAGTGATAGTTTGCACGTAGCGATTGGTATACCTATACTACCTTTTTCCGGTAGAATAGGTAGAGCGGTTCCAATTTTGGCAAATTCGTCGGCTCTGCAGTTCCCTGGAATGTCTCTATGGCCGGCACCCAACATGGTGAATGTTGAACTGCTCTGCCATCTCCATGAGAGATGATCGGCATTCAAGGGCGGTTTTAGAATATAATGAGACCGAGTCCAGGGACTTGATTGCGGCCTGACTATCCGAAAATATGCGGATATCCTTTGCAGATATTACGTTTTTCTTTAGCCAGGACAGAGCTTCTTTAATAGCCAAAATTTCCGCCTAGAACACGCTACAGTGATTTGGAAGACGGAAAGAGAGGCTTAGATTTAGCTTATCTGAGAAAACACCGCCACCAACTCCGCTATCGGTTTTAGATCCATCTGTGTAGAGATGGATTGACTTGTCCTCCATGAAAGCATCTTCCTCCCAGAATGCTCTAGAGGGGAGGCTTACATGGAAGTTTTTGTCAAACCAAAGTTCAGGTATGGTGTAATCGATGTTCTCTGTGTGGATTCGTAATGTATTAAAAATGTTGGCGTGGCCAAATGAATTATTTGTCGACTGTTTAGTCGCTTTAAGGCGAATAGCTGCAGTCGCAGTTACTTGCCTGCTAAAAATGTCGACGGGTATCAAGTGAAACAGAATATCTAATGCCGCAGAGGTGGTAGACCGCAAGGCTCCGCTTGTGCATAGACACGCTGTTCTTTGGACTCTGTTTAGTTTAATGCGGTTGACTGCCTTTTCCACCCAACCACACCGTAAGTAATTATCGGTCTTATGACCGAGATGTATAGCCAGTGGGTTATGCGAGGTTGAAGGCCCCATTTGTTCCCAATGGCTTTTTTGCAAGAGAATAAAGCTATTGTAGCTTTATTGACTCTTTCTTGAATGTTAGGTTTCCAGTTTAGTTTCCTGTCAAAAATGAGACCCAGATATTTTGCTGTATCGGAGAAAACTAAACTGGTACCATTTATTGAAGGAGGGTCTATGATTGGAATTTTATATTTCCAGGAAAAGAGGACAAAATCAGTTTTATGGGGGTTTATTCCCAATCCACAACGATCTACCCAGCGGGTTAATCTATTAAGATTTACTTGAAGGAGTTCTTTAATGGTATGGAGATGCTTTCCTGAGACGGCTATGGTAACTTCATCCGCATAGGCAATCACTCTGCTACCCCCTGCTTCCAGGTATATCAGTAGTTCGTTAACTACTAAGTTCCAGAGAAGGGCAGAGAGGACACCGCCTTGCGGTCCTCTTTTAGCAGGAGTCTCACCCAGTTGATTATCCTGCTTTTTAGCATTAGACCGATCAACTCCCCAAGTTAGTTGTCTACCTGCAGAGTTGACAGGGCAGTCGTGATTGCGGATGTGTTGACGTTGTTAAAGGTGCCCTATATGTCTAGGAAAGCAACCATTATGTACTCCTTATATTGTACGGATCGTTCGATGTCCAGCTGATGATAGTTCACTTCAGACTTTATCGTCGTAGTGTTGTCCGGTAGAAGCTAAAGAAAAAAAAAACGAATCCTTTGAAATCGCACCAAGCCCATAGCATCACATTTTTTCATTGATGAATATCGGCTTTCGTAGTACTTTGAGGCAGTTCATCTTTTTTACTCCATGATCTCTTGCGTTTAACATTGTTGTAGACAACCCATTTCTCGTCCCTAGTGATGATGCCTTTCAAAAATGGATTATTTTCTTGACGTTTGAGATGCAAATCACAGATATCAATGCGACGGCACAAATTTCTTTCCGTAACAACATGAGGAACCCATATGTCGAGCCTTGAGATTAAGCCTAGATGTTTTTAATGATCATGAACGGTCGAATTCGATAAATTTAATCTCTCAGTGATCTCACGGGTTGTTATTCGCCTGTTTGCATCAATTAATGCTTTTATTGTGTCTTTATCAGCTTCAACTGGCCTTCCAGAACGTGGAGCATCTTCAACATCAAAATTGCTTGATCGGAATTTTGCAAACCAGTTTTGGAACTGACATTCTGTCAATACATCTTCTCCATACACATCGAATAATTTTTTTCTTGCTTGAACAACATTTTTAGCTTTTTGATAGTAAAAAAGTAAGATATGCCGAAAATGCTTCCAAATAATTCCAAGAACTAGAATCAATCGAACTTTTTCACAAGCAAGCCTTTCTATATCAGCTGTCAAAATATATAATGATTATGCGGCTCAAGTGTGAAGTTGGCTGTGAAAAGATACAATCAAGTCCTCTATTGGGAAAAAAATGATGACATCGATATCATTGATCGCCTCCACCATGCCACTGAAGAGTTTTCCAGAGAAACTGTTAAACAGATGAAAGAAAGTGGCCCTAAATTGCATAAAGATGTAACCGAGCAGATCTGCCAGTCGTATGGAAATCTTTGAAACTAGCTCCATTAAGAATGAGTTTGTACCAACAAAGTAACACCGATAGCATGCAAAAACGAAGGAGCTAGGGTGGATGGGATTAGGTATCCAAAACAGCTGTCACAAAATATTGCCCATTGTAGCAGTCCAAAAAGAAGAAAGTCAGATCAAGTATTTCGAAAAGTAGAAAAGCAATATGCTATTATCGGATTTTCTACAACAAACAAAGCGACCCAAAGCTGACTTCAAATCCGGAATGCAGGCTATTCATAAGAGTGAAGCTGGTTTTGGAATAGTAGATATTTGTAGGCAGCAGTTTGATACTTTAGAACATAAAAAATTATGATTTTCAAGTCTAGCCGTAATGAGGATTCCACATTTTGTCAGGATACCCAAATAACATGTCAGATATTTGGCCGTCATATATGTATATTGTACAAAGAGTTCATTCTACTTCTTTAAATCAACGTTTATCCCGGCTGAGTGTTCTAGACAAGGTCCTATTCAACATGCTGCTTGACCGTCTCGAGGCCGTTCTGTGACCACAATCGACACATACAAGTCTGCCCTCTGGCTAAAGAAACTCAACGAATTTCAAATCGATGTTCACCATCTTTTCAGAGACTCATGCCATGCCAAATATAAATAGCGTTCGGCTCCACAAGGCAATCAGCCTCATTTCACCTTCCTTTCATTTATCACGATCAAGTCTCCATTACGAGATTCACTCAGCAATGAATCCTTTCGAAATACGAAGAAATCACGCAGCTCAGGCACCACTAATAACAAAATTATGGACAAGAGCCAGGTCTCATCAACTAATCAATCAGCGATTTTAATATCCATACATGACCTTTAGCTAATGTGGGTTCCTCTTCACAGATTTCTATAGCAAAGATCAACCCAACCTGTTGCCGGTCGGAAGCAAAGTTGTTATTCACGTTTTCCATCTTCAGCTAAATTCCAATTATCTTATGTAATATTTGTATCTCTAGTTCAGTTGGGTTTTTTTTTATGATCAGTTGGAACAGAAGAAACATCGACACTGAAAGAAGTCCCCACTGACCCCAGGGCCATTTCGCTTTTCGATTGCGTGACTAACCACCAGCAAATCGAGTATGTCAAAGGTGTGCGTTCCTATTGAACAACAGCTGATTTTTTTTAGATATTTTTTGATTCCTTTCAAACAAGATCTGATCTTTAGTGAGGTCACCTGAGAGACATTTTGTGGTTTTGTTCTATGAGTTCTTTGGTAGATTTGCAAATGATTTCCAACTTTGCTTGTTACTGAGAATGATTTTGAGTCAAAACCAGCTTCCTACTGTCAAGATCATATCTAAAAATACTCCGAAATTGGTGACACTTTCCAGAGTCGAAATATCAGCCGGGTCATCGATTGCTTTTATTTGAAATTTCGACATCTTCTGAGTGGTTTTCCGTGAATTATTAATACGACGGCGTGGTTCTAAACACGCCAAATAGTATTCGTTGTGATCGTCCATTCTAGCGGATCGTACATCAAAACCACTACTACATGCGCAATATGTGTAACTCGAAGTTTACATCATAATTTTCGTGGTTACTTCAGGGGCAGAGTACGCGTAATAAAATTATTCGAAATGCAAATTTAAAAACTTCATTTCGGTGGAAAAGTCACCGTTTTTCAATAAATTTACCAAGTGGCCATGGGGCTTACGGCTGATCATACGAGTAAACGTCTTCTTCTGAAAAGTAATGAAGCTGCAAAGAGGTAAACGAAGGGGTCTCAATAAAATTCTTTTTGAGGTTTTTCAAATTTGAATGCCAGTGAATGTAGATTTATTGAAAAACTTGAGACCTCTTTTGGCGCCAAGAATCATTTGTTTAATGACAAAGTTGGAAATGGTCGTACATTATTTGAAAGCCAGGTGGGCTAAAAGTTGGTCGAGGTTGTTCTTCATCATCTTTGCTGAGGCGTGCAAATGCATAAAATTGTTAAGCGATACAAAGTAGTGTTGGTCCTAGAAATACCATGGTCACATAGAATTCTTGGACGGGTTGACGGAAGGATTTTACTAGTTTGAGCTCACAATACGAGTAGATACGAGTACGTGCGCTATGTATTATATTGTTAGTTTTCATAGTATAGTAAAAAATATTGATGCTTTCCCGTCCAATATCTCACTCTGCATCGAAGTGATATGGGAGTGAAGCTGCTTATAATACTTACGCCGGATTGGCCTCCATTCGATGATCATTTTGTGAATTGTTGTGAACTTCGTTGCTCAGAATTCTTGACACACTCCATGGAATGATGTAGGAATAGGTTCAGGACCCTACTAATTGCATAAATATAAATTTATAAAGGAATGCGGCTGGCAAATGAACATGGTAAAAATATTCCAGTTAAACTCATCGTTTCGAAAAATTTTGTTCAAAACCGATGTAGCAGATTCAATATCTAAAGTATTTAAGCTTTAAGGATGGACCTGAGCCCCAACCAGTCTTTGGCCAAATGCCTACAGCTGAGCACTGCACATTGCTTCAGGTTCCCTTCCATTTGTACCACAAAATACCCTCAAGATGAAGTCTACCTCTATTGCGTTGTCTGTCCGGGATGGAATTGAATATTCTTTAGGTCGGAGCGTTGGTATGCATTTACTCTATATGTCCTAATCATCTAAAAGGACGTAAAACTCACTATTAAATCTTGTCTTTCAGTGCTCTTCAACGCAAATGGGATTAAAGTGACATGAAGAGCGATCGCTGATACCTAAGACATGCGAGTACACCATGATTGATAAGATGCGAGGTAGACAGTGTCCCTAATGACTGCAAAGTTATAGCTGTCTAGTGGGACCTTCATACGAACGTGTTATTTGTCCTACTTATTACCCAAGTTGTTGCACAATTTTCTTTAGTATTGTGTGGAAGGAATAGCATGAGAGCACGTCACTTTGCCTCAATTCTTTGTTTTTATATCAAAGATCTCGTTGAGGTTACTTGTTCTTGACAGTCTGACGAGTTTAAAGGGGTTGCCAGGACCAGACCTGACTCTGTATATCTCATCTCTGTAGGTGCTGTGATATGCAGTTCTCTTCATAATCTGTTCTATTGTAGTTAGCGCACTTTATACGGTCTCTTTTCTTGTGGATTCGGTGCGGCGGTTAAATTCAACGTACACACTTCTCTCCTATTAATAGAGTTGATTAAAGAATATGGTCTCTGTCTAGTCGTCTTCCGTTGTCCTGAATAGCGCGGCAGGTAGCCCGATCGGTAAATGGTTTGATCGGCCTGACATCTAAATTTGGGTCGTCCTCATCGTTTAACAGTCTGCGGTTTTAAGGTATATCAGCAGCATTGACTATGGCTCTTCGTCATTTCATTGGCGAGTTGTTTCGCCACATTTCCCTGCATGTACTCTCCATCAAAACACAGGTTTCGGTATTTATGATATTTTCCTTCAGCACTCGATGTATTGTAGTTGTAGGGGTTGCAGGTTGCTACTTGATTAGATGTTCATCATGCTAGTAAAATTAATTAGCTTAACCTTCTTTAGAAGTCGTGTCGTGTAAGATAGACTTTCAGACTTTCCATAGCAATATTCTATGGTAGCATGGTCTATTTCTTCTGTGATATGAGCATATATCGGGCATATATCGGGCTGTTGGGCTATGATTCGGTTAATAACAAGGCGATTGCTTGCACGTCGAAAGCTAATAGCTGTTTTCTGAAGTATGCTACTTTTAACAAATCCGCAAACAAATAAACGCAGCTTCTGTTCTCAGTTGCAATCATCGTAGTATAAATCGTAGTTTCTTTAGTGGCAGTGATATCTGCTAGTCTAGGGACTCCGTTACTCGAGGTAGACTTGGGCTTTGAATGCTCAAGTACAGATTCAAATGTCATTGTCTAATAATATTGCTTGCTTGTAAAATACAGGCTTTCACGTGATCCGGTAGTCAAATTTCTCAGTGGGGATCCTTGGATGAAAGACACCAGAGGCACCAATCCATTTCGGGATATATGAAAGTTGTATTTGCCTTACCATCTCCATTTCAGCACCCTAACTGATTCGACAATATTGAAGGAGTGCGCCACCATTGATCTAATCGCGTGAATTCACCATCAGATTGACGCCGCTCATTGTCTACATACTCTATTCGAGCAATCTTTCCCTTCGGTTTGGGGATACTTTATTGCATGTACAATTGTACATAGTGTAATGTATTCGGTATGTACTTCTTGGGTTGTAGACCACTGCGTAATAAGCCAGTATCCTCTTCTTTTAATCTGAGACTAGAATGTTTCTTTGGGAGAATGTGTCCTATTAGTATCCAAACCTAGGTCATTACTATAAGAATTTCCCTAAATTTCTTTGATTGGAAGACAGTGGTTACGTCTGGGAGATCTGGAAGACATTTATAGGTCTGAAATTTTAGAGAAGACGCCACCGTTTTAGACTCTGTATTCATATACTCGTAACTTTATTTGGATTTGTTATCCCCTCCCCTTCTTTGTAGCACATGTATATCGTATAGAATGTAGTAATCAGCAATATTAGTAAGCCAATGATCTGAAAATCAAGCTGTGCAAGGTGCTAAGGGGCGTCCCTTGATGTGGCTATGCTTCCCATTTTTCATTTACCGCTAATTTTCAGAATATCGTTTTTGGGTTTGCTGCGAGTGAATCCATTATTTGTGTGAGTCTCACGATTAAAGGCTTATGAACCTTAGACCTGTCTACTGTTTTTTGTTGAGAACAAAGCGGTACATCAGGCGCATATAATAATTCCAACTTAACTCAGTTTCTTTGAAATTAAAATCAGCCCCAACAGTAGTGGTGCCCTTGGAGCAGTTTATGTTCTTGCTTACAAGCATACTCGTATTATAAATCTAGTTTGTAACGCCATGTTCAATGTTAGCAATAATTTGAAGGCTTTTAACAGCTCTGTCCTATACAGTTAAAAACTCCTTCTAAATCTAAAAAGTCTAAAGCTTGGTGTGGAGTTTTTCTCTATTGTCCCTAGAACATCGTGTAGAGGTACGACTTCATTTGTATTGTGACTCACTCAAAAAGTCATTTCTGTATTTGCATCCGAAACGAAAGCTAATTGTTATACTGTTGTACTTCTGTTGTTCTACTGTTTTGAGTCTAGAAAATGACAGGATGTTGTGGGCCCCTGTTTGCCGGGTTTTTGGAGCATGATTTACAGAGGATTTGTGTACACCACCTAAGATGAGGTCGGCCTCTATTGCGCTGTCCCTCTGGGTTGAAGTTGAAATCTTTCCGGACCCCGGCCGGCAGGATATTATTATACGAAATCGGGATACCGTGCAGATCGCTGTTGAAATGTCTTCTCCATTCTCCACTGATGAATATGAGACTGAAAATTACCCGAAGACCTTTTTCTCGTAGCGTCCGAGGCCATTTTCATCCGAACTCGTTCGTGTCAAAATTTCTGCGTCGCAAAGCAGATAGAGAGTTGTATAGAGATATCTTTCGCACTCAATTGCCTTCTAAGTTCAGAGAAACAGATTTCCTTGCTGGTATCGTTGTCGGAGTTGATAGCGGGGTCGAGATAGGTAAAGTCCTTTACTACCTAAAAGTTGTAGCTGCCTATAGTGACGTTTTGTCCAAGGTGGCGATGTTGTGTGTCCCTCTTTGCATATAATTTTGACGATTATTGCCATGACATAGCAACCAGAATTTTACATGGAATGTTGATGAGACTTATTCAGCTTCTTTATGGTTGGACAAAAATGCTGAGGATTTATTCGCCGGCCATGCTTTGGTCGACCCATATTTTAGCGATGAGCTGATATATGCTCCGTTTCCAATTATCACCTGCCGCATTAAACAGCTCGGCAGTGATGTTATCGGGTCCAGCAGCTTTCCTGACTGCATCTTGGTTGGAGGACGGAAATATTGTCTGTCTGCTTCCATGTTGAATGGTTCATTCTACCTGATTGTGGTATGTTGTTCGTTAGCATCGTTTAACAATTTGCAGATATGATCTTTCCGAATTCTCAACACCGACTGTGGTTCTACTATGAGGCTTTGGCATGTTCGCTTTGTTTTTGGGTAAAAGTTCCGAACTTCATTTCTTGGTAGTCCTTTTTTCTAGAAGAATATGTAGGGCTCGCGAACACCTCTCGATCTTTTCAGCACAGTCGCTCTGTATATTCGCTTTTTCGCCAGATCTGCCTGTCTGAATTCATAATCGAACTATGAGTCGAAACCCGGTACATCATCTGATTGCTCTTCGACATTGATTCAAGTGGTCTTTTACATTCGCTGCAGGCGGCGACGAGCTCGACTGGAAAAGGCTCTTGCGGTCTCTTGAGATTATAGCAGTACGACG
The DNA here is from genome assembly GCA_949129095.1 of Volucella bombylans. Taxonomy (NCBI): domain Eukaryota; kingdom Metazoa; phylum Arthropoda; class Insecta; order Diptera; family Syrphidae; genus Volucella; species Volucella bombylans. The sequence goes on from OX422140.1 coordinate 65,724,047, forward strand.
TTGATATCCCCATCCATATGCTGTCTACAATAAGATAATACTCCAAGTCGGTGTTCGCTTTTTGGAACGCTCAGATATCCAAAACACTATAGGAGTGTCTTGCGCCGATCGTCAATTTGATTGACAGTTTGTTGATCAGAAGTCAGCCAGGTCAGTTTATGTATATCTAGGTGTGATAACCGTTTACTGGTTGTAGTTCAACTACGTCCCAATAAAATTAAAATCAATAACGTTATATCCGTTTTCGGAGGTGATGTCATGGAGGCTGAACTTTCCGAGCGCATTGCGTATTGTCTTACTCATTCTATTACCGAAGATCACCACTGAGAGGCAAGGCAAGCACTATGCTACAATGTTGCGCTATTAAGTCAATCCAGGTAATAAGATAGTCAGAAATTTCCCGATCAATTGCAGTGTAGATCCCCTTTTGGAGATATTACTGCACCATTTTTCTTTGAAGAGACTGACGGAAATGACGAAAAAAACGTCAATATCGAACGATATCGGGAGATATCGTTATTTGTGTCTTAAATGGATGGTATTGATGGAAATAACGGCATTATTGAAAGAGACATTCTCTTGTCGTGTTTTCTTTTATTTGGGCGACCAAAATATGCCTTTTACTTGTTTCTTTGAGATTAATTTTGAGCTTAAAATAATATTAATAATCCTATGAACTCTGAAGCCCTGTAAGAGTGAAATATACGCTGATCACTGAAGTCCAGACATGTTTATGCCAGGCTGTGGTTCAAAATTTCATCCAAGAAATGCAAAAGCCAAGGAAGGCGTTATAAAGATCTGTTCGTCCATGTATAATTATTTTCATTTAAAATTGTTACTGTCCATTCTTTTGCGGACATCCTGAAAATTCCGAGGATAATTAAGATTCTTCTCCGTAGTTTTCATTTCATTCATACATTTCCATTGTACAGATAAGGCCCTTAGTGCCAGTGGAAGAGACTATTTTCAGACGCCTAGTAAATAGATAACGTCATCATCATGCTTAATTGATCGGCAACACAGTAGGGGAACATCTTTTCTTTAGCAGACCGTCATTTGTACACTTCGAATTTAACGTAACAAGTATTTCAGATTTAAGTTCCCGGAAGTATTCAAATTCACTGAAAACCGGATCTCTGTTAACATAGCGTGACCAGGTTTTCTTGCTCCAAACAAGCAGTGATTGGAACATTGAATTGCAAATGAGAAATCGTTTAATCTGATTCTTCATTAATTTTGTCAACTCTGATGCCACAATCGGTATAAGTAAATGAATACAACTAATTAGACCATGGGCCCACGGGAAGGCAGTTGTCAGAAATTGACAGCATTTATGAAAAATGCTGCTCTTTGCAAAACATAAGTTTAACGTAGGTGTCTGCGTTTAAAGCTGAGCCGAATATCTCACCAAAATAAATTTCAATTCGATAACATTTACGAAGGTTCGCCGTAAATAGCTGTTTGGAACCACATATCGGTAGCATATTCCCACATTCATAATCACCCAAGGTAACAACTTTGGCAGTTACCAGACAAATTTGTACGAGCACATAACAATATTTAAATTTATGGTAGATACAACTGACATGAGAACATTGCGTAATGAGAGATCCCCGTATGGTAAGTGCTAATTACCAGTAATTAGCAGAACGCCTGCAGAATGTTGTACTCCATGATGGGTTTGCTTCCGAATTCGCTTTTTGCAGCTTACATGGAGCTCAATCGATATGTCAATACCAGTTTCGGCAAGTAAAAAACAAATTTGAGACACTTTGACTTCTAAAATGTCAGTAGACCTTGAAGGATATTCTATACATAAACGAATTTATAGAATCTTTTATCAAAATAGTATTTCTTTCTTTGCAGCTACAAGACATCCGATGGAGCATATCGTGAAGAACGTGGTGTTATCATGAATCCTGGTACCGAACAAGAAGAACTCGTCGTTATGGGCGCTTACAGCTACACAGATGGTGACATTGAAACAGTCACTATGTACACAGCTGACAAAAACGGATATAGGCCAAGGGTACAAATTAAAAATCGTGGAGTGTCACCTAAACTTCTGCAAAACCTTGCCGGTTAAACCACCTCAGAACTAATAGTGTAAATTCAATTCGTGTGAAGGAAATTTCTTTTTGTTTTTTTGTTAGTAAAAAAAATAATAAAATTAGAAAAAAGTCTACAAATTAACATGTCTTAAGCTTTTCTGATTTTTTTGCTTGGTAGGCTTTTGAAATTCAATTAGAAGTTTAAATCTAACTGTGACATCCGATTTCCAAGAAGGCCCAGATCGGGTATGCGAGGTCATTGTGAAAAAAAACCTGAGAGACGGATTATAACAGGTTTTTTATGTCGATCTCCGAGGAATGTATATAGGTTTGGATAGAAATTAATATTTAGTTTGTTTGATTCAAGGTCATTGCACAGCTTCATATTGTTAGCGTTTTATGAAACTAGTTCGTTGTTATTCCGGATAAGTAGGTGAGTTTTTAGCGGTATTTACCGGATAAACGCAGTTGATTTGATGTGATCAAGTTGTGAATGTTTTACAATTCTAATGAATTTAGTAGGAAATAAAATTCAGCAGGTGCATGTGGTAACTTTGGTCTGCGGTAAAGTACCGCCTTGGCTTGTGAAATTGGAGTACACCGACAAAGATACAAGGTCAAGATATTCAATTCACAAAAGTCTTACATTATTGAATAGTATAAAATTTTCGTCGAAAAATATACTTAAGACAGTCTAAGGTTACTACCATTGTACTTTTATATGAAGAAAGCCTTATGAAAATATTTCCAGCTATTTGATCGAAAGAATTATTTGTATCTCCTCCCTCAGTTTAGCTTTTTACGCAAAATGTTTATTTGGAGATGTAAGTAAGTTATCACAGTCTACAGACGATGGTTTTAATCAGGTCGAGTTCTTAAATTTTGGAGGAAAGAGATGTGATCTGGCAGCATTTGCTCAATCTACTAAACACTGACGTAACTTTCTGAGCACATCTTCCAATGACAATGAAACCTATCACTGATAGACTCCTTTTGAGCCATGTTTAATTTAGGAATCAATAAATTCGTGGATTAAAACTAAAAGAAGTTGTTTTAATATTCTTTACAACATCTGGCGACGAGGTAGCGAAATTCACTATGGACCCAACAATAGTGGAACGAATTTTCGATTAGCAAAAGAAATTGTTGAAAATATAATCTCAAGTCGAATGCAGAGCACATGGAGAGAATTTTACGAAGTTCCTCCGTTTCCAATACGTCCAAGTCATCCAGTTCCATCTCACAGTTTCGGCCGTTTTCGCTCGAGAAAGAGACATGGGACAATTATATGTTCCAACTAGAGCAGTATTTTAAGGCCAACGAGGTAGAAAATGACACCCTTAAGAAGGCACACTTTCCATCAACTTGTGGAAACTATATCAACGTAATTCTCCGAAAGCTATTCGAGATGTGTTAGTATACACACATTTAAGGAATTAACACGTCATTTCCAAACTCAACTGCATGTTCTCGCATCAAGGTGCAAGTTTTCTGACACAGAAAATGTGTCACATAAGGCCTGAAAACGGGAATCGCACCAACTCATACCATTCCCGAAAGCCCGCAGACACAACTCACTCAATTAATGAGGTCGTCGAAAGTCGTATCGACGAAACTGAAATGAAAGGGCGTCAAATTTTCGTGTCGCTTCACGTAAATCAGCAACCAATGGTCTTTCAGATAGACACTGGAGCCACTTGTTCACTGGTGGGGCTTGCAGGGTACCAGGCTCTTGGGAATCCTCACTGCGAACCCACGCACCGCTCTCTAAAGGCGTATGGCGGCGTCAACGTACCAATCAAGTGGGTGATGGAAGTATAGGTTTGCTGGAAAAACAAGACTTAGAACCTGTCACTTATAGTAAGCAACAGTCATAATGGTGCCAATATAATGGTGTTAGATTGGTTCGAGGCGTTTCTCGAATGGAATGCAAATGGTAACCGAGTCGAAGGAGATATTTTCTATCGAGGCAAAAATTATCTGCGAGAGGCACGACACTGTTTTTAGACCAGAACTGGGTTGCAGTAAGGTCTTTGTCGCTCATCTAACTCTCAAGCCAAATAGGCAGCTGAAGTATGTAATTTAAGCATCTTCCGGTCCCTTTTTACTTGAAAGGAGGCGTACGATCTGAAATTGAGCACTTACAACGATTAGATATTTTCCGACCAGTCGAGACCAGTCAGTACAGGAATTATTCCACAAACTTTACAAAGGTTGACTTCTCCGACCCCTACCTCCAAGTACTTTAGATGAAGAGTCAATGAAGCTTTGCATCATAAGCACCGAGTTCGGACTCTTTGAATATCAGCGTTTACCCTTTGGAAGTTCCAGTTCCACAAGAATCTTTCAACGATACATGAAACAGCTGACATCTGACCTCGAGTTTTGTACGTCATGCCTAGATGACGTAATTGTTTCCGGAAGGACTAACGCTGAACGCTTGCAAAATCACCAAACCCTATTGGAGCGGCTCGAAAATCATGGATTGCGATGCCGTATGGAGAAATGCCAATTTGCGAAAAGGGAAACTGACTACTTGGGTCACATTATCGACTGCTCAGGTATACGTCCATCGGAGGCACGGCTTGCAGCTATTCGCAATTTACCTGAGCCGGAGAATCTAAAGGAATTGGAAGCTTTTATCGGCAAGCTGAACTATTACAATCAGTTTATTAAGGATTTTGCCCAGGTAGCCGCTCCACTTAACAAATTGAGATCAAAAAATGTGCCGTTTGTATGGGGTACAGATCACCAGCGCGTATCGACCAATTCAAGGACAACATCCTAAAGGTTTCCCGACTGGTACACTTCCGTAATGATCTCCCAATAACTTTAGGCACCGACGCTTCCTTCCATTAGTGCCGTGCTTTCGCACATGTACCCCGACAAAACGGAGTGACCAATCCGAAGACGCTGGACGAAGCGCAGAATAAATACAGCCAGATTGAGAAAGAGGCTCTCTCCATCATTGATGGTGTCAAGAAGTTTCACCAGTATCTTTGTGGTCGCCAGTTGTAGTTAGTTACAGACCACCAACCGCTTGTCACAATTTTCAGTCCCTGCAAAAAAACTTCCACACATGACGATACAGCGCCTTCAACTATGGGCGCTCATCCTGATGGGATACACGTACACTATACATTATCGTTCGACCAAACAACATTGAAACGCCGACTGCTTGTCACGGTTACCAATGGAACCTGATGAGACATTTGACCACACAGAAGAATCTGGTCATCAATTGGATGAAGTTTGCACCTCATTGGTCGAAGATTTTCGTATAAATTCTACCATTATAGTTATCACAAAAGGATTCTACGCTGAAGAAGGTCATTCAATACGTGCAGAATGGATGGTCAAAAGAGCTTCGAGAAAATGAAATTTCCTTATTGCCTTATTTTCGCAGAAGACTTTCTATAGAATTATTTAATAATGTTCTTCTCTTCCACAGCGGAAACTCTAGAGTAGTCGTACCACGGCCGTTGCAACCCAAAGTATTGACGATGCTTCATCAGGGTCACTGGGGCTCACCCGTACGAAGCAAGTATCTCATCCATACCGTTGGTGGCCCACCATAAGTACGACATCACCAAAACTGTATCACAATGTACCACATGTCAGACCAACGTCGGCAACTCGCCAAGGCGGTCGACCGAAGAAGTATGGAAGCGCGTACATATCGACTTCGCTGAACCCTTTCGGAAGCAGATGTGGCTGATTGTGGTTGACTCGAAATCTAAGTTTCCGTACTACCACATCACAAGCAACAATTCATGCTTTAGAATATATTTTCGCAATTGAGGGACTGCCCAAGACGTTAGTGTCCAACAATGAGCCCCAATTTACCTCGCGCGAGTTCTAGCATTTTTGCCGAAGTAACTTTATTCAACACTTGGCATCAGCGCCATTCAACCCAAAGTCCAACGGCGCAGCTGAAAGGATGTTACGTACATTCAAAACAGCTCTTCGAAAGATTTTGCAAGACACACCACAGTACGAAGATGGGCTGTTGGTCTTTTTGTCGACATGTCGATCTAAACCAAACGACAGTGGGATCTCACCAACAGAAAAACTCCACGGAAGATCACATCGCACAATTCTTTCAGCTATGGGGTAACCAGTTTTCACGGGAGTTGTAACGAAGAACCTAGGCAAAAGGATGTATTTGGTGGAAGCAAACTACAATTTACATCGGCGTCACCAGAATCAGATTCGTCCTCGTACTCCACTAAAAGACAAGATCCATCCATTCGTCACAGTGTCGAGCAAAGTAAGCACCCGTACTAACCCAGGGGTCAATGCCACCTACCAACTTGCCACCTACCAACATCACTTTGAATTCACCTGAGTCGATTCCTACTTCCACCGAAAGAGCGAGTTCAAGAAACACAGTAGCTGGGTCTACACCAGTTTCAACACCAGAACTTAGACGATCTGAACGTCTACGGAATAAACAAATCGGATTTAACCAAAATTAAGTCCGAGGGAAACTGATGTGATCTGGCAGCATTTGCTCAATCTACCAAACACTGACGTAACTTTTTGACCACATCTTCCAATGACAATGACACCTGTCACTCCTGTCACACGTACTCCTTTTGAGTTATGTTTAATTTGGTAATTTGGTAAATTCATGGATTAAAACTAAAAGAAGTAGTTTTAATATTCTTTATAACAGAAAGTGCGTATCAATTTCATTTTTGTAGCAGGAAAGACAAGTCACATGTCTTCAAGGGTCTACTGAGTTGTAAGTCCATCTTATTTTCCACTACAGATTCTGGAACGGACTGTAGATGTCTGCATATGAAATCGAATATATTTTACAACTGCTAACGCGAAAAGGAGGATTGATTGATTGATCTCATCTACTTTACAGTCGAGGATAATGGTGCTATTTTATCGAGTAATTAACTTCTCGCCAATATATAGTACATCTTTAACAGTTAACCTTATGCATGATATCCTCGTACGATAATTATCTCAATACTCCTATAATACCCACACGAACCATGGATGTAAAAAAACACTTCCTTCTCTTTGGCAGTGGCGGGAATTATTAAGAGTCAAAGATCCTAAGTTTCTGAAAAGAAAACAGATGAGATGTCAAAATAAACATTAAAGACGTCCAAACTAATATACTGTAAAATCTGTCCGCCAATTTAGGAGCTGCCTGATCACTTAATTCCGATAGAACGGGTTCCAGGAGTTGCGCACTCTGAAAGACTACCATCTACGGGGCAGTTGAAGAGAAAACGGAGACGTAGGGTAAATGCACGGCGCTAAAAGACAAAGCAAGAGGTATCGAAGGCGCGAGTGCTAAAATTTTCACTCCCCACAGCCGACGGAAAAGAGAAGCAGGTAGGCGAAAGTGGCACCCACTGAAACTGATAAACCTCTCCGAACTGAAACTGCGCCCTCTTCTTCTGTGTCGAGCACGACTAAGAGGAAGAAAGTTTCCTGCACCAACCCCGTTGACGGATCTTTCCGCACATGATGTTCGGATGAAACCGGTGCTGCAACCAATAAAGGCTGCAGTTCCTGCGAACGGAAAACGTATGAAGTGGTTAAACCCACCGACAAAAATAAAACCAGCAGTGGTCTTATCCGCACCCAATCCCAACTAAGGCCGGTACTATGTGCAACCAGCTAAGGTGTTACTTCTGGTCGACGGAAATCTACAAATTCGATAAAATCGCCGCTAAGAAACAACCCTGGTGCTGGCTTTCTCGCGCACGAAGCCGGTGCTGTAACCGGCAAAAGTAATAGCTTGGGTGGACGGAACTTGGACGTCGCCGGAAAACCAACCTACAAGAAAATTCCAGAACGCTATCACCTCTCCGACGCTCCGAGTAGGGAAAGCTGGCAACCACAACAGTCTGAACGACGCTGATTGCAAACACTGTGTCGAGCAACTGTGGGAGCTAGGCAAAGCAGAGAATGTTTACATACAAGCAGATGCCCGCGATATGGAAAACGGAATAGTTGGAGTAAAGTTCTCCACTCAGAAAACTTTTGAATGGTTGAACAAGTCTGTGCCGAAAATTCCACGCCTGGAAGATAAGACTTTCGCAGTTTTGAGGCTACCAAAATCGACGTACGCCATCTTCTGGGATCAACTCAGGGAAACGGTGGATATGCTGGTCCGTCCCCATACCCACAACTCTGGAGTCGACACTGAAAAGTGGAAAATCTACTCTCCGGAGAGTTAAAATTATTAACCATTAAATATAGGTATGATTCACGGCCCTGTGTGTACCTTAGAAGGGTTGATTACAATTTCGTTTCTAAATGAGTTGAGAGAAGAGACTACCACTCCAGTACTCATTTATGATATTTTACCTTCAAAATTCTAAGTCCAATGAGTGTGGAATAAACACATCTGTATTTTCTGATGTTTAAGGGGTATCACACCACTATTTGAAGACCGATCGGGAAGACGGAGCGCTTATCGTTACTTGCCGAACTCACTCTCACCATCTAAATTTGGGCAATTTTGCACCCTGAATTTCAAAATTTCATACTATCGTCTGACCTGGTAGTCAACTATGTTGGCTTTCAGTCAACATTTGTTACGAGAGTAAGACAGCAAGTGATCGACTAAACGTTATCCAACAGGTACTTATGCTTAGGAGATTGCCGGCTGGAAAGCACTATATGGAGTTTCCATATCAGATCACAAGTACATAGAATTTAGAATCGAATGCGAGGGTTGAGGAGGACAGTGCTCCCCCTAAGCTCAGGGCAAAAAACAAGCCAGAGCAAGCTGTTCAGAACCTGAACGGTATCCTCACCAATCATTTTGAGCTGTGATGTGGAGCTAGAAAGCAATCCTGGAGATTCTTTCTATTCCCTGGTGGAACGCAGACATGCTGCGACTTCATAAAGAAACCAGAAAACTTCTTAAGACTGGGGTCCTTACAGATCAAAGCAAAAAGAATAAAAGAAGTTAATTCGGATTACGAAGAGTGTCTCTGTCGGTGAAACCAGTGGGTTGGTCAAAGTTCCCAAAAGTAGAAGATCAACCAGGCTGGAATCACTCAAAAAAATTATGGCACCGACACTGAGTCGAAAGCAGAGACTGTCTCATGCTGGAGGCTCACTTCCTCTTAACCTAATCAGAACTAACTCACAACTAGCTCCTACTAACTAGGCTGCTAGTGAAATGAATTACTCAGCACGCGGTAGCTAGTATATTTTATCGGTTGTGGTGACGCATGAGGCCATTATAAATGCTCTTGCTTCCCTTGATGGTTCCAAGTCGCCTGGCACCAATGGCATATACCCAGTTACAGTCATAAAAAGGTATAGATCAGCTGCTGGTAGATCTGAAGAAAATCTTCACTGCTATCCTGGCACTGTCATACATACCGGAACTCTGGCGAATAGTGAGCGTAATCTTTAAACCGAAAATTGGAAAAGGGGTCTACGCGCACGCCAAGAACTTCTTTAAGTCTGACTTCCTTCATGTTGAAGAGCATAGAGAGAACTGTGAGATCCATGTGCACGAAACTGCCTTGCGAATGCATTCTCTATTTGCGATACATCACTCCTACCAGCGCTGAAGGTCTTGCGAGAGCGCACTTCAGAATCTGGTAGGCAGAATTGAAGGCGTACTCGACAAGAAGGAATATCACTTGGCATTTTAATTGACGTTGATTGTGCTTGTGTGCATGTGTAACTCGGCCAGACAACAGGGTGTAGACGAATCACTTGTTTTGTTGATAAAAGCAATGCTGGTAATTGGTGAACTAATCTAAACATATTACTTCGAAAGCCCCTAAGGCGCTATCGGCCTTCTGGCATCACAAACAAGCTATCGGTCTGTCACCGAAAAGGAATCCAAAATATATGATTGCTGCTTTTACCACACTACAAAGAACAGTCTGCCTCGTCTATATGGGGCCTTTCCCTAATACATCTGGCTCCGCTCTAGATGCATTGATGGATCTACCTTCCCTTGATATTCATATCAAAGCCATTTTCCGTTTCTATATAAAGAAGTGGTCTTTGGTACAACATGCACTGGAGCTTTGATGACCTTGCGCCCCGACTGTCTTAAGACTCTGGTCTTATGGACATGCCGTCTGGTGCAATGACACCAGAACTCCTGAAGCGAAAAAATTTTAAATCGACTTTCCCTGTGCCCAGGACTGGTTTCGGCCAGAATCTGAACCAGGAAATGAATGCAGTCGGGGTTTCACAGAAGGATCCAAACCCGATATAGGATGAGGCGCTTGTGTTTTTCTGGAGGACGAAAACTTTAGATTTCACTTCTCCTTAGGAAAAATTATATCTGCGCTCCAAGGGAAGATATACGCAATCCCGATGGTAACAAACTAAATTGTGAAGAAATTTGCAACAACGAACTTGTATTAAATTTTGCGTAAAAAACGGATTTCATGGTGCGCGAACGTTGGAAATGTTGGAAAAGTGTTTCGGCAACGATTCTCTAAAGAAAACGGTCGTTTACCAGTGGCACGAGCGGTTCAAAAGTGGTCGTGAGTCAATCGAAGATGATGAACGCAGTTTCAGACCATCGACATCGAAAACCAACGAAAACATTGATGGAGTAAAAGAAATGTTGGTCAGTAACCGCAAATTAACCATCAGAGAGATAGCGGAGGACTTGAACATTGCCTATGGATCCGTCCAAGACATTTTGGTTAATGATTTGGGTTTCCGTCGTGTAGCAGCAAAGTTGGTGCCAAAAGACCTCAATTTCATGCAAAAAAAAGACCGTGTTGACGTCGCAAAAGAGATGATTTCCGAGGCTGAATCCGATCCCACATTCATCAAAAGTATCATTATTGGAGACGAGACGTGGGTTTATGAGTACCACACGCAATCCAGACATCAGGCAAGTGAATGCCGTTCACCAAATGAGTCGAGACCAAAAAAACACGTCGTTTTCAGTCAAAAAAGAAGGCAATGCTCACGGTTTTCATGGATTACAACGCTGTAGTGCATTATGAATTTTTGCCAGAAGGCCAGACAGTAAACAAAGAATATTATTTGGGCGTTATGAGACGTGAAGCAATTCGTGAAGCAATTCGCCGAAAGAGATCAGAATTGTGGGCAGAAAACTCGTGGATTTTGCACCATGATAACGCACCGTCGCACAGTGCCATCATTATTCGTAATTTTTTGACGAAAAATGCTGTCAATGGGGATTACTTTGAAGGGGACAATATAGATTTACATGAATAAACTTGTATTTTTAATTTTCTGAATAAATTCCGGGAACGTTTTGATCAATAAGTATATAGGGAAAAAAGAATCATTCGGGGCGATTCTGAGTAAAACAAAAAGAGCTGCTCGCGATCTCTTCAAGAAGATAGGACGGGATGAAAACCGGCTCTAGAAAGGGAAAAGAAGGATCATCAGAAGCTTGTTGGATATGAAATAGGGACATTCTATTGAAGAAATGCAGCTCGAAAATTTTTAGAAAGGGTAAAAAGGACAGCGGATCCATCAAGATTGGTAAATATTGTAACTTACCAAGACTTTTGATATCAAAAAGAAATCAAGCGAACAATGAAAGAAAACTTCTTGCTAGAAAGGGCACTTAACATAGACGTTACCTCAGACAGATATAATTTGATTTAATTAGAAACTTTGTCTACCTAGGCTATTATTAATTCTGAAAATATTTACAATCGCAAACTAGTTGAAAAGCCTTCCCTTGGACAACTAAACTAATTTAATGTTAGACTCTTGTCATCCCGGTCCCACTGTATGATGCTATGCTTTGTCAAGGATGGATGGGAACGTACTCGTATAACGTTGTTTTCAGAGAAAATTTCTTGAAATAATAAGAGGAAAACTTTGACTTGATTGACGCGCGGTGTAGGAAAAGGACCAATCTATGTAAAATGATGTGCATATCTGGATACAGCCTGTTAACAATCCAATTCGACGGAGAAATTTATTTATTGAAGGTCAGGTCCTCCCTGAATTTTGTAAGTAAGTACGTTACCACGTTTGGTAGCGAAGCAAATGGAGGTGTGACATGTCTCAGTAACGAGTGAGGTACAAGTAAGTAAAATTCTAAGGACGAATGAACAAAAAGCAGAACTGATTTCAGTATCTTTGAAAGTATGAAGAAGTAAACTTGGAAAAGACTTGTACATAGATTAAAAGTTAATTTCAAAATTATTCATCAACAATCATTTCATCATCCTCAATTGTCAGGCATAAACTTCAAGAAGATAAGATTACTAAGTGACTGGCTTCAGAATTATATGAACGCAAACGAATAAATCTTGAACGAATCAAGTAGATCTAGAATAGATGTCGGTAGTCACATGTTAAGCTCACCTATTCACAGACCGCCCACTTTTCTTTATATTCCTGAAAACAGATAAGACCAAGACAGGTTTATGATACGATGGCAGGTCGATATGAGCTATAACATACATGTTCAACTAGCCCAACCATTTCTGTCAACCTTTGTCATCCAAGTTGGAAATTTTTAAAATCTGTCTTACTTCGAAAATTTTCCTCGAACGTGTGGTAACATTCTTCCTCAAAATTTGTACAGGTAGTAATCCAATGATCTTTAGTTTTTGTTTCCTCGCGAAATTCGAACACTTTGCCAACAAGTACTGAGTGTTTCCGTAGCAAAGCATCTACCAATTTTCTGCCTGGTCATTTTTGAAATTACACAACTTACATTTTAATGGCCTAATTTAACAACTCTATTCACACACCATTACTTCGGCTGATAACGTTGGAAGCATTATTTCTCAAGCCCGCTAAATGGCACCAGGAAGTAGGAACTAATTTCATTCAATTCGTTAGCTAATTCCGAAAACGTTAAACTTTTAATAGAGTTCCCTTGAATCTGAAGGATGCTGAAAACGATACTTTTCGCTTGGCTTTTTGTGTGTTATGTGCCACATGGAAAGGCGCAAAGTCTCCAAGACATCATAATCTTTTCCAATTTGGATAAGCCGTGCTCCTGTCTGACTTTGTCTTGCAAGTGTTGTCTTGGAATAAAAGTCAATCCAATGTCATTTTCGAAAGCAGGTAATACGTAAAGATGTTGGGGGTCATTTCCTTCTATATGATCTTTATTTTCAGTTTGCGTGAACATGGCTTTGTATCTGAATCCCACGTCCGTGAATGTGGCAATCCAAGTGGACAGTAAAAATGTGGCTAGCTTTGATTTTAATGAAAAAAATCCTCCATCCTTTTGCATTCCGGTTCTTTTACAGATGAAAGTCAGTTTATGCATAAAAATGCATGACTTGAAATTGAGTATGTCCAATCCGATACAGATGTGTGTTACTATTTATGCGGGTATCGATGGTGGGCAGAACTATACATTGCCTTTGAGTTGTGTCAAATTGACGGACAATGGACTGGTACATTACCCCGTTCCAACCAACACCACAGAGGGATAAATATACTCGTAGAATAATATATGTGCAAACTTGCCTCTGAAGTGTTTATGTCAATTTAGTGCAAAAAAATGAATGCGGCTCACGATGCTTTAAATACTATATGGTATATCATTTAAGTTGTAAGGAGTAAATTATTTTGCTAATCAAAACTTGAGTTGGACTGATTAGTTTTGCTTAAATTAATAGTGCAGGCGGTGTCTCTATAACTCAGTGTTTCATAAAAAGGTGAGAAAGTATATAGATTATAAAATATCGCCAGTGCCAATGCTTACTACGCCGTCTAACACCCTGCAATCTAATGCAAGCGGAATCCACAATTTCGCAGAAGAAATGTTACGTGGTGTCGTCGTCACTATTACAGCAAGCATCGCAGGCGGTATCACTATACAAAAGTACTAAGCAAAAGCGGATTGGTCCGTTAATAAGCCACTAAGTAATCTATAGTACTTTCTGCTTAATTTAAGAAATTTCGGGGGACATTCGTTTATTCTATCTGCAACCTGGGAGACTAAACTGCCAATATAAGCCCTGGTAGAGGATGCCAGGAGTCTCAATGTTCAGAGTTATGGTCTTGAGGTGTTTTCTCTAAGCCTTGCCCAGTAAGTTATTGGGTGATCTCATTTGGCCGTGACTTAGAGTAATCAGTCACTAGGCATGCAGTCCAAAATTGTGTTTTAGAAATTAAGGATTCCATCCGGCCAATCAAATTTTCATCCACATAATGTCTTCGAAAAATGTAGTTACAAAACTCCAAATGATTCTTGAATCTTCGGGGTTGTAGCTCCTGTACTGGAATAAATTGAAATGTCTGTTTGAATAAAAATGTCTCTGTACCTTCCTGCTGCTGCTACTTGAGATAATTTCTGACGTAATGTGGATCGCAGCTTTTATGTGCTTCCGCTCTAGCAGGATGTAAGCCTTTCGCTATTTTCCGCGATGATTATTTCTCAGGAGGATGACTCTGCCAAATCAGCATAGAAGATTGGAGGCAGCTGGGAAGGAATTTGATCTTTCTGGAGAGGTTAATTCGGGATCCCGACGAAACCCGACTATTACACCACTAAAGTCAAGTAACTTTAGCTAAAAGTTGAAACTAAATTTTCTACAACGCGGAGATGTACAGTATTTTTGAATAGTGTGGTTAGACTTTCAAACTTTTGAAATAAAAATCACTGTCGGGCCTCTCATCGTATTCTCAAACTTAAAATGACGAATTAAAATTTCATAATCTGATCTGAGCAGCACTTAAGATGAATAGCGCCAAGCTGCCCTCTAAGTATTTTTATACTATCATCCGCCATGTATTCCCAGAGTGACTCATTTTCTGCTGGCTTGGCTAAGTTGATGGTGTTGTAACACTTTTTTCTCTGTAAAAAAATTTCATTGGACAAAAACATTAAACCTTCTGTCTCATCCTCCATCCCAACGTCTACTTATAATGACATTCCAGCTGCCAGCTCTTTGGACAACGCCAATCTGCTTCCCTGCATACTTTGCGGCCAGCGCAACATTTCCAGATTGTGCTTTGGTTCCGCCTACACTTGAGTACGTCGAATCTACAACGGGACGAATCCACTATTGCACTCGTATAGTAGTAAGAGTACTCAAAGGTACTAACATTCAAAAATCCACTGATCCAGTTGATATATCTTCCCTACTTCTGAAGAGGTGTCCCTCTACGCTTCAAAAATTACTGCATAAGATTTTTCATCAACCCTATTCTTTAGGACTCTCTCCGAACAGATAGAAAACGGCATTTGTTCAGCTTGTCCCGAAAAAAAAGTGAATCTTCTTCTCTCTTCTACTACAGACCCATTGCTCTTTCGTTCCTTCTTTCCAAAGCAATGGAAACGCTGATAAACCATCAACTCGTGAAATATCTCGAATCACGAAAATAACCGGCAGTACACTGGTGATTTGATGGCATGTCTCACCGGAAAGTGGAACCAAAGCGTACATAAATCTGGTGAAAGCAAGAGTGTTGCACTTGATACGAGGATTTTTGATATTTCTAAGGGGTTTGACAGAATTTGGCATTAGGCTCTTTTATCGAAAATTGATATATTTGAAATCGATGAATCTTTCCCTCAATTTATTAGAAATTATCTTTCGGATCGTTGAATTCAAGCTGACTTGAATGGTTTCAAGTCCGATATGCTTAAAATAAATGCTGGTGTTGAAGACAATGCTCGTTTGCATTGACTGTTTTAATTAATTATTTGGACAGGGCACATAAACCTTGACCGTTTGTTTTGTAGATCCAAGCGCATAAACTTGGACTACAGTGGAGATTATGATTAAGACCCCTTACCACTGGTGGGGGGAAGTCTTAATGTAGCGAAAAGGACAAGCTCAAAGTGTTGATCAATAGCGAGTGATTCTTTATTGAACTCTTAACTATATTTATACAAAATTATTGCTAACTAAGTTTAAATTATAACAATTAGGAAGAACAAAATAAATAACATGACCTATATAACTATTGTTCTTACAAGCAAAAAATTACAGTGAAACAAATATTGTCTATGTAGCAAAATGTGAGTTGCATAATTTGTGAGTGCAATGAATTATGGTTTGTGTATAAAGTATACAGCGAAGCTGTTGATGGAAAACATAGGTGTGTATTTATATGGTATTGTTGTATGAAATACATTTGTGTGTAAATATACTTAAAAACTAAACATTCTCCCGCGCGTTGAATAATCGTTCAACATTTAAATATGTACAGCAAACTTGTTTGCATTAAGGGTGCTTCTTGGCTGTGGCGTCGGAGGATTGCTAGGAGAATCTTGATGTGGCGTTGTGATACTGTTGGTTGCCTTGCTGATTTTTCTATTAAAGTAGCCCTTTTTCCATGTCCATATAAAACCAAAGGCTACACTGATGGATAACAAAAGTGCGGAGTAACTGATTGTTGTATGATGATATTCACTGGCCTTGATTCTGTTTGGTAGCTTTACAAAATCTTGACTCCTAAGTAAAGTTTTTAAGGCCGTAAGCTCTTCACCTTCGAATCTATATTGAGTTGGGTTTGAATTATTCAAAGATGATTCCTTCTTTGGTGGACTTGTAAATTCAGTCCTGATGCCAAAACTTGTATATGATGGTCTTAATGCAGATGTATATTCGTAGTAAGCCTGAATAGTAACGGAGTTGTGTTTGATGGTGCAACCTGGTTCGAGATTAAGAAATCCTGATTCCTTCAGTTGTAATTGAAAGAAACTTGTTCCACATACCACGGACATTTGAATTGGTAATCTAGTAGCGAATATCCATTGGTTCTTATGAAATAGTTGTGTTAAGACGAAATTGTTTTGGACTTCCATTAGCTTGCATTTTGGTTTCGTTAGGTTGTTGAACAGGTTAAAGCTGCAAGAACATAACTCAGATCCTTTGTTGAATTTCGCTTGTGAGTTGGAACACAAATAAGTTTCCTCCTTTATCATCCGGCATTCTTTTAACTCGTCCTTGCTTACTGGAACGTACTGATCTCTGTGACTGCTTATTGAAATGAGACTCGTACACGGGCTGATTGCCAGCATGGTCTTGTTTATAACAACTGGTATGGGTATCATATGGAAGAGATCGTATTTTTCGTGATCGATTAACGGTAAGTTGATGATAAATACTACATGATCATTTGTGATACTCCCCTTAATCGCCATTAACTTGTAAAGCTGAAGTAAGTCTGCTTCATCTCCGGGGAGTTGCTGAGTAGCTGACAAGTGGCCTTTAATTTTCGAAATTTCTACTTTTAGCTGCTGGGGTGACAGAAGTAGTGGGTTTACTCTTCCATGATGTGTGTCAGTAAGCACGTCGAGTATTGCTGCTTGCATTCTCTGTAAGTTGGACACTAGCATTGTCAGCTGAATAGATATGGAGTTGAACATTTGAATTAGATCTACTTCAGCTTCTGTCTTTTGTATACCATTCATAACCATATTGATCTGTTTTTCAAGTTGTGTAAATTTAGAAGTTGTGTCTAATTGACTTCGTTTGACGATGTTCACAGTAGAATCAATCATGGATGTCTGGGTTTTGTGTAGTTCTAATAAGTAATCCTCATTTTCCTTAACCTTATCAATTATGCTAGACATCTTTTCAGCATATTTGGAATCCAAGACACCAAAGAGAGAGTGGGCGACGTTTCCAATAATATTTAGAGCGCCCCTTTTAACTCTTCTTTCGGAAAGCAAACTGTTGTCAAACTGCAAGTTGGTTATAGTCTCATTGAAATGATCAACTAAATAACGGCAGGTAGTCCTCTTTGCAAATTGTTCGCACAAATTGTGTAAGGCAAGCGTTCCGGTTGATAATGCTGCAATTTCCTTCTTGAATGGTGCAAGTTCGTAGTATGCAATAATTTTCCATTCAGCCGTGACAAATCTTGTTGTGCCCATGCCTTCAAAGTGAATTCCTGGCTCAGATTTAAACCTTGTTATTTGAACAGGATTTGCAACAATTATGGGGAACATTAATACTGCTATAAGCATTATGATCAAGTTGGTGTGGCTTAAGCGTCTCATTTTCTTTCTCGGTACTTCTACAGGTTCATGATGGTTTTGACTGGTTTCATTGAACTCGGGCTGGGTTTCAATTGTTTCGATTTCTTCATGATGTTCCTTTATTGGTAAAGGTGCTAATCGGTGTATTGCTCGTTTCCAAATACCGGTTGAGGTCTTAACATCTGCGACTCGAACTGCTCCGTCGTCACCCTTGTAGACTTGAATTATTCTTCCAAGGGGCCATTGAAGAATTGGAACATTATCCTCCTTGATGATTACCAGTCCTCCAGGTTTAATATTAGGAGATTGCTCTCTCCATTTGTGTCTGTATTGTAGCTCATTCAAATAGTCTCTAGACCATCTATTCCAAAATTCGTTCTTTAGATGCGAAACCAGTTTCCAGCGTGTTAACGTGTTTGCGTTAAGTGTAGTTGTGTTTACATCAGGTATCGCTGTTAAAGGTTGACCGATTAAAAAGTGTCCCGGTGTTAAGGCAGTCAGATCATTTGGGTCTTCCGACATTGGAGTTATTGGTCGTGAATTCAAAACTGCTTCAATGCCGATCATAACTGTTTCCAGTTCTTCATAAGTTAATGACGCTGTAGAAACACTTCTCACTAATAAATGTTTGGCAGACTTAACAGCAGCTTCCCATAACCCACCAAAATGTGGGGCTCTAGGAGGAATAAAGTTGAATTTAATTCCCTTGTCGCTGCAGGCCTTCATAATTTTGTCACTTGCAGTTGCGGAATAGATGGTTGATGATAATTCCGCAAGTTGATTACGAGCGCCAATAAAGTTTGTGGCGTTGTCGCAGTAAAGATTTTCGCAATGTCCTCGGCGGCTTATGAAGCGATTAAGAGCGCCAATAAACGACTCCGTTGTTAGGTCACTAACAATCTCTATATGCACAGCTTTTGTTGTGAAGCAGCAGAATATCGCAACATACGCCTTTTGTGGTTTTTTCCTCGTATTTTATAGTGTACCCAGAATGGGCCGCAATAATCCACGCCCGAATTCAGGAAGGGTCTTGCTGGTTGGACTCGTGTAGGAGGTAAATTTCCCATCATTTGCTTTAGAAAGTGTGGCCTTGCCTTATTGCACTTTATACAATGTTGCACGATTGATCGCGAAAGGATTTTTCCCTTTATTGGCCAGAATCTTTGTCGAGTGTGGGCTAGCAATGTTTGAGATCCACAGTGATAATTTTTCTCATGAATATCTTTCATGATCAGTTTCGTTATTGGGTCATCATATGGTAGGAGCATTTGATGTTTTGCATCGTATGACAGGGATGAAGAGTTGATTCGTCCACCAACCCGAATAATTCCATTTTCGTCCAGAAATGGGGAGAGACCACTGAGAGAACTTGATTTGTGTAATTCTTTGTATTTCTTCAATTCCTTGATTTCACTATTAAAGTGTGTTTGCTGTAATGTTGATACAACTTTCATTAGTGCATCATCTATTTCCATGGGTGTTAGTGTTAATTGTGTTGGAGCTGAAAGTCGATTCTGTTTGCAACGACGTATAAACCTTTGAACATAGGCTATAATGCGTATAAGTGTCTTGAATGAGTTTCCGTGGTTGACTTGCCGGAGAAGATTTTCTGTTTCGACACTTGTTACTGTAGCCGAAATTTTCTTCCTTCGTTCTTCGTCAGTGTTTATTGCTAAAATTTTACAAAAAGGTCTTGACCATGTGTCCTCCGTCCCATGAAGAAACAGAGGTCCGTATAACCACATTCCGCAAGACTTGAGCTGAGTCGGAGATAACCCACGTGATAGTACATCAGCAGGATTGTCTTTTGATCTGACGTGTCTCCATTGCTCGGCAACTGAAAGATTCTGAATTGTAGCTACCCTGTTGGCTACGAAGGTGTGAAATGACGATGAATTGGAGTTAATCCAATTTAAAACAATTTCAGAATCGGTCCAAAAGTATGTTGTTGTGTCTTCAATTTTAAGGTCCCTTTTAGCTCTGTTTGCTAAAATAGTACTTAATACCGCAGCACAAAGTTCCAGTCGTGGAAGTGTCTGTTTTTTAAGTGGTGCTACTCGTGATTTTGAACACAGTAATCTCATAATTATTCTTCCGTCACTGAGAACTGATCGAATGTATATCGCTGCGCCATAAGCTTTCTCAGAAGCATCAGCGAAGGCATGAATCTGAATTAACTTAGGGACTTCTGAATTAAAAACGTGTCGTGGGAAGTGGATGTTATTCAGTTCTTTTAGACCATCTTGGAACGATAGCCATTTGGTGTGAAACTCTGCTGGCAATGCTTCATCCCATGTGATTTTCAGTTGCCATAATTGTTGTATGAAGATTTTCGCAGTTACTATTACTGGTCCTAATATTCCTAGTGGATCGAAGATTCTAGCTACATCGGAACAAACTGTCCGTTTTGTTATGCGTGATTTCATCCCAATGCTTGTCTTAAAAATTAAATGATCATTCTTTGGAACCCATGCTAGGCCTAGTGTTTTGATTGTTTCTTCCGCCTTGGTGTTAAAGTCAAGAATTACTTCCTGATGTTCTGGTGGAATGTTTTCCAATAGCTGTGGGTGATTAGCGCACCATTTTCTTAGCTTAAAGCCAGCTTGATCGAGTATCTTGACGAGTTCTGTCTGAATTTCCTTGGCAGTAGTGAGGCTATTTGATCCGGTCAATCCATCATCAACGTAGAAGTCGTCTTGTAATACCTGGGCTCCAAGTGGATACTTTGCCTTGTTAGCCTTGGCTAACTCGTGTAAACATCTTACTGCCAAATATGGAGCAGATCTTGTGCCATATGTGACAGTGTTCAGTTGGTAGTACTTCAGTTTCTCGTTGGGATTCCTTCTCCAAGCAATAAGTTGATATCCTCTGTCATCTGGATGAACCAGAATCTGCCTATACATTTTCTGTATATCCGTTGTAAACACAAATCTGGGCATCCGGAATCGGAGAAGGATGGCAAAAAGCTCATTTTGAATAATAGGTCCAGTGTGCATAATGTCGTTCAAGCTCACACCAGATGATGTTTTTGCTGAGGCGTCAAATACTACCCGAAGCTTGGTGGAACTGCTATCAGGTTTTAAGACGCAGTGATGTGGAATAACATAATTAGGAGATAATATGTCGTCGATGTTGACTTCCGTCATGTGTCCTAATGTCTCATATTCATCCATGAACTCAATATATTGATTCCTCACAATGTCGTTCTTCAAAAGCCGTCTTTCCAAAGCCAAAAATCTGTTTAGAGCAATATCTTGGGATGATCCTAAGGCTGTAGTATTTTGTGCGAAGGGTAGTCTAACTATAAAACGACCCTTATCGTCTCTTCTTGTGTTTTGAGTAAAATGTTCTTTGCACCGTTTTTCTGCCAGGGTAGTCTTTGGTTCAGCTACCTCTACTTCTTCGAGTTTCCAAAATTTCTCGATTATCTGATTTGTTTGGTCCTCAGATTCGCTACAAATCCCGCATGTTGCTAAAGCAATTGTGTTCGTCTCAACCTTTCCTGCTAGGATCCATCCAAATACAGTGTTTTGGAGTGTTGGCAAGCCCTCACCTAATTTTATTTGTCCAATTGATAACAATTGATGAAAAAATTCTGCGCCGAGAAGAACGTCAATTTTGCCTGGTCTGTTAAAATTTGGGTCAGCCAGTGTAATGTTGTTCGGGATTGCCCATGAGGAAATATCCAAATGCTGCGTTGGTTGTGGTGATATTATGTTTTTGAGGACATAAGCTTCCAACTGTGTGGAAAACCCATTTAGTCTTGAACATAATTGAAGGCTCACACGATGATGGACTTCCCTTTTACCATCGCCGATACCCTGAATACTCATTGACGTATTTTTTGGCGATATGTCCATTTTCTTGGTGAGGCTCTCAGTAATTAAGTTGACTTGGGATCCAGAATTCAAAATGGCTCTACATTCAATGCTTTTACCGTTCCTATCGGTTAATCTTATTTGTGTTGTGCTGAGAAGAACGTAGCTCTTGTCATTTAATGCAGCCAATGTAGTCAATTCTTTTTTGTCTTTTGCTGATTCCAATATTGCTGACGTTGAGCTCTCCGTTTCTGCGATTTTGGCCCGATCGTTGCTGTGTAATAGTGTGTTATGCCTCTTATTGCATTTGGTACAGGTCCGCGATGCACATGCCTTGGCCTTATGTCCGAATCGTAGGCAGTTAATGCATAGCCCTTGCTTTTGAACAAAGTGTAGGCGATTGCTTGTGGGCCAGTCTAAAAACTGTTTACAACCGTACAGCGGATGAGCTTCAGTATTGCATGCTCGGCATAAGTTTCCAGTTTTCTTTTCAATTTGTGTTGTCGATACAACTGACGAACATGATTTTGAGTTTTGTTTTGACTGTGGCCTTGATACCCTTAGTCCAATTGCTTCCAGTGATTGGAAACGCAATTCCAGAAAACTTAGAAACTCCTTTAATGGTTGATTTTCCCTTGGGTTTCTGAGTGCTTGTTCATATAGGACGTGTGTGGTCCTATCGAGCTTCTTGATTAGGAGATGTAGCAATAGAGGATCCCAACTAGAAGTATCCACTCCTAAATTCTTTAAGGCTTGAAGTCCTTCTTGTGTGGTGTCATGGAGCTCCCTTATGGCAGAAGCTGACACATTGTCAGACGTAAGATTTGGTTGACTTATAATTTTGTGGATTAATGCTGTTGTTAGCACTCGCACGTTGTTATATCTCTCTTGAAGCGATTGCCAGGCTGTCAGGTAGTTTTCTTCCGTCAGCGCCAAATGTCCAATCAGTTTTTCTGCTTCTCCAGAGACATTTGTTTTTAAGTACCACATTTTTTGTACATTGGGAATTGGCTTGTTGTGTATCATTTGTTGAAAAATATCAAAAAATTGACGCCATTTTAAATAGTCTCCATCGAATTTCGGAATTGTTAATTTTGGTAGGTTCAATGAATTGTCAATCGGTATATTATTGACATTGCTATTCATTGACATGGAATGACTGTTCGAAGTCTGGCAACCCATTTTCATTGCCAAGTCGAGTACGTTGCTTTCTACCAGTGCTTCGACTTGAACATATGTACTTAGATCATATCCATGTTTCGTTGGATCATCACTTAACTCCCAAATTAAATAATTAAGCGATTCGATTTGTTGCCATACCCTGTTTATCATTTCCCGCTTTGCCTCATAATATTCTCTGGGCCGTGGCTCATCGTCCTTAGAAACCGATCCTAATAAGCGATGCAGTGAATTGATTGCCTGAACCTGCTTTCTTATGATACCGCTGACATTACTGGCATCAGATGCACCACCTCCTTCACCATTCTTAGATACTGCAAGATCTTGGCTTGCAGCATGAGTGTATGACTTGCCTTTTAGTGAGCCAATATTCTTGTTGAATAATTCGGAGTATTGTATGACTAGTTCGTGGATCTCGGTATAATAATCCTTTAAGAAGTATTCGTGGTTATGATCGATGCTGGGCAGCCCTCGAATTCGGTTGTCCGTTTCTTCGAACTGCGACCATGCAGTCTCTAACAGTGACAACCGATCTTGAAAGTATTTGACAGTTGACTTTCTGTCTGCTCCATCCTTCTTGAAGTTTACTATGATCCGCTGAATTTCCTCGCCTGCTTTCAGTTGATTTGTTGCTAGTTCCTCCATCTTGGGCTAAGGCTCTTTTGGTTGTGATTTACGATGGTGCAAATGTTAAAACCCAGTGTTCTAGCCCTGGTAACGCTTTCTTGTACTCGCCTTTGTTCCGATGAATATGTGAGTCAACTGTGTGAATCACTTCTCAGAGCAAAAGTCCAATCGCTATATGTGAAACAATGTGTGAATCACGTCGGGGTCACCAAAATGTTGAAGACAATGCTCGTTTGCATTGACTGTTTTAATTAATTATTTGGACAGGGCACATAAACCTTGACCGTTTGTTTTGTAGATCCAAGCGCATAAACTTGGACTACAGTGGAGATTATGATTAAGACCCCTTACCACTGGTGGGGGGAAGTCTTAATGTAGCGAAAAGGACAAGCTCAAAGTGTTGATCAATAGCGAGTGATTCTTTATTGAACTCTTAACTATATTTATACAAAATTATTGCTAACTAAGCTTAAATTATAACAATTAGGAAGAACAAAATAAATAACATGACCTATATAACTATTGTTCTTACAAGCAAAAAATTACAGTGAAACAAATATTGTCTATGTAGCAAAATGTGAGTTGCATAATTTGTGAGTGCAATGAATTAAATGACAGTGAAGCAAATATTGTCTATGTAGCAAAATGTGAGTTGCATAATTTGTGAGTGCAATGAATTATGGTTTGTGTATAAAGTATACAGCGAAGCTGTTGATGGAAAACATAGGTGTGTATTTATATGGTATTTTTGTATGAAATACATTTGTGTGTAAATATACTTAAAAACTAAACAGCTGGTATACCCCAGGGCTTCGTTCTGTCTACGACACTCTTTTTAATTTTCATTAACGATCTCTTGTCTGCTTTTGCTTAATCGTTTGCGGACTCACGTCCCTGATCATCGGTTGTAGAACGGGAACGGCAGCGTGTGTTAACCTCATTAAATTATGATGTTTACAGTATAACTAATCTTATAATCATAAGAAAAAAAATAGTTAAACATTATGTTTATTATGCATTTTCTGGAGGAAAGCGACCTCAAAATCAAAAATTAGGATATCTGAAGACCCTAACATGTTACAAAGGGTAGTATCTCTTCTAAAAACAAAGTCATTAATGAAGTTTCTGCCATTAGTAATAACTGATCAATTTCCGTTAACTTGCGGCAGGGTATACCAAAGCAAGCCTTTCCTTAAATTCTCGATAAGTGATGTCATAATTGGAGATAGACCCTTACTGTAAAACGATATTTTTCTTAGAATATACTCAGGAATCATTTCCCAAGTTATCGTTGACGAATTAGGGGACACCCTGTACAAGGCATTTAACCACTCAAAACTGGAGGCCAATGCCCATATCTGGTCAGGTGCACCTAAAACACCCCTGCACCTGCTAGATAGGATTCAAGACCGACGTAAAATCGTAGGGCTCGACTATTCTATTCCTAATCATTACAAGCTCTCTATTTCCTAATCATTACAACTTGCATACATTTAAGACCAATGTACATACCTGCCTCTCTTTTCTTCCTCGATATGTTTTCTTCGCCCCCGCTCTGTACAAACATTTTGAGGATACTAAGGACCCCTTGATCACGCGCTAATTATAAAAAGAAAAATGCACGTCAATTAGCGGAACTAAATATTTCTGTCAATCCTTCTCATCCAAGTTGGCAATTTTTAAAATCTACTCGTATTGTATTTCGCCAATTTTGGTCGAATTTGTTCAGCAAGTAGTTCCATGAACTTTCGCTTTTGTTTCCTCGCAACAATAAAATTTAAACACTTTGTCAACAAGTACTAAGTGTTTCCGAAACTAAGCACATGTCACATCTGCAGACTTTCTGCTTCGTCATTTTCAAAATTACACAACTAACACTTTTTAATGGCCTAATTTATCAACTCTATTCATACACCATTACTTCAGCTAATAAAGTTCGAAACATTAATTTTCAAGCCCGTTCATGACACCCGGAAGTAGCAACTAATATCATTCAATTCCCAAGCTACTTTCGAGAATGTCAAACGTTTGATATACTCGTACTCGTAGTTGCCTTGAACCTTAAGGATGCTGAAAACGATCCTTTTAGCTTGGCTTTTTGTGCGTTTTGTCCCTCATGGGAAGGCGCAAAGTCTCCAAGACATCATAATCTTTTCCAATTTGGATAACCCGTGCTCCTGTCTGACTTTTTCTTGCAATTGTTGTCTTGGAATAAAAGTCAATCCATTGTCATTTTCGAAAGCAGGTAATAAGTAAAGATGTCGGGCGTCATTTCCTTCTTATTTGATCTTTATTTTCAGTTTGCGTGAACATGGCTTTGAACCTGTTTCCCATGTCCGTGGATGTGAAGATCCAAGTGGATAGTAAAGATGTGGCCAGCTTCAATTTTAATGAAAAAAACCCTCCATCCTATTGCATTCCGGTTCTGCTACAGTTGAAAATCAGCTTATGCATAAAAATGCATGACTTGAAATTGAGTATTTTCTATCCGATACAGATGTGCGTCACCATTTATGCGGGTATCGATGGTGGGCAAAACTATACATTGCCTTTGAGTTGTGCCAAATTGACGGACGATGGACTGGTATATTACCCGGTTCCAACCAACACCATAGCAGCGGGATAGAATATAGTGTACTCGTATATTTGTTTTTGAAATGTCAGTGCAATTTAGTACAAGAAGATAAACGAGGCTCAGGATGTTTTAAATACTGTGATACTTCTGTACGATTATATATCATTTAAGTCTTTTGGAAGTGTGTGACTATAAACTTTTAATTTAATTTCCCGTTGTGAAAGACTAGGATTTATACTGTTCTCGGGAATTCTAAGTTAATTCTTGAAAGTATGTGTTTTTTTTTGCAAGTTATGACGCAGGCATTACAGGAGTAAATCATTACACTCATCGAAACTTTAGTTGGACTTATTATGTTAGGTTAGGTTACAGTGGGTCTTGGAAAAACCAAGCCACTTAGGTCTATTGGACCATTGTGATGCCACGTGGATCTGTGATCCTATTACTCTTGGAACCAATTTGAGTTTCGGACGAACCGTAGCAAACTGTTGACGCTTATATGGTTTAGATCGCTTAAGTCATAGAAGGAAGCTTCTAAGTGGAGTTTTCTTCTTTGAGAAAGAGCTCTACATTTACAGAATAGGTGGGAAATTGTCTCCTCGGCCCACGAAGCTCCGGAATCGAACGGAACTGTCAGCACACAGTTTCCACAAACAGATATTTGGCTAACTCCTGATCAACAGAACGTTAACCAAATTGATCATAGTCCCATCGACGCACGGCGGCATATACCGACTGGGACTTTTAATGTTGTTGTAGCCAAGATACGGATGGGTATATCCGTAGCAAACCAAGAATTGTGAACAATTGTGAGGAAGATACGATCGCAAGAGGCCGCCAGAGCCTTTTCCGATCGAGTTTATCTTATTGAATTTTGGTGGGGGCGCCCCCATTTAATCGGCTTAATACAAGCTATAGCTTAAAAAATAAACTTAAACTAAAACTTAAAACTAAGGTTGGTTGGAGTGGTGAAGGAGAACAGATTTGAGGTAGGAAGTGGTGCGGTGAAAGTCAAAGACGGTAGGGTTTGAGTTGATTTGACGTAGCATACGGGAGATTGGTTCGTTCGCGCCATAGGAGGTGTGGTGGGTTGGTAGATAGAAGAGTCGAGGGGTACGTAGATTACGAGGGTTAGTGTTGAGGAAAATGGAGTTGTGAAGGGACGCGCATTCAACGTGACCTGAAAGGAGTCGATGAATGAAGAGAAAGTCTGCTGCATCTCTGCGATCTTCGAGGGTGTTTAAGTTGATAAGGTTGAGACGATTTTGGTAGGGGGGCAGATTAAAAGGATCGTCCCAGGGCATACCTCGAAGAGCAAATCGAAGAAAATGAAAAAATTCTCGAGATATGAACACGATGATATGGCGACCATACTTGACTGGCGTACTCTAGGAGGGGGCGAACAAAGGTAATATAGAGGGACCTGGTCACGTATGGGTTGGTGAATTCTTTGGACCACCGTTTTACAAAACCAAGTGCAGAGTTGGCTTTGAGGATTATCTCATCCATATGTAAACGGAAGTTGAGCTCACTGTCACACAAAATGCCGAGGTCGCGAAGAGACTGTACGGAGGAGATAGGTTGATTATGGAGAAGATAGAGTCGGGGAGGAGATTGGTTCCGCTTATGTGAGAAGGTGATGGATTGGCATTTGGCGATGTTAAGTTCCAAAGAATTTTTGAGGCACCAGATCGAGAAACTATCAAGATCTTGTTGAAGGAGGAAAGAGTCATGGGGAGAGGAAATGGTTTTGAAAAATTTGGTATCGTCGGCGTAAAGGGAGACAGACGAGTGTTTGATGATCATATCGAGATCATTTATGGTTAATATAAAAAGAAGGGGACCGAGATGGCTGCCTTGTGGAACTCCAGAGGTGGCCAAAAATGGAGCGGACTGGGCTGACCTAAAACGAACACTGTAAAAACGGTTTTCGAGGTAAGAGGATATCCATTTTAACAATATGGGTTCAAAGCCGAGGGCAGACAATTTAAAGATAATTAACCGATGAGAGATATTATCGAAAGCTTTGCTAAAATCGGTTGCAACTACATCGACTTCATTGCCATTCTCTAGGGCAGAGAGGGCAAAGGATACGAATTCAACGAGATTTGTGGTGGTTGACCTACCCTTTAAGAAGCCATGTTGTCTAGGGGAAATAAGTGATTTGCATTGGAAGCTTAGAGCTTCATACAAAATACTTTCGAAGAGTTTGGGTATATGGGAGAGTTTAGCGATGGGACGATAGTTGGTTATTTCATTCTTTGATCCTTTCTTGTGGATCGGGGTTATGAAGGAGGTTTTCCAAACCTGAGGAAATTCTCCTTGTGAAAGGGATAGACAGAAGAGATTAGAAAGGGCAAGGGAAAGAGAGGAAGAACATTTTTTAAGAAATATGGCAGGGAGGCCATCTGGGCCGGGTGTGAATTCGTCATTGAGTTGGTGTAATTTATATTCGATATAAGACGGGTCCAAAATATGAGAAAGAAGTGGGCCATTGGAGAAGTTCAGTAGGTAACTAAAATAGGATGGATCTGGTACAAAGGAGTCGTTGGTGAAGGATTGCTTAAAAAAGGTGGCAAATAGGTTGGCAATGGTGAGTGGATCGGTTGATGACCTGTTGTTGAAAGAGAGGGAAGGAGGGTAACCATCGGACTTTCTTTTGTAGTTAACAAATTGGAAAAAGGACTTAGGGTGGTTTATAAGGTTGACTTGCGCATTGTTAAGGTAGCGCTGGTAAAGGGAATCGTAAAGTTCGGTGAAATGAAGATATGCACCAAGATAGTTGGAATAGTCGGTAAAGGATCTGGTACGCAGGAAAACAGCCCATAACTTATTTCTCTTATTTCGTAAGGAACGAAGCTTGCGATTATACCAGGGAGGACTAGTAGATGATGTTTTAAGGCGGGAAAACGGAACGTAAAGGGAAAAAGAATTAAATATTTCTTTATAAAAAATGGATAAGGCATCATTTATACTTAGATTGTGAAAGTTAAAGAGGGATCTGCTGAGATATTCACTGATTTTGTGAAAGTTTGCTTTATGAAAGTCGTGGGATGAGAGAGTTGTGGGGGGAGTAGACTGGAATGAAGAGTTATGAAAAAATGAAAGTAGAAGGGGGGGATGGTAGTTATCGATTGTTGAGAGAGATAGGGGACAAAGTGAGACTGAGGAGTTAATTGGATCTGTTGTGAAAATAAGGTCTAATTGCCTACCCATATAATTGGATATACCACTGACTTGGCATAGACTTGAGTCTGTTAAGCGATCTAAGAAGAGACATTCCTTAGCTGAGATGGCATTTGAAGCGATGAAAAACGATTGATCATCTGATGGAGTCCACTGTAGCTGAGGAAGATTAAAGTCGCCGAAAATAAGGATATCATCAGTAGGGTCTGACAGGTCAATTAAATGATCGATCGCATCAATAACAAATTGGTAAGATTCGATAGGTTGAGCTGGTAGGATGTAGCAACATATAACGTAAAGGGACTTGAGAGGCAGTGATATTTTTATTGCGACAAAGTCGGCTTTAGAGGATGAAGAAATTGTAATGGGAGAAGAGTTAAGGCTGTTGTCCATCGCCAGTAGGACGCCTCGACAGGGGGAATCTTTATTTGTGCGGGTAGAATCGTCGTCGCGGAAAACATTAAAAGTAGGAGGGAACAATTCCTGGTTCTTTATGTCGGGAATCAATTTAGTTTCGGTCAAGGCGTAAATATCAAAGGGAAGAGCATTCGATTGACGTAGGACAGCATTGGTTTTAGAGCGAAGACCTCTTACATTCTGGTAGTAAAATGTAAGAGGGATGTTGTGGGGTGGAGGTGTGAGGCAGGATGGTTTAAGCGCTGGCAAGGGAGGCACGTTATGGACGAACAAATTTGTCGTGGTCGGCTCGGCTTCGTTGTAGGTGTGATACTCGTTTAGAGTGAACATAGTTATGGAATGCAGCAAGGTCGTCTGCTACTTTCTGAGGGGACATGTTAAATATCTCGTGGTACCTGACATAAAGGTTCCTGAGACTGATAGGGTCGGTGGGGAGGCCTTCCTGCTGGATGGAAACCATGACGCTGGTTTTGGTTTTCCCTTCGTAGCAGACCGAGTCAGATTTATCATGTAAATAGGCAAGAAAGAGACGAATGTTTTCATATATCTTTCGTTCTCTGAGCCTAGAGAGAGCATATCGACTTTCTGTAGTGCCATTGGTTTGCTGTGTTAGTTTAACAGTGGGGGGAAAAGGGGATCAAGAATAGGAGCATTGGAGGAGGGAGATAGAGATAAATGATTGAATATTTAGTTGGACGAGGGATGAGATGTGGGGTTTAAGGTATGGGAGTTAATGAAGTTAGGGTACTTAGCTCCAGTTTTAAGGTCGAAGTTGGGAATTGGGTTGCTAGCTGGGTTTGGTGGCGTAGAAGGTTGAGAAGGAATAATATGGGTGGTTGGGGTTAAGTTGAAAGAGACGCGTTGGCGCGGGGACTTCGGTGGAACGGGGGGAATCTGGGGATTAGAAGATTGGTGTGTAAGGGCTTTGTGTCGGATAAGTGAGGAGGGAGGACTAAAATTGGGGAATAAGTTTGTTTTGAAGCTCCAGTTGGGGTCAAGATTAGAGCTTCGTTTTTTGGAAGCATATTTTTTATTTGGAAGGGGGTTGGAGAGGGGTCTTTTTTTAATTTTATTGTTAACACTACGATTATTTTTAACACTTTCATTACTCTCGAGATGTGCGTTTTTTCGTTCTTCAGAGCATTTTGTAATTCTTATCTTCCCAGGTTTAGTTGTCTTACCAGGAGGAGTAGGGAACAACCACGAATATTTGGTTAGGATGTTGACTTTGAAGCTGCAGGAAATGTTGGAGTCAGCGGGGGAAATCATCTGGCACTCGCTAATGGTGATAGCGTAACTTCGGTGAAAGAAATTCCGCACCCAAGAAACATCAGCGTGTTGAGGGGCCCCTTCAATGAAGAATGCCGTATGGTTTCCCTGTTTCAGCTTTTCGAATCTGTTTTTCCATTCGGAGGGAACGTCACTGACAAAACTCAATAAGAGAGACCGCCTGAGATGTTCTGAGTTTCAATCCGCCCCAACAAAGAAAAGGTTTGTTGACGAATACAGACAGGCAAGAAAACAGCAGATGTGCAGAACAGTAGTTAAGAGAAGAACGCAAGGAGCTCGAGAACCCTACAAGCACTAAAGAAGGGAACATACGCTCATGAAAAGAAAAAAGAAAGAGCATGAGAAGCGCTGAGGTATAACATAAGTTCAACCAGAAAGATTAAGTTTGGAAGTTTTACTAAAAACTAAAACGAACATGCTAAAGCTGTAAAGCCCGAGCAGAAATCTGCAAGGATGGAGAAGTAAAACTCTTAGTAGAACCACAGTTGGCTCTGCAAATCTGGAAGGACTATTACTGTAGACTGTTAAGCGATCACCGATAGGCAGAATGAATCATTCAACCTGGACGAAGACAGACAACATTTCCGTCCGGCCAACAATTTATTAATTTCAACTTTGGTGGGAGCTGAAGCCACCATTTATTTGGCTTCATACGAGTACCAAGGGAATATTGGAGAAGATCCAGTTTTAGGCAAAAAGTGCTCAGAATGACATCAAAAACGGGGAAGTTTGAATTCACCTTTCGGAGCATGCTGGAGATTGCGTCGATGGAACATAAGAGGTGCGATGGGTTGGAACATATGTAGGAGAGACGAAGATATCGTAAATTACAAGGGTTAGTGTTGAAGGAAATAGAGTTGTAAAGGGAGCCATCCACAGAACCCGAGAGCAGTCGATGAATGAAGAGAATATCAGCAACGTCTCTGCGTTTTCAGAAGGTATTCAGGTTAAGAAGTTTGAGGCGGTCTCGATAGGCAGGTAAAACAAAATAGTCATATCAGGGTAGTCCTTGAAGAGCAAATCGGGGCTGGACAAGGGTAATGTAAAGCGACCTTGTCATATATGAGTGGCAAAATTCTTTGGGCCATCGCTTGATATAACCATGTCATGAGTTGGCTTTAATTATTATTTCATCAATGTGGGAGCGGAAACTTAACTCCCCATCCTCTACAATTCCAAGGTCGCGAAGGGATTGAACCTGGGGTACAGGTTGGTCATGCAGAAAATAAAGTCGAGGGGGACTTTTATTGGATTGATTGGACTTACGAGTCAAAGTCATAGATTGACATTTGGGAACAATGAGCTCTAATGATTTTTTGGAGATCAAGTGGAAAACCTACCAAGGTCTTCTTGAATGAGAGTACAGTGTTGGGGTTAAGAAATAGTTTTGGAGAGCTCTTTAACACTCCTCTCAATATCATTTATAATTAAAAGTTATAGACAATGATAAGGTTAGGACAAGAATTTACAGTCTTAAGTCTAACAACCTGCAGAACTCGATGGCTTAACTGCCGAACTGTTTAAAGCAGCCGGTGTTGATTGCTATGGATTAACATCAACTCATCTCTAAAATCTTGGTCGACGAGAGTATGCCTTTCGAATGGAGCCTCAGCACTATTTGTCCGATCCTAATGAAGAGAGTTCCTCTGAATTCAGATATCCAATCTTCGTAGGAAATATGTGCATTCAGTATCAACGCAGACGCTTCCTCCATTTGACTTTCAAATGGATTGTCGACTTAGCTTATAGACGTCCGCAGCCCTGTTCTCAGGCTGGGACATCGTTTCGTAGTCGAACTCCAGCAGTTTGAGCCACCAGCAGGCTACATGGGGAATCAATTTCGCCTTATTGCTGGTTGCGACTATGGCCTCACAGTCCGTGATGACCTTGAAATGTCTGCCAAGAATCTGTTTAGGCCCTCCATTATTGCCAGGACTTCAAGTTCATATGAGTGGTACTTTTTCTCATCTCCCGATAGCTTGAGGCTATAGAAGACCTACGGTCGCAGGTATGCCTTCTTTGCCCTGTTGCGGAAGTGTTCCGGCCAAACTCCAAGACGAGGCATCGGACTTCGGATCGAATAGCGCAAGTACAGGTATCTGTACACTTAAACGGATGATTTGCTTTTGTGAATTCTCTCAATGAAGTCGCCCAATGTGCTTAGTTATTCACAAATTTGCGGAAGAATCCCGTGAGACCGAGGAACTACCGGATTCCTTGAACCTTGGAAAAGGGGACATTAAAACAACTTTCTTCTGAACACTTGACTGAAGCCCTTCTCCGCTCACTCGATAGCTTGAGTAGCTTAAAACCTCAAGGAATGTTTGCAGTTTCTCCAAACCCTCTTTGATTGATTTGCTGGCGATCACCATATCGTCAAGGTATAACAATAAGTCCCCTCTTAGCAGAAGTGACTTAATGACATTCATGCATGCTTGGCACTCCGCTGGGGCATTGCGTAACCAAACCGGCATCCGATTAAACTCGAGCACCCCATCGTCCGTTGCGAAATCTCTGAACCCAAGCTAGGTCTAGCGTCGTAGAGAACTGATTCCCAGACATAGATTTCGACCACTTCATCCACTATGGGTATGGAAAACTTCTTTTCCACCAACTTTCTTCTTGGTGACTGTAACTGTTTCACCGTCTTTGACACCATCTTTTTGACATTCTCTCTTTTAGCGAATGGAATTTTATATGGCTGGACGCAAACTAGTGTCGTCGTCGTAAGTTCGGTTGAACACTTTCCAAAGCGATACACTCCCAACTCATCCGCATTTTGTGCAAAACAGTCTCGATATGCATTGATGAGTTCCGCAAACCTTTGCTTGCTCGCCGATCTCTAGATCCTCTATTTCAAGATCATTGTATTTTACGTTCCCGAGACATACTTCATCCACTGCTAGAACTCGACGTGTGGCCGCCGTACAGTCAGTGATGGAGACAGATTTGTATGATTTCACCAGTTTTACCTGAGGTTGCTCATAAAGCGTATGTATAATTAACATTGTATATGGTTGGCTTCAATCTGACACATTCATAACTTCGCATCAGACTGTAAGTTTGGCAACCCTTAACTCAGCGAATATCCTTCCGACGGTCTGACTATCACCCTCGAAACTCCTTCGGTCTGCTACGTATTTTATTCGCTCGTCGTCCGCAATATGGTAACACAATGAAAGGTCAATGAAAGATTTGACCCGGAATCCATTTACGGCGGCATTCTTGATATATTCTGTTTGTTGTTCTCGCAAAATAGGCTCTGTTGGTCCTTTCGGATACCTCACAGCACCTGTATTTTGCATACGCTCTTGTCCTCGGATCTCTTTTGTAGTGCCCCACTTGTTGGCAACCAAAACACTTTACCTCATCTAAGCCCAACAGACCAACGAACTCTGTCTAATATGTCATTCAAGGAAGTTGGTTTCACTGCCCGAAAAGCTTCTCGACACTCGGCATCCGCAATTTTCTGGCTCACGCTTATCGTGGGAGTTTGCTTCATCTTGCTGTTTGTCGGGAAGTTACGGCAAAGGCCAACAAAGAATTCATCTAGCAATTCTACCGTCGTGCTGTAGCTCCATAGATCCCTGCTCAATTCATTCAATTTAGGACGCAGGAATAAGACTTAGTCTTTTATAGTACTTAACATTACATACAAGATTTAATTTAATATATATTTAAAAAGCAAAGACTCGATAAAATAACAGCAATAAAAGAAAAACCAAATGTCTCTGTTCTTAAAAACATTAAGGCTAAAATGTCTGAAGAAAGACCACAAAGCGTTACATCTAAACTATCGGGCAATCTAACATACGCCCAGGGGACTCTGCATCTCAAGTATTTTCAATGAACTTATTTTCGGAAAGTTAACAAAGATAAAAAATAGATTCAATAAAAAACGAACTTAAACATACGTCAATATCATTGATACTAAGGAATAGCTCTAATTCATTGAATTTATCTAAAACGAACGCAATTTCTTTACCATTTCAGCCATTTATTTCCCTCCGCGATCCAAGGTCACAAAATGTATTATCAAGAATATATTTATTTTGCTTGGATCTGTTTTTATAATTGGCGGTGACTTTAATGCTAAACATACTTTTTGGGGCTCAAGATGTGTTTCCCAAAAAGGTAAATTGCTTTATGTATGGTCTAAGCTGGTATGGAATACAACAGTGACTTCCATTCGACGGGTAAGCCGTCTTATTGGCCGACAGACACAATGACAATACCCGATCTTGTCGATTTTTTCGTTTTTAAAGGAATTTCTAATATTGTATATAAAAGTTGATGAAAGCTTCGGTCTTTCCTCCGACCATTCTCCAGTCACACTGACAATGAGTGACACGCTCATTATAAAACAACAACCGCTTCGGCTAACTGGAAGAAATACCAATTGGGAAGGATTCAGGAAATAAATCGTAGATAATGTGGAATTAAACGTCTCAATAAGATCACCACTTGAACTTGAAATCGAAGTGGATTCCATCGTGGAAATCGTTCAATGTGCTGCGTGGAACAACACACCTCATCAACGACAAAAAAGGGAGAAAAATTGCACAAATTACCCCCCAGAAATAAAAGAAAGGGTACGGGAAAAGAGTAAAGCACGCAAGAAATGGCAATTTACTAGAGCTCCGCGGAATAAAAGAATAAACTTTGTAATCTGCTAAGGAGACTCTAAAAAACCACAAAAATTGCGTAGTAAATACGTATGTCGAAAACTTGACGGCTGGAAAGCATTTAAAGGCTTCAAAATGCCCAAAACCCCAGCGCCACCAATTAAAATCGATAACAACGAATTGGCGAAGGAGTATAAGGAGAAACCGGAGCTCTTCGCAGATTATCTTGAAGAAACTTTTAAGCCCTTTAATGGGCAAACACAAGTACACTAGTGTACATAATGAACTTAAAACCGAAAAAAGCCGGATAACCGGAGAAGTGCTTAAAATGCTGCCCATAAAGCACTCACTAAGCTTTTATTAACGTTATTTATTAATATTATTAACGCGACTTTTAGGCTAGAATACGTTCCGTGCCAATGGAAAGTTGCAGAAATCGTATAGACCGATTTCTCTCCTTCCGATCATCAGTTTGGATTTCGGACTAAGCATTCAACTATTGACTTGACTATTGAATTACCGACGTAATTGAAAAAGCTCTGTAAGAGAAAAAGATTTGCTGAAGCGTACTTCTTGACGTCTCACAAGGTTTGGCACGCAGATCTAAAGTTAAAATTACGGCAAATTTTGCCATCGAAACTTTGCAACATATTGACTAAGTAACTTGAAAATACAAGTTTTCATGTTAGATACGAAAATGACGTTTCGCAGTTTAAAGATATATTAGCCGGTGTACCGCAGGGAAGTGTGCTCGGTCCACTCCTGTACTTCTTAAGTCCAGGGGACTGTCACCATTGCCGACGACACTGCCATTTTAGCTGTCGGAAAAACAATAGAAGAATCAACGGCGAAACTGCAAAGCACTCTAAATAAAGTATGTGACTGGAGAAAGATCTGGCGAATCGCTATCAACGAGACCATATCTGTACAAGTAAACTTTACTCTTATAAGTCACCTGCCCATCCACATAAACTCGGTCTGTATTCCGTTTGCTAATCAGGCTAAATATTTGGGCATGACACTCGATGCAAAGCTCAAATGAAATACGCACGTAAAAAAGAAACGTAAAGAACTAGAAACTAAATACAGAGAAATGTACTGTCTATTTGGTATACATTCCAAGGTTAGAGTACAAAAAAAGCAGCTTTTATATAAACAGGTACTAAGACCGGTGTGGACTTATGGAATACAACTCTGGGGTTGTACCAAGACAACAAATATTAGTATTTTACTAACTTTTGAACATAAAGTGGTAAGAGAAATTGTACACGCACCGTGGTGTATAAGAAATAATGACCTGCATCGTGACCTCTGAGTTACTTCTGTCGAAGATGACACAAAAAACGCCGGAAAAAAAAAAGATAAGATCCGGTTAAACGGGCATATTAATACTCGTAATACCGTC
Organism: Volucella bombylans; assembly: GCA_949129095.1. Taxonomy (NCBI): domain Eukaryota; kingdom Metazoa; phylum Arthropoda; class Insecta; order Diptera; family Syrphidae; genus Volucella; species Volucella bombylans. The sequence continues at coordinate 65,761,130 of OX422140.1, forward strand.
CTACAAATTCTGGACGAATAAAATTTATTGCGCCGTCTTCAAAGAACTAATCCTCCCGACCCAGCACGATTAAAAAAGCACATGTAGGATTTATCGATGGAAAGTCACCTACCAAACGAGCTAATATTGGGATGAAAAAGCTGCTTGATAAGTTTCACTTAGTTGCGGTATTAAAAATAATTATAGAAGGGAGCTGTTTTTAGTGAGTAAGAATCTCACACTACTATGAGCACGCGCTCATAATTTTTTCCACGACGGAAAAAAAAATATATATGTATTATATATTTAACATTGTAAAGAATTTAAGAAAAGATACAGTAATCAGGGAAGGGATACAAGAGGAGGGAAAGTGTGAAGGAGGGGAATAACATTGTAAAGAAGCAAGATAGGTCAGCTGTTGCATTTTTCTGAAATATGGTCTAAAACAGCATTTTTTAAATTGTATGGCTCCAATTATTTGTTTACTTTTGTGGGCAGAGAGTTCCAGAGTCTAGTGGCAAAGACGAAGAAAAGGCGCGAGGGCTTCAAATAGTTCGAGGAGATAGTTATTAGGCTATACGTTCTAACCGAGGCGAATTAAAGTTTTTCGAACAGGTATGGTGGCGATATGTTCTGAATAATTTTGTGCAAGAATATACAGCACCTAACATGCAAGAACTGCTGGAGCGTAAAACCAGTCAAAGTTTGCGTCGACCACCGTAAATTCGTACTACAGTGTAATTATTAATGTTTCTTACAGAGGAGAGGGAGCGGTTTATCTTAAAACCTAGGTTGGTTGCAATCTTCACGAATTGCAATTGCGTGTCTTTGAGGTAAATAGGCGGCAGTAGTTTAGTATTGAGAAGTTTTTTGGATACTAAAATCAGCTGAGACGTAGCGACCATTGGTAGATTGCGGATAGATCCTCATTCAACCTGCGAACAAGATTCTCAACTAGACCAATAGGTCTATATAAGTATATTTGCACATCATTCGCTTAGAAGTGAAGACTAGCGTTTCAGCAAACTTTAGGGACGTCATTAAAAAATATGCATTACAATATTGTACCCAGTATTGAGCCCTGAAGTACTTCTGTATGTACATATATTCCAACTATTGTAAGTTATCCCTGTTTTTTTTTTAGTGAAAATGCAACTTTATTGTGAAAAACTGGTTACAAATGAATCATTGAAAGAATTGCCCATCGCTAGCTACAACTTTTTCGCATCTTTCTGGCAGAGCTCAAATACCGTTACGGCAAAAGTGTTTATCTTTTGAGGCTATCCACGAATCATCCCATTTTTGATGTCTTCATATTAACAGAACTGCTGATCAGCCAGACCATATGCCATCGAAGGGAACAAGTAATAATCGGATGGCGCAATATCTGGGGAATATGGCGGGTGGGGTAGGACTTCCCATTTGAGTGTTTCCAGGAAGGTTTTAAGGGGTTTGGCAATGTGAGGCCGAGCGTTGTCATGCTGTAGAACCACTTTTTCATGCCTCTGCTCGTATTATGGCTGTGTTTCGTCGATACCATTCCTCAGTGATGGTTTCGTTGGGTTTCAACAGTTCATGAAAAACAATACCGACCTTGTCCACCAAATACACAGCAAAGCCCTCGCAGCGTGAATATTCGTCCATTTTTGTCGATGGGTGATGGTCTAGGGCGCACTAGTCTTGTAGAGCACGTGATTAGCACCAACGCAGACCCTATTAAATAGCGCTACTACCCTGTTTCACCAGTAGTCCAGGAGAATATCAACGCTGAAGTCGATGAAATGCTCAGGACGGGTGTTATCGAACCTTCTTGTAGTCCTTGGTCCTCCCTTGTCTTACTGATCAAGAAGAAAGATGGGAAATATCGTTTTTGTGTTGACTTTCGTAAACTTAATCAAGTTACAGAGCGTGATGCGTATCCCATTCCCTATGTCTCCGCGACCTTCGACAAATTAAGAAATGCTAAGTTTTTGTCCTCCCTTGATATAAAGTCCGCATACTGGCAAGTACCTATGGCTGAAAACTCCAAAAAGTAGACGGCGTCCACTATTCCGGGAAAAGGGCTGTATCAATTTTGCCGTATGCCCTTCGGGCTTCACAATGCTCCTGCTACCTGGCAGCGTTTTATAGATACAGTCCTTGGAGCCGACCTTGAACCGAACGTATTCGTTATCTTGACGATGTTATCATTGTATCAGAAACTTTCGAGAGACACCTGGAAATCCTAGAAATCGTTTTGTCACGCATTAAGGACGCGGGTTTGGTGCTGAGTCGAGAAAAGTGTGAGTTTTGTAAACCAGAGCTGAAATACTTGGGATATATAGTCAACGGGAAGGGACTTTTAGTGGACCCCGACAAGGTGAGGTGCATGGTTGAGTATCCTCGGCCCACATCAGTGTCAGCGGTGCGAAGGTTCATCGGTATGGTGTCATGGTATAGGCGATTCGTTCCAAATTTTTCCGCTTTGACCTCCCCCATAACCGAACTTCTTAAAAAGAGACGCAAGTTTTTATGGAGCGAGGAATGTGAACACGCATTTCGTATCTTGAAAGAAAAGTTGGTGAATGCACCCATCCTCGCTTGTCCAGATTTTTCCTTACCCTTTACCGTGCGTACAGACGCTTCGGGTTACGGGATAGGTGCTGTTCTTACCCAAAATAAGTCGCCGGATGAGGAAACAGTGATTAGTTACTTGAGTAGATCTTTATCCAAGACGGAGCGGAATTATTCGACAACGGAACGTGAGTGCCTAGCCGTTCTATGGGCAATTGTAAAACTTCGTCCGTACTTGGAAGGGAGCAGCTTTACTGTAGTAACTGATCACCATTCCTTATTATGGCTAAATAATTTGAAGGATCCACAGGGTAGGTTGGCTCGGTGGGCTGTTAAAATGCAGCAGTATGATTTCACGATCTTGCATAGAAAGGGTAAGGAGCACTTGCTTCCCGACGCATTGTCCAGGACAAATGAGGACGTAGCGTCATTGTCGATATCCACCAAGGATACTTGGTGTTGAACGGAGAATTCGGCGGTAACAATTGTATACACGGAAGTTTTTCTAATGTAATAAATTACTTCAACATTAATTACAGAATTTTCTTTTCTTATTGACAGTAAATATATTCTCTACACTTCTATGTTTAGCTCGAACAAATGAGATGTCTATGCACGTGCATTACTGTTGCACAATGAATATTGAGCTCTGCAATTTTTGAGTAAGGAAAAAAAATTGAAGAAGTTGCAGGTAAAAAGTTTTAATCAACGGGAAACGAATTATAGTTTTGGGTGTGGCTGATCTTCAAATGTCAAATGTCTTCATATTTTAGAAAATTGAGAGTGTTCTAAAAAAAGTGTACATTAAATTGCATATTAAAGACCCAGCGAAGCGGGTAAAACCAGCTAGTGTATCATAAAATAAAAGACAAGTTCACATATTGTTACATATTTTATTTGTTGTTAAATTGAGAAGCGAATTATACATCGAGATGGTGCGAACCAGACTGCCGATAGTTTATCATGCTCTCCAATATTAACAAATCAAATTTCTACTAAACATCAATAAGCTCTTGCCATTGCCTTCATTCTAACGGTACCTAGGTGAGATTTGTGTAGGTCTTTTATCACGGCTGCTCTTAAATTGTGTGGGATGATTACCCTATATCCCCAAAAGATTCCGCCAGATTTTGTCGAAAGCTCATTTCTTTTGATAAAATAAGGAGTTAATGTGTGATCATCCAATTTTCTCGGCCAGCCGTTTGAATATGCTCACGTACGTTACATATTCTGCTTGAATGGCTTTAAAGTTTACTACTGAGATTGGTTCTACATTGAAGTAGTTTACATAAACGTTATCTGCCCAGAACCCCTGACAATGAAAATCCTCAGGAGAAAGATTGTCTACAGCGCGAGGCAAATAGTCAGCAATGTTTGCTTTTGAGCTTATGTGTAGGACTTTATATCTGTAGCCCGATAAGAACAACGCGTATCTTTGCAGCTTGTTTGCTGAGAGTGTGGGAATGCCTTTTTTCTCTCCAAAAATAGCCACTAAGGGCTTATTATCAGTCACCAGCGCAAATCTGTTGCCAAAAAGGTATTGGTGAAGAAATTTGTTAACGCACAAACACCGCCCTTAAGCCTACAGGACTCGCGTCAACAATTAGCTTTAATTCTAGAATAGGATCGAAATGGTCCAAGCAAACCTTTGCCCACAATTTCGACTTCACCTCATCAAATGCCTTTTGTTGTTTGGGTCCCCATTCAAATTTATTGGGTAACAATTCGTATAAAGCTGCAGCTACTGTTGCCATATTGGGCATAAGCTGCCTGTAGAAGTTTACCATTCCTAGAAAGGATTGCAACTCTACTAAATTTTTAGGTGGCGACAATTTTATAATGGCTTCCACCTTTTTGCCGTCTTTGTGCAGACCATGCAGACCAATAATGTGCCCAAGGTAGTCAATGGATGTTTTAAAAAATTCACACTTTTCCATTAATTTCGAAAGAACTATTTCTAATCTTTCTAAATGTTGTTGTCTATTTTTGGCGGAAATGAGAATATCGTCCACGAATACTTTTACACCGGGCATTCCTTACAACTGGCTGTCAATGGTTTTTTGAAAAATGGCCGGTGCGGAGGCAATACCGTACACCATTCTTTTATATCGCAACAAACCTATGATTGTGGAAATTGTAGTCAGATTGCTTGACTTTTCATCTAATAAGAGTTGCTGGTATGCCATCGACAGCTCAATTTTAGAAAACTCGGTAGCTCCGTGAATTTGAGTGAGTAGTATCTCCATTTTTGGAAAAGGGTATTGATCAACTAACAATTCTGGGTTTAGTGATCTTGTAATCCCCGCAAATTCTCACTGTGCCGTCCTTTTTTAGTATAGGTACAATAGGAGCGCCCCACTTACTATGTGCAACTGGTTCTAAGACCTTTAAATCAACTTCTGTAATTCCCTTTCGACTTTGTCCTTTAAAGAAAAAGGTAACTTACGCGATCAGCTTTAAATTTCAAAAATGTTCGCCAAAAATAGCCTTCAACATTGCGGAAATCGATGCACCGCTGTCAATTTCCATTTCAATGGGAATTCCATTCACAGTAACCTTAGCTATAATTGGCTTTCAACTCGAGTTAGTTCTAAAATAGAAAATTGATAATTCATTTTCGTCAACATCATTGAAATTCTTAATATTGTTACTACTACTTGGCAATACATTACCATCACAAATGAAATTATAATTTCTACTTCGATTGGTTAAATTACACACTTGCCTAAGATGACCTTTCTGGTTACATGCTTTGCAAATATAATTTTTAAACCTTCACTGCTCCGATGTTCCTACACCCACAAACTCTACATTGTCTACTACTACGAGTACCTTCAGATGACGTGTTGCCTTTTGAGTTAATTGAAGTTTGTCGCCGTCTCTCATTGTTGTTCCGTGTCTGTCCTCCGCTTTGCACTCTGTATATTTAAGCCGAACCAGTTACGTCGATTTTTTCCGTCCCATATTGCTTTCTTACGCACTCTACGGTCCGAGCTATTTGAAGCGATCTTTCCAGTATTAAAGGTGAATCTGTTGGACTCTCCAAAAATAATTTGTCTTTTTCCGCGTTTTTCTCTAACCCCATGATAAATTTATCTCGGAGCACCATGTCCAAATGACTTACGAAATCGCATTTTGTAGCTAAGGTTCTAACTCTCGCAGCCCATTGCTGAAGCGATTCCTTTTCTTCCTTATGCGATGAATAAAATTTGTGTCGCTCTGCAAATCCCGAAGTAGCCGGCTTGAAATGCATTTCCAGTGTTTTAATCAATGTCTCATAGTTCGGTTTTTCAGGCATTGATGGATGAATTAAGTTTGTTAGTAGCTTGAGAGTATCATCGTGAAACAATATCAAAAGCAATGACCTTTTTTGTTCACTTTCATTAATTTTGTTTCCAACGAAAAATTGTTCGATCTTACACTTAAAGATGTTCCACTCACTTATTTCGTGGTAATACGTCGGCAATTCGCATATTAACGACATTTTTACCGTACTATTACACGCTGTATAGAAATTCTTATTGTTTTTTTACTTTAATATTAATAGTATGCTGCTCTGATGTTGAGTCTTCGAAAAATTCACTTTCAATTTCCGAACTTGAGTTGTTTTTGGGTGGCATTAATTACTGAACTTATGACATGCTTTGCAGCCATTGGCCATAGGAATCACGTGGTTTCGAATACTAACTATCAGAGTTATTTTAAACTCCTCGTCGCCAGTTATAATGTATCATAGAATAAAAGACAAGTTCACATATTGTTATATTGTTGCGAATTATAGATCGAGATGGTGCGAACCAGACTGCCGATAGTTTATCATGCTCTCCAATATTCGGTCTTGTTCTTAGTAATGCGGAAGTTGCAACTAAGTCTAAGATTTGGTGAGATCTACTGTCACATTTGAATAGGTCAGCATTGAAATCACCGCATATGTTGTACAATAATTATGTGTTCATAATATGGGGAGACTTCTTGGTATGTGAAGAACATACATAGGTTTTGGAGAACAGCTCCGGCTAAAATAACTCCGACTTTAAAAAATCACTTGGTATTGCCATCCGGGTTTTTCCGACGAGTAATCGCAACCTGAAAGTCTAGCGGCTTTGTGGTGTCGCTTGGGCAGAAGGACTACACAGGTGTCAGTAGCACAATACGAGCTTATGAGTGATACCTTTAACCTTGACCTTGATATCTCGTTCATATGTCCAGAGCCGGACTTTGATTATGTTGAAAAAGCTCTGAAAGGGGATCACCAAATCAAGTGTGTCTCTTACTCAAAGTTAAGTCCAGACACTCGCTTGCACTTTTAGCACCCACATAGGAGGGGCGTTCAACATATTCTCGGTATCGGGGTGAAGCTGTGGTTGTATATATGAATTGACTTATTTATCAAGTAATACTATTATTTTAGTGCATTCGTGTAAAATTTCATATAAATGTGATTATTAATTCGCGTTTTATCTCTAGTTAAACAGAATCATAATGGCAACTGAGACGATGATGGTGAAAATTGAGCATCGCGCTGTAATTAAATTTCTCACTAAGCAAGGAAAAAGTCAAAAAACTATTCATGAAGAGATGGTGGCTGTTTACCACGGTTCCGCACCTTCATTATCAACTGTGCAAAAGTGGTCAAGTGAGTTCAAGAGGGGCAGAGAGAGCATTGAAGACGACCCCCGCTGCGGCGCCCCGGCTACTGCTTGTACGGGAGAAAGCATCAAAGAAGTCGAAAAACTTGTTCTTGAGGATGCCCGAATAAAGGTCAAAATGATGGCAGAGATCACCAAGCTTTCAATTGATACCATTCACACCATTCTTCATGACCATCTTAACCTTTCAAAGGTCAGTGCAAGGTGGGTGCCACGAATGCTCACAGCGCCTTAGAAAAAAGTGAGAATCGCATGCTGTAGAGAGCTTTTGGAGATGTGTAGTGAGAACGCGGACGGTGTTATGGATCGAATTGTTACTGGGGACGAAACTTGGGTCCACCACTATGACCCTGAAAGTAAACAAGAGTCCATGCAGTGGCATAAAAAAGGAACAGACCCCCCGAAGAACTTCAAAGTCACTCCGTCTGCCGGGAAGCTCATGGCCACAGTTTTTTGGGACTCAAAGGGAATCTTGCTCATTGAGTACAAACAAAAAGGTGAAACCATCAACGCCACATCCTACGCTTCCCCTTTGCATAATTTGCGGGAGGAAATTAAAAAGAAAAGACGGGGTAAACTCGCAGCGGGTGTGTTGCTTCTTCATGACAACGCTCCTATTCACACGGCGCGAGTTTCCAAGGCTGCTGCGCGAGATTGTGGTTTCGAAGAAATCCAACACCCACCCTATAGTCCAGACCTTGCCCCTAGTGATTATTTCCTGTTTCCGGATTTGAAAAAATGTCTTCGCGGAAAAAGATTTTCGGATGATGAAGAACTCAAGTCGGCAATAAATGGGTATTTTGCAGAGAAAGAGGAAATTAATTTTTTTGAGGGTTTAAAAAATCTTATCTCAAGATGTAACAAATGCATTGATGTTAGGAGAGATTATATATTGAAAAATAAAAGCAATTTAAATTGAATTCGCATTTTCCTTCATATCGATACCGAGAATATATTGAACGCCCCTCGTATACAAGGTGGCGCAAAATTAATCATCCAATTTTGTTTTTACATTACTTTTTTACTAAATAAAAGAAAATGATTTTGAGTAACGGAAATCTTTATCTGAACCTTTACAATTGTTTCTGTTTAGTGGAAAATATGATATCCGCCAAGTGGCTGCCGCCAGTATTGATACATATTTGTGCCCGTTTTATCGCATTTTCCATGACTTTCCGCAAGATTTCCGGTGGTACCTGTTCGCATTCCTGTCGAATATTTTCCTTAAGGGATGCTATTGTCTGAGGCTTGTTGGCGTAATCCCGCGACTTCAAGTAGCCCCAAAGAAAGAAGTCGGGGATGGTTAAATCGGGCGATCTTGCTGGCCATGCAAAATCGTTAAAACTTGTGGCTCGTGCTGTGTGTGCGGTTGCACTGTCTTATTAAAACCACATGTTCACTAAGCCCCGCTCATCCGATTCCGGCAGTTAGAAGTCGTTTATCATAGACCTGTAGCGTTCGCCAATAACAGTGACCGCATTGCCGATGGCGTCCTCAAAAAATACGGCCCAATCACTCCTCCCGCGTGAACGCCGCAACACACAGTGGCTTTAAGTGGATGTAATGACTCTTCGTGCATCACACGCGGATTTTCAGTGCCCCAGAAACGAAGATTTTGCTTATTGACGTAATCGCTTAAGTGAAAATGCGCCTCGTCGCTCATGATGATTTTCGACACAAAATCGACCTCTTCGTTGCTGAGATTGAGGATGGCTTTGCAGTAATTCACACGCGACTGAAGATCAGTAGGCATTAACTGATGCACTGTTTGCATTTTGTACGGGAACATGTGTAAGTCTTTCACTAAAATTCGCTATAGGGTGATATCCGCATCCGTGGATGCGACATCGGCAGCCACAGCCGCGATATTCTCGCCCGAACGACGAGTCCGGTGGCGGCCACGACCTGCACGGTCTCCTGTGGTTCCACTATGTTCGAGTCGAATAGCTAAGCGTCAGAGTGTTTGCCCAGTTAGCGCGACACGATAAGGAAATCGACGTCGAAATTCATGCTGCAGTAACACCACCGACCGATTATTGGTCAAAAACATCGACACAATTATTCCATGCTCTTGCAGAGTATACCGCTCCATTCCTTATCTGTTTGTATACTGCAGCCGTCTAGTTCACAAATGTCAAATATGATTGACGTACGACGTCATTTGCAAAAATTATACCATCTTCCGATAGCGTGATTAATTTTACGCCACCTTGTACATATCAGAGTTTAAATATTCAATTTACAGAAGCAACCACTAGAAGGTGATTGCTTCATTGGACACGAACTTAAAACTTTGAACTACTGGCCTAAGCCATGTTTAAACAGTCAGCAGTTATCCGCTCAATCGTTATCCAGGCCACCAAAGATATGTAGAACTATGCATAGACCCACAACTCGAATGGTTCGAGTTACTGAAATAATTAATTTTGATGGTACGAGTATTATGTTAAATTCAAAACCTTGTTCTTAAGCGAGGTTATACTAGATTTTTCTCATTTTTCCATACTTTCTAGTCATTTAAATATCGTAATACCTTCACCATACTACAAAGTAGAATCATAAAATCTCGGAACTATCCCATGGCAAATTATTGTATGCACATATATTTAGAACGAAAGTCGCAATACCGTGAATTCATCTAATTAGATAGAAAATGAAACCAGTTGATTTAGCACTGCTCATTACAATGTTTAATTGCAGAAGTAACGTATGTATGTCAGTATATCTCTTATATTTTAATAACGTCTCTAAAGGTAGTTCAGCTTGTCAGTATACGAATGTATCTCATACTGTGATTTTGCAAAGTAACTAACTGCAAATGCTCTTGCTATTTCAATTTACATTGCATAAACTGTGCACTTTGATCTATTACGAGTAACATAGTATGCTCTTTGTAAAAGATACCGAGATACTCAGATAAAAAAAAAATATGCCAACAAGTAGAACAAGTAATTTATTGTAGTAAGCTGATTTGAATCCCTTGTATGCCATGAAGATAGTTAAGATGATGAATTGTTTGCTTCTGGTATTTGCCCGTATAGTCTGTGATAGAATACATCTATCCGTAAATGGAAGGGATGGAAAGAGTCACCGAAAAATTATGGAATCCCTTAATCAAGGTCGAGCCTATATTTTCCGCATACTTTTCCATGATTATTGTAATTCGTCAGGGTCTTAAGTATACCAACGCTGCCGTCACTATTAACCCTAATCTTACATTTGATTATAAAACTAATTGCATATGTTGAGTATCTTGAAAATTCGACAAAAATCGCACAATACCGGGAAAAGATAATCGGCAATATGAATTAGTTATTTGAGATATCTTGAAGTCATCAGAGGACCGAACTAACCTAATTTCTGTAACACGAGGTAAGTGCTGTGATTTATTTGTTCTGATTCTTTAAATAAATGATGACTGAGGGTAAGGAAATATCTGGGCTTAATGATATTGTTGCGGAACAGTTGGGACTGCTAGATTCAATACAAAGGGCGTACCATAAAACCAAAGCGTACCATAACGTCCGTCTGGATTCTTTATTCATGGATTCATCGTATTTTAATTCGACAGTCAGAGAATGCTGCTGGTAAGGAAAATTACATAGATGCTGATATGTGCAAGAAATTCTAAGATATTTATATCAACGCTGTTACTACTATCCGGGAGTCTCTCGCTGCAAGGGCTGTATCAGTTTGTATCAATTATTTTGTAGCTGCAGGGGTTCCTCTATCCGAAGTGAAACTTCCAACTTTTAATGGAAATCATATCGAATGGCCAGCCTTCAAAGAAATATTTTTGGATTGAATTCATCGAAGTGAAAGATTAAGTAACTTACAACGATTTCATTATTTAAAATCAGCGTGAGTGGAGGATGCTGCGCAAGACATTCAACATATTAGCCTCGTCGGGGAAAGTTACACGGAAGCGTGAAATACCATATGTTGTGTAAACAGTACAGTACAATCGCACTCTCTTTACCCATTACATGGCCATATTGGACCAGCAGTCATATGTACTACGAGATGACCCTACTTCACTCAAACGGTTTACCCAAACTTGTCGCTCTTGCATTAGTTCCATTAAGAAGTTGGGTGTTGGTGGGGATGAACAAAATTCCGTGCTGGTGTACTTTCTTGTTAAAAAATTACGTCACTCTATTCGGAGTAAGTGGGATCACTCTCTACGAAAGAAAACCAGTATTCCTACCTTTACTGAGCTTTGTACCATACTGGATGAACAATACCTCATGATGGTAACTTCTTCAAGGTCGAATAGTAAGCATTTAAACCAATCATTAAAGCCGATAAAAAAGTCTACGGGAAACTTATCATGCGGGAAGTAGGAACTTAAATCTTAAAGAGAACGTCAACAATATCATGCCCCGTTTGTGAGAAGGCCGATCATCCAGTGCAGGGGTGTCCAAAATTTGCCGAAATGAGTGTAACAGAAAAACGAACTGCGGTAGAAGCATTCGAACTTTGTTTTAATTGTCTAGGTTATAATCATCGATCGTCTAAATGTAGTAGCCGTCGAACGTGCGGTGAATGTTTAGGAAAGAATCATACACTTATCCATATTGATCGAGTGCCCGCAACAACCGCTCAGACAACTTCGTCTACGCACGTGGTGACTGAGGGAGGGATGGTACAAAAACAAGCTAGTGGCAAACAAGCGGGATTATATGACGTTCTTTTGCCAAAGGCTGTCGTTACTCTTAAGTCTGTTGCAGAGAAAAATTATCAATTTAGAGCATTGTTGGACCAGGAGACTCAGGCGTCATTTGTGACGGAGCGAATAGTTCAACTGTCGGGTCTTCATAGGTGTAAAATACTCCGTTGGTCAGTTTTATAAAACAATTTGTATAGTATCCAAAACGATGTAGAATACCCAACACATGCGACCATCTGTCCCTTCTTTATTTATTAATTTTTCAATTCAATTACAAATTACATCTTTTTGAATAAATTAGAGTACCACTGTAACCTCTGTGGTAAGTGTACTAAATTTAAAACTTATTTTACAATAAACCGCAAATCAAAAGAACTCCAAAAATAACTAAAATTGGAAACTAATGAAATAATTCAGATATCGATTACTCTTTAGCCAAAATAACAAATCGGTGATTGTAGAAGACATTGGTCAATGACAAGTTTCAAAATTACATATTATCACCCATCCTCCCAGAACTGCCATCGTTCTCATTTTCTGCAGCTTCATCAGTTCCAAGCGAATCATCGTCTTGAACCTTCCGAAATCCGTTGACTTTCTTGAAATGAACCACATTTCTTCGGTATTCTTTGCCGGTCAAATCATTCCATACTTGGACATCTCCGACATTTACATTTGTAATAGCATGTGTGGTAGGATTAAATGTTCGAGTCACTTTATTTTCCTTATTCATGTTCCTAATGTACACCTTTTCTCCAACTTCCAAATTACTAGAAGAAGCTCATCTTTTCCCTATATTCGTCTCCTTTCTCCTTTCTCCTTCTTTTCTCTATCTCTGTCTCTAACCTCGAGATCATTTGTAACTTTATGTTCAATGTCACTCGCAGTTGGTATTTTGTCGCGAAATTGTCTTCTGTAGAAAAGTTCTGAAGGAGATTTTCCTGTAATGGAATGTGGAGTACTATTGTATATCATTAAATATACAAATATCTCTTCCTTCCATTCCTTTCTTTCTAACTGACTAATCGTTCGTCTCTTCAATATATCTCTATTTTGTCGCTCGACCTCATCATTCATTTGGGGCCAGTATAGTATTGCAGTATAGATTTTTATACCAGATTCAGTGCAATATTTTTTAAATGCATCGCTTGTCAGCTGATTTCCATTATCACATGTTATCGTTGCCGGAAAACCCAGCCGAGAAAAGATTTCCTTTAAGACTTTGATTGAATCTACAGATGTTATGTGTCTCATTACCTTTATCTCTTTGTATCTGCTGAAGTAATCTACCAGAACTGGCAAATATTCATTGCTGGGTAGAGGTCCCAAAAAATCAAGTGCCACATCCATCCAAGGCTCTATTGGAAGATCTTTTCTCTTCATTGGATTAGGCGGATTCGGTGCACCAACCAATATACATCCCTTACAAAACTTAACTTTAGATTCGGCATCTTTGTCGATTTTTGGCCACCAAACCTTTGGTCTTAGTCGGTTCTTCATTGCCACAATGCCGCCCTTCGTGTGCAGCCTCAAGAACTCTCTTCCATAATGCACGTGGAATAACGATTCTACGAGTATTATTTCTTAATAAAATACCCTCATGAAAACAAAGCTCTGTTTGGAAAATTTTGTAATTGTTTACCGAGTCCTCCCACATATTGTTGTCCATACCGTTTTTTACTTTTACGATCTCTTCATCATTGTAGGAAGCGTTTTGAATCTCTTTAAAGGGTACTGCAATTGATCGACTATATTCAATAATTTGATTGATGTAGTTGTCATTATCAAACGGTTCTGGAGAATTCGTTTTACAAAGTCTCGAAATCGGGTGTGATGCGATGTTAGTCTTACCGGGGCGATAAATTATTTTATATGTAAAAGCTTGTAGGCGAAGAACCCATCTCTCGATTCTGGCACATGGCTTTGATTTCTTGCCAAATATGATTTGAAGAGGTTTATGGTCACTTATTAGTTCAAATTCTTTGCCAAAAAGGTATATCTTAAAGTGTTCTACAGCCCAGACAAGAGCCAGTGCCTCCTTTTCAGTTTGACAATATCTTTTCTCACAATCAGTCAGACTTTTGTTGCTATATGCTATCAATCTATGACCATTTTTATCTATTTGTATAAGAACAGTTCCAAGACCTACCGGAGATGCATCAGCTGAGTTTTATCACTAGGGTCGTAATAAGCCAGTGTATGTATGTTGGACAAGTTTTCTTTTAGCTGGTGAAATGCTTTGTCTTGTTCAGATGTCCATTACTTTTCAATACTAGCTGATTTATTTAATTTGATCCTCAATAACTTGCGAAGCAGTTCAGTCAAAGTTGCCAGGTTTGGTATCCACTTTCCCACAAAGTTCACTAAGCCCAAAAAGCTCTGAATTTATTCGACTGTGAGTGGACGTCTGCTAGATTGTATTGCTTTAATATACTTTCGGAGAGGTTTTACGCCCTCCTCTGATAGTTCATGTCCTAAAAATTCGATTGTTCTCATTTTGAAAGTACATTTTGCAGCATTTAAAAGAACATTATTGTGCTTTAAAACTTCCAGTACTTTATTAAGTCTTCGATCATGAACTTGTTCATCAGATCCGTAAACAATAATGTCATCGATTAAATTTTCGGTACCTTCACAACCCAGCAGCATCTTTTCAAGCACTTTTTGAAATATTTCAGAATATTTCAGCACGATTTGCCACGATTTGTATCTTAAAAGTCCTTTACTAGTGTACTTTACTAGTGCGTTGTTATATAGCGGGATTCTGAGTGTATTTCGAGTTGATGAAATGCGTTTCTTACTCGTATGTCTAAACGAGATAAGTGCTTAGCTCTTCGAAAATTGGGAAGCAACTGATTCATCGTTGGCAATGGATAGTTTTCTCGGATGATTGCTTCGTTAGCACGCCTCATGTCTATACAAATTCGAATCTCGCCGTTTGCTTTTAATATGGATACCATCGCCAAGACCCAGGTTGAATGACCTCGTACTTCCTCTATAATGTCAGGGTCTATTAATTCTGTTAGCTTCAGATTTACCTTATTTTAGAGAGGAATAGGTATTCTCCTGTGTGGTTAAATAACAGGTTGAACTGTCTTATCAATAGGTATTGTGATCATGACGTCTTCAAATTTAGGAAATGAATGTAGTGCATTTATTTGAAGTCCTATCCGTAAGACATCGAGTTCCATTGCAGTACTTTTATCAAGTAAGTTTATCCTTACTTTTATTAAGTAAGGATGTGCCATCCTGGCTAGCATAAAATGTCGACTTCTTACCTATATTGTTGATCATTGCGTCAGCCATAATGATCCGATAACGTCCAGAGGTTTCTGGCTCCCATAAGCCAAAAGAGTTTTATCCGGATTTTTAATTTGGTTATAAGCTTTTACTTTGCAATCTTTCAAGTATCGCCATGTGTTGTAAGAAATAAAGTTGCATTTGCTCCCTGAATCGATCAACATTTCTATGGTGACATCGCCGAGACAATTTATAGTTGAATCCTCATCTACGAGTATGTGAAACACATAGTCGGTTCTTCGGTTTCGCTAATCTCCAATTTCCGCTTTTTATTTTGAACACCCATACTTCTACTAAACATCTTTCTCTTCTGTTTGTTCCTACATTGCTCTCGGAAATGACCCATAAGGCCGCATTTGATGCACCTTTTGTCTCTGCTGGACATTTCCTCTCGTATTGCGAATGTGTACTACTACCACACCTGGTACATACTCCGCTGCCACTTAAATTTTTTATTTGCTCGTCCGGATACCTGAACTTCCGCGGATCCACTTTATTTATTTCGTTTATCCCAATTTCGAAATGTTCAAGTTGGCTACCCACAGCTTCTAGTGCATTTGCTTCTGAGATAATTCGGTCTAGTGTGAGAGAATCGCCCGCTGACAGTATTTTTTTATGTAGATCGTTCGTCAATATTAGTGAATTTGCATTTTACAGCTTGATTTCGCAATCTAAATAGAACCTTTTGGAATCGTTCCCCCTGTTCCTGCTTGACGAGTGTCAACAGATGTCGTTCATAGACTTTGCTTTGCTTCGGCGAGAAATATGAATCTAATTTTTGTAGCGCAACTTTGTACACATCAACACCTTCTACGCCATCGACCTGTGCTTCAGGTATATCATAATAGATCTCTTGTAAGGAGAATCCTCCGGCGTGTAACAGAGTTGCTCATTTTTTAATAGGTGTCTCTATATTTAATGCTGTGATATACACCTCCAGCGTTATCTTCCACTTCTCCCAGCGAACTTCTACTGAAGTAGGATCCCCGTCGCAATCAAAATTGTTAAGACATGGAAGTGATGTTCCTGCCTGTGTCATTTTAGTGGGATCTGTAAGTAAAAAGATTTTTCTTGCATGGCCCTTTAATGTTTGTTAGAATTAAATTGCATGGCCCTTTCAGCGGTGACGCATACACTACAATAGGTATAAAATTTGCATTAACGTTAATGGTCTGTCAGGATCTAAGGTCACTACTGGTCGTTATAGAGTCAAACTATCTGTTGGTTTAAGGCTGGATCCACTAATGAGATATGAAGTTTTGTCATATGTATTGCCTAAGGTGAGTGGTGTTTTACGTGATAAAAGAGTTGTCATAACCAATTGTATGCATCCGCAACAATTAAGCCTTGCGGATCCAAAATACTTCGAGTCACAATTTGTTGATATTTTTTTAGGCAGTGATACTCGTATCTACGATGAGTGTATTTTGGATGATACTCGGCGTGCGGGCTGTGGGCTACCTATCGCTCAGAAAACAACATTTGGGTTCGGTATATCGGGAAAGAATACCAAACGGCTACCTTCACGCACAATATTCTCATCTTTGCATACCCAAATCGAAATAGATTTCCTTTTAAGGAAGTTCTGGGAATTCGAAAATATTGCCGATTCTCATGTTCCTTTAGATGAGGATCAATGGTGTGAAGACTTTTACAAAAATACTCACGAGCGTTCGGAAAACGGCAAATACCTGATGAGACTGTCACTTAAGATCAATATTAATTCATCTTGTTCTATCGGAAGGTCAAGGTTGATTGCTTTAAAGCGCTTTGAGCATTTAGAAAGACGTTTGCAAAAGGATAATCAGTTAAAACGAGTTTATATCGAGTCTATCAATGAATATTTAAAAATGAGACAAATGAAGCCGGTTCAGACTAGTGAAGATCAACACTGCATCGTGGAAAATAACAATGAACAATGATATACTTGTTGCTACTCGTACCTTCCCCATCATGCAGTTGTGAAGGAGTGATCAACGAGCACAAAGATGCGAATTGTGTTCGATGCATCTACAAAAACT
Organism: Volucella bombylans; assembly: GCA_949129095.1. Lineage (NCBI taxonomy): Eukaryota > Metazoa > Arthropoda > Insecta > Diptera > Syrphidae > Volucella > Volucella bombylans. The sequence continues at coordinate 65,778,301 of OX422140.1, forward strand.
TCAAATGAAAGGTCGCTTAATGATATTTTGGTTACGGGACCAGCACTTCAACAAGATTTATCTACTATTCTTAACAATTGGCGTAGTCTGAATGTAGTCCGGATGTTTCGAATTGCGAAAATGGGCTAGTAATCATACTAGGTTATTGGACAATGTCCCTGCGGATCACAGGTATACACACGGCCTAATGGAACTCAACACATCGGATAATATCAAAGCGTTAGGGATGTATTGGGACCCAAACACTGATGGATTTAAGTTCAAAATCAATTTTATTATTACAACCGAATCACCTACTAAAGGGATAATGCTGTCAACTATCGCGCGTCTCTTTGAGTATCGGCGAAGATATTATTGCAACAATTATGGTTAAGCAAAATCAGCTAGGAGTACAAGTACCGACATCAATTCAAAGGGCTTGGAAACGATTTGGTGATGATCTTTCATCCATTATGCAGCTTCGAGTTCCACGATGGATGGATAGCAATGACGATTGGAGTGCCTACAAATTACACATATTCTGCAATGCGTCAGTGCATGCTTACTCTGCTGTTGCGTATTTCAGAATTTGCAAGGATGATGACATGTTTTCAAGTAATTTATTAATGGCAAAGTGTAAAGTAAGTCCCACAAAACCGAAAATAAATATCCCTCGAGCGGAATTGTGTGGAGCTGTTTCAGCTAATAAGGTTTTAAAATTTATAAAGCAACATTTGTGTATGGGTATTGGCTCGTCAAACACTTTCTTATGGACCGATTCTTCTATCGTTCTTAATTGGATCAGAGGAGATCCAGGCAGATGGAAACCTTTTGTTTCAAATCGTATTCGAAAAATTATAGCTGAATCCTTTGTCAACCAGTGGCGGCACGTGACTTCTGAAAATACTCCGACTGATATTGCTGGTCGCGGGATAGCTAGCATCCCGACTAGCAGATTGTAGTTTGTGGTGGCATGGTCCAAGGTTCCTTCAGTTATCATTTAAAGATTGGCCCCAATCCACACTAAACACATCGTGTAAATTTGTCGAGGAAGAGGAAAGACGACTGAAAACCTATTTAATTTTGAAAACTGAGAAGTATAAAAACCCTTTGTTTGAGAAATGGTCATAATTTTTTAAAATGACACGAATGTTTGCATATTGCATGCGGTTTGTTAAAAACTGTCGTGCAAAGTTTGCATTGAAGTTAAATGAACCAGTGAGTTAAACTTAGCAGTTATAACCATCGTTCGACTTGTACAACGCAAAGCCTTCCCTTCCAAATGGTGTAATTTATCTTCAGGCCGACCGCTCCTGGAAATTACTATCTTGCGTCCGCTCAATCCGTTCTTTGACAATGAGAGAATTGTTATTCGGCTTGGAGGTAGGTTAAAACATGCGCTGTTGTCTGAGGATCCGTTTATGATGACCTGCGAAACATGATTTCACCAACTTGGTTGCTGGATATAGTCAGTACTCTACATTGACACTTACGTTAAATTATATCCGGAAACAGTTTTGGATTTTGAATGAACGTACTGTCGTTCGTTCCGTCATTCAAAGATGTATTACATGCCACCGGAATAAACCGAGACCCTGTACGCAGCTAGTGGGAAACTTACCTGCTGAGCGTGTTCGTCTAGCTCGCCCATTTTCAGCTGCAGGTAGATTATGCTGGTCATTTCAACATTTTGCCTTCTAAGGGAAGAGGTCGTACATCAACAAAGGGATATACCACATTGATCAAAATGCTCCCGGAATAACCACTGTGTGGCGCTCCCATTGTTCCGATTTGAGTTCTGTTTTTTTTTCTTAAGGTGCTAACATTCCCTCTAAATCTTAGCGTCATAGCTTGTCATTTGCAAAAGTTACGTAGCCAAGAGTACATCTATCTCTGTGTGTGTTTGCGATTTCTTACAATTTTAGAAATGGATTTAAATTTGCAACATCGAACTTATATTAGATTTTGTGTAAAAAACCGATTTAATGGTGCGCGAACGTTGGAAATGTTGGAAAAGTGTCTCGGCAACGATTCTCTAAAGAAATCGGTCATTTACCAGTGGCAGGAGCGGTTCAAATGTGGTCGTGAGTCAATCGAAGATGATGAACGCAGTGGCAGACCATCGACATCGAAAACCGACGAAAACATTGATAAAGTAAAAGACATGTTGGTCAATAACCGCAAATTAACCGTCAGAGAGATAGCAGAGGAGTTGAACATTGCCTATGGATCCGTCCAAGACATTTTGGTTAATGATTTGGGTTTCCGTCGTGTAGCAGCAAAGTTGGTGCCAAAAGACCTCAATTTTATGCAAAAAGAAGACCATATTGACGTCGCAAAAGAGATGATTTGCGAGGCTGAATCCGATCCCACATTCATCAAAAGGATCATTATTGGATACGAGACGTGGGTTTATGAGAACGACACGCAATCCAGAATCAGGCAAGTGAATGGCGTTCACCAAATGAGCTGAGACCAAAAAACCACGTCGTTTTCAGTCAAAAAAAAAGACAATACTCACGATTTTCATGGATTACAACGCTGTAGTGCATCATGAATTTTTGCCAGAAGGCCAGACAGTAAACAAAGAGTATTATTTGAGCGTTATGATACGTTTCCGTGAAGCAATTCGCCGAAAGAGACCAGAATTGTGGGCAGAAAACTCGTGGATTTTGCACCATGATAACGAACAGTCGCACAGTGCCATCATTATTCGTAATTTTTTTACGAAAAATGCAACAAATACCATCCAACAGCCACCGAATTCACTTGATTTGGCTCCTCTGTTCAATCGAGTTAAAAAACCACTACGGGGAACGTGTTTCAGCAGCTGATAGGAAGTAATGGAAAAATCGCAGGAAGCACTGATGTTTCGAGGATTGGATTAAGCGCTGGCATAAGTGTGTTGCAGTCGATGGGGACTACTTTGAAGGGGACAATATAGATTTAGATGAATAAACTTGTATTTTTAATACAACAACGGAAACTTTTTGATCAAGTTGGTATACTTTTTATCTACCTGGCCACCAAGGCTATACATATGGAGTTGGTTGGAGATTTGATCGCGGATGCTTTTATCGGTGCTGTCAATCGCTTTATTGCCAGGAGGGGTATGTGTAGCACCATATATAATGATTGTGACACCAATTTTGTTGGCGCAAATAGGAAACTCAAAGAGCACAGGAACACCTACCAACGATTTATTGAGAAGTGTCACCCTCAACTTGCTCAGCGTCAGATACGATGGCATAAAACTTTGGAGGGTTGTGGGAGGCGGGTGTAAAATCCGTCAAATTCCATTTAAAACAGACAAATGGGGAGCAACGATTGACATTTGAGGAGTTAAGCACGGTCTTAGCTCAAACAGAGTCCTGCTTAAACTCAAGACCATTATGCCCATTGAGGAATGACCCTAATGATTTGATGGTCCTCACTCTGGGACACTTCCTTGTCGGAGATTAACTTCTAGCTCTGTCAACGGTTGAGACCGGCCGTAGCAGCCATACCGACCGTTGGTGTCATGGTCAGATCCTGGTGCAGCAATTTCGGCGGCAATGGAGTAGTGAATACTCGTATTTAGCACGTTTGCAACACCGTTCCAAGTGTCTGAAGTCCAATTGTAACTTGAAGATCAATGAAATCGTAATTATTAAAGATGAGAGGTTTCCATGTAACCGTTGGCCACTTGGCCGAATCGTCCAACTGCATTCGGGGCCTGACAGCTTGGTACGTGTAGTCACTTTAAAAACCCAGCACGGGTTAATACGACGTCCTATCATAAAATTATGTCCACTGCCAATAAAGGACAATTATCAACCCTTACCAAAAGACCAGACACAATAAAATCATTGCACATACGAGTAATACCTTCCCCTGTTACAGATATTTTCAACACCAGGAAAGGCCTGGCAGCACATTGGATGATATTTTCCCAAACATCTTCGCCGGGCAGGAATGCTAGATCTGGAAACGCCTACTTTTTGTTGAATGTCTACATAGTTTGACATTTTTTGGTTCTCCTTTTTCATCTTCGCTTCACTTTTTTTTTATAAAATTTGTAACTCACTGCAACTGTAACTTTGAAATTGTAAAGACCTAGAATTCTAATAAAAAAGAAAGAAAGTTATATACGTACATTGTACTGAATTACTCAACACATTCACTATTTTTGCATTGGCATCGATAACCGACACAGATCCATTTTATCAAGAACTCAACAGATGGTGAGATAGGCATATTTGACCGAATGCTCGTAGGTTGTAGGCTGTGGCAATTCCAATTACCTATTCCTAGCCAATCGATTTATGATTTATGAATATTTTCTGTTGTTTACGGGGAACAAGTCGCAATCCGTCATAACATCGACCTTCATCACAATCTGACATAACTTGTAGAGAATTCCTCTCGAGTGAGTGCATTGTTGTACCTCACCTGAGGAGGTGTAGATGTGTGCTTAGCTAAACACTTTTGATTTTAGACAATACAATTCCGGCTATGATTTCGAGTAATGTCAATCTGGACTGAACAGGTCAGTCTTTGCGGCATAAGTTCCGACTGTGTCGAATAAAAACCCATTAGCAAATTCACAAAAGTAGCGACATAATCTTTCATTTCCTCTTACGCGAATTCTTTTGTTGCGGATTTGATTGAACAAGTGAATCACTTGTGGTGAAGCAAAATCACGACAAATACTTGTTTGTACTTTTCGTAATTGAACATTGAAGTAAATTTCTTGTCTGGTGACGTAGTATTTCATGGCTCGGGATCGAATCAATTTTCTGTCGCTTAGCGTTTAATTAAAGCTATGAAGCACGTGGAAATAGTTTATAGAATTTTTCCCCTACTAAATTAGCCACTTTAATACCTTAGATGAGGCTGAGGTGCAACAATAAATATTTATGTTACTTGTAGATTTGATCGGGTTCCCATGTCTAGAAATTACCGGTCGGTGGGGCAACAGAAAATCCGAATTTATATTCATACATTCAAGTATATCATTATCACATGGATGAAAGGAGATTAGTGCGAAAGACATCACAGAAACGAAACCTACTCTTTGGAACTTCTTCTGCACAGCAGAGGAGTGAACCTGTAGAAATAGAAATATTCGTGTCCGGACACGATGGTTTCCGGGGACGAGCAATGCAATATGATGTTTATCGAAAATAAACTAAATATAGAGAGATGAAACGTCGGTGCAATGGTGGGCAAAAGCTTGGAAACAGAACACGTATTACGTCATGTCGATAGTCAATATGACGTAAACTATTTGACAATGTCTCATACCATAGACCAATGGAACTCGACTTCATAGCCCCAAAAAAAAAAGTCCAGAGGTGTCAAAACGCTCATCAAACTTTGACTTTAATAGCTCGATTGTCTGGCCCGCTGTGTGAAACCGCATCTCACCAATGAATGAGAGCACGCAATTGCGGCCAAAACTAACGTTCCAACATGTCCCGGTAGAGATTTCCGTTAACTTTAACGTGGCGACTATTATTACCAACGAAAAAATACGGCCCAATGACGCCGTCGGCATGAAAAACTCATAGTTTGGTGTCAATTTTTATGGATGTAGTGGCGTGTCATGAAGCACATGTAGGTTTTTGGCCGGCCAATGGCGCATATTTTGCTCTTCGGCTAAGTTGAAGATGATTTCGTGATGAAATTCCGAATAACCATATTTTGGTAATAAATTGTAATAATCTGTAAACGTTGCTCGTTTGAGTACTGAACCATGACTAAGGTGTGTAAGGTGAGTAAGGGTGCATATATAGTTTATGTGCGTATACAGTTCATATGTGCGTATAGTTCTTAATGGAAAACCCAAAAAAAAAAAAAAATGCCGAAAACAGCGCCATAAAATCCACAAACGAAACGGTTCAAAATATATTATTGAGGAACAAAATAAGCTTAAAATGAACTTACAATCATCTTGACAACTGGACTCCTTGATGGGGTATCGAAATCAACGAGCGACTAGCAAAAGGTATAACCAATATTTTGAAGCTACTTCGATGACCTTTTAACCCATTAAAGGCTGCCCGACGATCAGCTCGTATGATTTTGATGAAATTTGAAATATGTGCCCTAGGGACCATAGAAGTTTATATATAAAAAAAAATTACCCGCGCACACACCTGAGATATGATGTGGGTATTTAAATACCCGACACGCCCTGTTTTCACTTTTAGGCAAGGATTTTTTTGTAAAACTTGTAAGTTTTACTTACGACTTATGCAAGTCTTACAGAAGTAACTTACAGGAATGTTTACACTATAGATGAACTTATGGTAAGCAACACTTACTTAAATTGAAAGTAAGTTCAACTTACGTAAGCACTTACAAAATCATTTACGCTGTCTTACGAGCAAATTTCAGTGCGCTTTGACAGTTTGTTGTGACAATGGTTTCGCGCCTGCAGCAAGTATTATTATTATTATTATTATTATAATTTATTAGCATATAATTAAAATTACATACTAACTTAGGTATAGAGCACTAGCTGCCAGGGCTTACGGCTCTATTGTACATGTTTAGATATCTATATTTAATTTTTTGATGAAATTGTGGATAAGGGTTATATTATTACTGGTAGGGAATTTAAGCAATTGACAGACTGATGGATGTGTGTTTTGATTGCAGCGTGCGAGCCCCAGAATGTGGTTGATGTCGTACTGTCTAATGCAGGTGTTGCACGTTGGGGGGGAGGTGCCTTTAAGTAAGTGCTGGTGTGTAAAAACTGTGTGTCCCAAGCGTAGTCTTGTGAAGATGGTGTTTGATATTTTTGAGGTGGAGTTAGGGTATGTTGGGCTGGAGCGATCTGGATTGAGCGACGTGTAATGATGTTGATAATTTTCCCAGTTCGATAAAAGTTTAGCGTCAAGTTTGTTCTTCAGAAGGCGTAGGCTATCTTGCTTAGTGGTAGTATCGAAAAGGTACAGCGGGGCACGGTGAGCAAGACCAGCTTCTGTGTCTGCTAGTTCGTTTCCCTTTATACCTATGTGGCTTGGAACCCACATTAACTTGATTTTTTTGGGTGCCTTGATGATGCTGTTGCGGATCTCCGAAATTATTCCTGTGTCTTTTATAGGGTTTCTTATTGCATTTAGCGTGGACAGACTGTCAGAGCAGATCACATGTTTACCAGAGTGTTTTGCAGTTGTGGCTATAGCAATGTAGGTGGCTAGGGCCTCTGCCGTGAAAACAGATGCATGTGTAGGTAGTATACCTGCGCTAATTAGTTCCCCGTTTTCTTTGGTAACTGCAAAAGAGGTGCTATTGTTTATCTTAGAGCCGTCCGTAAAAATGAATGTCCACCCTGTCTCCTTTAGGGATGAAGCAATGCGAAGGAAGTCAGCTAGATAAGTCTCTTTAGGAGTGTTGTTTTTGTTGTGGCACGCTAAGTCCAAAATTAGAGATCCTGGCTTGATGGTCCATGGAGGTACAGATGGAGTCTTTTCAATGTGCACCTTCTTTGGGAGGTCCAGACTTCTGGCAATGTTTATGGCTCTTGTTATAGCCGATTGAACTCTTATTGGACGCTTTCTAGTTTTTGCTGAATCAAAGTCCCTTTTGGTGATGCCGTTGTTTGAGTGAAGGAGCCTTATGTAGAGTTTTGCCCCAGCAGCTACTATGCGTTCTTCCACTGTAGGAAGTCCCGCTTCAACGAGAACATTTCTTACTGGGCTTGTTCTGAAGGCGTTGATGCTGCGACGGGCGGCTTGATGGTAAGGAGATTTGATTATATTGATGATTGATTTTGGGGCGTTATCGTAGACACATAGGCCGTAGTCAATTTTGCTCAGGATTAAGGATTTTGAGATCTTACATAGAGTGTTGATATGTGTGTTACATTTCTTATTAGCTAAGTAGTTAATAACATTTGTTCTGGCAGCTAGGCTTTTCTTTAAACTGACACAGTGCGACTTCCAGTTGTACTTATTATTAAATATTAGACCTAAGATACTTAAACTATTTACTCTAACAATGTTTATATTATTAAATCTAAGTGATAATGTGTCGCTGTTGCAGGACCTTTTTCGACAAATGTGTAAAATTCTACATTTGTCGAGAGAAAGGCTTGCACCAGATGTGTCGGACCATTTTATGATGTCTTTTACTAGCGATGCGAGAATATGTCTAGTTTTGGCTAGATCGTTATTTTTACATAGCACGAAAACATCATCTGCGTAAATGCAATAATCTACGAATTTGTTTTTATTAATTATAGTTGACAAATTGTCAAAGGCTATCATGAACAAGACCACTGAGAGTGATGAGCCTTGCGGAATTCCGTTAAATAGTGGGAGGATTGAAGAATAGCTATTGTTGACCCTGACGCAAATTTTCCTATTAATCAGAAAAGAACGAACATAGTTATAGATTTTTGGGCCAATGCCCCAATCATTCAGGCTCTGTAGGACTAAGTGGATGCCTATTCGGTCGAATGCCTTTTCAAAATCCAGCGAAAGAATAGTAACATGGCTACGAGCAGAGAGTGCTTTGCAGATGTGCCAATCAAGGTGAATGAGTGCGTCTATGCAACCCTTGCCCGGTCTGAAGGCTACCTGGTTATGACTTAGGCGGCGTTTTGATTCGATGAACCACAGTAAACGCTGAGCGACTATTTTTTCTAGGACCTTGGATATGCAAGGCACCAGTGAGATCGGACGATAACCATCTGTGACGTAGCTGCTGATATTGTTCTTAAAATTTTTTAAAAATAAAGAAAGAAATGCGAAAAGAACGTGCTGGGTAAAAAAGTGGATAAAAAAAAGAAATACACATGGAGCTTTCTCAAATTTGTGTATTGAATTGAGAATACAAGATCCACAACAATTGTTCAATTTTATCTGTATGACAGCAACCGATTTCCAGTTGTTGTTGCAAAATTAAAAAAAAAAATACACGTTTTCTCAAAGCAATTTCACCTGCAGAAAGATTAATGATAATCCTTCGGTTTTTAGCTCCAGGTAAGTAGAACGGAACTCTTTCTTCATCTCCAATGAATGCATGTTTGTGACGTTATTATATATTTTTGTTTCATGTGATTCTAATAAATCTTTAATGTACCTGTTTAGAGTTGCTGCATGTACAATATCGATTATTGTTCCCGAAGTTTGTGCTGCCCTATATGAGACGTTTAACGATGATTATATTCAGGTTAGTACAATAAAAATCGAATCAGCAGTAAATGAAAATTTATTTAAGATCAAAAAGAAACTCTTTGAAAAAAAAAATTAATTTAAAAAATTAAAAAAATGGAATGTGAACTAAAAAGAAGTCCAGTAGTCTAGAATTCTGTTAAGAAATATTAAATAACCACACCATTGAAATAGTTTCATGGTGGAAACACACATAAAACAAATAATAAATTCGAATGCGGAACTTAGCAACTTAAACAGTCGGGACCCATTAAATATCTAGACCAGCTTAGATCTTCCCATGTCTTCAGTGACACTCGAAAGGTTATATCACAAAATGATGGCTGGTAGTCACCATATTAAATTTTGATTAATAGCATGTCTTTAATGACACTCACAAGATAGATGTAAGAATCATCAAAATCGGCTAACGCGTTTGGTCTCTAGAGTGCCACAAAGGAACAAACATACATATACGATATAGGCTGATAAACACATTACCCTTCCTTTTGCATAGCGCAGTCGGGTAAAAAGAAAACTAAATGTTATCAACAGTGTCCAGGTCCTACAATTGATCCGCCTGTGATATTGGAATGTTGTTTAGCAAACGAAGAACATTGTGCTGCATCTGCTGTCTTTGTGTAGACTCTACTTGAACAGGTATAAATGGACTTGAAAAAATTTCTTCAGAGGATGTTGCCTGTGGAGTTGATTCCTCAATCAATATAGGAGTTAAAGACATTAAAATATTTTTATTTCGCTGAATATCTTCAGGATTTTCTTCATCAGTCTCTTGAACTTCTTTGTATCATAATTCCTAAACGCTTGTGGGACTTTTTGTTTGCTAAACTTCTTAGAACTGAAGCAACATAATCTCCGAAAATTTGGTCCTCGTCTTTGGAAGTGTTCAATACGTCTTCACACTTTTTCAGTAATTCAGCCTCTCTTTTCTTATTTTTTGCACGGTCCAGCTTTTCAGACTTACGAGTATTTTTCGAATGAAAAAAAAAGAAGTCTCTGGCATAACATTTAGGTCAATAGCATTTGTATCATTTTGAGAGTCCCCGGCATCAACTTTACTTGTTGCTGAAAAAAATAATAATAATTAGATCATACTTATTTCTCATAGCTTCCTGCTGCAGAAAAAAAATGGACTCATGTCGCTGAAACCTATAATAGAAGATGGAAAACACGTCGTCATAAAAGTTCCAGCACATAGTGCGAGTACATATTTAAACTAAAGGGTTTTCCAATAGGGACTTGACAACTTTGAATTTAATTTGTGGACGCTCTCTTTCACTAATCATCTAACTGTCACTGTCAATTTATTCAGTAAACTCAACATTTTCATCATGGTAAGGTACATTAACGAGCAACGTCTGCAAATTATAAAAATTTTCTACCGAAATTCGGAGTCGGTGTCTGCAACTTAAAGAGCGTTAACTCCAATTTTCGGTCATAATTCTCGCCCTAGTAGACAGGCAATAATAAGTTTAGTGCAAAAATTTGAGTCTACATATTCGTTGTGTAATGTTGCCGTGTCAGTGAAACAACGGGTTGGTCGAAGTGTCGAAAATATCGCTACCGAAAAATTGAAGCGAAAATGTGACAGAAACCGTCATTTACTCAATTTTGCACGTTTCTCCCAGTTCTTTTCAAAGCCCCGTTAATCTTGATGAAGCTTTGTTTCTTTGTTTTAATTGTTTTATTCTTAGTCTTGTATTAGGTCTGGATTGCAGGTGAATATTTGTAAGCTTAGTTTTATATATTTTTAGCATAAAAAAATGTTTTTTTGTAGAGAAAAAAGTAAAAATGAGGAAAATCTCAGCAAATACAGAAAACAGCATAATAACTCTACTTGAGGAAGCACTTTCTTCACGACAAATAGCCAAAAGAATACAGGTAAGTCAAGCACCTGTAAAAAAAGTTAAAAAAAAGAAGAAATGTTGCGGTACAGTAATGTCAATCCAGGACGACCAAGGCTTTTGACTGACGCTGATGCGCGCTTAATGGAGCGTTTGATGAGGCGAAGAGAGTGGAAGAAAGGCGGCGGCGAAAGCCTTAAACAAAAAAGTCAGCGAGTGGACAGCTGGAAGGGCCTTACGTAAGATTGGCTTAAAAGCAGCTGTTAAGCAAAACAATCCAGCACTTTATGACAAAAATGTTAGAGCTCGCCTTAAGTTCTGCAAAGAACAGTTCCAGTTCTTAGAGCATTGATGATTGGGTTATGAACGAGTTATTTGGTCCGATGAGACAAAAATCAATAGATTCCAGTCAGATGGCAAGGAGTATAATTGGCATCAACCAAATGAAAGTCTCCAAAAGTACCAGGTGAAAGAAACCATGAAGCATGGAGGTGGAAGCTTAATGGTGTGGGGATGTTTCACCTGTCGGTCCGCTGGTAAAAATCGAAGGGATAATGAGAAAGGAACAATACCGTGATATTCTGCGACAAAATTTACCAAAATTCGTGGAGGAAGCAGTTTATCCTGTCGAGGAAATTATACGAGTATTCCAGCAAGACGGAGACCCCAAACACACGGCTAGAATTGCCCAGAGCTGGCTTCGAGAGCTTTAATCCGATTTAAATTTGAGAAAAAGGTAAATAAAAATAACTTAAGAAACGTGCAAAATTGAATAAATGATGGTTTCTGTCATATTTTCGCTTTTAAATCTCTGAAGGATATTCTTATTTTTTTTATTGGCTTAAAAGTAAATCAACATTTTAGGATTAAGAATAAATGTAGTTTATAAAGCTAAAATGAAACAAAACATACAAATTTTGCATTTTATTTCATTCACTTGCAACATGTATTCATTTTTGCTCCCCACCGTATATACATATTTCTTTTTATTTATTTTTTTTGTGTTTTTATATATATTTTTTTTAAAACCTAACTTAAACCTACCTAAAACTATGTAAGCCGGCCATGGCTAAAAATAAATAAAAAAATTAGGCTGGCCAACTTTGCTTCACATGAAGCTACCTATCATTGGAGGAGTTCGACGACGAAGCATCCTTCCCTTCAACAAGCCACCAAAAGTGTTGGTGCTGCCAAGCAATATCCCTTATGTCGCGACTTCCTACCGCCCTACTGAACCGGAGACGCTCCGCACTGCCATGTGGCACCGCCAATCTGTTCTGGATCAGCCCTTTGCTATCTAGATAGAGGAACGCTTCTGGAGGAATAACGCCGTTAAAGCGAGCTCTCTCGTGATACATATAATTGGGGTAGAAAGCCCCTCAGATCAGGTTGCTCGATGAGGTCATTGCTCTTGCAATGTGCCTTCTAGTCAACTTAATGACGAAATTGTCCACTCTTATTAGATTGTGCGTCCGCCATCAATCATAATTGTTCATTTGTGAAAAAGTCTCGTGGATTTCTTTTACGCAACCAATTCAAATTCACAATTTTTGCATCGAAATTGAAAGTCCAATATTCAAATTCTACATTTACGCCAGAATTTTACACAAGTCTAAGTCACGTTGAATGCCAGTCGCGCCGTACATAAAATCCACCTTCCGCCATTCGCATCGTAAATGTCAGTGAAATTGAAATCCCGTTGCTGCAGCGGAATTAATTTTTAAATTCGTCTCCGAAAAACAAGCTTAGGGAGCGTGTCTTTGACAATCTGGAGTTGACTGTCGTCAGAAATAGTCATTGATTTGATCAACCAATTCTCTTTGAATAACCGGCAAGATGAGCTCAACTGAGGAAGTCCCAGCACAGGAGCCACAGTCAAATCCCCATGATCTCGAGAAAATTGAGGAGGAGAAATTAAAATCAAAATATCCCGCTGCTGGTCTGCGTGGTCCAGGAGGACATTCCACCTTCTTATAGAAGAGACTACAAAACGGGCAAAAATTCTTCGACTCCGGTGATTATCAGATGGCTAAGCAAAAAGGCGGTAGCGTGAAACAAGTATTCACCAACAAAGTAACTACAGGTAAAGCGATTCCTACACCAGAAACAGTGCCTGCTCACAAGACCTCAATCATACAGCCATGCAACAAATTTCCAGCGACGAGTTAATTCATAATTTCATAATAATATCCCCCAAAAAACGTCCCAATTTATTGTAACCTCCCCTACCCATGTACTCCTTCAACAAACTAACAGAGAACAGTAAATCACTACCCTCTAACTAACACTACGTATAAAAATATCTACGATTACCTACGAATAATCTTATTTACTCGCTGTTGTTACTCTTATGCTCTTTTTAATTATTATTATTTTTTCTTTCGATTTTTTTTTCTTACTTTCTCAACTAATTTTTTGTCCTATTGTACAAGACCTCATTGGGATAGAATTGTATGTACTCAGACTCTGGTGTTCTGTATAAGCGAAGACAAGTCCTAAGACAAGCCCTCTCAAACACCCGAATAAAGGCTGTTATAAAACAGTCTCTTTGTAAGGGAAAAAGCACCGTTGGCCCTGCCAGAGCAGCATCTATATTCTTGTTAAAATACAGAAATTGATCTAGCCGGATCCCAAGGCATCTGACTATATTTCGACAAGCAAGTGGCTGCCCGTGCTGCCCAACTCTTTCTGGTATCCCTAGAGGCCCCAGACAAAGGCGTCCTAAACAGAATGGTTTCCGACTTCTGAAAGTTGATTTTCAACTTCCAGTCATCGCAATATCGCTTAATTTTGTCGAAGTCACGCTGTAAAAGTATATTAATAACCTCAATCTTTGGACCTGATCTGTATGCGATTATGTCGTATGCGTACGCTATGGCATGGTGAAGTGAACCTATCAGATCACACGTGTAAATATTGAACAGGATCGGCGAATGTACCGCACCTTGTTGCAGACCATTTTTAATGTTAAATGTTCCAACAGAAGTCACATCGCCATTCTTCACGATGAACTGTCTACTAGAGAGCATATCAAAAAGAATATACAGCAGTGGTTTACTAATGCCCAATCTGTCCAGCTTGAAAAGAATCCACCTAACCATACGGTATCGAAGGCTTTTTCCAAGTCAATCACGCATGCACCAGTGCACTTACCTTTGTTCCATTGGATATCAGAAACCAGTTTAGACGCAGCATGAATGATATCATGCCCCATCTTGAAACCGAATTGATTATACGGAACTATATATTTGTCCTCAACCCACTTAGTCATTACTCTATTGATCACCTTCTCCCAAACCTTACTGATGTTTGAAAGAAGACTTATCCCTTTTGGGGATGGGATGTATCACCGCAGTTTTCCAACGCGTGCATTATTCATTGCATTATTAAACAGGGTGGTATAAATGTTCACTGCTTATAGAGGGAGATGTCGAAGCACAATGTTCGGTATTTTATCGGCTCTCGTTTGGAGCTGTTCCTTCGAAATGAACGGGGGTAATACCCTATCCTTGGTGATGACATTATTTGCAATATTCTCGTCACTGAACTGGGTGAAACCCGAGCTCTCGAATCGCCAATTCACAATTTCATTTCGAAGGTAGAAATTGTGCACAAGGACTCGATTCTCCAGATCGTGGTTCGGGCCAATGATAACATTCGCCTTGTACACTTCCTGGAAAGTCGCTCCTATAGCCTCTACCTTCTCCTGCGGATCCTCGATCACAAAGAAGTTGTGACCATCAACAGCCTCATTTGGATCTATGCCTGCTGCTACAAGTATTTGTTCGTTGTTCGCCGTTCGGGCGATTTTAAGACATGGAAGGTCGTTTTGATCTTTTCTCGGAAATATTTTATTTATTTGCGGGAACATATGGTATTCGGGTTGCTGGGGAATCCAATTTTATTGTTCCAATACAAACTTACAGAATTTCTGTAATTTTCCTTTATTAATGTTTGGAGGTTTTTAATCGATGAATTCAGTGTCATAATCTCCGGTTTATGTCTGTCAGTAAACTGTCTGTACAAGGTTTTTAGCCTTGACAGCAGCTCACTTTTATGTCGGTGCAGTGCGTCAATCATTGCGTTGCGGAATAAGACTTCGTCGTCAGTGTGTTGATACCGAGATATCGTTTTGTCCATTGTTCGTTTAAGTGTCTCGTCCATTAGTTTTAGATACCTGTGAATCTCAACGCTTGACAGATTTCTATTGGACGGTGGATAGAGCGAATTCGAGGAGAGTGTTCTAGTCAGTATTCTGGAGAAATGTGTCCAACGCACCCTACTATAATTGTAGCAATGACTTTGAACAAACTCATCCAATTCCGCAATTTCGTTATTTCTGTGCTGAGATCGCAATGGTCACTGTCATGCACGAAAGTGGGTAGACAGTTTGTAGTTTGTTGGTTAGTGCAGAAGATCCAAATAGGAACCGTGTCTGGGAAACAGCGGACTATCCGTCGCCTATACATTATGCTGTGCTGACCCCACCAATTGAATAGTAGGTTCCCTCTAGTATTTGGTGCGGAATCTTCGCCAATAATAAAATAGTTGTCTTCCAATTCCAGCCTCAGAAATCGAAAAAATGTCTCGAGCTCTGAGATGAATAAGGTGGATTGAGTAGCCTTAGGTGCATAGACCGACACCATGTACAACCGCTTTCCACTACGGAGAGGGATATACACATGCATGCTTCCAGCACTGGAAGACGCTCCGCTCTTATCCTGAGTGCATTCCTCGGACTTGTGGTTCTTTCCGCACTTCACGCATCGAGGCTGCATTTCTCAGGTCGACGCGGCGTGCCCGAAGCACATTATGAAATGTTTTCGCTCCTCTTTAATTGTTCCCAGTGTAAAACCTGGTAGTCTAGGACTTTGATACTCCTTAGACCATCCAGATTGCTGTCGGGACTTAGCTGGGCCAGGAAAAACGGTAGTTGTCGCTTCTCCCTTTTGGCTCTTGCCGTGACAAATGGCTTGACCCTCACAAAAGCTCTTTGCGCTCCTTCTCTTTCAACAGGTCAAGGAGCTACTCCGGATCAGTCGCCGGTTCTAACCCCTCAGCAGCATTGTTTGCAGCTTCTCCCCCTTCGGGGTGTAGGAAAAGAACTCCGTCGTCGAATTCTTTAATAGACTTTTAATTTTGTGGTAGCGTTCCACTGTGTTATAGTGGATCGCGTGCCTATGTACACTTAATCTTTTTATAAAAAAATTACAGCCTTTGGAACACACAGTTCGATGGTGTCTTTTAATTCCAATTTGAAAGTATTAATTGGAGGTACTTTCTGTCTGTTGACTTTCTGCAGCTGTTGTTGTTTCTGGTGCTGTTGGTGTTGTTGTTGCTGATTTTGCTGCTGCTGCTGCTGTTTCTGGGACTTGTGCTGTTGATGCTGTTGTTGTTGCTGCGGTTGTGATTTTTGTTGTTGTCTATTTTGCCTTTGTTGTGTCTGTGCTTGTTTTTTCGTTGGCACTTGTGCTGGTGTTTCTGGCTGTAGCGGATTCTCTTTAGCCTCGCTAATTGTGGGCTGTTGCTGAGAGCTCAGGAGTGGTTGTTGTTGTTCCATCTGTCTTCTCGCCACTTGTTTGGCTTTAATGCAAAGTACTTTTTGTTACAGCTCTTGAATACTGCTAATAAGTATATGCAATTCTTCTTCTTCATCATCAGACTCTGTGGCCGCCAGAGATTGAAAAGCATTCTCACCACCACCATCAGACATGTATGGATCTACTTCTCTGTCTGACTCAGCTCTGCCTCTACCAGGCGACATTTCAGTAGCTGAAAGAGTGGGGCGCTTTAAAGGATTTGGATTTGGAGTGGTATAACCTTCCTCGTTCTCTTTTTTGCCACATTTTCTGGTGACAATTCCGTCTACTGGCCGCTTGTTATCTCCAATTGTCGGATTCACTTTCGCATCCAATTTATGAATTTACGTTCACCCTATTTTACAGGATTATGAAAGAATTTCATGTACTCCGAACCTGGTATTCTCTATAAGCAGTTCAAACAGTTCAAAACCCGCACTGTACTCAATCTCCCTGTTACTTGTTATCCCTGACGCGCCTTTTTTATTGTTACCCACTAGTTTGTTAACTTCGCGACAGTGCATTTATTTTTGCGTTGCTTTTTGTTTTACTGGTCTTGGTCATGTCTTCTTGTGGATTAACCAACTGCTTCATTAACGACAATAATGCTGAATTTGTTGTCTGTAAGGGGATTTGCCGCAAAATATTCCATGTGTCGGCCTAAATAAAAGAAACATGGTCTTCGTTAAAGATTTTTCGGAAAATCTGCTGTTCTTCTGTGACGAGTGTAGGAGTAACAACATCTATCTCTCACAAGTGCTCCTTGCAATCAAGAGCCTCAGTGACCCCAATGAATTCAATCATAACTCAATCGTTAGACTGATAACGGAAAAACTATCAATCTTCGAACACATTGTAAGTTGTGTCAAAGAGTTTGGACATAGCATTAAAAAACAAATTGCGCGTTTAATTGAATTAGAAACTGCAAGATACAGAAATGAAGAAACATCCAAATGCCACCTCGATAAAGAGTTAAGTGAAATTATATCTATCGATTTCGCAAGAAAACAACGTGTAGTTCCATCAACTCTCTCCGAGCAGACACAGATATTCATCTCCAGTCATCCACATCCAATCTACATCTCCAATCTACAATATACAATCATCCACTTTCAAAGCAGTAGGAGTTGTATTCGATAAAATCAATGAGCTTGATGATGAACTCACTACGAATGGAACAGTGTTGAATGATTTGGAAAATCTTATTTAAGAGTATGTCACAAAATCGATCCCACCGCACAATAAATACAATTCTTCAATTTTGGGTGAATTGTTACAAACCGAAGCCGAATCTTCTTCCAGTGCCGACAACCCAGCCTCCAAATTCTCGCACCAGACCTTCGAAAAATCGTATGGTGATATAACTGCTCCATCTTCAACTCCTCCACGGCTAGACCAACTCCGCACAACGAATCAGATGTTCACCACCCTACTCGTAAAAGGTGCTTGGGTCTCTGAATTTTTTCCAAAAGGTGTATGGCATCACCATCAGCCAATATACAATATCCCCAACATTTCACTACAAAAACTGCAAGCTAAACTTAAACTTATTGGCTGAATGGTTATTTGTTAACCCATTCAAAGATGGTCTCCAAATGGACGAGTCAACCCACCATTAAAAATATGGAAAAAAAAACGAAGCCACATTTCATCTAACAAACCTAATTATAAATCGCAGATTTTCTTCTCACCTCCAATTGACGCAGTTCTATAACTGCCTCTATCAGCGCTTTCTCGACACAACCTTATCAACGACCCTAAGACTCTCGTTCGATAATATCAGCGAACTTTTTTAAACAATTATTTTGCAGCAACTTCTTTATACCTGACATCAAGTGTTTCAAGTACCTTAACAATCTCTCCATTGGGCATTTCACTAAGTTCGCCAGACTTAGACTTCATAACCCCGGTCCACAAAAAGGAATCAAAGAATTAAGTAACTAACTACCGTCCCATTGTTAAGCTTTCTCGCATACCTACCTATGTTCGGAAGTATTTTATACGAAGTGCTAAGTACTATTTTAATAAAGTGATTGTTGCAAAGAAATGGTCGCAGTTCTCTTGTAAGCGGTAGACATAAACAAGAAGTGCTAATCTTCCGATATGTGAGCGAATGCTTCAAATAAATCATTTTGAGGCTTTAATCGGCAACATAGGTCTGATTTGACTTTACGCCTCAACAGAACAAATAGACGATGCTACCAAAGAATATTTATGCAAATCTAACCACGACAACGAGAGCGAAGTGATCAAATATCACTTCGACGGAATTAAAGCTTTCCTCAAAACAAATTTTGCCAACCTCCTTAAGTCCAACGAACTCACACACATAAACGACTCTATCAACCTTCTCCGTACTGATCTCGACTTGCTTTTTCAATCCTCCTCCAAAACAACACATCACATCCCGCATCCATCAGATTCTACGCTCGATGACCTGACCCTAAAAATGATTGATGTCAGTGAGGAACTCATAGCAACTCGGTTGACCGTTGCCGAAATCGGTAAAGAAGTGAGATTGGCTTCCAACAAAATCGATGGAATACCCGATCAAATTCAGTTCCAGGCTAGTTCCCCGTACAATGTCTCAATTCATAATGAATTAGTAGACACGGAGTCTCATTTGCCGTCATTCTCTAATACTCCACCCGCCACCCTAACAACAGAAACCGAAACCGTCTTGCCTTTACCAACTAAAATCCCGCCCGTCGCCGCTCCACGCAAACTGCTCAATCAATTTGGAACTTCATGGACCCCCTCCGAATGGAAAAATAGACTCGAAAAGCTGAAACAGGGAAACCATACGGCATTCTTCGTTGAAGGGGCCCCTCAACACGCTGATGTTTCTTGGGTGCGGAATTTCTTTCACCGAAGTTACGCTATCACCATTAGCGAGTGCCAGATGATTTCCCCCGCTGACTCCAACAGTTCCTGCAGCTTCAAAGTCAACATCCCAACCAAATATTCGTGGTTATTCCCTACTCCTCCTGGCAAGACAACTAAACCTGGGAAGATAAGAATTTCAAAATGCTCTGAAGAACGAGAAAACGCACATCTCGAGAGTAATGAAAGTGTTAAAAATAATCGTAGTATTAATAATAAACTTAAAAAAAGACCCCTCTCCAACCCCCTTCCAAATAAAAAATATGCTTCCAAAAAACGAAGCTCTAATCTCGACCCCAACTGGAGCTTCAAAACAAACTTATTCCCCAATTTTAGTCCTCCCTCCTCACTTATCCGACACAAAGCCCTTACACACCAATCTTCTAATCCCCCAATTCCCCCCGTTCCACCGAAGTCCCCGCGCCAACGCGTCTCTTTCAACTTAACCCCAACCACCCATATTATTCCTTCTCAACCTTCTACGCCACCAAACCCAGCTAGCAACCCAATTCCCAACTTCGACCTTAAAACTGGAGCTAAGTACCCTAACTTCATTAACTCCCATACCTTAAACCCCACATCTCATCCCTCGTCCAACTCCATATCCAATCATTTATCTCTATCTCCCTCCTCCAATGCTCCTCTTCTTGATCCCCTTTTTCCCCCACTGTTAAACTAACACAGCAAACCAATGGCACTACAGAAAGTCGATATGCTCTCTCTAGGCTCAGAGAACGAAAGATATACGAAAACATTCGTCTCTTTCTTGCCTATTTACATGACAAATCTGACTCGGTCTGCTACGAAGGGAAAACCAAAACCAGCGTCATGGTTTCCATCCAGCAGGAAGGCCTCCCTACCGACCCTATCAGTCTCAGGAACCTTTATGTCAGGTACCACGAGATATTTAACATGTCCCCTCAGAAAGTAGCAGACGACCTTGCTGCATTCGGCAACTATGTTCACTCTAAACGAGTATCACAACTACAACGAAGCCGAGCCGACCACGACAAATTCTTTCGTCCATAACGTGCCTCCCTTGCCATCGCTTAAACCATCCTGCCTCACACCACCACCCCACAACATCCCTCTTACATTTTACTACCAGAATGTAAGAGGTCTTCGCTCTAAAACCAATGCTGTCCTACGTCAATCGCATGCTCTTCCCTTTGATATTTACGCCTTGACCGAAACCAATTTGATTCCCGACATAAAGAACCAGGAATTGTTCCCTCCTACTTTTAATGTTTTCCGCGACGACGATCCTACCCGCACAAATAAAGATTCCCCCTGTCGAGGCGTCCTACTGGCGATGGACAACAGCCTTAACTCTTCTCCCATTACAATTTCTTCATCCTCTAAAGCCGACTTAGTCGCAATAAAAATATCACTGCCTCTCAAGTCCCTTTACGTTATATGTTGCTACATCCTACCAGCTCAACCTATCGAATCTTACCAATTTGTTATTGATGCGATCGATCATTTAATTGACCTGTCAGACCCTACTGATGATATCCTTATTTTCGGCGACTTTAATCTTCCTCAGCTACAGTGGACTCCATCAGATGATCAATCGTTTTTCATCGCTTCAAATGCCATCTCAGCTAAGGAATGTCTCTTCTTAGATCGCTTAACAGACTCAAGTCTATGCCAAGTCAGTGGTATATCGAATTATATGGGCAGGCAATTAGACCTTATTTTCACAACAGATCCAATTAACTCCTCAGTCTCACTTTGTCCCCTATCTCTCTCAACAATCGATAACTACCATCCCCCCCTTCTACTTTCATTTTTTCATAACTCTTCATTCCAGTCCACTCCCCCCACAACTCTCTCATCCCACGACTTTCATAAAGCAAACTTTCACAAAATCAGTGAATATCTCAGCAGATCCCACTTTAACTTTCACAACTTAAGTATAAATGATGCCTTATCCATTTTTTATAAAGAAATATTTAATTCTTTTTCCCTTTACGTTCCGTTTTCCCGCCTTAAAACATCATCTACTAGTCCTCCCTGGTATAATCGCAAGCTCCGTTCCTTACGAAATAAGAGAAATAAGTTATGGGCTGTTTTCCTGCGTACCAGATCCTTTACCGACTATTCCAACTATCTTGGTGCTTATCTTCATTTCACCGAACTTTACGATTCCCTTTACCAGCGCTACCTTAACAATGCGCAAGTCAACCTTATAAACCACCCTAAGTCCTTTTTCCAATTTGTTAACTACAAAAGAAAGTCCGATGGTTACCCTCCTCCCCTCTCTTTCAACAACAGGTCATCAACCGATCCACTCACCATTGCCAACCTATTTGCCACATTTTTTAAACAATCCTTCACCAACGACTCCTTTGTACCAGATCCATCCTATTTTAGTTACCTACTGAACTTCTCTAATGGCCCACTTCTCTCTCATATTTTTGATCCGTCTTATATCGAACATAAATTACACCAACTCAATGACGAATTCACACCCGGCCCAGATGGCCTCCCTGCCATATTTCTTAAAAAATGTTCTTCCTCTCTTTCCCTTGCCCTTTCTAATCTCTTCCGTCTATCCCTTTCACAAGGAGAATTTCCTCAGGTTTGGAAAACCTCCTTCATAACCCCGATCCACAAGAAAGGATCAAAGAATGAAATAACCAACTATCGTCCCATCGCTAAACTCTCCCATATACCCAAACTGTTCGAAAGTATTTTGTATGAAGCTCTAAGCTTCCAATGCAAATCACTTATTTCCCCTAGACAACATGGCTTCTTAAAGGGTAGGTCAACCACCACAAATCTCGTTGAATTCGTATCCTTTGCCCTCTCTGCCCTAGAGAATGGCAATGAAGTCGATGTAGTTGCAACCGATTTTAGCAAAGCCTTCGATAAAATCTCTCATCGGTTAATTATCTTTAAATTGTCTGCCCTCGGCTTTGAACCCATATTGTTAAAATGGATATCATCTTACCTCGAAAACCGTTTTTACAGTGTTCGTTTTAGGTCAGCCCAGTCCGCTCCATTTTTGGCCACCTCTGGAGTTCCACAAGGCAGCCATCTCGGTCCCCTTCTTTTTATATTAACCATAAATGATCTCGATATGATCATCAAACACTCGTCTGTCTCCCTTTACGCCGACGATACCAAATTTTTCAAAACCATTTCCTCTCCCCATGACTCTTTCCTCCTTCAACAAGATCTTGATAGTTTCTCGATCTGGTGCCTCAAAAATTCTTTGGAACTTAACATCGCCAAATGCCAATCCATCACCTTCTCACATAAGCGGAACCAATCTCCTCCCCGACTCTATCTTCTCCATAACCAACCTATCTCCTCCGTACAGTCTCTTCGCGACCTCGGCATTTTGTGTGACAGCGAACTCAACTTCCGTTTACATATGGATGAGATAATCCTCAAAGCCAACTCTGCACTAGGTTTTGTAAAACGGTGGTCCAAAGAATTCACCAACCCATACGTGACCAGGTCCCTCTATATTACCTTTGTTCGCCCCCTCCTAGAGTACGCCAGTCAAGTATGGTCCCCATATCATCGTGTTCATATCTCGAGAATTGAAAGCATTCAGCGTCGTTTTCTTCGATTTGCTCTTCGAGGTATGCCCTTGGACGATCCTTTTAATCTGCCCCCCTATCAAAATCGTCTCAACCTTATCAACTTAAACACCCTCGAAGATCGCAGAGATGCAGCAGACTTTCTCTTCATTCATCGACTCCTTTCAGGTCGCGTTGAATGCGCGTCCCTTCACAACTCCATTTTCCTCAACACTAACCCTCGTAATATACGTACCCCTCGACTCTTCTATCTACCAACCCACCACACCTCCTATGGCGCGAACGAACCAATCTCCCGTATGCTACGTCAAATCAACTCAAACCCTACCGTCTTTGACTTTCACCGCACTACTTCCTACCTCAAATCTGTTCTCCTTCACCACTCCAACCAACCTTAGTTTTAAGTTTTAGTTTAAGTTTATTTTTTAAGTTATAGCTTGTCTTTGACTTTCACCGCACCACTTCCTACCTCAAATCTGTTCTCCTTCACCACTCCAACCAACCTTAGTTTTAAGTTTTAGTTTAAGTTTATTTTTTAAGTTAAAGCTTGTATTAAGCCGAATAAATGGGGGCATTCGCCCCCACCAAAATCAAATTATGCGAGATGCTTGAAAAAACCTATGAGCTACTCGTATGTCCTAAGTATGATGGAGCCATCCATTAAGATTAAACAGAAGATTCAAAGTCTTGGTGCAGAACCTGGTCGAAACTATTTCACAGCAGCAACAGAGGTTCTGGTGTCATTTCATCAGATGAGAAATTGTTCAATGCTACGAGAGGTTGATTGATGCCCAGTTCCACCCTGACTGATTAATGTCTAAGCAAGAAAAGCAATATAAACAAAATCCATTGCAAACTTGTTTGAACTGAGTCCGTGTCCGTAGGTGATGTTGCCTTAGTTTCAACGGCTTTGTTGTTCAGTTGTTCTGCCAAATATTTCCATCTTATCACTGAAATCATCAATAACTTACAATTTCTTTTGAACAACTACTTATTGTCTGAATTGCTTAAGCCAGCTGTATGTTTTAATGTAAACATGCAGTCAGTGCACTAGCCGCTGCCATCAGCAATTCCGTTCCAAACGTGTGCTGTTAAGTTATGTTTTGTCAAGGGTCAAGGATTTATGTTAGCAAATTGAACCCTGATGTGTACGAGTATTTTGAGAAAGCGTGCACCAACTTGCTTAAATCTGAAGACTTCTTGTCTATACATTTCTCCGGCAATAATGGCTTTTACCAAAGTAAACGTCCCAGTTTTTTTTTTGTTCTTTTTTTCTCGGCCCTGTATACTCACTTCTTGGATGGCACTACATCTCCAGATATAGTTAATTCCTTCGGTGCCTTGTAACGTCTACATCTAGGAAGTTGTGCTCGCGCTGATTCGAGAGAGTGGGGCATAACTTGATTGTTGCCTTAGAAATATTATGTCACTTACTAGTGTACAATACACTAGATTATTCCCACTGGAGGGTAGATAAAAAGAATATTGTAGTCCTTGGGCTATGAAATTCAAGATGACATGGACCTGACTTTGCCAACAGATCCACTCTTTAAACAATTGCCAACTACGAGTATCAACATAATAGCGACTATCAACAATGTTTGAATCCCTTCTATTTGGTGCTTCGCTTCAACATACGGTTTTAGTCAGTTTTAATCCAGCTTTTTCAACAATGTCAAGTTAATCCGAGATAAATAAATTACTTCATAAGCTTTCCAAATTCTCCATGAAGCATGACTGGCATGTTCAAGCGTTTGTTTCTACAATAAAAAATTGCTCGTGTAATGTTTTATCAACCCAAATGTTGTTTTTCAAAGAGCCATCATCAATTTGACCATCTCCAAACCTATATTTCCATGATTTCGGAGGTGTGGTGTCTGTTGTGCTTGCTCACCAAGGGATTAAAATCTTACCGTGCGTACAGATTACGATGGTAAACAAGCAATTGCGGGAGAGGTCGTAAAAAAATTATTGGTTTTGGTTTAATTTTTTTTTTATATACACACACATGTATTTTCAAACCAAAACAATTTTTTTTTTTTGAAATCAAATCAAGTGCCGACGTAATTTTCTTACACAATAGTCGTCTGACAATCGATGCATAATATGTATCCACTGACACACGACCTTAGGCACATAACCGTACTACGAAATGATCTCGCAAAAATACTTCACAGTGACTGTGATTCCGAGAAAAAAAAAACAGAAATTCCTGAGGTCATTGAGCAATTCGTGGGAGTTTGAAATGATCATGCCGCTAAATACTGAGATAAACCCATCTCACCGATGACCATTTTACGTTACATCATAGATCCGACAAGAGGAAGTGGATACATGTACGTATGTAGGGGAAATCTATGAGGCGTTTAATTGACGATTATGTTAAACTGCTCAATAGACACCATTGGAACAACAGCGTTAAGGACGCGATTCAGAGTGCCTACCTATGAGTGCGCATTTAATGAGTTTCTGTTCCCATACACTGTTGTCCGTTAAATTCCAGCATACAAAAGTGACAGCTGTCTAACGGAGTTGATCGTTTTAGCTGTCAAAGTATGAGTTTATCCATAAACTCAACGCTGACTGACCATGAAACGGTTACGGTCTGCATTTGATTTTTTTTGCTTGCTGTCAAAACTTGACAACTTGTCATTTGTTGTCGTCGGACAGGACCAGTATGAAAACGGGTTTCACAACGGAATCCCAGGAACAATTCTAGTGATACAATTTTACATAATTAGAGTCGAAAGTGCAAGTGTCAGAGAAATCAGGTAAAACTACTTCAGTTTAGATAAATTTTAACTCTGATTTGGGCTTCCCTAGTTCAACCTATTTCGGTTTGATTGCATCATGAGACCTTACTTTGAATTTTGATTTTATAATTTTATTTGCTGAATCTAAATGCCATTCTTGTTGTTCCGCCAAATCATACAATTTGCATTTTGGAATTTAATATTTGCTGGTCAAATTTATAATTGTTTTATAATCCGGATAAAATCTGCATACTTCTTCGTATTCATTGAAATAGCTCTCTACCACACCCAAGTGTCTGATGGTTGTAAATGCTTTCAAAGGTTGTCCGAACTATCTTCGTCTATTGATCCTGGCCCAGATGTTGTTTATGCATTCGATCAATTAGTATTCAAAATGAAAGGCATTTTAATTTTTGAAAAAAAAAGGTTGACTTTCGAGACGAACGGCCTTGAAAACGCAACCAGTGTTCGCATGCGTTCGAAAGAGTTATTGATGCAGTTCGAAAAACTATTGAGTTTATGAGAGGTGAACGATTCTCTAATGAGCTGGTGACAGTATTCTGACCATAGTAAGTTCATACCTGACCACGGGCATCTGTTCTGTACTTTCTAAAGCTTTTCCGAGTATGTTCACAGAACCGCGGCTCCATAGCATCCGTGATTCTAAGCTCAGTAGTTGCGCAGATATCAGACAGAAGCACGTTACTCTTCTTCTTCTAGTGTGATCGCTTGGATGTGGATACCGTGTTTGAATATTTGGCAATAGCTATTAAAATTCAATGCTTTACCCCAGGTCGAAAACACGTTATGGTTGAACCTTAAACCACATTTTAACCGGTTGAAAATCCTTGTCAAGGTTTCTTGCATAGATTCTGTTACATTCTGAGTGGAACTGGTCTCTAACAAATATTATTCTCCAGTCAACGCGTTGCCTCCAGTTGTGCTGGCTGAAATCCAAGACCCCTCCATATTAGAATATTAGGAAGAGAAGTGAAATGTTATAGTCCCTAGAGTTCGCTTACATATTCCCTTCTTCAAAGCCAGTCGACTCAAAAGCAACCACACGAAAAGTTTGCGTTCAAAGCTAAGGTCAACGTTTCTGATCAGGACTGGTCTGAAAAGGTGAGATCGACAAAATACCTAAGCACTTCCAAGTTAAAGTTGCCTATTGTGGCGTTCTGTCCGATTCGTCGATGTTGTGATTATTTCCTTTTTTAAAAGCGCTTCCTTGGTTTAGTCATCAATCGCAACTTAACCAATGTTTGTCGTTTTCGTTTCTATATTGCGCACCAATGACAACTTTCTGCGTTTCGCTAATAATGTCATTGTCATCAGCAAGTATAGCACGATGCTTTTCTTTTTTGAATAATGCACCTCTGATGTTGGCTTCACATAACTTTCCCAAGTGTGATGTCAAAGAAGTCATATGACATCGCATCACCTTGCCAAACACCGTTTTTTTTTTCGTAAGTGAAGTTGCTTCCGACCAGTGAATGAACACTAAAATTCCTTTCTTTGGGCGCCTTATAATGGCAGGAGTGCTTAAGAGTCAAAGAGCCTAAGGTTCTGAAAAGAACCCAGATGAGACGTCGAGCTAAGACGTCCGAACCTGACGTAAAACTGTTAAAAATTAAGAGGTGAACCTAAATGATTATACTCCAGGTGGTACTGGCAATAGCAGTAATCTTCTGGGAAAAAAACCCGTCAAGTTAGGCACTGACCCAGAAGCTGCTGGATCACTTAATTCCGATGACTTTTTCTACGACAGGTTCGATAGATTTGGCTGGAACGCTGTAGAGAGTACCCGAAAGGCCCTGCCTGTTACGGTTAACTCCATCAGAATAGACCAGCGGTTGGTCAGAGTGCTGTTTTTGACGATTTGTCTCGAGAAACCGACAAGGTGAAACGGGTTCCAGAAAAGACCCTGAAGGACAACCGTCTAAGGGGTTGATGAAGAGGAAATGAAGACGTAACAAAAGCGCACGGCGCATAGAGACGACAAATGCTGTCTCGCGCCCTCAGCGGCGACGGAGAGGAGAAGCAGATCTGTAGAAGTGACACCAATTGAAACTGGCCAACCTCTCGGAACTAAAATTGCGTCTTCTTTTTCTACCCCGAACGGGATGTGCTGCCGCTCAATTATTAAAGCTCCTTTCATCAATGGCGTTGTATAATAAAACGCGGGGCAGAGCAAATACTGGTCTTATCGTATCCTCTGAAGGTTGCTGCAATTTGACCATTTACAATCCGGTCATAGCTCCCCGCTCTTCGGTCTGGGCCTGATTTGAAGGGCTAGTTTCTCTAGTAGGAGCGTCATGGTAGCTGTGGCTTAAACCTAAAATCGAGGGAAAGGTCCCCCAGTTAGTTTCGACCTGACATAGAGTAGCAATAAGTACTGGGTGCTGTGATCCCAAGAGTAAGCAAGAGGGTCAACCTCGACTCATACAAGAGATGACAAGGCGTATCATTGCTCCCATGGATGTATGGGCATGCCGTGAAATTAAGTCTTCACAGACAGGAACAGCGGTGGTTTAACCGCATACTATTCCAAATAAGGCCGGTGCTATGTGCAACCAGTAAAGGTCGTAGTCCTGGTCGACGGAAATCGGCAAATGCAGTAAAATCCTATAATGATGCCGCTATCGCCTCTATGGCACTTCTAATTGGGAAGGCTGACAATGACAACAGCCTCAATGACGCTAAGTCCAAAAACTGTGGAAGCTAGCCAAAGTAGGAAATGTTTGCATTCAAGCAGAGTCCTGCGATATGGAAAACGGAATAGTTGAAATAAAGTGCTCCACTCACCAAATAACTTTCGCTGTTTTCAGGCTACCAGAATTGACGTACGCCATCTTCTGGGTTCCGGATCAACTGAGGAAAACGGTAGATATGCTGGTGCGTCTTCATACCCAGAACTCTGGACTCGACACTGAAAAGTGGAAAATCTACTCTCAGGAGAAAAAATCGGGAAACTAAAACGGCTCTTCTCTTGTAGTTGGCTTAGACGAAGCTTCTGTCGAGACCATTAAATATAGGTATGATTCACGTCCCTATCTGTACCTTGGAAGGGTTGATTTCCATTTTGTTTCTAAATGAGTTCAGAGAATAGACTACCACTCCAGTACTCATCTATGATATTTTATGTACTCAGATCAACCATCAACATTCCAAGTCTGCTACTGCATCTGTGGTTTCGGATGTTTAAGGGGTATCACACCACTATATGAAGACCGAGCGCTGTAGTTACTTGCCCAACTCACTCTCACCATCTAAACTTGGGCAATTTTACAGCCAAGATTTAGTTACTGCCAGATATGTTAAGTAACGAACGGATATTTTCAGCATGATTTCTTATTACCACCACCACCGAGGGTAGTAGCCGAATTCAATGCATACTGTGATTCCAGGAAGACGAGGCATATTTATGCTCAAAATACTTTTTGGGGCAGTAGCAAATAGAACGTCAGAGGCAATCATTTCCTAAACTTTATACTATCGTCCGACCTGGTAGTCAACTATGTTGGCTCTCATCCAACTTTTGTTACGAGAGTAAGACAGCAAGTTATTGACTTAAGATTATCCAACAGATACATGTGCTAAGGGACTTGTAGCTTGGAAAGTACTATCGAGGTTTCCATGTCAAGCCACAGGTATATCGAATTCAGAATCGAATGTGAAGTGTCGATCTTGTTGAAAAGGAGGAATCCGCAGAAAATCTACTGGATACGATTTAAGAAGGAGCTCGGCCAGTCCAACAGTACTCAATCTAAGTTCAGGACAAAACAAAAGCTGAAAAAATCTGTTCAGAACCTGAACGCCACCTTCACCAAGTGTTTTGAACTGGCATGTCCTCCTTATTGGAACGCAGAAACTATAAAACTTATAAACAGGTCGAAACTAATTTGGACGAAGACTAGTGTATTTACAGATCGAATCCAAGAAAATAGTAGTTAATTCGGATTTCGAAGAGTGCCTCTTACAAACACTTGCGAAAAGATCGAAACTCTCTGTGAAACCAGTAGGCTGCTCAAAGTTCTCAAAAAGGGAAAATCAAGCAGGCTGGAATAACTCAGAAAATCTGATGGCATCTATACTGTGTCGAAAGCAGAAACTCTCCATTACATACTTGAGGCTCACTTCCAGGTGAATCAGAACCATCTCACAAGCAGCTCCTATTAACAAGGCTGCGAATGAGGTGAATAACACAACACGCCGTAGCTGGTATATCTCGTCGGTTGTGGTGACGGATGAGGCCATTAAAGATGCTGTTGCTGTCTTTAATGGTTTCAAGTTACCTGGAGCTGATGGCATATACCCAGTTATGTTACGAAAAGGTACAGACCAGCTGTTGGTAACTCTGAAGAATATCTTCACTGCTAGGTTCGCACTGTGAGATAGAGTAGTGTTTATACCGAAAATCGGTGGGATTACACGCTCGCCAAGGGCTCCAGACATGTAAGTCTGACTTCCTTTATGTTGAAGACCATGAAAAAAATGGTCGATATCAGCACTTAGCTTTTCCAAAGCACTTGGGTTCTGCCTGAGGTAAGGGTGACGTCGATGTGGCGCAGCTCTATCTTTGCGAGTGTCAGGCCTACATTCGCATCATGGTGCAGGTAACTAGCGACTGATGTGGTGGGTGCTGGTACCACTGAAGCGCCTAATTATCATTCGACGAAAGACTGAAAAATTTCAGTACTAGGAATGTACTAGGAGTACAATAAACTAGACCCACTGCACTTACGTCCCTTCTTTCCAAGGTCATGGAAACGCTGATAAATCGTCAGCTCATGAAATATCTCGAAACACAAAAACTTCTTAATGACCGGTAATACGATTTTCGTAGCAACAGGTCCACTGGTGATTTGATGGCATGTCTCACCGAAAAGTGGAACCGAAGCGTACATCAATCTGGCGAAAGCAAGATAGTTGCACTTGATATTTCTAAGGCATTTGACAGAGTTTGGCATCAGGCTCTTTTGTCGAAAATGCGTGCTTTTGGGATCGATGACTCTCTTCTTCTAATCCATTACCTTTCGGAACGTTGTATTGGATGGTTTCAAGTCTGATATTCACAAAATAAATGCTAGTGTAAAGCGAAATTTAAACACCACCCTTCCATCGTCGAAACCGATAAACTTTCCATTCTCGGTATGTGTTTGAGTGAAAACTTACTTTAGAATGACCACATATTCGATGTCGTCAAAAATGCTGCGAAATGTCGCCCCCTCTAATCTGGCCTCAATATATAAGGCATTTATCCGCCCGAAATTGGAGTACAATGCACACATCTGGTAGGGTGCTCCCAAAACAAACATCTCTGCATCTGCTGAATAGGATTCAAACTCTACTAATATCACTCAAATAATGGACACCCTCGAACACCGAAGTAATGTCTTGTGTCTCACTCTGTTTTTTCCACTACCAATGCCCCATAGAAATCGCCAGTAGCATTCCGCCCCTTCAAACTTTTAACCGTAACATCCGTCTCTCTATGAATGCTCATCAGTATACCCTCAAGCCCACCTTCGGACGTACTCTGAAATATCGTGATTCTTTCCTAAGCCGAACAACTCGCTTGTGGAATGCCCTGCCGAGCCCTCTATTTCTTAGTCATTATAACCTTCAAACATTTAAAACCAGCGTTCACCGGTACCTCTCTTTCTATCCTCCCTGATTTTCTTTCGCCCGCGCTGTATGCAAATATTTTAAGGGTACTTAAATCCCTTGAGAGCGCGCAAATTATAAAAAAAAATAGACTACTTCCTTTCCGAAATAGAGATTTGATGCTTCACCATTGATCGAGAAGATTTCTGTCCTTTGCCTTGAATTCGGTTTACAGTGTTTACGATTTCGGCACTTTGAAGTCTGTTCTGCTCTCCTCCATAGCGTTCAGATCAGGTCACATTATCAGTGTATCGCGTGTCTCTTAATTTGTTTAGATTTGAGATTATAATCAAAATTGCAGTAGACGCTTGTAATGTCGCCTTAATGTTGTTGAATGCTCACGAAGCATGTTTCTTGGGTCTATACTCTTCCCAGCAAATTGTACGTAACGTAACATTCGGAGCTACTTCTTCGAGCACATTTTCCATAATAGATACAAAGTCGGGCTCAAGAATTCATACTCTTCGCAGCACGTATACGTTTGTGTGTATTTTATGAACGCTCACTCATAAGTGATAATACAATAATTAGTAATGAATTACCATAGGCAAATTGCCGAACATATAGACTTTCGCAATTATAGAAACCTATGAATGTATCGTGCTCACTTCGACTAGGTTGCAACATAATTAGTTTTAAGCTCCCGTAATTACTTCATCACTTTTACAATGTTTGATAGAAACCAAAGGCAATTATTCATACGTGATGCAGATTCTTTCCGGCGTCAGCTCAAATATCACTGTATTATCAATTAATGAAAAAAAGGCGGAGATACTCATTTTATGGTGATAAATTATTAATCAATTATGTTTATTGCTTTTCTCTGTCGGTTTTTATTGCAAAATTTAGAATGTATTGTATAAATAAAAAAAAAACTTGCAGTTAACCAACAGGTTGTGTTCGTAGCAGAATTTGAAACAACTTTTGTCACATTAGTGACAACACTAGCTGACTAAATGTGCGTTAATTATACAGTCTGTAAGCTATTATTATATAATTTTGTTATTAAGTCTGGCAGAATTTATTATTATAAATAGTTTACCGGCCAACATTAAGCTTTTTCTGTGCTTTTTTGCAATTTAATGTATCGTATTTCCAAATATGTGCAAGTTTAGTGTCTGTAAGTGAACGGACAAAGCTAAAAAATTAATTTTAAATTTTCGCTAATGTTTTTGACTATTTTCAATTTGCAGTTTAAATCAGACACCGCTTTGGTATTTCAAAAGATTTATTCGCTGCTTCAAACTGAAGTTTTCGAGTAACTTCTTGGCCATCTCCGGGCCACCTCCCATCACAAGCGACGCTGGCTGACACCAAGGCCTCGTCAAGCTCATCGTGTGTGCCAACCAGAGATCTCTTGATCTCTTCACTAAGACCATAGGTGGTTGAGGAGTGATTTGGCCAGGTACAAAACTCGAGGGTCGTGTCTGAGTAGGACATCGCTAGCAGACCTCGAACTCGTACCTGGATCCCAGCCGAACCATCCTCCCCAGAAAGCATTCTGGAAATCATCAGGCTCAGTACTTGCGACTTATGACTGGAAAGTCGCGAAACTGGAGGAACTAAGCGGCTCTTATACATAGATGCGCGTTTATCGTGAGCAATAAGAAGTCCCTCAACCCTCTAGTGCAGACAAAAGGCATGATTCGGTTCGGATTCGAGTCAATACATCTAAGGGTCTACAAAAAGGATGAGCTGGATGCTGATAAGCAACTTCCTCCTCCTTTAGCGAACCTTAGATCTTGGAGCGTCGATATAGTTTCCAGAAATAGATAGCGACGACTCCAATCTATCCGAGGTGACAATCAAGCAGTCGGTTTCCGGACCTCAACAGCACCGTGGTGGAGGCTACTCTGGAAGACTGTAGCAATGATACGATTTCTCCAGATTAATCTCCATCACTCAAAAAAGGCTTCGGCCGCACTCATTCTACGTCTTTTAAAAAACGCAGAAGACAATATCCTAATCCAGGAAACATGGATTGTAGAAGGCGTGGTTCGTCGACTTAGGACACCCGTATACGTTATACAAGAGACAAAGGTAAGATCAGAACTTGTATATTAGTGAAACGTAGCCTTAATGTATTTTTAATTCCTAACCTCAGTGACCCCGACTTAACCGTTGCCAGACTAGAGACTTCCAAAGATTCCTACTGGCTGGCATCGGCTTACCTTGGCCACGATCATGTGGACCCTCTCTCTGGTAATAACCTAGAAAGGGTGGTACTGGAAGCTAGAAGGCAAAAATCCAGCCTCATCATCGGAAGCGACGCTAACGCTCATCACACGGTATGGGCAATACCGACATCAATGATAGAGGTGAGTCACTTTTTGACTACATTTGAAGCTCTTTATTTGCAGCATTGGCAATGAGCCCACTTTTATAACTGGAAACCGACAGGAAGTCAAGGAATTCACCATGGCTCTCAATCAGGCTATGGCCGCTTCCTGCCCTCTTATTCAACCTAGAGGCAAGAAAAAGCCGCACTGGTGGACACAGCACTAGGACTGCTTAGAAACACTTGCAGAAAACTTTTCAATTTAGCAAAAAGCGCAAGAAAAGTGACTGACTGGGACTCATACAGAGAATCCCTCAAATTATACACAAAAAACTGAGGAAGGCAAAGCGACAATCCTGGAGGTCATTCTGTGAGAAAATCACAGAAACCTCTGAGGCATCGAGGCTAAGAAAAATCCTCTCTACAAATCCTATGATGCCTAGCTGTTTGAAAAAAAAAACGAAAGCTCCTGGACAAACTCAAGTGATGAATCACTCAACTTGCTACTGGACACCCACTCCAAGTAGCTCCCAATTCACGGTGGAATAGACCCAAACAGTCCTACTGCAACCGAGACCAAAATTCATGGTCCAACTGCTCTGGGCGCTGCATAGCTTCAAACCATACAAGTCTGATAGTCCGAACGGTATAATACCTGCCGAACTACAGACGTCCTCAGATATTATTCTGGCTCTGCTAAAAAATATTATGAGGAGCTGTGTAGAACTTTTCCACATTCCACTGTCATGGAGAGAAGTCAATGTAGTATTCATTTCCAAAGCCGGAAAATGTGCTCATGTTGTCCCAAAGGACCTCAGACCTGTAAGTCTATCATTTTTCCTTCTGAAAAATCTGGACCGACTGATTGATATCCATATATGAGCTAAAATTGATCCAAGACTTCTGTCAGCGGCTCAACATGCGTACTGTAAAGGAAAGTCGGTGAAAACGGCTCTGCACTCACTAACTAGCCACATCGAACGATCTCTACAATATACCTATAGAGAATACACAATGGTCACTTTCCTGGACATAGGCATAGAAGATACCTTTAACAACGTCCACACATCCGCGATCATGACTGCGCTGTCAACTCTGCAGGTAGACTTGGTAAGTTTATCAGTCGTATGCTTAAAAGCAGGATAATCAAGTCTAAACCAGGTGAGATTTCTGCTAAAAGATGTGTCAGCAGATGTACCCCGCAAAGCGGTGTCGTCTCTCCCCTTCTCAGGAACTTCGTAGTTAATAAAGCGCGTTGTAGCAGGGTGATTACCTATGCGGATGACGTTGCTATAGCCGTCTCAGGTAAGCATCTCAGTACCATTAAATAACTCCTTCAAGTAAATCTCAATAGATTAAGCTGTTGGGCAGATCGCTGTGGATTGGGAATAAACCCCCATAAAACTGATCTTGTCCTCTTTTCCAGGAAATATAAATTTCCAAATATAGACCCTCCTTCAATAAACGGTACCAGTTTAGTATTTTCCGATACAGCAAAATATCTGGGTCTCGTTTTGACAGGAAACTAAACTGGAAACCTAACATTCAAGAAAGAGTCAATAAAGCTACAATAGCTTTATTCTCTTACAAAAAAAGCTATTGTGAACAAATGGGGCCTTCAACCTCGCATAGCCCAACGGCTGTACATCTCGGTCATATGACTGATACTTACTTACGGGGTGGTCGTCTGGTGGACGGCCCAACTGATTTAAACTAAGCACAGTCCAAAGAACAGCATGTCTATGCATAAGCGGAGCCTTACGATCTACACCCTCTGCGGCATTAGACATTCTGTTTCATTTGACACCCCTCGATAGTTTCAGCAGGCAAATAGCTGCGACTGCAGCTTTTCACCTTAAGACGACTAAACAGTGGACAAATAATTCATTTGGCCACGCTAATATTCTTAGCATACTAGGAATCCTCACATTGATTACACTATACCCGAACTTTGAGTTGACAAAGACTTTCATGTAAGCTTCCCTTCTAGATCCTTCTGGGAGGAAGATGCTTTCATGGAGGACAAGCCAATCCATCTCTACACAGATGGATCTAAAACCGATAGCGGAGTTGGTATCGGTTTTTTTCTAAGATAAGTTAAATCTGAGCCTCTCCTTCCGTCTTCCGAATCACTGTAGCGTTTTTCAGACAGAAATTTTGGCGATTAAAGAAGCCCTGTCCTGGCTGAAGAAAAATGTGATATCTGCAAAGGATATCCGCATCTTTTCGGATAGTCAGGCCGCTATCAAGTCCCTGACTCGGTCTCATTAAATTCGCTATTGAATACCGATCATCTCTCATGGAAATGGCAGAGCAGTTCAACCTTTACCTTTGTTGGGTGCCGGACCACAGAGACAGGGTTCCAGGGAACCACACTACCTATTCTACCGGAAATGGGTAGCATAAGTATACCAATCGCTACGTGCAAACTAACATTAAAGCTGGATGCCAATAAAAGAACAGAACTTAGGTGGGCTGTTGGACCAACATGTCTAGCCCCCAAACAGATCTGGCCAAAGCTGGATCTGAATCGCTCTAAGTGTCTGATCCTTCTAAATAGGAAACATCTTAGCTCCTACGTGGCATCACTGCATCATAGGCAAGTACGCAAGAAGGCTTGGCGCTTTTACAAACGATTTCTGTAGAAGTTGCATGGACGAGAAAGAGGAGGAGACAATCCTCCACCTACTCTGTACATGTCCAGCTCTCTCCCAGAGAAGAAAACTTCATCTAGGAGCTTTCTTCTACAACGACCTAAACGATCTAAAAAAATATAGACGTAAACGGTCTCCTACGCTTCATTATAAGCCCAAACTGGTTCCATTAGTAAGGGAATCATAGATCCACGTGGCATCACAATGGGCCAATAGGTCTAAGTCGGTTGGTATTTCCAACAGCCACTCTTACCTACCTACCTATGTCCGGTTCAGCTCTTAACTAAAGGTTTTTTTTTTTAGAGCATAGGACTTTTTATAAGACGGCAGGAATTTCGAGGGAAAAACTGCATCATTACTTCAACATCACGTGCATAGCCTAGTGGATAGCTATCTTATAGTGAACCAAAGACGAGCGTATGCTAAGTTTGACTGTATGTGGTATGTGGAGCCCAGCATTCGGAACAGCACAAGCTTGGCCAGGCGAAATTTATCACACATGTGCCAGACGTGGCATCTTTTGCTGACCTGATAAACAAGTGGCCTCAGACATGTAACAAGAGGTCCTCAGAAAGAGAACTTGCAGCGTGGGGATTCGTATCGATGGAATCAATGGCGACGTCTACAGCCAGAATTGAGGAAGCTGTATTTGAGCTATTTGGACATATTCAGAAGGTCAATAAGAAGCTTTTAAGGCTCAAGGTCTTGAAAAAGAAATAGTGACGAATGGAGTGGGTTGCTGGCATCATAGCATCCTTGGACCAGGGGCTAAAACCAAAGGACTGAACTTCCAGGTAAGTGTTCGGGCTAGAGTAACTTTCCTATCACGAAAAACAAAAAAATGTTCCGAAACAAAAACAAGCCTCGGATATGGATGACCTTACTGTTGATCACCCCAGTAAACGCAACACGTGGATGCTTAACAGGCAACGTGCTGCCGAACAATTAGCTGAAGCCCTTGACTGCTATCACGCAAATATCACCACCATCCAGCCACTCGTGAGCTCTAGGAGTAGAAGATATGGGAAAAAGAAGGCAAGAAGACTCTTACAGAAACTTGTAGCGATGAAGACGGAAACCATGTAGAAGAATCACAGTCGGTACTGAGACTATATAACGGCGACGAAGCCCAACATTTCGCCGTCTGGCAGAATAGACCATTCAACTTAGATGATGATGGTCAAAACTTCCGTCCGCCTGACCAAAACGAAGTGAAGATAGCAATATCTAAGCTGATAGCAGATGGACCGTGAACTGCTCGAAATGACTTTGTGGAGTGCATACTTGCACATCAACTCATTTCTCAAACCTGGTCTGAAGTATGCCTAATGAATGGAATCTCAGTATCGATTGCCAGATCCAAAAAAAAGAGAGACCACTCAATTGCGCCAACTATAGAGGAATAAGTCACCTCAACAAGACCTTATCTGCAATATTGTGTGAATGCCTGAAACCCTTTGTTAACAACAGTTTCCGCTGTCAGTGTGGTTTCAGGCCAGGGAACTCTACAATCAATCAAATTTTCACACTCCGTCAGAATTTGAAGTCGAGAAGTCTGTGCAGGATAACGATTGAGAAGGCCCCCTATTCCCTTAAGCTCGGTAACGACTTAACTGAGACCTTTGATGTCAAAAAAGGTGACGCGCTGTCGTGTGATTTCTCCAACATCATATTGTACGAGTATTTGAAAGAATTGTGCGAAACTCACAAGCGAACAGTGGAGGCACAATTTTTCAAAAGTCTGTGCAATTACTGGCGTATGCCGATTATATTAACATAATTAACAGAACTCAGTGGTCTGTTGCAGGTGCGTTCACTAGCATTGAAACGTAACTGCTAAAATGCATTTACTGGTAAATGAGGACAACATCGACGAATTGGACAGAACATCACAGTCAACAACTATAATTTCGGGGTAGTAAGGGACTTTGTTTACCTCTACTCTGCCAACAATACCTCAGTAGAAATAAAACGAAGAATCACTCATGCTAATCACTGATTCTTTAGGCTTAGAAAGGAACTGAGTAATAAGGCACTATCACGAACAATTGAGGAGATTATATATATCTCAATCACATCAGTCCCACTTTATGGCGCCGAAGCACGGACTCTATCGAAGCGGATGAAGATATCCTCAGTCGTTTCGAGACAAAAATTCTGCAAAAATATTCAGTCCGTTTGCGTTGACCGGCTTTGAAGGAGAAGTTTCAATGACGAACTATACGAGCTGTACAGCGACATCGACCTAGTCAGAAAACGGCGGATCAATCACCTGAGATGGCTAGGACATGTAGAACGAATGGATTTCAATGCTCCGAGCCTTCGAATCTAACCCAGAGAGACAACGGAAGAGAGCAAGACATCACCTTAGATGGCGCACACAAGTAGAAGGGGACCTCAAACGGCTTGGAGAGTGCAACTGAAAGAAGTTAACTAAAAACCTGGCTAATTGGAGATGAAGCTTTGTTAAGGCTCATTTCCAATTACAGGCACGTTTGTGACGCATTTCTCACATAATTTCAGTAACGATCTGGATCTTGCCTGGATCACACATTCGTCAGGCACTTCACCGCTAAGGACCTTGGCTTCATATCGTATTTGTCATACCATTACTCTCATTACTCAATCGTTTCGATACCGCGGCGGATAAGATCTTTTATGCAATGTTGAGGAGACTTATATATACCTCTATCGTGGAAATCCTCATTGGTACCTTGGCAGTACGGTAATCCGAGTCAAAATGTTGGCTACCAGGAAGGTTCGGACGTCCAGAATACTGCAGGCATGTTTTACTTCGATCGCAATGTGATCAATTTGAGATGAATGCGCTTGCTGTAGTTAGAATTTGTCCCGCCGTCAAAGTCGTGTAGGCTATACTTACTTACCAACTGTCCATGCCATCCTTTGCAATCATAAGATGCTCGCTTTTGTGTTGAAAGCCCAAGGCTGTTATGTTTGATTCCCGGCACCGATCAAACGAAGAAAGATTACAAACACCGATTAAAAAAACAAAAAACTTCCCCAAGAAAAAAAGACCGATTTTCCACCATTTTATAACGTCTGCTCGGGTATCATTCGTCCCGTCCTTTCTACTTTTTCTCTTCCGACTTTTTTTTGCCACAGTAGACCACGCGACTCTATAACTCCGCAGATAGAGTTTATGAAAGTTGTGGAACCTAGCTATGCCTAACTATTGATGTTTGAAGTTTGATGTTGGATGTTTGATGTTTAATGTTTGAAGCTTGATGTTTGATGTTTCTATATTCCCTCATTGGAGGTTGTGTTAATACTTGGCCTTAATACTTGATCCGCCTACACACTTCAATTGCTCCTTCGGTGTTCCATTGGTGGAATGCTGGCTTAAAAACCTGACTTGTACAGCTGGCGCGTCGTCGAGGTGTGCCTGATTATGCCGGTCGTTCGCCTGCACACCACTGTTGCTCCTCTGTTGCTCCCTCGTTGGGGTTTTGCTGTAAAAGAGACCGTCATCTCTTAACACATCGATCGATTGACTCGGTGCTAGCTTTCTTGCTAGCTGCACCCACATCAGTTGTGGGATGTGGTACCGGCGGTCGTACCCACATCGGTTGCAGTTCTTTAAACTTCTGTTACATGGCTTTCGTTGGAGTGTAGGCCCCAGGGATCGTATTCCCCCACCCGTCATCTTAGTGTTGGGGTGTCTAGCTTGAAAGGAACGTCCATCCCCACCCTTCGGCGACTTTCAGACGTCCTGTCTGATGCAGTCCGTTGCGAGTCTTCCGTTTAGCTGACGGGCCACGAAAACAGTGTTCATGGTGGTCCTCCTGTCGCATCTTGGGCTCCTGGGTCCTCGTGAGTCTCCCTAAAGCCCTTAGGGCAACACCGACCGAACCTACTCGTTCTCCTCTGCGGGGAAAACCGCCGCTCAACCAATGTGGGTTGTTTTTCGAGGTCTGGGGTTGGTGGACCACTGGCTGATGAGACCATAACTTCCCTCCACCTCCAACAGAGCTCGGTGTTCCCACTCAAAGAAAAGAGGGACCGAAAGGGAAAGAGAGTCAGACTTGTTGTGGTTAATTTACCGCAACAAGACTTCATGCGTAAGTCTACCGCATATGCCAAATCAGCATCCAAATAGGCGCTATTTCTTTTCCCTATTGCAATTACCATAATATATAATACATAGGTAAGTATATCACAGTTTTTCATTCTCCTTATACTCGGTCCATCCCATCGCACTTTCTGGATGGCCGTAATATCTGCTTGATAGCAGTCAAGGGCCTGTGCTATTTGCTCGGCTGTTCATGGCCTGTTACGGATCCAAACATTCAACGTGCATATCCGAAGATCATTAGTCGTTTGTCAGGTCGTCATCAGTGGATCCATTATTATCTGAGGCTATTGGTTGGGTGGCCAATTTATTTTTTTTTTCGTGTAGTATTGTGAGCCCTATGATATCGTAGGTCAGTATTAGTCGAGCACCCATTTACGATTATAGCCTGTATGAGTAAGGATTTATTTCGGATTTACTCATGCTGTTACAGGGGACCACTACTAGGAGGCAGGGTAAGCATTACGCTACGAACTTGATTGTTGCACGGCTGGCCCAATCCAAATTATAGGAAAATCAGCAGTTTCCCAACCAATCGCCACGCAGATCCTCAAGTATCCTCAAGATTAGCGCAGTAGCATGTAAGCTAACGAAATCTTATTTGTGTTTACCGGTTCTGGATGAGGAAATACAATAGCAAATTCTCCAAGTCGCAAGTCGCCCGCTTTGTTCCAATTCGAAGAGTTTTCGATTCCTACCTGAAAGGACAACGCAGTAGAGGAAGACATCGCCTTAGGTGGCGCGTATTAGTTGCATACTGTGTTAGAGTATGCAACAAGAATCAATTAGCAGAGGACCGTGCTAGCCGGAGAGGTTTATTGGTCCACCTCGGACGGTTAGGCCATTTAAATAAGTAAGTGAAACGTTTAACTTTGTATTTTGGCCATGTCACTTGTTACTCTCTGAATCCAGCAGCGACAAGAAAATGATCAGAGTTGACACTGGCGCTTCTAAAAATATTGTTCGAAAATGGTGTTAAGTCGCACAAACGAATTATTCAATATACATTAATGGATAACTCTTATGAGCTGTTAGTACAAAGTTTAAGCCGTAAGTCGAAGAAGAACACTCCTTACAATGTGTTGCGATTGCATTGGAACCTCATCTAAGTTGCAATATTGAAATTCAAAATATATGCATATGTATGATACATAAGTACATTTAGTAAAGTTAATTCCACATAACCATATTGGCACGACAAAAAATATATCGCAGGTGTTGAAATGGGAGTTTTTATTAAATTGTGTTTATACTCTTACCCTCGTGGCTACTCAGGTGCTAATAGTCAAAACTAAAATGCAACTACATAATGCAACACAAATCAGTTAACGCAAAGTCACGATTGTTTCCCCGTATACTTAAGTTATTATGTGATTGGAGCACGAATAAAATATCTCGAATGGACAAATATAAATAAGTAGCGCATCTGCAGACAAGCCAGTCAAACTAAGAACTCTGTTTCAATCTTTCTACATTGAATGAATGAATCCATGGTGGGAACTTGACTATAATTATGCACCTGCAAAGCATGAAAACCAGAAAATCAATACATTGGGCATGAAGTTAGTATCAATAAGAAAAGCGAATGGAATGGCAAATATTGGCATACATTAAGAACTACAGTAGACCTGTATATTAAATTTGTGCTGAATTAATTTTGTTTTCTAATGAGAGTACTTCCCAAACCGAAGGAATCAATGTCCGTTATTGGGTTCACCCTACTCTACAACAATTAAGGTAGAATTTTACAGAC
Organism: Volucella bombylans; assembly: GCA_949129095.1. Taxonomy (NCBI): domain Eukaryota; kingdom Metazoa; phylum Arthropoda; class Insecta; order Diptera; family Syrphidae; genus Volucella; species Volucella bombylans. Next base: position 65,820,502 of record OX422140.1, read on the forward strand.
TCAGACTCTGTTATTCTGTACAAGTGAAGTCAAACCCCTAGGCAAGCTCGATCAAGCACCCGAATCTTTTCCAATAAGCTTGTCCTCACGGTGGATCACATGACACATCAAAGTACCAGCATAGGCTGGATAAGGGCCAAGGAGCAGATTACTTATACTCTCGCATAGAGTTGGCTGCTATAAAACAGTCTCCCTGTCAAAATGGTTTCCATATCGCTTAATCTTGTCGCATTCATGTTGCAAGATCAGATTAATGACTTAAACTGAAGGCTACCACGTCGCCTGAAGTGATCGCCCAAGATCGTTTGTGTATTTTTTTTCAGTCGGAACAGAGCACTAGTTCATTGTACTCTTTGTAAGTTAATTTTTATGAAATCTTTCGGTTTTACGAAGAAACATGAGTAAGCGCTTCAGTGATAGGTGCCTACAGTCTCAGCACCCACAATGTCAGCGCCGAGTACCTGCAGTCTGATGCGAGCGTGACCCGGATATTTACAGATATAATGCTCTGCGGAGTCGTCATCACTTTCAAAGCAAGCATCGCTGTATGTTGTGTCACATCTGCCTAGCACTTAGCAAAGCGTAATGTCCTGTCACTACGCCAGTAAGCAACCAGCAGACTTTCCTGCTAAGGGCCGCTGACTTCCCAGAGACGTTGGGAAGCATTCGTTTGGTTTGTCTGCAACCTGGAAAGTTATGCCAACTGCTGTTGTACTCATATGAGACCCAACTGTCAATGGAAACCTTAACCACATCCTATATCGGTTTTTGAGCCCTCTGTGAAGCACCGACTGAATTCCTTTCCTGGCTCAGATTCTGACCGAAAACAGTCTGGGGCGCAGTGAAACTCGATTTCATATTTTTCCGCATCAAGAGTTCTGGTGTCATTGCATCAGATGGTAGGTATGTCAATAAGACCAGAAAGCCGACAGCGTTTTCGAGGCTTTCGATGTAACATGTTTAGTCAAGAGAAATTTTTTAACCAGGAAATACTTATCTTCTTTGGAGAATTGGATGGTGATGCCTTTAAGCACCAGATGAGTCAGACTAGACAGCTTCCTCCTTCTAGTAAAGAGAACAATCTCAGTTTTGAGAGGATTGACTGAAAGCCCATTACTAGTGCACAAGTGGTCGATCACGTCTAGGGCTGCCTGCGCTTTAGAGCAGACAGTATGCTTGTGCATAAGCTTTAGAACTATTGAGCGCGTTGAGCAGTGAGTCTATCAACATGTACCATAGCCGCCTTGCGGGCAACCCCTGTTTACCGCCGCCACCACTTATGGGCCACAGCCAGCATCTGCAATCAATGTCCTATTCACCAGCATTGCTTTTATCCACTAGTGATTCGTCTACGCCGTGTTTTCTGGCCGACTTACACATACCGTCAAAAGTTGCGTTGTCGAAAGCACCCTCAACGTCGATGAAAATTCCCAAGGCGTATTCTTTTTTGTCGAGTGCGCTTTCAATTCTGCCTACCAGATTCTGAACCGCACTTTCGAATGATCTTCTGCGTTGGTAGGCGTGTTGCATCGCCGACAGAGGATGCATTCACAAGGCGGTTTTGCGCACATGGATCTCGGCCATTCTCTCGATGCTTTTCAGCAAGAAAGAAGTCAGACTTATAGGTCTGAAACTCTTAGCGAACGAGTAGTCGTCCTTTCCGATTTTGGGTATAAAGGCCACTCTCACTGTTTGCCAGGGTTCCGATATGTATGCCAGTGCTAGACTAACAGCGGAAATTCTCTTCAGCGTTACCAACAGCTGGTCTACACCTTTTTGTAACATCGATGCTAGGTGACTTGAAGCCATCGGAGGAAGCAACAGCATGTTTAATGGCTTCATCCGTTACCACCACAACTATTCAGCTCACTAGTTATGAGCTGGTTGAGGACTTTGACCAGCCTACTGGTTTTACCTATAGTTTCGATCTTTTCGCAAGAAACTTCGAAATCAGAATTAGCCTCTCAAAATTTTTTTTTTCTTCGATCTGTAAAAATTCCAATCTTCCTCCAAATTAGTCTTAAGTGACTTGCTTAGAAGTTTTCTGTATTCTTTACGAAGACGCTGCGTGTCTGCGTTCCATCGAGGAACGGGCGATCGGCAGGATTGCTTACTAGCTGAACATGCCATTTCAAAACACTGAGGTGAGGGTGCCGTTCAGGTTCTGAACAATTTCCTCTATCTTTTGTTTTGTCCTGAGCTTACATAGGAGGAGCACTATTCTACTTATCGTGTTCAGTTGGTTTTATGCGGACTCCTCCTCTTCAACAAGGTCGAGATCTTACGAATTCAATGTATCTATAGTCTGTCACTGAGATCTCCAATATCACTTTTCAGACAGTGATTTCCAAAGCATACCTGTTGGATAGAGTTAAGTCTATTGCTTGCTGAGCTACTTTCGTAACAAAAGTTGGCTGAGAGCCAACATTGTTGACAGACAAGTCAGACGATTTACTCCCGCCCCAAAAATTATTCTGAGCATTAGCATGGTAGCATATGATAAATCCCATCTTCCTGGAATGACAATATTCAATAAGTTTTGCTACCGCCTCCGGTGGTAGTGGCAGTAACGAATCATAGGCAAAATAAGCAGACACTATGACGAATTTGTGGCATTCTCCATTACCTGTCACTTTGGACGAGCTCGAAGCCAACATTCGACACGCTATTGCCGGAATAACGTCGCACATATTGGACCGAGTTATCAAAAATTGGGCCGACCGCTTGAATGGAATGAGATCCTTTGTCCCTCATCGGATTAAGAGTATAAAACCAAAAGAAAAGGCTTTAAATATAATATCGGTTCTTCAAGACCAACTGGACAGAGGAAAACCAAAAAAAGTTTAAACGAGTCAGGAATGACTGCAACGTCTTTCTTAAGCGTCTGAAATTTCAATACGTCCAAAACCTAAGGCAAAAGATACTACAATATCCCAAAGGTAGTGAAAGCTTTTGGTCTTTTGTCAAAAACATCAGAAATTCTGCCTCATCCTCCATCCCAACGTTAATTCACAATGGCATTCCAGCTGTCAGCTCTTTAGACAAGGCCAATCTACTTGTTGCACACTTTGCGGCCAGCTCAACACTTCCAGATTGTGCTTGGTCTCCGCCTACACTTGAGTGTGTCGAATCATCAATGAGACGAGTCCATTTTCGTTCTCTGACAATATGATTTTCGTAGCAACAGGTCCACTGGTGACTTGATGGCACATCTCACCGGAAAGTGGAACCAAAGCTTCCATTAATCTGGCGAAAGCAAGATAGTTGCACTTGATGTTTCTAAGGCATTCGACAGAGTTTGGAATTAGACCCTTTTGTCGAAAATGCGTGCTTTTGGGATCGATGACTCTCTTCTTCAATGGATTAGAAACTACCTTTCGGAACGTTCCATTCAAATGCTGTCTTGGATGGTTTCAAGTCTGATATTCACAAAATAAATGCTGGTGTGTCCCAGGGCTCCGCTCTGTCTCCGACACTCTTTTTAATTTTCATCAACGATCTCTTGTCTGTTACTTCTAATCCAATATATTCCTATGCTGACGACAGTACTCTCTGCTTTTCATATTCGTTCCCGAACTCAAGTTCCTGTTCTTTAGCTGTAGAACGGGAACGCCAGCGTATGTTAAGCTCATTAAATTCCGATATTAACAGCATACCCAATTGGGGAACCACTAACAGAGTGGAATTTAATGCTTCCAAAACACAATGCTGTCTGCTGTCGTTAAAGCGAAATTTAAACACACAGCCATTATCCATGAATGGCACTTGCATCATCGAAACTGAAAAACTTTCCATTCTCGATATGCGTGTCAATGACAACTTACGTTGGAATAACCACATATTTGATGTCGCCAAAAATGCTACGAAATGTCTAGGTTTCCTCAAACGATATAAGAAATACTTTTCCCCTTCTGATCTGGCCGCAATATATATCCACCCAAAATTGGAGTACATTGCTCACATCTGGTCGGGTGCGCCTGAAACATCTCTGCACCTGCTAGATAGTATTCAAAACCGTGAGATAAAACTCATAGATGATATGAACATCACTCTGTCCACGGACACCCTTGAACGCGGACGAAATATCTCGTGTCTCATTTTATCTATCGCTACTTCAACCACCAGTGCTCCATAGAAATCACCAGTAGCATTCCACCCCTTCAAACCTTCAACCATGACACTCGTCTCGCCATGAATACTCAGTACGAAGCCCACTCCGAAATATCGTGATTCGTTCCTAAGCCGAACAACTCGCTTATGAAGTGCGCTGCCGAGCTCTCTATTTCCTAGTCATTGTAACATTCAGACATTTAAAACCAAAATACATCGGTACCTATCTTTCATTCCTCTTTAATTTTCCTTCGCCCGCGCGAAGCGCACGCTATTTAAAAAAACAAAAACACTGCTAGCGAATGAATGATATGCTATTCTACACATAGTGGCATGAACGTAGCTAAAATATTCCACCATGCAACATGGTACGTTAGAGATAGTGATCTTCACAGCGACTTAAAAATTGACATCGTTGCAAAGGAAATAAAGAAATACTCTACAGTTCGTAGTCAGCACGTAAACGAAGAAGCATCTAAACTCTTTAGTCAACGCAAGTAAATAAGAAGGCCCAAACCCACAAAACCACACGAACTCGTAGCACAACGGAGTAACTAGAGAATCCAATGGGAAGTACAATAAAGTTTAAATTAATAATTGAAAAACATCTAACCTCAAACTACTCGTTAGTCACGCCGACAGTTGCAGTGTAAATGATCTCTTTTGTATTTGTAATTGTTGCTCAAATTATGCATACATCGCTTCAATATGTTATTAGAGCAATCAATTAGATTAAAAGCAGTTCGCTGATCAGCTCTAGTCAGCTTTGCATTGAAAATGATGTGGACTACAATTGCTTGCTGCTGCTCAGAAATACGTTAGCTCTTTAAAAGTGTTTGTCTGTATTTTTTTCATCTTCTGTTCTATTTTTTTCAATTTTCTGATAATCAACAGATTTGCAAATTCATAAAAAAAAACTTAATAACTAAAGCCTAGTAAATATATGTATTGTAGTTCCCAAAAATTATATTTACTTAATTAAGAATACACTTTAGAGCTTTTTTAAATGTATTTCTGGGCAAAAATATAATGTGTATGTATCTATCTATACCCTGTTCAAGGCCTTATGGGAAGCCTATTTTCGGACACTGGTGCCTATGGCTCAGTTTTCGGTTCAAAATACTACAAATTGCCACTGGTTAGTTGTTGTAACTCCTCTAAAATCCGATACAGCCCCAATGCGACAAATCTATCCCGAAGTCGGAGACAGAATGATCAATTACGTGTGTATCCGTCACTCATTCGATATTGTTTTTTCGCTTGTATATAGTGTAAAATGTTTGTGTGGGTACAAATGATAGAACTTATTCTTTTCAATACAAATCGCTTTATTCAGTACAGTTACAATTCACTATTTAATTGTTTCTCTCAGTACAATCCAATTTCTCAACCGCTTATACTTTTCATATCTTTTACTTAAACCACTTAATCACTTCTCCTAATTAACACTTCAAATTTCACTTTAGAACTGATTTGCATACCTTGGGGATGCAGGTATTTATACTCGAATGACATACTTCGAGAACAATCCTCGCCATCCAGCGTCCCATACAATTTCCAATTTGCTAGAAAATTCGATTCCACTCTCCAGTCGAGACTTTGTTATTCCAGTATCGAAATCTTCTGGTCTTCGACATTTTCTGCTAGATGTCGCTGCTCACATTTAAGTGGTTATCACATTGCTCCCTCCCTACAGTTGTTCGTCCCGAACAACTTCGTCATTCAGCATCCCATTGAAATGACACATTCTATCCAAATGTACCACTTTCAATTTTCCTCGATCCCCACGCTGGATCCGGTAGACAACGTCTTTAATGCGGGTTATCACCTTGTATGGACCTTCCCAGTCCTGTTGCAATTTTGGTGACTTGCCTTTCTTACGCTGAGGATTATACAGCCAGACCAGATCTCCTTCGTTGAAACCGGAAGATTTCGCCTTGATATCGTACCTAGTCTTCATGCGGCTGCTTGCTAGCTTTCTCTGGTGTCTTCATGCAATTTACGAATCCTGCTGCGCAAGTCATTCACGTAGTCGTTCACCTCTTTGGGCTCTGTCGGTGGGGATCCGAATTTTGCTTCACTTGGCAACCGAATTGTTTGACCAAATAAGATCTCGGATGGTGTGTGCCCTGTTGAGCTATGGACCGCGTTTCGGTAGGCCATTAAGAAGAGGGGTATGTGTTGATCCCAATCCCGCTGGCAGTTGCTGACAACCTTAGATAGATGCTCATTCAAGGTCCGATTGAATCGTTCGACCATTCCATCAGATTGAGGGTGTAGTGGCGTTGTCCTTGTCTTTCTTATTCCCAAATATTGGCATATTTCCTGGAAGACTTTTGATTCAAAGTTTCGCCCTTGATCAGAGTGCAGCTCCATTGGGACCCCAAATCTGCTCACCCAGTTGTTGACTATCTGTTCGGCTACGGTCTTAGCCTCTTGATTTGGGATGGCAAACACTTCCGGCCACTTACTGAAGTAATCCATGACTACGAGAGTATATCGGTTTCCATTAAAGGTTTCGGGAAACGGCCCAGCGACGTCGATGGCTATTCGTTCGAAAGGTGCTCCGACATTGTATTGTTGCATTTGTCCATGTGGCTTTACTTTTGGACCCTTGGTAGCTGTACATCTTATGCACTTTTTGCACCAATTCTCGACATCTTGTTTAGCGCTTAGCCAATAGAAACGTTCCCTTACCTTTTCCAACGTCTTGTTTATTCCCAAATGGCCTCCTGAGATTCCGTCATGTATTTCATGGAGCACTTGGTTGACTCTGGACCGTGGCACAATTAGCTGCATATGGGATGTTGTCCCATCTGCACTTTCCCATTTTCTCTTCAGCAAGCCATCTTGCACAAAAAGCGCGTCCCACTGTGCCCAGTATGCCTTCAGAGTTTGGCTCCGATCTGATATCTGCTGCCAGCTTGGTCTTTCCTCGTGTTCTTTCCAGGCCAATATTGGTTCGATGTCATTGTCTGCCTGTTGGGAGGAACGGATTTCGTCTATACTCCAACCCTCTATTGGCTCAGTCCTGATCATTTGGATAGTTGCCTGTTCTTTTGCTTCTTTACGATTGCAGTGTTCGCATTTTACTCCGCACGGTCGACGAGAGAGAGCATCAGCATTTGAGTGGAGTGTTCCCTTGCGGTGTTGCACTTCAAAGTCGTAGCCCTGCAACTGCTCGATCCATCTTGCAATTTGGCCTTCAGGGTTTTTAAATTGGAGTAGCCATTTCAGAGCTGCGTGGTCTGTCCGGAGAATGAACTTTTGTCCGTAGAGGTACTTATGGAAATGCTTCGGAGCCAGAATTAAAGCCAGAAACTCGCGCCGGGTTACACAGTAGTTCCGTTCAGGTCTGGAGAGTACTTTGCTGTAATATGCGACCACTTTCTCTTGACCGTCATGAGCTTGGGAGATCACAGCTCCGACCCCAACATTGCTAGCGTCTGCGTCCACGATTAACATTTTTCCGGGCGTGGGGTAACCCAAGATGGGGGCATTGCACAGCTGTCGCTTCAGTTCTTGAAATGCTTTTTCGCATTCTCCAGACCACCTGAACTGACGGCCTTTTTCCGTAAGTTGATGCAGGCTCTTTGCAATGCCAGAAAAATGCTTTACGAACCTTCTGTAATACGTGGCGAGTCCCAAGAAGCTTCTCAGTTGGTGTTTATCTTTTGGAGAAGGCCAACTTTTCACGGCTTCGATTTTGTCAGGATCCGTTCTTACTCCTTCCGCTGATATAATGTGACCCAGATATTTTACTTCCGGACGAAACAAGGCGCACTTTTCCGGGTTGAGCTTTAAATGAGCACTTCGTAGCCTCTCAAACACTTCTTTTAGATTTTCGCGGTGCGAAAGGGTTTGTGCCCCCAAGTCGACTACACGTCCATGTTCTCTCATGAAGTCTGTACCAATGATGCACTCGTCACATATGTCAGCTACCAGAAACGCGTGAGTGAATGTTATTCCGGCCAATTGGATTTTTATGCGGACTTCACCATATACCTTAATCGTTGCTCTTGTAGCTGTTCGCAAGCTGCAACTGCTAGTGTTATGCAACCAAGACTTCTGCACAAGATTCCTCCTGATGATTGAGGCCGTGGCACCGGTGTCTATTGTTGCCATCCATTTTTCTTTTCCACTGACTACTTCTACTAGAAGGCTTTCGCTGCATCGTTTTGCCAGCGAGACTTGGATGATGGTCCTGGGGCCGTCGACTCCTTCTACCAACTTCTGCCCCGCGAAGATGGTGCTTAAGCATTTCCCAACTGATGGCTTCGGGAAGGTTGACCGGCTTCTTGATAGCTGTTTCTGCGGGTTTCTTCCTCTATTTGCTTGTCACCACAGTGAGGGCAGTCTTTTCGTCGCAACGGTTCTTTACACTGCCTTTGAAGGTGTCCTATTTTATTGCAATTCCAGCAGCGCATTATCCGTCTATCCCGTCGAGTATCTCGTTCCTCGGCACTAATTCTTGTGCAGGAGCATTCGATAGATGTTACTTCCCTGAAGAAATGTGTTCCCCTGGAAGCCTGATTGGCTGCTTCCATCGCCAAAGCAAAGGCAAGTGCTTCAGCAAGGGTTCTTTTCCCGGCCATCCTTACTGCCGACTGTAGCTTCGAATCTGCAATTCCCCTGATAAATGCATCTTTTGCCATTTCGTCGATAATTTCCTGGCCTGCGGTGGGGTATGACAGATGTGCAAGTCTACTCACGTCTGCTTGGAGCTGCTGCAGTGTTTCTCCTCTTTGCTGCGTTCGGCTTTGCAATTGGACCTTGTAGACCTCCTGCATGTGGCTATCCCCAAACCGTTTCTCGATAGCCTGTACTAAAGTCACATAATCTTTATGCTTTTCGATGTCTACTGTTTGCAACAATTCTGCTGCAGGACCGTGCAAGGCCATTGTTAGGGCAAAGCACTTTTCCTCATTGTCCCAGTCGTTTGCACAGGCAGCCATTTCAAACTGCTTCTTATAAGTAGACCATGAGGTCTGGCTATCGAATGAGGGAGGCTTCAACTCTTTTCTCCTTGGACCGCTTAAAGAACATTCTCGCAGTTTCTGTTTTCGCACTGTGTCGAGCTCTTTTGCCAGTTGCTCAACTTTGCTGTCCATTTGTTCGAATTTTTCGCCAACATTCTTCTCTATTCTTTCAAATTTGTTATCTATTTCTTCGAACTTTTGGTGTAGAACGTTATTTTGTTCTTCCAGTTTTTGTTCTAGACTATTCTTTTGGTCGTCGAATTTTTGTTCAATGCTGCTCTTCTGCTCGTCTAGATTTTTCTTTTGTTCATCCAGCTTTTGTTCGAAGCTATTCTTCTGTTCTTCCAGATTTTTCTTTTGTTCATCCATTTTTAATAAGAGGAGTTGCATCATCGCAGCCGTATCACTGCCGGTACTTGTCTGTTCATCCTCGTCAATATCAAAGGAGTATGCATCAGGATCATGTCCCTCGTTGTTCAAAGCCTCCTGAAGTCGGAGCACCAGGTCACATTTTCCTCCACTGGCGCTGAGGCTTCTCTTGTTCAACTCGGATTTGAGTTGGACGAGGGTCAACTGCAATAGTTTTCGACCCATTCTAGCTTTTTTTTTTTTGTACACACAATAAGTCCTATCCCACTTCTGACACCAATGTAAAATGTTTGTGTGGGTACAAATGATAGAACTTATTCTTTTCAATACAAATCGCTTTATTCAGTACAGTTACAATTCACTATTTAATTGTTTCTCTCAGTACAATCCCATTTCTCAACCGCTTATACGAGGGGCGTTCAATATATTCTCGGTATCGATATGAAGGAAAATGCGAATTCAATTTAAATTGTTTTTATTTTTCAATATAATCTCCCCTAACATCAATGCATTTGTTACATCTTGAGATAAGCTTTTTTAAGGCCTCAAAAAAATAAATTTCCTCTTTCTCTGCAAAATACCCATTTATTGCCGACTTGAGTTCTTCATCATCCGAAAATCTTTTTCCACGAAGACATTTTTTCAAATCCGGAAACAGGAAATAATCACTAGGGGCAAGGTCTGAACTATAGGGTGGGTGTTGGATTTCTTCGAAACCACAATCTCGCGCAGCAGCCTTGGAAACTCGTGCCGTGTGAACAGGAGCGTTGTCATGAAGAAGCAACACACCCGCTGCGAGTTTACCCCGTCTTTTCTTTTTAATTTCCTCCCGCAAATTATGCAAAGTGGAAGCGTAGGATGTGGCGTTGATGGTTTCACCTTTTTTTTGTACTCAATGAGCAAGATTCCCTTTGAGTCCCAAAAAACTGTGGCCATGAGCTTCCCGGCAGACGGAGTGACTTTGAACTTCTTCGGGGGGTCTGTTCCTTTTTTATGCCACTGCATGGACTCTTGTTTGCTTTCAGGGTCATAGTAGTGGACCCATGTTTCGTCCCCAGTAACAATTCGATCCATAACACCGTCCGCGTTCTCACTACACATCTCCAAAAGCTCTCTACAGCATGCGATTCTCACTTTTTTCTGAGGCGCTGTGAGCATTCGTGGCACCCACCTTGCACTGACCTTCGAAAGGTTAAGATGGTCATGAAGAATGGTGTGAATGGTACCAATTGAAAGCTTGGTGATCTCTGCCATCATTTTCACCTTTATTCGGGCATCCTCAAGAACAAGTTTTTCGATTTCTTTGATGCTTTCTCCCGTACAAGCAGTAGCTGGGGCGCCGGAGCGGGGGTCGTCTTCAATGCTCTCTCTGCCTCTCTTGAACTCACTTGACCACTTTTGCACAGTTGATAATGAAGGTGCGGAACCCTGGTAAACAGCCACCATCTCTGCATGAATAGTTTTTTGACTTTTTGCTTGCTTAGTGAGAAATTTAATTACAGCGCGATGCTCAATTTTCACCATCATCGTCTCAGTTGCCATTATGATTCTGTTTAACTAGAGATAAAACACGAATTAATAATCACATTTATATGAAATTTTACATGAATGCACTAAAATAATAGTGTTACTTGATAAATAAGTCAATTTATATATACAACCACAGCTTCACCCCGATACCGAGAATATGTTGAACGCCCCTCGTACTTTTCTTATCTTTTACTTAAACCACTTAATCACTACTCCTAATTAACACTTCAAATTTCACTTTAGAACTGATTTGCATACCTTGGGGATGCTGGTATTTATACTCGAATGACATACTTCGAGAACAATCCTCGCCATCCAGCGTCCCATACAATTTCCAATTTGCTAGAAAATTCGATTCCACTCTCCAGTCGAGACTTTGTTATTCAAGTATCGAAATCTTCTGGTCTTCGAGTATCGACATTTTCTGCTCTGTGAATCTAGATGTCGCTGCTCACACATTTAAGTGGATATCACAATACTTTCACAAGCTTTTTTGGTTTTTGTTGTTTTTAAAAGCCGTTACGAGCTTTAAGCAATCGAAAAGAGCGATAGGTGTTGCCATATGTGAATGAACGTTGGTTGGTTAACCGTTTTTAAAATGTTAAAATGCGTGATATAGAAATCGCTATGTGTACATATAAATAAGAAAACAATAATCTCGGGAATATTTATACGAATATTCTTCAGAATCGATTTTCGTAAGGTTTATAATGCTTCTTGCCCTGAGACCAATAACTATCTTATAAGGTCATCTGACGCCTAAAAGCGTCTACAGAGACCTAAGTGCGATGAGGTATACGAGCAGAATAGACTCGCCTCCACATAACCTAACTATTATACATTACGGGGAGTTTGATTATATTTTCCCTCTTAAAGAGCTCGGTGGTCTAGGTTGGCAACCTCTGGTCTACATCAAAACATTCGTAGCTTTAAAAAAGATTTCCCAGTGCTGATAACTCATATTGAATCACTTGTTGATTTGCCATTGCCATTACAACATGCCAAGGTTTACACCTTTGCCAAATTGCAATGAAACACACTCTGTCGGAGGTGTAGTAGCGTATGTGAAGAATGGTCATCTCCGAGATTTTTCTAAGCTAAATGTATTTTACATAGCGCGGATGGACTGGAATTTGATTTGATTTTTGGAATAGGAGCTACACAATGCTTATACAGGCTGCATGATCTTAGTAAATGTATCTATGTTTGAAGAATTAAGTGAAGTTGTTAGGGTTTGTAAGTACGAGGCGGGTCAATAAGTCCGTGACTTTTTGAATTTCTGACCTCTTTACTGAAACAGCAACACTGCTCCTGTCAACAGGCATCTGTCAGTTGACTCCTGTCAAAATTTAAACTTGCTGCGTCAGTTAGTTTGTGTTTGACAGCTATTTTTATCAGACTACTCACTAATTTGAGGAGAAAATGGAAAAAAGTGAATGTCGTGTGCTTATTAAGCATTATTTCTTGCGAAAAAAAACCATTACCGAGACCAAGGCTAAGCTTCATAAATACTATGGGGACTCTACACCATCGATTTCAATGGTAAAAAAGTGGTTTACTGAATTTCGTTGTGGCCGTACAAGCACTGAAGATGCCGAACGTCCTGGACGCCCAGTTGAGGTCTCTACATCCGAAACAATCGAAAAAATTCACGATATGGTGTTGGCCGACCGAAGATTGAAAGTGCGAGAGATTGTGGAAGCCGTAGGGATCTCGTGGTTTCAATTTTGAATGATCACTTGGGCATGAGAAAGCTTTCGCAAGATGGGTGCCGCGTTTGCTCACAGTCGACCACAAACGCAATCGTGTAACAACTTCACTGGAAGGTTTGGCGTTGTTTAATCGCAATATGGAGGAGTTTTTGCGCCGTTTTGTAACCGTGGACGAAACATGGATCCATCACAACACACCAGAGAACAAACAACAGTCAAAACAGTGGGTTTCTAAGGGTGAATCGGCGCCAAAGAAAGCCAAGGTGGGTTTGTCAGCCAATAAGGTTATGGCGACTGTTTTTTGGGATACACGCGGGATAATCCACATTGACTACCTTCAAAAGGGAAGAACAATCAATGGGGAATATTATGCCAACTTATTGGACCGATTCAATGACGATTTGAAATAAAACCGACCTCATTTGGCCAAGAAAAAAGTTCTTTTCCACCAAGACAATGCAAGGGTGCACACATGTGCAGTTGCCATGGCAAAAATCCATGAATTGGGCTATGAATTGCTCCCTCATCCACCCTATTCTCCAGATTTGGCTCCGAGCGACTACTTCTTGTTCCCAAACCTGAAGAAATGGCTTGGTGGAAAAAGATTTGACTCCAATGATGAAGTCATCTCGCAAACAAAGGCCTATTTTGAGGACCTCGACAAATCATTTTTTTTGGAAGGGATAAAAAAATTGGAGAAGCGTTGGACAAAGTGTATAGAGCTCAAGGGAGACTACGTTGAAAAATAAAATTATTTTTTTATCAAAAAATCTGTGTTTTATTCCAAAAGTCACGGACGTATTGACCCGCCCTCGTATTGATATATAGGGTGACCAGATAAGAACGATAAAAAAAAAATGGTGTAAGATATAAAATTGATTCTGGCTTTATTTTAACGCTACGTACGTTCATACCATTATGTGCGGAATAGCACAGCATTCAAATCTCGGCTTCGCTGGCAGTGCTTCAAGCGGTCGGTCCCATTTTTAATGACTCGGTCCAATATGTGCGGCGTTATTCTAGCAATAGCGTGTCGAATATTGGCCTCGAGCTCATCTAAAGTAGTTGACTTGACTAAGAACTTGATGTAGCTCCAGAGAAAATAATCGAGTGGTGTCAAATGGCATGACTGCGGCGGCCAATTGATGGAACCACAGCTCAGATATACCGATGTTGTCAACCTCTGACCACAGAAAGTCGGTTAACATCGCTCTATACCTGAGACCATTGACGGTAACGATGTCGCTTTCCTCATTTCGAAAGAAATAAGGTCCAATGATGCCGCCGTGCCATAAACCGCACCAAACAGTCAATCTTTGTGGATGCATTGCTGCTTGGCCAAACACTTGTGTTCGCTCCAAGAATGGCAATTTTACTTGTCGACAAAGCTGCTGAGCCAAAAATGGGCCTCGCCCAAGAAGATGATTTTTTGGCCAGAATCCGGATCTCCGCCCAACATTTCCAGCGCCCTATTTACGAACTCACGACGCTTTCTATGCTTATTCGGTTTCAATTCCTGCGTCAGCACAATCCAACCGCAAAATAAGCTGAGTTGACACTCTGGCGATGCCCATTTCAGCCGTCTGGGTCTTCTTCGACACTGGCCGCAACTGTGGCTATGCTTTCTTGGTGACTTAAAATCCAAAAGACTGTACTCATGCTCAAACTTTTACACAGCACGACGAAATTTTTTTTTAAGAACTTAATACTCAAGAGGGTATGACTACTCTTAAAATGGCGCAGCACGTGTTAACCTTTTCGGAAAATTGGATAGAGAGAGGGAGAAAGATATTTGGGCCCAGTTGTTATTTCGCTCCATGGGTCGCATCCAACATTTAATGAGGAGACTAAATTATTAGTGTAAATTGTCTTGATGTTGTATTTAGGCAACAATTCACCTCACGAGATTTCAGTTGCCTGAAAAAATGTCTTTCGGTCACGGCTGGTATTGAACCCTGGGAAGTCAATAAACTACCACTTGAGCCACGGCCACGGATGTAGATCCAAATCTAACCGCAACAAAAACCGAGTTGACTCTCTGGTGATGTCCAATTCAAGCCAATTTCTGGGTCTTTTTCCACAATAACAGCTACGGCAGCTATGTTTTCTTCATTTCGCACCAATTTCTGTCTGGTTGGTGGCGTAAGATCTCAAAGGAACGAAATTCACGTTGCGTACTTACAACTGAGAGGGAATTTCGATAATAATTTTTATTAATTTCCGCACGTTCGGCAAGCGTAAAACGATGCATGATGAAATGGCAAACCATACTGATTCTTTTGACAGCTGGATTTCATTGGTAACTTTGACAACTGGAAAAACAATTGGAAAAACTATCATTGCTATCTGGTCACCCTATATAAAATAAAACCGTGCTATCAAACGCCTGAATTGAAGTTGGGGTAATTTTGGGACGCCTTTTTTGTGGAGTACCCAAGCATTTTGAATGGAAACATCTATCAGCCACTTGAATATTGACGACCACCATATCTTCCTTCTAGCACCTATTCGGTAGTTGTTTACATTTTGGTCCATACGGTCCGTTCCGCCCATATTTTCATTATACCGTGTATAGTAATTGCGTAAGGTCGTGGCAGTTCAATAGCTTTATGCTCTTTCCTTAACTCGACTTTTTCCAATAAGTGTAACCGCAACACTGACAACGGAATTGTCGACCCATTTCGTTACATGAATATTTGCTGCAACTAATTTCGAGAACTCAATTGTACCCCGCTTTGTGTTCTTTAATTCTGTTTTATTCTTTAAAGGGCAAGAGACCGGAATGCGATTTTCACGGATGGTTCCGGTCCCGTTGTAACCTCCAAGTCCAAGTAGGACAGGCATACAAAACAATGGTGTTGCGTTCTTAGCGTATTTTGCAAGATATTCCACGTTTAGCTTTGGGTTGTTACCTTGGTACATCTCGAAGTTTGTGAGGTATCCGTCAGGTGTATTTAGCGACCACATTTTATAGCCGAAACGTTGTGGTTTACCCCTGATGAATTGTTTGCAGCCGTGTCTGCGGTAATACTCCACCATAGATTCATCGTAACTAAGGTGTTGCAGCGGATGGAAATTTTGAGCCCGTTGCGAGTCTCCTGTCTATTTATGGGCTCCGACAACGGTGTTCCTGGTGGACCTGATTAATTAATTAATTTTTTTTCATTATATCTACCCTAATCCTACCTAAATCTATGTATACCGGCCACGGCTAAAAAACTAGGCTAACCGACTTTGCTTCCTAGTGAAGCTATCTTGTACTAGAGCAATTCGACGAAGAAGCTTCCTCTCCTCCAACAAGCTACCAAAATTGTTGGTGCTGCCGAGCAACATCCTTCATGTCGCGACTCCCTACTGCCCTACTGAACCGGAGACGAATAAAATAGTGGTGTGGTTTGCAATAACTTCCGTTGTTCGTAGGTAGAGTAAAAGTCATACATAAAAATCGTAGATAATGAAGAGAAGACAAAAATTTTGATAAAAAAAGGAGAAAATAGACCCCCCCCTGCCATACAATTTTTTGTTCGCCATAACTTCGCTATCAGGAAGAAAATCTAAATTGGGACAACCTGTATAGTTAGGGTAGTCTGTACGCGAGTAAGTCGTCTGCGTGCTATATGACATGGTGAAGTGGACCTATCAGATCACTTGTGTAAATGTTTTTAATATTTAAATATTCCAGCAGAAGTCACATCGCCGTTCTTCACGATGAACTGTCTACTGGAGAGCATATCAAAAAGAATATACAGCAGTGGTTTACGAGTACTAATGCCCGATCTGTCCAGCTTGAAAAAGAGTCCACCTAACCATACGGTATCGAAGGCTTTCTCCAACACGCATGCACCAGTGCACTGGTTCTTGCCTTTGTTCCATTGGATATCACAAACCAGTTTAGATGCAGCATGAATGATATCATGTCTTGAAACCGAATTGATTATCCGGAACTATGTATTTGTCCTCAACCCACTTAGTCAGGACTCTATTGATCACCTTCTCGAAAACTTTACTGATGTTTGAAAGAAGACTGTTCGAGCGGAGATTCGCCGGATTGGAAGTGTCTTTATCCCTTTTGGGGATGGGATGTACCACCGCAGTTTTCCAACGCACTGCACAATGTGCATTATTCATTGCATTATTAAACAAGGTGGTATAAATGTTCACCGCATCTAGAGGGAGATGTCGAAGCACAATGTTCGGTATTTTATCGGTTCCCACTGATTTCTTACGATGATTCGTAGATCGTTTGGAGCTCTTCCTTCGAAATGAACGGGGGTAATACCCTATCCTTGGTGATGACATTATTTGCCATATTCTCGTTACTGAACTGGGTGAAACCCGAGCTCTCGAATCGCCAATTCACAATTTCATTTCGAAGGTAGAAATTGTGAACAAGGACTCGATTCTCCAGATCGTGGTTCGGGCCAATAATGTCATTCGCCTTGTACACTTCCTGGAAAGTCGCTCCTATAGCCTCTACCCTCACATGCGGATCTTCGATCACAAAGAAGTCGTCATCATCAACAGCCTCATTTGGATCTATGCCTGCTGCTATCAGTATTTGTTCGTTGTTCGCCATTCGCCGTTCGCCGTTCGCCGTTCGGGCGATTTTAAGACATGGAAGGTCGTTTTGATCTTTTCTCGGAAATATTTTATTTATTTGCGGGAACATATGGTATTCGGGTTGCTGGGGAATCCAATTTTATTGTTCCAATACAAACTTACAGAATTTCTGTAATTTTCCTTTATTAATGTTTGGAGGTTTTTAATCGATGAATTCAGTGTCATAATCTCCGGGTTATGTCTGTCAGTAAACTGTCTGTACAAGGTTTTTAGCCTTGACAGCAGCTCACTTTTATGTCGGTGCAGTGCGTCAATGGTTGCGTTGCGGAATAAGTCTTCGCCGTCAGTGTGTTGATACCGAGGTACCGTTTTGTCCATTGTTCGTTTAATTGTCTCGTCCATTAGTTTTAGATACCTGTGAATCTCAACGCTTGACAGATTTCTATTGGACGGTGGATAGAACGAATTCGAGGAGAGTGTTCTAGTCAGTATTCTGGAGAAATGTGTCCAACGCACCTTACTATAGTTGAAGGGATGCCTTTGAACCAACTTGTCCAATTCCATAATTTCATTGGGAACAGTTATTTCGGTGTTGAGACCGCAATGGTCACAGTCATGCACGAAAGTGCGTAGACAATTTATGGTATGTTGGTTAGTACATGTCGGGTATATTCGTGTGTCAGGAGATCCAAATAGGACGAGTGTCTAGGAAACGATGGTCTACGTCGGACTGTGCTGACCGCACCAATTGAATAGAAGGTTCCCTCTAGTATTTGGTGTATTATTTTCCCAATCTCTGTGTTTGGCGTTGAAACCTCCGCCTATAATAAAGTAGTTCCCCTCCAATTCCATTTTTTGGAATCGAAAAAGTGTCTCGAGCTCTGAGATGAATAAGGCGGAATGAGTAGCCTTAGGTGCATAAATAGACACCATGTATAACCGCTTTCCACTAGGGAGAAGGATATACACGATGCATGCTTCTAGCACCTGGAACCTACGTACTACACGTCTGTATACTTGAAACGCAGTCCTTTTCTTACAAAGATCGCAACGCCTTCTCCCTTAATGGAGTTGAGTCTGCTTCTCCGTGGTATTTAGTAGCTTAGTTTCGCTAACCAAAAGCACATCAGGGGCTTGGTGTTTAAGCAACTTAAACAGTGTGGCTCTTCGTTCGAACCTAATCAAAGTTTGCTCCCCTATGAGAAGTGGAAACCGATGTGGCAAGGGCGTAGACTAAGCTTTCAGGAATATCAGCAGTTCATTAACCACTAAATACCAGAGAAGGGGAGAAAGGACACCGCCTTGTGGCGTACCTATTCTGACACATCTTTTAGCAGAAGACTAATCCAGTTTGAAGTTAATTATCGACTCCCCAAGTGAGTCGCCTACCTGCAGAGTTGGCTGAGCTGTCGTGATTGTGGATTTGTTGACATTGTTAAAGGCTCGTTCGATGTGGCTAGTCAGTGAATGCAGAGCCGTTTCCACCGACGACGTTCATTTACAGTAGGCAAGTTGGGCCGTTGACAAAAGTTGTGGATCAATTTTAGCTCGTATGTGGATAGCAATCAGTCGTTATAGAGTTTTCAGAAGGAAAGTTGATAGACTTCTAGGTCTGAGGTCCTTTGGGGCAACATGAGATCATTTTCCGGCTATGGGAATGAAAACTACTTTGACTTCTATTCATGGCAATGGAATGTGGATAATAATTAATGAATATAAAATATATAAAAGAAAAAAAATGTCGAATTACCGGAATCTTGTTGCAGACCCTTTTTTATGTCAAGTACTTCAATATTTCGGCAGAAGTGACCATTTTTCGCAATGAACTGTATACTGGCGAGTACGAGGGTTGATCAATAAGTCTGTGACTGTGAATATCACACGTTGTAAAATACAAAGAAACAAGGCTCGCGTTAATTGCCATCTGTCTGCGATATTTAGTTTGTGTGTGGAGGACAACTGCGTGAAGTTTGGTGAAAATGGATCAAAAAAAAAAAAATAAATAAATAAATTTCGTATTCATCCTGATCCATGGATCCACCATAACACACCGGAGATGGCGAAAACAGTGTTTTTTTCCGACCGGTCAGTTTTTTTTGGATGCACGCGGAGTAATACGCATCGATTACCTGTAAGAAGGAAAAGAAATAAAACCTTTTTCTACCAATTCAAGGACGATTTGAAGGCAAAGCTACAATATAAGGTCAAGAAGAAAATGCTTTTCTATCAACACAATGCACGAGTACACAAGTACGTAGTCGCCATGGCGAAGAAATTTGATGAATTGGACTAAGAATTGCTCCCTCATCCACCAAATTATTCGCATTTAACCTCCCATGTATATTTCCTGTTCCCAAATTAATGCCTCAGCGGAAAGATTTGGCCTTAATGGCGAAATCATCGCTCAAAACAATGCCTTTTTTGAGAACATCGACATACGAGTATTGTATGGAAAGGATCGAAAAATTGGATAAAAGTTGGACGAAATGTATTGAACTCCAAGGAATCTACCTATATTGAGGAATAAAACAGCCAGTGGTTTACTTATGCCCAGCCTGTTCATCTTGTAAAAGAGTCCCTCTAACCACTCGGTAAGTCTTCTCCAAGTCAATTGTACGGCTACCCGCGTATTATTTCTTGCTTTTGTTCCATCGGATATCAGATACCAGTTAAGTAGCGGCGCGTGAGATATCACGCTCCGCCTTGAAACCGAATAGGCAGGCTATCCGAAACTATATTTTGATTGGGGAAGAAGACATATCGACCGTATATTCGCCGTATTGGACATGTATTTATTCCTTATAGCACCGCTGCTGTCGTTCATTGGACTGGATAATGGACATTACCCAAATCATTGCAAAGTTGCTTCCATAGCCTACACCTTCTCCTGGAGATCTTTGAGCCCTAGGAAGTTATCATAATCCACAGATTTCCCTGGATCTATACCTCAATTAGTAGAATTTATTTATAGTCCGTCATCCGGGCATTCTTTAGCCATGAAAGGTAATTTTGATCTGTTCGCCGAAGTATTTTGTTAATTTGTGGAAATATAGGTACTCGGGTTGCTGGTGTTTATAGTCTTAATTTTATTGATCCAATACAAACTTACTTAAGCATTTTTAGTTTCGACAGCGGTCTACTTTTGGGTTAGTACAGTGCGTCAAAAGTTGCGTTACAGAATGGGTCATCATTGTCAGTATGTTGATACCTAGGTATCGTATTGCCGACGGTTTGTTCTACGTGGGTTGCTACTTAAGTTTTGAGAAACAGAAGTAAAAACAAGTATTAGACATTAAAAATGGCTTTATTGCGTTCAAAAATACTCTCCATGCACGTGCACCAATTTTCGAAGCACTTTTTTCACTCCAAACGAGGGAACTAAAAAACGTGCGTTTTAAACGCATCAACCACTCCTTCGGCCGTTGAAAAATGTTAACCTCGCAATTTATTTTTGATGTGCGGGGTAAAAAAAATTCATTGGGTGCCAAATAAGGGTTTTGAGTACTCAAAAAAGTTGTTTGAGCCGATCTGTGGGAGTTCGCATTTTCGTGGTGTACCATTCCGAATTGACCGTTGCTCGAATAGTAACGGTGGCGACATGTCCGGTTTTTCTAAAGAAACAGGTGACCATTTGCTTCGAAGTGCATGTTGCGCGAATAACTTTGGCTGGAAAGACTAATACGGTCGACCGATGTTTAGTTTCGGGCTCGTATGCATAGATCCATGATACGTGGCACGTCCCGATCTTATAGACATCTTTTGAAGCATCACTATTGAAGTTTCTTTGGACCAATCGACAGAACCTTTTTCTTTGAGCCATTGCCAAATTATACGGTATCCAGCGGTATACGGTACCTAAGACAACCAAATGTTTATGCAATATTAAATGTATACGAGAGCGGAACTGGTGCCCAAGCATGCTCCAATTTCACGATCAGTGACATGAGGATCTTGCAATATCAGTTCTCGCACAGTTGATTGGTTTGGTTGACCTTCACGGAATTCGCGCTGGAGAGAACGACGACCGTGATTGAATCCGGAAATCCAGCGAAACACGACGGTGCTTCATCACCAAAAGTCGATGCGAGTTGGTCGGCACACTGTAGTTGAGTTAATCTGGAAATCATAAAAAATCATCGCCCCTGTAAAAAAAGTAAATACCACTCTTATGGCAAAATGTTCTCAGCACGTGTACCATTACAAACATCAAACTTAACATTGTTGATGTCAGATATGACGTATCTATACCGGTATTTCGATATATCAAATAACTCAAATAACTTAAGTAGCAACCTACGTATTATCTTGGCATTCTCCTCGCTTGACAGATTATTGTTCGACTGTGGGTATAACGATTTCGAGCAGTGGGCTCTAGGCCGCGTTTCCATAATTTTACTGATACCTTTGAACAATATATCTGATGTATTAGTTCTCCAATCTCTGTTTTTATAATATCCGCCTATTATGAAATATTTCTCCACTAAATATATGACATATACTATGTAAGGTAATCCGACACAATCGCCTGTGCCCATTGCCTCATACCATACCTCAGTTTTACCATTGCGGTTAGCTACCCTTTAAGGTCTATACCCTGAAACTTGCTAACATTTGTTAGCTGCAATCTGAATCCCAACAACGTTTGAATAAAAAATCGTTGACTGTCTTTCTACAGCAAAATTGACTTTACATCAGTCCCAAATCTCCTTCAATTGTTCGGCTATGCGCGGCTAAATAAAAGTTATAAGTAAGACTCGCCAACGGATAGTCCATCCGAAAAGTAATTTTTGGGTCATGACGATATTTATTCCTTACGACACTTCCTTTTGTTGCCGGAGTTCTTGCTCAAGTATGAGGACCTATAATGGTTCTTGCTGATACCATACTAGTTGGAAGCATACTATAGAGCTAAACTTCAACACCAAAGCCTTTCTCAAACCCAAAATAAACACAGACGGGCTCAGTATGCGAGTGCCCGCAAGCCTTCCCAGGATTAATTTTACGAGTACACTAAATAAGAGGACGTAGAGGCATGTTCGCTGGCAAAATCTCAACCACAGCCTTGGAAAAGGAGCTCACTTCGTAAAATATCATTTGCCTCTCAGTCACAGAAAATTAAGTTCAAGTCCGAAAAAAGCATACTTACCAGCGGAGTAATAAATGATTGAACGTTTTTAACTTCTCGCCTGAACTATTGTATTTACTTGACTAATCTTGAAGCAATATATTTTGGTGCATACTCTTAAGCGTACTGTTAACAATGACCATCATTTGATCATGACCAATTTCTTGGCATCAGTATCAGAACTTATTTCCAACCTACATGTAAATTACACTAACAACTTAACTTATACGCGCTAACTTAATGCAAGATATTTATCGGAGTTAACACGGATAACAACGATGCCAGTCGCAACAGTCCTGAGCATGAAAATCAAGGAAAAAATGCTCAGTCTCTGTAATCTGATCAAGAGCAGAGTACGAGTATACTGGTAGAAAAACTAATCGGAGAGCACGCTGACATATTTCCAACACAAGACGGAGAATATGGACGTACGCAACTTGTTCAACACCACATTGACACCAGAGGCGCCCGGCCAGTCTGTCAACCTGCAAGGCGTCTTCCATTGCCAAAGCAAACAGAATTTACCAAAATGGTTTCGAAGATGAAAGTTGATTAAAGAATCGTGGGCATCCGCAGTGGTCCTCGGCAGCACGAGGTTTTGTGTAGACCACAGACGATTTCTCCAAAAAGGACAGCTACCCACTACTGAGACACTTTCGGTAGGCTTTCTGGAGCGACATGGTTTCCAACACTTGACCTGAAGAGCCGTTAATGGCAGGTGGAGATTAATCGAAGAGATCGTGAGACAACGGCCTGAACTGAACAACTGAACCCAGAAAAGTGTGCCTTCTTCCGTCCGGATATAAAATATCTGGGTCAAATTATATCAGTAAGGATGAAAATTGACAAAGTCGAAGCGGTAGAAATTGGCCTGTCCCCAAAGATAAACACCAACTGAGAAGCTTCTTGGCACTAGCCACGTATTACAGAAGATTCGTACAGGATTTTGTTGGTGTTGTAAAGAGCCTGCATAAACTTACGGAAAAAGGTCGACAGTTCAGGTGGTCTAGAGAGTGTGAAGACGCATTTCAAGAGCTCAATCGGCAGCTGTGCAATGCTGTGCAATCTTGGGTTACCACACATCTGGAAAAATATTCATCGAGGACGCAGACGCCAGTAATGTTGGGGTCGGAGCTGTGATCTCTCACGTTCATGATGGTCAAGAGAAAGTGGTTGCATATTACAGCAAGGTACTATCCAGGCCAAAACGGAACTACTGCGTAACCCAGAGCGAGCTTCCGGGTTTAATCCTGGCAATGAAGCATTTCCATAAATACCTGCAGGCCAAGTTGTAAGATGGATCGAGCAGTTGCAGACCTACGACTTTAAAGCGAAACACCGCAGAGAAAACTCCACTCAAATACTGGTGCTCTTCTCGTCGACCATGAAGAGTCAAATATGGACAGCTTGTCACCCGTAACACTCCTCAGTGTGGAAGCAATAAGAGTTCGTGCGGGCTCGCCTTCGTAATGCCATCTTCCTCCTTTTCTGAAGTATGCGTACATCTGAGTGACGTCAGAATACTCCGATTACATCTCTCAACCTGCCCATTTGCTCTTGGTGTTCTAACAGCGGTCTTGATCACGGCTAGGAGAATGGTATGTTTAGTGAAATTGTCAACTAAAGTAAGAACGTACCTGGTTCCTCCCCTCCCCTTCGTGAAGGAGCTATTATGATCGAGGTGCACGATCCATACTATACAATTCCCCCTCGAGTTTCCCGCCATCCTTCTTTGCGTGAACGCACTCCACTCACGACTTGATGTAGCTCTTGGTGAATCCTCTCATCTTCGAGAACCAAAAGATTTTTCTGAGCCTTTCAAGCCTTTTCTCGTCAGCGGGATGTCCTACATCATCATGACACAGTATCCTCCACCGGATTGCATTGTGGAACACCCAATGCAGGGCGGTACCCTCTGACATCCCTTTGTAGCTGTTTCTTCGCCAAAGTAATCTCAACTGCTTTCAGTGTGGAGATCATGTCTTGCAGTCTTTGGTCCTACCACTGCATGGTCGCCACTCAATCCTCGTTTGATATCTGGACGTTTAGTATTAATGCAGATGCCTCCTCCACCTGTTGCTCAGCTTCGACTGGTTGTCGACTTAAAGCCGCCCTCTTCCCCGGTTGGTGAACCGTTTCGTAGACAAAGTCTTGCAGTTTAAGCCACCATCGACCGACTCGGGACCAATTGCTGGTCGCAACTATGGCCCAGCAAATACACCCTGAATCGGTTTAAACTCTCCACTATTGCTAGGACTTCGAGCCTGTACGAGTCTACTTTGTAGGCGTGGGTTCGAATCCCACTCCTGAGATGTTAGACAAAACAAAAAGAGCAAAACAAATCGACTGTAACCTCCGTAGACGATTGGAACTAATAAGCGCTCCTACTGGCTTTTATACGCTTTCGCGTATAGCTTTACAACTTTTATTTTTTTTTCTTATCGTTCTTATCTCGTCACCCTATATAATATGCTCGTTTGTGAGTTTTGTCAATACTGGTGCAGCCTTATGCCTTTTGCTTGGTGTGCGCCATTTATTAATTCATACGTCCATATTGTCAATTTCAACTTGTGGTGTCACGGTTTTCACTTATGTGAGCATTTACATCCTCGTTAAGTTGATGCAGCTTCAAAAGTTGTTGTGCTGCTTCTAGTTTTATCTGCTTATCGGGATCGGTAAAAAATCGTGTACTCTAGCAAATACGAAAGGTAAAGAGAAAGTTTCCGACCAAACAACAATACAAGACATTTTTTCTCAAATTTTTTTTTTTACGAAGGTGATTGCCTCCTCATTTGACGAAAATCTCTGTCCTCTGAACGCAGTTTTTAGATGAGGGAACAAAAATAAATCGCTTGGGGCTAGATCTGGTGAGGCGAAGACAGAATTTTCTTTATCTGCAAATGTGTCCATATTTCCGCAATTTCTGCCTTCAGCTTGGCAGAAGGCATCATTGTAGTATGCTCCTGTAATGGTTTTTCCTTTTTGAAGATAATCGATTAAGATAACTTCTTTACTATCCCAAAAAACAGTCGCCATCACTTTCCCAGCCGAAAAAACAGTTTTTACTTTTTTTGGAGCCAGCTCGCCCTTTGCAGTCCACTGTTCTGACTGAATTTTTGTTTCGGGCGTATAATGGTGTATCCAAGTTTCGGATTTATTGCGCCTAAACTACGCCAACAGAGCGTTGGAAATGTTCATTCGAACACGTTTTTGGTCTAACGTAAGCAAACGCGGCACCCAACGCGTGGACAGCTTTCTCATGAATAAAACGTGCCGACATTTTCATAACCTCTACTATCTCTCTCACTTTAATTCGGCGGTCGTCTAACACCATTTGGTGAACTTTAGCAATATTATCGTCAGTGGTTGCAGTTTTTGGACGTCCCGAACGTTCATCATCTCCCAAGCTCTTACGGCCACTTTTAAATTCAGCTGCCCAATATTTCACTGTGGTAAATGATGGTGCAGAGTCCCCATACACAGAGTTTAACTCATTTTTGATTTGCGTAGGCGTATTGCCTTTCAAAAACAAGAATTTAAAATAGCTCTATACTCAATTTTTTCAATTTTCACAAAAAACACTCACATCGACTCACTCAAACGACTGTCAACTATAAACTGTGCGTCCAAAATGACTGAAACTTCGGTAAGTAACTGTCAAAAGATGCATAACTAGCATTCATTAGCTTTTATTGACGAGTGCCGCTATATTTACGTTGCGGTGGGAAACTTTTCAGACAACCCTCGTACACAACCGAACTCATATTTAAGATGAAATGACAAACAAATGCAAGCAATAATCAGCTGTCAGCTGTCAAATTAGCTGTCGATGGAAAAGTGTTGCCAATTCAAAAGAGAGACCTGTAAAAAAAAACATCTATTACAAGATACTTCACCTACTAAAAGTCATTCAAAGTGATGGTTCGGAAAGGATCTCATTTTATGGAACCACAAGTTCCAAGTATTGTAAGATGAAAAACTAAAAGGACTCTTTGAATTTTTTAAATATTTATTTTCTCTTAAATTTTAAAATATTTTGAAATTTCTTAAATAATAATTCAACAGTTATGAAGCCGCTAAAAGAAGTTTTCCAAAGTCAAAGGTCGCATAATATTGTTTGACGCAGTTTGACACTTGTTTCTTTTGTAATAATTTTTTTTTTAAATACAACTTTATTTTCGAAAATACACGCTATAGGCGGAGGATAGCCGAAGCTTGGTAAACAGGCAGGTTTATGTATAACGCTTATAGACTAAATTATTAAGTAACACAGTAAAACAGTAAATCCATTCTCATCGTCATAGTAGTCATGCTCCGAATTGATTGTTAACACTTTAAATTATTTTTTTACAGAAGGACTTGCCTCGATAAGCTCGTACCTCTTAAAAAAAAAAAAACAAAAAAAAAAACAGAAAAATTAAAATTGTCAACTCGTTTCCTTTTATGGAATTTCCCTGCTCTTTAATTTAAAGCCTTTTCAATGTTGCCATTGTTGTCAGTAGTGTCACTGTTGCTTTTGTTGTTACAATTGACATTGCTGTCATTGAAGACTTTACACATGGCCAATTTGACCGAGGCAAGGAAGTCCGAAGGATAACATCAAGAAGCCTTCGATGAAGGCTCCACAGCTCGTCGTTGAATTGGTGGTGGGGGTGGTGCAATTCGCATCCTTTGCACAGGAGTTGGCACCTGAAGATGAGCATTTCCGGCGGGGAATTTATTGATGCTCGTCACCGAGAATGATGTAGGTCGAATTGATAGTCTTCCGACTGGTGGTTTCGTTGTTGGCGGTGGTGGAGGTAGAGATTTAGTACTGAGTTGTCGTATTGGCATCGGTTTTGTGGGAGTTCTTGGAGTAGGTGTTGGGGGTGTCGAATTTCGTAATGTCGGTTGCGTTGTTATGGGTGATGTTGTATCAGCAGTAGATTTGTGTTTTGGGGAAGGTTTGGGCTGCTGTGAGCTTTGGATTTTGGGGTTTGGAATAGGACTACTGAGTTTTGGTGGTAGAGGTTGCATTCGAACTGGTGTTTGAATTGAAGTTTCTTCCTTTGGATGACTTGGAATTTGAGACTGAATCGAAGGTGAGACCTCATCTTCAGCCTCTGATGACACGGAATCGTATGGTGATGGTGAGGGCGATTGCACTGGAGATGGTGAATAACATTCCTGGTCATCCAACATGGTCCGGAAATTTTGTATGGAATCATTTAGCGTCCACAGCTGTGATAGAAGTGATATATCCAACTGCCGTAGTCCATACTGAAAGAGAGGAGAAAAATTGCGTTTAATATTATTTCTCTAGTTAAGTTGTATAAATATAGTCTTATTAGTTTAACATCGATTTGGAAATGCAATTTAGTTTACAAGCTTGCATGTAACTTGGTTAGAAGATGACTTTTTAATACACTCAGCTACACGAAAATATTAAAGAAGAGCTCAAGACAATAGGGTGCAAAGAAGAATAGATATTGCTCTTGTGGGTCTGAATATTTGATTATATATGCCAGCGGCACACGGATGAACGGAGAACAGTACGAAAAGTACATCATCACGGAAGTGTATATGAATACACTACCACGTACTTCTTCTGCACAGCAGAGCAGTGATTCTTAGGCGAATATAAATATTCGTACCCGAGCTCGCAGAATTCCGGGGGTGAGCAACGCGATACTTTAAAAAATAAATTACGAATCGCAAGCTGGAACGTTGGCGCAATGACGTCCAAAAGTTTCGAAGTAGAAAACGTATTACTGCAACCGGTAAATTTTTGATAGATAGAGAATAAATAGTTGAACTTCTAGGTAATATCCTTGGTACAGAACAGGAAGAAAATAGGAATGCCGTAAACCATGAAGAAGAACCAAGCGCACAAGGCATATAGAACAACTTTGATGGAAAATGTTTGAGTAATGCAATAACTCTCATCGGTGTTTCAAAAACAGGTTTCAAACTCTTGGGCCTAAGATGATCAAACACACTAAAACTGCGTCTTGAAGATTAGGCTTTCAAGAATATAGCTCCAATTTTTAAACAAGTATCACAGTATCACTACCTATGGGGACCTGCGTGGCGATTGATCGGGAAACTGCTGAATGTCCTATAATTTCGATTGGGCCAGCAGCGCAACAATCAAGTTCGTAGTGAAGTGCTTGGCTTACCTTCCAGTGGTAGCTCCCCTTAACTGCATGAATAAGGCTAAAATGGCAAGGTCATGCTCGGCTGGTAGCATAATACTGGGCTCATAACCCCATACGGAAGAGTGTAAGAAGATGTGACGAACCAACTAATAGCCTCGGATGGAGTCGCTGTTCAGGATCGTTGGAAACATTTAAAGGACAACGCACTTTGGATCTGTACGTGGAATGTTCGGACCCTTAACAGGTCACGTGCAGCCAAGTAATTAGTAGAGGCCCTTAACTGCTATCATACAGATATCACCATCATCCAGAAAGTGCGATGAGATGGGTCAG
Organism: Volucella bombylans; assembly: GCA_949129095.1. Classification (NCBI taxonomy): domain Eukaryota; kingdom Metazoa; phylum Arthropoda; class Insecta; order Diptera; family Syrphidae; genus Volucella; species Volucella bombylans. Next base: position 65,849,357 of record OX422140.1, read on the forward strand.
ACCTAAGGAGGAAAAATATACTGGTGAAAAGAAACCGCTCTTACTCGGATGCAGGTTCACCATATGCGGGAGACTTAGGCAAGAAGTCTTGAGCTTCCGACATGTATGCAAGCGTCTTATGACAATCCGAATCAAGACTAAATTCACTACGGAGGATAAGCACAACGCCACCAAAGAATGATTTTACGAGCTCCTTGACAATACATATGAGCAATTTCCGGAGTATGACGTTAAAATCGTATTAGGCATCTTTGGTAGGACGCTTAGTAAGCATAACCTTCACGGCACCACATGTGGCAACGAACTTAGGCTTATTGACCTTAAGAGGGTACTCGTACATGACGGTCTCCGGATCATGAAACGCTAAGTCAAATTGATCACATTGCGATCGTCGTAAAACATGCCTCCAGTATTCTGGACATACGAACACTCCGGGCGGCAAACATAAACTTGGTTCACCACCTTGTTGCAGCCAAGGTACGAATTCGGATGAGAAATCCATGCGCCACAAAAATTCGAAATCTATCAACAACTGCTATGCCGCCAGCATCAAGTACCGAAGACCAGGGTAAACGCCACAACTAATATGCTGGGTTTCACCCAAATCCCTGGGTTGATGAAGAATGTCGGCAAGCACACGCAGCGAAACAAAAAGCGTACAAAGCGGCACTGCAACGAAGGACGAAGTAGGCTCTAGGAGCAGAAGAGATGGGAAGAACATCAGCTTCTCCAGAAGAAAAAAGAAAGAATAAGCACGAAAAGTGCGCGATCGAAGATGCCGAAGTAAGAATAGCAATATCTAAACTAAAATCTAATAAAGCTACTGAAAGTGAGTTTGTGGAGAGAATACACCAACTAATTTCTCAGATTTTATCTTAAGAGTGTATAGCTAATCAATAGAATCTCAGTATTCTTTTGCCGATCCACAAAAAAGGAGACCACCTCAGCTGCGCCAACTATAGAGGTATAAGTTTGCTCAACATCGCATACAAGATCCTATTAGCCATATCGCATGATCGTCTGGAACTCTTCGCCAACAACCTGATTGGACCCTATCAATGCGGTTTTAGATCAGGGAAGTCCTCAATCTTCACACTCCGGCAGATCTTGGAAAAAAGTCAAGAAGTTTTTAGGGCCGCATATGACAGCATTTATAGAGACGAGCTACGCGTATATAGAGCCATGTCTAGTTTTGGCGTCCCTGCCAAACTCATCCATCTGTGCAGAATGACGATTGAGAAGGCTCGCTGTTCCCTTCTTTAACATCATATTTGAAAGAATTGTACGAAGCTTACAAACGAACAACGGAGGCACAATTTTTCAATTTCAAAAGTCTGTGCAACTACTCGTACTAGCGTACGTCGATGATATTGCCTTTGGATCGAGACGACATTTTATATTATATGCGTCAGTTGTTTGGTAAAACAAGCTAACATGCAAATACGTCGCTATTTGTTTAGTCCGAGTCCAAAAACGGTTTTTTTCTTTTACAAAAATATCTCCGCCTTCATCCCTATAAGATCCAGCGTGAGCAGAATCAAAAGCCACGTGACCATGGTTTTTGACGAAAGTTTGCTCTTGAGCACCTTAAAGTCGACCTCAATTGCAATCGAAAAATAGTGTCGGAATTAATGGTTGTATAAATAATGTAAATGCTGATTCCGATGAAGCAAGTCTAGAAGAGACTTTTTAGCAGGAATACCCCTCCTGCACTTTCGGTTCACGCTATCAAGATCCTTTTCGAAATCGATAAAAAGCAGTTAGTGCGGAGATCTATTCTCGATGTATTGACCTACGATCATCCGCAAGGTGTTTATATGATCTTTGCTCCTCATCGTCCACATTTTTTACAGGCTGCTGTTAAACAATATAAACGGTTCTACTGCTGCATCGGTTTGCTGCCTTTCTGTTCTTTCTTTCGTTTTACACGGTACTAGACTTCAAGTTCAGATTTCTCTGTTGCTAGGGCTGATGCAATCTAAACTTTGAGTGAAATACGCTTCTCAGTCCATCTCCAGAAGTTAGTTGATAACGATTGTACTGCCTTTTACCGATAAACCTTTGCGCTCCAGATGTGAAAACATTTTTTACAGATTTCCAGTGTTCATCCACTATTGTTTGCTAAGATGGTCCCTGAATTTTTGGCACACTGCAGGATCCTGGAGTCTGCCGGTATTGCACATGTTGATAAGGTCGCTAGTCAAGGGTGTAGTACGAAGGCGTATTTTAGCTTACTTTATCTGGCTTGATGTTCTCTGTTTGTCATACGAGACCCAGTTGGTATTTATTATCGCAGATCCGGTGCTCAAACAAAGTGCCTCCATTGACTAGGCGGTTAGGTGGGTGGCGTTGCAAAAAATCGACTAACCGTTCACCGCTGTCATTTCGGTCCCCAATGCCATGAACACCAACTACGTGTTTCAGCGCGAAGTTGTCATCTCCTACTCGTATCATGATATCACCGTTCGGAGGTAAACTATAGGCGGCATCTATTGTAATTGATCGCAGAAACTGTCCATAACACTGGATGATGGTTACAATTATTACAGTACTCTGGAATCTGGCCGTTAATATCTGGTCATTACAGTATAAGGCCTACGATATTAACATAAGCCCTACGCCTGACATTTGAGTTTCCAGAGTAAAATACTATAGTGTTCCCGTTTGATTAAAGGCAGTCTCCTGCGTCCTACCATTTTAATTCACTCAGTCCCAAGTTGTCCAACTTGTACCGCTTGAACTCTCTCTAAAATTGGAGGAATTTGGCGTTATGAGGACTTTCTTTTCCAGAGTCGACGATTGCATTCAAGTTACAGAATCCGGTTGTTATCCGTAATCGATAGCCAAAGATCGTCAACAAAGTACCCGTCCATATCCGAGGCGTTTGTTTCCATTTCGGAGCAAGGAACTCTGTTATGATTGCGGCTGGTTGGACCATAGATCAACAAGCATTTGTCCTATTTTGTCGCGCAGAAGACTCGCAATTTTTCCTCTTCCACTTCGCAATCTCCGGGGAGATTCCTAGATGGAGCTACATGGAGGGTGAAATACGCCTTACTAGCAGAGCTGCAATTTCTGGAGAAATGATGTTCCGAAAATTTTAACACTGATTGCGATTTGTCTACTTTGAGTTGGGCTCTGTAAGGTTAAAATAATATTTCGAACCTTATTCCTACTAAAGCATCTATCTGTTTTCTTGACCGCGCGAACTAAGAGTTTCGTTACAGTGTCCGAGAGAAACTCAACACTTATTAATGTTGAGTACTTAATGCTGGCGACAAAGGGCTTTATGGAAGATTAAGGGCCATTCCATCGACAAAGTCTTTAGCGATGCCTTGTGATTTAATCCATCCGATCTCAAGGCTCTCATTAAGATATTGGATATACCTTCAGCTATAACCTAGCTAAAACAAGGTAGTGGTTCGAGATTGTGTAATGCTCCGCCTTCGTTCATATGTCGAATACTCAAAACCTAGTGTACTATTCTCCAACGGCAAATCTGCTTCCAAACATGTTCTGCTTTTGTGTTCAGTAGCAATCGGTCTAATGTATGCCGCATTTTTTGCATTCTCTTTTTGCTCGGCCCGGTCCATCACATTTCTTGGATGTCGGTTGCATCTGTTTTGCAGCAGTTTAGCGCTTGTCTATTAAGGTACGTGTAGATTTGAACTATGTTGTCCGTTTGTTCTGTTGGCTATTGGCTATTGGTTACCTCGTCACAGATTTCACTTTCCCAGGCGCCAAGGCCTTTATATATGTTACCGCTTGGATGAAAGAGGATATTCCACAGAAAGTATCGGATTAACATCCGATACCTTTGACCTCAGGCTCAAAGGAATGCCATGCAAACTATTGATCAAACTGAGTTCATCTCCCACACGTTCTTCTCCTGAGGCTTTTTGTTGTCGAGGAAAAGCTGCTGCCTATGAAACAAAAAACTTTTCAATGAGACTATGTTTAAGAATCGAAATCAATTAATTTTCCGTTTTTTTATGTTGATAGCGAACTGTTAAGTGTTTGCATGTCAAATTTTAGAAAACAACGCTCAGTGAAAAGCGAAAATGAAAATTCCAATTTCCTACCCACGCATTATTTCTGTCGAAAGAAACAAAACAAAGTTGCTCCCAATACCCGCCTTATTGTCGAGCTTATCTCTTTTTTTCCAATTTCACATGCAAATTGAATTTTCTATCTATGGAAACAGAAGCAAAAATAAAAATTCCAATTCACTTTCATCGCGCGTTTTCCTTTTTTATTTATTTTGATTTTCGTGCTCCCAAATTTGACAAGTGACTTCTGCACGTTAGGTGACCCGATTTTGAACATACTCGTATCTAACTTTACAGATATAGGCCGTCGTATTACCTTTAGCACGCACATTTCATCTGCACGCTGTGAAACTCAAAGACGAGAATTCAACCTAACGAATATGGTTGCCATAATTTATCATAATGGTTTGACGATTTCTTATTTTTCTTTCATCTCCGCGTCTTCGTTTTTTGCAATTTTGCGGTGGGTGAGATAGAAATTTGATACTAAACCGCCATTAGCATGTATTTGGATTTGATATCAATCAAATTGGTTTGTTGGAGCCGCAGATACTTGTATGTTGCCATAAATTTATTTGCGGTTATAAACCATTTAAGTCACAGAAGGAGTTAAAGGAGATCTAAGTAATCAATTGACAAAGATCTGAAGACGAATTATGAAACAGACTCAGCCATTCACCGGTGATTATGACGATAATGATGATGGATCACTGCACATGTGTATGTTGTTAAATGGCAATCAACAATTAATTTAAAGGCAAAAATATTACATATACAGGGTGTTCCAAAAATCAACGTCAAGCCGGAGACAGGTTAAGTGGTGTCGGTTATCACAAAATTATAAAAAAAAATCTAAGTCATGCACTTTTAAAATTATTGGCACACAAAAAAAAAAATTGAGAAATCTGACACCATGTGACGATCTTTCAAGTGTTGTGACCGCAAATCTTTACTTTTCTTAAATTTTTTTTGTGTCGCGTAACCCTGAGTAAATTACGGTGCAAAATTGAAACATAACTATAACGGTCTTAACTAAAATATTCCTTTTTTATCCATCCATGTATCTGAAAATCATTAATCATCCAAGTTGAACTGACTGTACAAGAAAATGTACTATGCCATTATGGCAAGTAACTTTCCTGATTCATAGTTAATTCTTTTTAGTAAGTTAAAACGAGTACCAAGTGTGAGCGAGACAGACAGTGACGCCGTGATTGAGACGGATAAACACGCCATTTCGACTAGTGTCCCATGATTTTTCCATCAAACAGCACACAGAACACTACGTTCTCTTGGTGTATACTCTCAAGATTGCTTTATACAACTGTTGTTTGTTGCGCGACTAAACGCCATCTACCGATCTTATATCTTACAACAGTTTTTGGCACAGGCACAGCTCTTTTAAATTTTCTATCGGCTTAGAATTAATTTTTTCTTTTACTGCTTCCCAGTAAAAAAAATCGAGTGGATTTAAATCAGGTGAACGAGCTGGCCACGAAATTGTACCCGACCGCCCCATCCACCTGTTCGAGTATTCCCGATCGAGGAACTCTCGTACTGTGCACATGCATGCATAAATATTAAGTGGCACGTCTTCCAATAAATTTGGTAAGTGGTTCTCCAAAAAATCGAAATAAACCTCCGCATTCAAATTCTGCGGCAGCTCGAATGGGCCAATAATTCTACCATTCAAAATTCCCGTCCACATATTTACTTTAAAACGGTACTATGATCTAACTTCCCGCATCAAATGTAGATTATCCACGTGCCACTCGTGCAAATTGTGGAGGTTCATGTAACCGTCCCTTTTAAATGTTGATTCGTCCGACCATAGAATTTTTTCAAAGAATCTCGGATCTTCTCTGAACCTCTGCACCATCGTTTGACAAAATTGGACTCTTTCTGGATAATCTCGGGGTAGCAGACTTTGGACTCGCTGTACATGGTACGGATGGAGCTGGTTTTTCCTTAGAATTGGGTGTGCTGTACTTTTGGGTACTCCTATGATTTCTTCAATTTCACGTACTTTTTTTTTTTTTTTTGTATTAGTAAATATATACAAAATTTCATACAAAACATTTTATACGAGGGCGGGTCAATAAGTCCGTGACTTTTTTGACCTCTTTACTGAAACAGCAACACTGCTCCTGTCAACAGGCATCTGTCAGTTGACTCCTGTCAAAATTTAAACTTGCTGCGTCAGTTAGTTTGTGTTTGACAGCTATTTTTATCAGACTACTCACTAATTTGAGGAGAAAATGGAAAAAAGTGAATTTCGTGTGCTTCACTTCACAGGAAGGTTTGGCGTTGTTTAATCGCAATATGGAAGAGTTTTTGCGCCGTTTTGTAACCGTGGACGAAACATGGATCCATCACAACACACCAGAGAACAAACAACAGTCAAAACAGTGGGTTTCTAAGGGTGAATCGGCTCCAAAGAAGGCCAAGGTGGGTTTGTCAGCCAATAAAGTTATGGCGACTGTTTTTTGGGATGCACGCGGGATAATCCACATTGACTACCTTCAAAAGGGAAGAACAATCAATGGGGAATATTATGCCAACTTATTGGACCGATTCAATGACGATTTGAAAAAAAACCGACCTCATTTGGCCAAGAAAAAAGTTGTTTTCCACCAAGACAATGCAAGGGTGCACACATGTGCAGTTGCCATGGCAAAAATCCATGAATTGGGCTATGAATTGCTCCCTCATCCACCCTATTCTCCAGATTTGGCTCCGAGCGACTACTTCTTGTTCTCAAACCTGAAGAAATGGCTTGGTGGAAAAAGATTTGACTCCAATGATGAAGTCATCTCGCAAACAAAGGCCTATTTTGAGGACCTCGACAAATCATTTTTTTTGGAAGGGATAAAAAAATTGGAGAAGCGTTGGACAAAGTGTATAGAGCTAAAGGGAGACTACGTTGAAAAATAAAATTATTTTTTTATCAGAAAATCTGTGTTTTATTCCAAAAGTCACGGACTTATTGACCCGCCCTCGTAATTCCTGCGAAGCCTTGGCTTTTCTGCAGAAGATTGTGTTTCTATAACAAGCAAAAAACTATAAGTGAGTTTAAAGTTTTAAATTAAGACCTAACACATCAAAAAACGTAGATATTCATTTCAAATTTTAAAGTTCTGAGACATTTTTTCATTTGTCTATTTAACTATTCAAGAGGAAATTTTTTAATTGCTTTTTTCTTGTTTTATAATTTGTTATATGTTTAACCTCATGAGGTAAGGAGTTTATTATTTTTGGAACAATGTATTGAAGTTGTCTTCTGCCATATGTGTTGTTGTAGCCCGGGATTTGAAATAAACCTTGTGCGCGTTGTCTGGTATTGATTTCATGTTCTAATGGTCAAATGAAACGATTGTCGGCTTGGTATTCCAAAACCACCGTCATCTTGAAGATTTGTTCGAATTTGAGGACCTCAAAGCTGCTTTCATTTTGCTGCCTGTTACACTTTTGAATTATTTTTAGAGCTAAATTTTGAAGTCTCTGGAGCTTTTTGATGTGAGTTGTGGCTGCGTTTCCCCATGCAAAAATACCGAATCTAAGCTTTGATTCTATTAATGCATAATAGACCTGTCGTAACACCTGCTCAGAAGCATGATACTTCAAGTGAGAGAGGGCATAAAGACCCTTCTTCAGGTCACTGCGTAGCTTGCTTATGTGCTTGTCCCAGAGGAAGAGTGAGTCAATAACTACACCAAGGTAATTGTAACTTTCAACTCTTTCGATGCGTTCTTAAGACATGTTAATACAAGATTTATTCCTGAAGTATATTTGCTTATCTGTCTGTTTGAAATGTGGACTCCGAATATGCATTAGCTTTGTTTTCGAAGCGTTAATCACTAATCCGTTGTCGTGGCACCATCGCACAGCTGCATCGAATTCCTCTTGCATCATCATTGTTGCCGTATCTAGTGTCCTATGGCGAACAACAATTGCCGTGTCTTCATGTTGCAACTCCCGGGGGAGGAAAATTAAAATAGAAATAGAAATAGAAAATAATTTAACAGAAGAAGGGTGCCGGGCTACCGGCAACCAAAAAAACAAAGGAACAAAATTATGACACGAGCAAAAAAAAGGAACCGCAACCACACGGATGGTGGTTGGTAGACGAATGAAAGAAAATATGCAAAACCGAAACAAGCCCAAAAGGGAAACGAAAGAGAACAGGAATTGCAACCAGCAGCTGGTTCCAAGCTGCGCACACCGGCTGCTCAGTACGGGGGGGTTCGGCAAAGAGGGAACCGAACGTAAACAATGATGAATTGGACGCCACCCGATTTTTATGGAAAACAAGATAAAAGAAAACAAATGAATTTTTCCCTGACGGGGAATTTAAGCGTATGTATTTTCTTGTAAAAAAATGGGGGGAGATTACAAAGGCCGTATATAGTACAGAATCACTAACAATCGTGGGACACCAAAGGGGTTACCCACCTCAAAATTTAGCCAACAAAGTATTACACTGGAATTGCACGGCCGATGGAAGGCCCACGATTCCGCACGATCACACACCGGGGTGACTCACTAGGTGGCAACGGGGTCGCGAACGTTTTTAAAAAAACACCCGTTAAAGGGTTACGGGGCTTGCCACGAGAACGGGAAAGAGCCTTACGGGACTCTATAACTTACAAATACCCCCAACTGGGGTAAATCACACAAATGAAAAGATATCGAAAAAAATTTAAGAGGGGTACTTATCTGTTTTCCTGCCTACTTGGGGTCGCTCCTATCTGTTTGTTGGGGTTGGTGATGGGAGTGGGTACTTCCCGCCACTGTCACTCTCGTCGTAGGTTTCGTCCGTTGGCTTCTTGTCTGTCGGGCTTCCGTCTTCCTTTATTGTTCGGGTTTTTTTTTTCGTTGTTCGTTCGTGGTGTAGTTTTCCCTTAGTTTTCCTCCTTGTTGGTTTCTTTATGTTTGCTCATTCGTCTTGTGGTTTTCCTTTAGATTTTTTTTTGTTGGTTTCTTTTGTTCGTTCGTTGGGTAGTTGTAATTTCTTTCTCTGTTTTAGTTACATATTTATTTTTTTTTTGGCTATCGTCTTTGTCTCGTTACTTCCTTTTTTTCTCTTTGGGTACTCTCCGCTATGACGGCTAGATCTTGATTGCCTAGCCACGCATTTCGGCCAGTTGCCTCTCACGCACACACACACTCATGCATGGTTCCACTAATTCAGCTGTCAGAACAAAGGGACTCACTTCCAGAGCATCTGACAGCCTCCCTATGAAACCACCCAATCACACCGTGTTCTTTTTGTTCGTTCTATCTGTCGAGTGACTGCTTGGGTCCATATTACACCCTCGGACCCGGAACAATTAAGGGGAGCTCAAATGGTGACCGCCAAGTAGGGAGGAAACATTTATTAAAGAAAACTTTTACTGCGGGGCCCGTAAGTCTCCTTGCAGACACGAATGAGGGGAACGGATCGTGGGGAATCGTGAGCTTTCTTTCACAATTATTTTTTTTTTGGGGTTCTGGGGTCTTACAAATTTTGTGGCTGAACGAGCAAACAATATATATTTTAGGGTGGGCTCTCGGCCATTGCCGGGGTGTCAGCGTCTTCGGGCATCACGGGGGGAGCAGACCGTCCGTCCGCTAGAGTCTCCAGGCCGTCCGCCTAACTCTATCCGGGGTACCTATATGGTCATCTCTGGAGCGGTAGGCCGGGGGAGGGAACTGGATCCAAAGGATCTAGTAAATCCCACCTGTGCCGTGGCATCCAGAGTATGACGGGAAGAGAAGAACGGGGACGAAACAAGAAAAGGCAGGAGGGCAGAGGGGTGAAACAGACACCAACAGGACCAAAGGGAATGGAGGATTTTTGGGGCGTGATTTGCACGTAATAATCAGCAAAAGCGAATGGAGTACTAGCCTTAAAAATCCGCAGTAGTTCGTTTGTGTAGAGAATGAACAACAGTGGACCTAGATTAGATCCCTGGGGAACGCCATATTCAATTTTCTTGGCCTCACTGTACGCATCACTTATCTTGACCTAGAACGTTCTGTTGTGAAGATAGTCTGCCATCCAATCAGCCATCACACCTCGAATTCCGATTCTTCGTAACGCTTCTAATAAATTTGAATGGTTGAGAGTGTCAAAAGCCTTACTAAAATCCATAAACAACACCAGTACATGGTAACCTTTATTTAAGCCCTCGTTCACGTAGTTAGAAAATTCGCCCAGTAGTTTTCCTGAGTTTTTTTTCTTCTGAAACCCGTATTGACTTTTGTGTATAAGAGAGTGTTTTTCAATAAAATGTTGTAACCTTCTTACGACGATTCCTTCTAAGCACTTTTCAAAAACGGGAAGTATTGAAATTGGTCTGTAGTTAGTAAATTGATTTTTAGCTCCACCTTTATAAATCGGTCTTACCACAGCAATTTTAAGTGTTTTAGGTATTTTTGCTTGTGTGATACTATGATTTATTATACTGCATAAAACCGGAGCAAATATAACAGAATGCTTTTTTATGTCCATCGCTCTGATTCCAGGTGATTTGTTTTCTCCAAGTGACTTAATAATCATATTAACCTCATTGTTATTTGTCGGATATGAGAAGATTGAGTTTCCTATGAACCTATTTATGTTGTCCGATGTCTTCACATTACAATGATGTATTAAATTTGCCGATTGTGAAAAGAAGAACTCGGCAAATTCGTTAGGAAGAGAGCCGGTTCCTGTTTCGAAATTATTCGTTATTGTTTCGTCGATACTGGATTTTTTCCTTCCTAGGATTTCATTTATTAAGCCCCAAGTTTTCCGTGGATCAGATTTAAACTGAGTGAATTGATTTTTATAATAGTTCGATTTCTGTATCGCTATATTTTTGTTCATTTTGTTTCGTAGGGTTTTGTGTTCTAATTCATAGCTTTTGTTACTTATATTATTTTTCCATTTTCTGTATAATTTGTCTCTTTGTTTACATTCTGCAATGAGTGCCGGCATTATCCAAGGGTTGCTTTTTCGTTTTTTAAATTTTTTTTTGACAGTTTTTGCCTTTTTGTAGATGTCTTTCAGTTTAGAAGCCAGTTTTTCATACATCTTTTCACCATCATCTTCATCTAAAATCGAACTCCAGTTCTCTTTTTGAATGAGTACTAGGGTCTTGTGCGACTGCTTGTAAGACTTCGTCCTCGTAGGGCATGACGGGACTTCCCTCACTAACCATTAAATTTGGAAAGCGACCCTCTGAGAATGACCGGTGCACATTTACAAACACTCGATGATCCGGATGACGGTGAGCATTTGGGTATATCTCATGATACATTCTGGCTGCAGCACTAGCATAACACCTGCATTCCCCATAAATGAGATGCATGTTAGCATATTCCTGAGCAGTGTATCGAGATGGCATGATGGCATTCGCAATACACAATCATGGGATCAACGATCAACATTAGTCCAGAAGAAATCCAGGTTCAACAGAAACGTCACTGTCTGTCTCGCTCACACTTGGTACTCATTTTAACTTATTAAAAAGAATTAACTATGAATCGGGTTTCTTTAACAAAATATTTTTTTTGTCCTCAATTAAGCGTTATTCTACCTAGTGTGATACCATTTTGGAATCCAGACTAAATACGCCATCTTTTAAAGTTACTTGCCACAATGGCATTACTTACATTTTTTTGTCAGTACAGTCAGCAGTTGGGTGATTAATGATTTTCAGATACATGGATGGACAAAAAAGGAATATTTTAGTTAAAACCGTTATAGTTATGTTTCAATTTTGGACCGTAATTTACTCAGGCTTACGGGACAAAAAAAAATCGAAGAAAAGTAAAGACTTGCGACACCACTTGACCTATCACCCGTTTCTATATTGCACACTTTGGTAGATTATTTTGAATTTTATTCGAAGACATACATATTTTGAAACTTCTAGATGGTGCCATTTGAAGGAGGGATTGTGAATACATCATTAAAGATAATTAAAACATCATCGCTTGACGAAGAAGGAGGAAACTCCTGGTACTAACCTTAGTATTGCAGAGCTGAATTCATCTTTTCCGCCAACGGTAACAGGAGAAAATCCTGAACTGCTCTCATTGCAATACTTCTTCATCATTACCCACAAGCTCTTAATTCTGCCGTAGCTCAACTAGCCCCCACAAAGCAACAATAAAGTTCAAATATATTGGTCTATCGACTTTCTAGAGCTCGCTCCTAAATTATTATTGCCTGCAAGATAAGTTCTAATGAACTACAGTTGTTACAGTTTCTAGTGTCTCTCTTGCCTTTATAAAATGGAAAAGGCATTTCTTGCTTCACCGAATGCATTTCAGTGTATTCTCATAGACATTGAAGGCGACTTCGACAACGCAGCTTTTGACGAAAAATCACAAGTTTTATGGACAAAAGCAACGCTAACAAAACAACCTTAATTATGGAGCCCGAATGCGGACAATACGTGATAGAAAGAGCAGAAGTTTCCCGCACGATGGCGTGATCTTTCCACTGCTATAGTGAGGTCAGTCGACTTTTTGCACGCATGTGCAGATGATGTAACAGAACTATCTGCAAGCTCATGCCTAGCAAGTGTTTGGTCTAAAGCGCAACCATCTCTAAACGTACAAATGAATGGTACACTAGAAATTAATTTTCACTAGAAAGAAAAGGTGAGTGGTCTGATCATCTGCTCAGTATCAGGTTGTAACACACGTATTACGCGATTTTTTAATGTCTGTTTAATGTTAATTGATTTGCACCAGATGTAAAAGTTTAGTGGTCAGTCTAATTTCTTTCATTAGAAAGCACTTCTGCCTACCTCTCAACGTCAATCAACGTCTTAGTGCCCTCACTAAACAATTTATTTGACTTCGATGAAAAAAATACCCCAAGAGCCTCTTGGATATCATTCTGAGATCCAAAATTGTTTCCATCTAGGAAATTTTGCAAACTTCGGAACAAGTGAAATCTCAAATCCGAAGGTGCTAAATCTGCAGAACAAGTCATATGCACCATTTTTCCCAACCGAACTCCTGTAACTGTGTGCAAGTGGCCTAGCTGTATGTGGCGCTGGAATTGAATACCCCTTCGATTAACCAGACCTGGCCGTTTCTGTTCTAGTGCCAACTTTAATCTGCACAGCTGTTGACAGTAGACTTCTGCAGTGATAGTTTGGTTACGAGGCAACATCTCAAAATGGATTATTCCCTCAGCACCCCACCCCACAGCCAGTAACATCGGCATAACAAGTGCATCTCTCGAATGTTGTGCTGGTCTGTCTTCTGAACTAAGCTATTGGCGGCGACGTTTAATGTTATTGGAAAGAACCCCCTTTTCATCTCCGCTAAGGATCCGGTTCAAAAACGTCTCGTGATTGTGACGTGATAGAAGCTCAGTGCAAGCCTCGGTCCTTTGCTCAAAATTATTTTACGATATTTGGTGTGGTACCCAGTTTCACAACTTTATGACTTCTCCCATATTTGTTAGGTGTTGGTCGATGATCAAATGGCTTACGTTGAGTTCTCTTATAGGTTCGATTACCGTAACAGTGGAATCTCTTTCGACGGTGGACTTTAAAAGCTCATCGTCAAACTCTTTTGACCTACCCGAAGGCCATTCATTGTTTAGGTCAAAATTCAAATTTCTAAACATTGCAAACCAACGCCGACACTTGGACTCGCTGAAATCACCCTCTCCATATACATTTTGGATTTTTCTAGTAGCTTCACTTTCATTCTGGTTTTTCCGGAACAAAAACAATAAAATATGCCGAATAGGCTGTTTCGATACATCCATTTCAAAATTCAGTTAAAAATGCTTACAATGATGCTAGCGCAACTAAATTTGCAAACTGGATAAGCAACATATCCCAAATACTAATTTCAATAACGGTTTTAGCATTAAATTTGTTTTGTGTATTTTACGGCAATTGAAACATAAACCCCGAAAAAAACGCGCAGTCCTTATGTATTTTACAACCGATTCTTTGATCCTTTGGACTGAATACGAGTATTTCGGATCGAAAACATCGCTATCGGCTCTCTAGTAATGCAAGGAAGCTTTGATCAGAACATGAATTTTGTCACCAAGGAGGATTCTCTGGATTTACATGAATTTGGTAAGATCAATTCTATTCTATACATGTTGTCGGGTGAAATAAGCTTTTGCAGAAATTCCACACGCACGCTGTATTCATCAGACTCCAATAAACATATCCTTACAGGCATTGATGAATTTGTTTTTCCTTGGTGATATTCACATCATGGGCTGCATTCTCAGAATATTCTTCCATTTGAGAAGTGGTATTTGGTAGAACTTAATTCCATTTGACTCTGATCTTATGGATATGACAACTGACGCAATGACACCGGAGCTCCAATTGCAAAATAAAGTCATGTTTTTCTACACTCAGAATCTGCTTTGGTGAGAATCTGAGCAACACAAGGAATGTTACAGGATCTGAATTGATCTAGGATCTGGTGCTGTCGTCTTTGTAGAGAAGAATTACCTAAGACTTCACTACTTGTAAGGCAAACTTTATCAGAAGGAGAACAGAAATTTGGGTGTAAATCAGTAGAGGAAGCGAAGTATCTGTATCAGTAGAAACACCAAAGTTATACTTAAGACTTTACTGAGCACCCTTACTACCTCTAAGCTAGCAAGGCAGTTGCATTTTCTGTGACCTGTCTGAGTCTCAGGTCATAATGGATATGTGGGATGAAATTTCAAATGAACTTGCTAGGTAAGGCTCAAAGAAGTACTTTTCAGAACCGGAATATGGGTTGGAAATCACCTTAGGCGACGCTTGCTGTGAGAGTGATGATGACACCGCGGAGAACTTTCTTTCTTTCTTTCTGCAGGTACTATGCACTGATGTGATGGGTGCTGGTATTATAGGCATGTTATCACTGAAGCTACATCTTATCTTTCTTCAAATGACTAAAAGATTCCATTAAATGGAACATACAAGGAGTATTCTGTTTTGTGAAAGAAAAGACCCGTGGCTCTAGTACTTGCCTGCTGGCTTTTTAGGTAGAATATTCTCTTTTAGAAGAACCAAGGAACCAACTCCCATAATTAATTCTTGGACTGCCTCTTCAAAACCTAAAATGTATTCTCAAAGTCCGCACCATCTTATTTCATGAAATATTGTTTCAATAATGGTCTTCAATCGCCATAACAACGTTTCGAAACCCACACTAAGCAGCCACCGTTGGCGAATGAATCCTTTTTCGTGCAATTTCGAATACAAAGACGACCTCCCAAAAAGTTGGCTAAACGAGGCACTACCCTTGATAAGTCTGAAAGCAGGTTTCTTGTTTTATAAATACAAGATGGGACAAAAGTAATGCTGTGAATTGGCTGCCATTTTGTCAGATATAAAAAAAGTTGATGTCGGTCAAATGACCACCTGATCCTGAGTTTATGCACATTTATGCTCGGTTTGCGTCATTTTGAATTGTTGCTCGCAATACATCTGGCACCAAATTGGTGATTTCTTCTTCAGTGTTGGCTTTCAAGACTTATAAGATTTGTGATTTGTTGTGGATTGTTGTGGTAAATGCAAGATTTCAAAAAGCCCCAAAGGAAGAAGTCTGGCGCCGTCAGATCTAACGATCTGGCCATCCAGTTCAAATCGCCAAAACGGGAAATCACACTGCCTGGAAATTGGATTGAAAATCTCCGTCGTTGCCCGAGAAAATCTCGTGGGAGCGGTTGCCCCGTCCTTCTGAAACCAACAGTGCTCGAGATCCAATTCATCAACTTGTGGCAAAAAAATTAGTTTAACATCTGCCTGTAGCGCTCACCAGTTACGGTTAAGGTGGTTCCGCTGGCGTCCTTAAAAAAATAAAAGCCAGTCACTTTTTCAATCACTTTGCGGGGATGCGATGGCTTTTCATGTGGATTCTCGGTGCCCCAGAAACGCAAATTTTGTTTATTCACCTAACCACTTAAGTGGAAATGGGCCTCGCCGCTCTTTATGATTTTGGATACGAAATCATCCATCAGGTTTAACAGAGCATGGGAGTAAGTTAACCTCACTTTACGGTCAGCAGGCAGCAATTGAGGGAACATCTTCAGGTCTTTCACCAAAATTGTTCGCGTAAATGGTGCAGGACGACGAGGAAAACGACGACGAAATTCACGTTGCAGTAACAATAATTCCGTGTTCTTCAAATTTGTATCACTCCATTACTTATTGTCAACTAATTCTCTATCTGTTTACAATATAAATGTCAAAGCACAATAGCACTTGATGCGATTTGCAAAAATGATGGCACATTCACATTATAACATTACGTTTGCCCCACCCTGTAGCTACGCGCATACTACGAATTTTAAGGAATTTTCGATTAAGATTATTTTCTCCATTTGTGATTGAAAGAATACTGAAATAGTTTAACTAAACAAGTGTCTAGGGTACATAGCACTAGTGGAAAGAGTACATTGAACTTCAATTAAATATCAACACTTGTGAATAAGCCAGAAGAAGTTGTGCAACATTGTAGAGCAATGCCTCACTATGCTGTTTGTCTTGACATTTTTTTGCACAGAGAGACGGATCTACGGGTAGAATTTTTTTCCCACCCTTAACAGCGGGATATTAAGAGCCTTTTTCAGAGATTTTGCTTTCGGAACTTTCCATTTCCTCTCGACATATAGTGACATCAGAAATTATTTTCTCTGTTTTCATTTCATAGCCTCAGAATTGAGCCCAGGCTCTGAGACATAAAGAATCGATGAATTTAAGCCCTGCGGCATACTGATCAATAAATAGTGTAGAATTGAAAACCTGTCCAATTGTTGCCATTATGTGCCTGTGAAATTGAATCCCTCACGTCGTCTTCTAAGAATTTGCCACCCAATTTTCAATGAAGAAATTAACTTCACAAAGAATCTTCCCACGAAGCTTTATAACGTAAATAGATATCAGATAGTACCACGTACACGTATGCGGATCTGCAGTACCAAATATTTGTTTATCACTGTTTTAACGAGTTCCTAACCTGTGGAGAGACGCAGCAGTTTTCTATCCCATTTACCATATATGGTCGATGTGGTTCAGCTTTGTGGACGGATAATCACGTCTTGATGCTTCGTCCCCTTTCCCTTGTGCAAGTAACATTAAAGGTTGATTCTTTTACAGCGTCTCTCCTCTGATAGAGGCGCTATTACTCTTTCAGCTTTAGTAATTTTAGCCATTGTAAGCAATTCCTTTAAATTAGCTTAAGGTGGCTGAACGGCATGAACAAATGTTGCTTTCGGCTCTGTTCACCCTCAGGAAGTTACTCGAATAAAGTGGTTGTAGGTATCGGTTTTTATCCTGGAGACTTTTTCAACAGATATTATTGTGTCAATGTCTAATGCACGGAGAGTCATCAGTCTGCAGGATCGGGAAAGCCATCCTAAGACTTAATTCATTTGGCTATAGTTTCTTCCAACAAGATACTGTAAACGAGATGTGTATGCGGTGTTTCCTAAGTCATTTTCTGTTGTTAAACCCTCAGATCAGAATAACACATCGCCATCTGGCCATACAAATGTACTCGTACCTAAACACACAGACCTTCGCAAGGTCAGCTGTGCTTAAGCTCAACAAAAAATACCATCGCGCCGCAATCCACAGCCCTAATAGCTTTAATATTTTGTATGTTTCGCTTACCAGAAACGATCTATATCTTTGATCTATTCATCAGGTCATTAATCCAAACCCACATAGCTTGTCCCATTCGCCTAGGATTCTAAATGCAAAGTTCAGGATTTTATCAATTACATGGAAAGCATACAACTAAACCATGAGCAGAACACTCAGACTTAATCTTTCGTAGAAAGATTAGAAAGCCCATCACTAACTGCAGCCTGATACGATCTCAAACCGGACACTTACAAATATTATGCTCCGAAGTGTCAAACACTCTTACATGCTTAGCAAAAGCGTAGTGGCTTGTCAGGACGCCAATAAGCACTCTACAGCCTTTTCCACTTAAAGATATGACAGATATATATAGGGAAGCATTTGTTTAACCTGATGTTTTCACTGTTCATTTTATCAACTTCAAACTGTCACTGGGATCCCTAACAATTAACGCAGCTAATCGGATCGCAGTTTGTAACTTTTTTCTGTAATCCCAATGCTACGTAAGTCCCAAGCAATACTTAATGCGTTCTCGATTTACCTCGGAAGACGTGGGCCTTTAAACCCAGCTTTGCACGCTCCACCGATTCCGCACAGTATGATGTCTTCAGTTGCGTGGTCCTAATGAAAAGTGAAATCTATTGTTCTCGTCCCGCGAAAGACACCGGCGCAACATCCTAGATTGGTGCGTGAAGACCAGACTACATTCCTTTTTCCGACCATAGAGAAAGTCGATTCCGTATTTTCGCAACAACAAGAGTTCTGGTGTCAATGCATCATAATTATAAGATCACAGTCCAAGACACTCAGTGCGGATGCTCATCGAAACTCCAGTGCACTTTTTCCCAAAGACCACTTCTATTTGAACAAATGATGACTCTAAGAATGCATCCCATGATGTGAATATCAAGGGGAGGAAGATTCATTATAGTGTCAAGAGCGAAGCCAGGCATGCTAAGAAAAGCCCCAGTGCAGCCGAGACAAACCATTCTTTGGATTCTTTGGATTATTCCACCAGATAATCGACGTATACGAGTAAGATTTAATTAGTCATATTATAGCCATGCATATCCAGAGGGTCCTCCTCGGTGATAAGGACCGTATCTTGCCGTAATCTTCTTTACTCAGGAGGTTTTCGACTTGTCATGTTTAATCCAAAGAAGTTTCTTATCCAGGATGACAGCTAAATACTCGTAGCTTCGTTGTGGAAGCCGATGATGATGCTTTTCAACATTAGATCAGTCAGACCGATTCTTCGTCCTCCATTTTGTGATGCGAACAACCACAGTTTTGAGAAGAATAACTGAAAGCCTATTGCTAGTGCATCAAACGTCAATCATGTCTCAGGGGCCTTTACTTAGTTTCAAAGTTATTTTATAAACAATAAGGGTACATAGAAGGCGCGAAATAACTCCACTTTGAGGGGATCCTTTAGATGTAAGGACCTTTACTCGTAGTACTGTGTTACCTGAGCATACAAATTATCGGGGTTGTTAGTGTCGTGTTGACCTTGACTTTTTCTATCTAGATTTATGTGTTTCGAAAGTATTAGTATTCTTAGAGCATCTTTCAATGTCAAGGACGGTAACCAATGTACTTACATAAATACCCTTTACCGCAGAGACTTACATACTATGCCGTTTTCGTGCATACATATCATAATATATCTATCTGCTTACCTACCTCAAGAAGTATTGCAGTGTCTTCAATTTTTACTGCGAAAAGTGCAAAGAGATCACCTTGGCTCACGTTATGCTGGCAATTAAATGCAACAACGAGTCTATTAATGCGATTCGAACCGAGAATGGTCATATTAGCAGAATTATTCTGGACAGAATAGAAAAGATTGAAGATTCAATAAACTCCATTGACAGTAATGTGGAAGCTTACAAGTCCACAGCAACTGGCAGCGATCCAAAATTTGTCGAAAAACAAATCTAACCACGACAACGAGAGCTAAGTGATCAAATATCACTTCGATGGAATAAAAGCTTTCCTCAAAACAAAATTCTCCAACCTCCTTAGATCCAACGAACTCACACACAAAAACGATTCTATCAATCTTCTTCGTACTGATCTCGACTTGCTTTTTTAATCCTCCTCCAAAACAACACATCACACCCTGCATCCATCAGAATCTACGCTTGATGATCTGACCCTAAAAATGATTGACGTCAGCGAGGAACTCATAGCCACTCGGTTGACCGAAATTGGTAAAGAAGTGAGATTGGCTTCCCACAAAATCGATGGAATACCCGATCAAATTCAGGTAAGGTCCCCGTACAATGTCGCAATTCATAATGAATTAGTAGACACGGAGTCTCACTTGCCATCAGTTTCAAATCCTCCTCCCGCCACCCTAACAACGGAAACCGAAACCGTTTTGCCTTTACCAACTAGAATCCCGCCCGCCGCCGCTCCACGCAAACTGCTCAAGCAATTCGGAACTTCATGGACCCCCTCCGAATGGAAAAACAGACTGGAAAAGCTGTAATGCTATCACCATTAGCGAGTGTCAGATGATTTCCCCTGCTGACTCCAATAGTTCCTGCAGCTTCAAAGTCAACATCCCAAGCAAATATTCGTGGTTGTTCCCTACTCACCCTGGTAAGGCAACTAAACCTGGGAAGATAAGTATCAGCAAATGCTTTGAGGAACGAGAAAACGCACATGTCGAGGATAATGAAAGTTTCAAAAATAAACGTATACTTAACCCCAACCACCCATATTATCCCTTCTCAACCGTCTACGCCACCAAACCCAGCTAGCAACTCATTTCCTAACTTCGACCTTAAAACTGGAGCTAAGTACCCTAATTTTATTAACTCCCATGCCATAAACCCCACATCCCATCCCTCGTCCAACTCCATATCCAACCATTTATCTCCATCTCCCTCCTCCACTGCTCCTATTCTTGATCCCCTTTTTCACCCCACTGTTAAACTAAAACAGCAAACCAATGGCACTACAGAAAGTCGATATGCACTCTCTAGGCTTAGAAAAAGAAAGATATATGAAAACATTCGTCTGTTTCTTGCCTATCTACATGACAAATCCGACTCGGTCTGCTACGAAGGGACACTCAAAACCAGCGTTATGGTTTCCATCCAGCAGGAAGGCCTCCCTACCGACCCTATCCAGTCTCAAGAATCTTTATTTCAGGTACCACGAAATTTTTAACATGTCCCCTCAGAAAGTAGCAGACGACCTTGCTGCATTCGGCAATTACGTTCACTCTAAACGAGTCTCACACCTACAGCGAAGCCGAGCCGACCACGACAAATTTTTTCGTCCATAACGTGCCTCCTTTACCAGCTATTAAACCATCCTGCCTCACACCTCCACCCCACAACATCCCTCTTACATTTTACTACCAGATTGTAAGAGGTCTTCGCTCTAAAACCAATGCTATCTTACGTCAATCGCATGCTCTTCCCTTTGATATTTACGCCTTGACCGAAACCAATTTGATTCCCGACATAAAGAACCAGGAATTGTTCCCCCCTACTTTTAATGTTTTTCGCGACGACGATCCTCCCTGCACAAATGATGATTCCCCCTGTCGAGGCGTCCTACTGGCGATCGACAACAGCCCTAACTCTTCTCCCATTGCAATTTCTTCATCCTCTAAAGCCGAATTTGTCGCAATAAAAATATCACTCCTCTCAAGTCCCTTTACCTTATATGTTGCTACATCCTACCAGCTCAACCTATCGAATCTTACCAACTTGTTATCGATGCGATCGACCATTTAATTGACCTGTCAGACTCTATTGATGATATCCTTATTTTCGGCGACTTTATTCTTCCTCAGCTACAGTGGACTCCATCAGATGATCAATCGTTTTTCATCGCTTCAAATGCCATCTCAGCTAAGGAATGTCTCTTCTTAGATCGCTTAACAGACTCAAGTCTATGCCAAGTCAGTGGTATATCCAATTATATGGGCAGGCAACCCCCCTTCTACTTTCATTTTTTCATAACTCTTCATTCCAGTAAACTCCCCCGACAGCTCTCTCATCCCATGACTTTCATAAAGCAAACTTTCACAAAATCAGTGACTATCTCAGCAGATACCTCTTTAACTTTCACAACCCAAGTATAAATGATGCCTTATCCATTTTTATTAAGAAATATTTAATTCTTTTTCCCTTTACGTTCCGTTTTCCCTTAAAACATCATCTACCAGTCCTCCCTGTTATAATCGCACGCTTCGTTCCTTACGAAACACGAGAAACAAGTTATGGACTGTTTTCCTGCGTACCAGATCCATTTCTGACTATTCCAAATATCTTGGTGCTTACCTTCAATTCACCGAACTTTACGATTCTCTTTACCAGCGCTACCTTAACAATGCGCAAGTCTATAGACCCTACCCTACGACCCTAAGTCCTTTTTCCAATTTGTTAACTACAAAAGAAAGTCCGATGGTTACCCTCCTTCTCTGTCTTTCAACAACAGGTCATCAACCGATCCACTTACCATTGCCAACCTATTTGCCACCTTTTTTAAACAATCCTTCACCAACGACTCCTTTGTACCAGATCCATCCTATTTTAGTTACCTACTGAACTTCTTCAATGGCCCACTTCTCTCTCATATTTTGGACCCGTCTTATATCGAATATAAATTACACAACTCAATGACGAATTCACACCCGGCCCAGATGGCCTCCCAGCCATATTTCTTAAAAAATGTTCTTCCTCTCTTTCCCTTGCCCTTTCTAATCTCTTTCGTTTGTCCAATACACCTATTTCCCCTAGACAACATGGCTTCCTAAAGGGTAGGTCAACCACCACAAATCTCCTTGAATTCGTATCCTTTGCCATCTCTGCCCTAGAGAATGGCAACGCAGTCAATGTAGTTGCAACCGATTTTAGAAAAACCCATACTGTTAAAATGGATATCCTCTTAGCTCGAAAATCGTTTTTACAGTGTTCGTTTTAGGTCAGCCCACTCGGCTCCATTTTTGGCCACCTCTGGAGTTCCACAGGGCAGTCATCTTGGTCCCCTTCTTTTTATATTAACCATAAATGATCTCGATATGATCATCAAACACTCATCTGTCTCCCTTTACGCCGACGATACCAAATTTTTCAAAACCAACAAGATCTTGATAGTTTTTCGATCTCCTCCGTACAATCTCTCCGCGACCTCAGCATTTTGTGTGATAGGGAACTCAACTTCCGTTTACATATGGATGAGATAATCCTCAAAGCCAACTCTGCACTAGGTTTTGTAAAACGGTAGTCCAAAGAATTCACCAACCCATACATGACCAGGTCCCTCTATATTACCTTTGTTCGCCCCCCTCTCCTAGAGTACCACAGTCAAGTATGGTCCCCATATCATCGTGTTCATATCTCGAGAATTGAAAGCATCCAACGCCATTTTCTTCGATTTGCTCTTCGAGGTATACCCCCCTATCAAAACCGCCTCAACCTTATTAACTTAAACACCCTTGAAGATCGCAGAGATGCAGTAGACTTTCTCTTCATTCTTCGACTCTTTTCAGGTCACGTTGAATGCGCGTCCCTTCACAACTCCATTTTCCTCAACACTAACCCTCGTAATCTACGTACTCCTCGACTCTTCTCTTTACCACACCCCCTATGGCGCGAACGAACCAATCTCCCGTATGCTACGAAAAATCAACTCAAACCCTACCGTCTTTGACTTCCACCGCACCACTTCCTACACCACTCCAACCAACCTTAGTTTTAAGTTTTAGTTTAAGTTTAATTTTTAAGTTATACGAGTACGAGTAGCTTGTATTAAGCCGAATAAATGGGCGACCAAAATTATTAGCGTACAAAATTAAGGACCTACAGTAAAGGACTCCCAAATTAAAGACGTGGAATTGTAACATACGGTTGTAGGATATGAAAAGTCACTATGTCAACGCATTTTTCTGTGGGTTTACTTGTCGTATCGGCGAAACGCACCTTGAACGAACAGCTCCTAACATGCAAGAGTCTGGAATCAGTAAACATCACCATATAGCAAAGGAAGTTGCAATGGTGGAGCTGTAGCGGCGCGAATAGAAATCAGTTGGGAAGCATATCACTCAGTGAAATTCACTCATCTAATTAGGCAAAAGAGCGCCACCCTAATCGAACGTGGAGCAGAATAGATGAGGAGAAATATGGGTCGCCAGGGATGAGTTAAAGAGGGTGGCTGGTTGGCGTTGGCTGTACCTTAGGCCACTAGGACGTAATAAAACCTAGGAAGAATCAGAGGCAAATCACTAATCGTTAATGCTACTGTTATTTGGCAGAACCCGTATCTGAATATCAAAGGTTGCCTCACAACTTTCCAGTTGCCATTTAAAAGAGAACTTCTCCATACAACAATCAACCCGACATTACGAGTTTCGCTAATCCGCCAGCAGATACAAGATAGAAAGAGTTTTCTTTCCTCAAAGGTAAAAACAAACATTCTTTATGACTCCCTACGGGGCAGAAGTCTTTCGGGCCTGCGTTAAGCCATTGTGAAGACCTTTTAAGAATTTTGTGATAATTAATTGCCAAGTCAAAAACAATCACTGGATTGGCCTCATTTAGCAATTATAACCGACAAAAAAAAACACCGCTAATGGACCATTAACATTTGTTAATTGAGATACAGAATTAGCGTGCATTTTTCTTTAATTTTTCATTTCATGGAATGATGGACTAATCACTGCTGAGAGTTATAAATCTTGCTGACCTTTTGCAACTTGAGAACAAGACTTTGAAGGAAGACAAATTGAATAAGATACATGAGTGTCATCAATTTTCCGGAAATTCTGGAAGGTTATTGAGTAAATAATTTGCGTATGCGCTGGTCAGCGGCAGGACGCTCTTTTGATTGCAAAAGCCAATCTTCACAGATACTTTGCTGTGATTTTGCAAATCAATCATCTGAGATCAACCTGTCGTTGATGCTCATGGTTAAATCTATTATTCTTTGATTTATTTGCACCTCACATGGTTTACCAATAAACTTGTATCCATCGTTGCACTTGTCACCTGCAATGGCAATACTACGAGTATATGTATCTTACATGGCAACTAACCAAGGTAGAAAATCGTTTCATTATCAGTTAGTTTGTATCCGTAGATAGATTCTTATGGAGTTGTCAAGACCAAGAGTTAGTGGCAAAAGAACGCGGAAGGCAATCAAGATCTAATAGAATGCGCATTGAAGTTGCCTCCCATTACCCAGGCAACGGCGGCCGTAGTTCGCGTGCTTTATACCTTAAGTGCACTAACCGATGGTTAGAGGCTGTAGTCGAGAAAGCAAAGGTGTTAACCTTGTAACTACTCACAGGCATGGGAGTGGTGCGACGGTATGGTAGTTACCATCAGAGTTTGTAATAACATTTGGGATAGGTACACCTACTGAGGTGTGCCTCCATATTCAGTCATTCCATTTTGGTTTAAATGATAGGTTTAATCTCAGAGGTGTGATAGTACACGTAGACAATCTGTAAACACAGAAGTACGAACCTGACCGACACCTGGGGCAAATTGAAAGAGTTCAACGGTTTTAAAGAACCATTCTCGAGCGTCATTATCATCTCGTTGAATAATTTAAAATTTTAAACGTGTCAGACGTGCCAGTTTGCTTTTATTGATATTGCTCATGACTGCGTAAAAGTTCATTAGCACTACCTTGAACTCTGTATCTAGTCTTGTATCCTTCAAAAAAAAAAAAATAGTATACTACTCATACGGATAGTACTCACTCCGATGAGATATTCAATTTATCTTAGTTTCTTCGGTGTGCTTTGTAGATTTTTGTTTGTTTTTCTGTGAGTTTTAGTGGAGTGGGCACTTCTGTCAAGGAATGCAAGCAACATCATTCAAAAACTGGACTTGCGTACAGAAATATTCAAATGTTGGCTTCTTCTTATTCTTTATTTTGGAATGGGATGAATAAACTAAATTAAAGTTCTGTATACATTTGCGCAGTAATAAAGTTTAACAATAATCGTAAATTCCTGGTGGAAGTATGTACATACGAGTATATGCAAATCCCTTTTGTCCAGGCGACGCACGGCACCGGGACACAAAATATTTACTTGGCACGCAAATGCATGCTTGAGGCAATCCCTCTCCTAGTTTGTTAATTCAGTTTTAGTGAGGGTGTGGTTTTAACAAGGGGGATTTGGGGATTTATTGCAGTGGAAGGTTTTTGAGGTAGGGGTGGAGTCAGGTTTATGGTAATGACAACAGCAATGAGTGGTAACAGGGTTGAATAGTGGTCTTCGGATAACTAAAACCTTTAACTGAATAGAAGGCAATTTCTTATTCCTTAAAACGAAGTTGCAATGTTTGAAAGCTAGAAGGTTTCTCCATGATGTCATCTCTTTCATAAATGAGTTCGTATTGCCGTAAATGTTGTCTACATCTATTGTGTTATATGTTATTGCTGACGTAGACTCTCCTTCATATAGGAATGTCGCTATCCATATTTCCTACTCACCCTAAGTCAGTCGACTCGATTTTGTGAATGAAGACTACACACCCAGTAGAGCAGACTGATTTTAGTGTCTAAAAACCTTTTTGATGGGTTAAAAAGCACACGTTGAAAGTCCTTATGCAAACTAAACAAGAACACAAAAACCTAGCCGGTTCCCACTTGAACACGGAAATCAAACAGAGATGGGCACAATTAGTTCTTAGATAACCCTTCAAGAAATTATAAATGCAGAAGCATCTGCCGGGCTGCATTCCACCATCTGACATAACTGTCAACAATCTTGGCTTTCAGGCAACATTTATAACGTATGTAAGGCGGCAAGTAATCGGCTCAACGTTAAGGGCTTCAATTTGCTGACATAGATAGTGGACCAGCATCTGGGAAGAAGGAAATACTCGTATTTACTACTGGCCTAGCACTTGGTATGAGGAGCGTTTAAACCGAAAATAGAAAAAAATGCACCACCTAGTCTTCATGTTGAAGAGCAGTTGCGTAGCGAATATCTCTTCTGTCAGAGGTTCAACATTCCTACCAATGGAGAAGATCTTGCGAGACCGCGCTTCAAAACCTGGTGGGCAGAATACAAGACGCACTCGATAAGAAGCCGTACGCCCTGGGCATTTTCATTGAAATTGAGGGAACTTTCGACCACACGCAACTTTTAACGACATGTGCAGCTGTGGCATAAAACACGGCGTAGATGGAATATTTGCGGTTGCTAACTGCGGTCAGAATGTGATAAGGAAAATAAACAAAAGTTACCCACAAGGTGCAAGTAATAGAGACAAGATCACTGCTTAATACTCTCAATAGTCCAAACGCTTATGCGTATGGCATATGCAGATGATATACGTAACTCTACTGTCTGTTGGCTCTTGCCTAGACATAATCTGAACCAATTGAGTCTTGTTGACCTGTAGTCCACGCAGTGGATTTTTTGACTGATGGTGCACAACCTGAAGATTGTATTGTTCTAGTAGGAGATTTCAACCTCCCTAACCTTAAATGGGAGCCTTCCGATGGTTCGTCCCATTTCGTCTCTCTTAATTCGTCATCTGAAATAGAAATATTGATGGTGGACTGCCTAACCAACTCAAGTCTCTGTCAGATTAGTGGAATGCCTAATACAATGAAAAGACAACTCGACCTTTTCTTCACATCCGATTCAGATAACTGTGCCCTTTAGAGGACTGATCATCTTCTTTCTGCCCTAGACCGCCTTCATCCCCCCTTGTCAATTATAAGTATACTCATATGAAAATGGCAACACAGGTGTCAATTCGGATAATTCATTTTCATTTAACTTCCGAAGAACCGACTTGTAACAAACTTAAAAACCTCATCAGCAACATTAACTTTGACTTTATTGCTGAGACAACTAACATTGATCTTACCCAATCAACTGCAACGTTCTATTCATTAATTTTCTCCTGATTTGCCCAATCGATTCCACCTACCTTCCGAAAGGACTGCATGTCAGCTCCTCCCTGGTACACAACTCCTTGTATAACAATAACAGAAACAAGTTGTGGCATAAATTCTTAAGAACTCGATCTGATTCCGACTACAGTAATTATCGATTGGTATACAATCGTTTTTCTGAACTTTTTGAGTCTCCTTACCTTGAGTACCACTACCGCATGCAATTTAGCTTAGTCTCGGACTCTAAATGCTTCTACCAGTTTGCTAAAACCAAAAGAAAGTCAGACGGCTACCCATCTACTCTCAAATTTCCTAGTGAATCTTCTGCCGACCCAAAAACTATTGCAAATTTATTGGCCTTTTATTTTAACAAATCATTTCCTAAGAAAACAGCTGAACCCGATCCTAGTTTGCTTTAGCTATATAAGAAACTATCCTGAGACATCGTCCATCTCGCTAAATTTACACAACATCTTTGGTATCTGATTGACATTACCAAACTTAAAGATGATTTTTCGTCCGACCCTGATGGCCTTCCGGCTATTGTAATAAAAGAGTATGTTACCCATCTCGGTCCACACCTTGCTGCCCTATTTAACTTGTCTGTCTCAACAAGTACTTTCCCTTCCCTATGGAAGGAATCTTACATCATTCCTATTCATAAAAAAGGAAGTAAGGCCGAAGTCGTTAATTATAGGCCCATAGCAAAACTCTCTTGAATACTCTGTAACTTTTTGAAAGCATAGTCTATCAACAGCTGCTTCCGTACTGTAGGCCAACTATCTGCACAAATCAGCACGATTTCATGAAAGATAAATCAACGATCACTAACCTAACAGAGTTCGTCTCTAGGACGCTTCATGCTTTAGAAGACCGAGAACACAGGGTCATATACAGATCTTCAATATCCGACCCCATTAAAGCAACATCTGGTGTCCCTCAGGGTAGTCACCTTGGACCAGTCATCTTTATCCTCACAATTAACGATATAAATCTCATTTTAACGAATTCTAATCTTTCTATTTTCGCTGATGGCATGAGAATTTCCAAAGTCATCTCATTGCCTTCTGACTCCCATTGCCTGCAAGATGACTTGAATAAGTTTTCGGTATGGTGCAAGCAAAACTTTTTGGAGCTTAATGTCAACAAATGCCAAGCGATAACCTATTCCCGCAAACATCTACCTCCCCCTCCAAGAAACTACTTCATCTGCTATGAGCCTATTGCTTCCACTACCCAAGTACGGGATCTAGGTATAATTTGTGATAGAGAATTGAATTTCGACTCACATATTGACGGCATTATGAATAAAGCTAACTCTGCACTTGGCTTTATAAAACGCTGATCAAAAGAATTTTCCAATCCTTACGTTACAAAGTCACTGTACATTACTTTCGTAAGGCCTCTTCTCGAATATTGCGGCCAAGTTTGTTCACCTTATAAACTAATCCACATTCAAAGAATAGAAGCGGTCCAACGCAGGTTTATCCGTTTTGCACTTCGTGGTCTACCTTGGGCCGATCCATATGGATTACCCCCTATGAAAATAGGCTAAAGCTAATTAGCATACATACCCTTAAAAAAAGTCGCCGATGTACCTTTTTACCCACTGGAAACATCGACGCAAAATATAGCATTCACTCCCAATTCCCGTAATCTAAGATCTGTCGCACTTTTCCTGATCCGAACTCACCGCACCAACTACGGTCACTTTGAACCCATATCTAGAATGTTGCCTATAACGAACAACTACGCCGAAGTCTTTGACCTAAATAGCAGTAAACACGAAAGAAAAAAAAGCACTTACTCAATATGCCACTTCCTTAACATCTCCCCGTCCACCATTTCTCCTCACCCCATTAGGTTACGAACATCTTTGTTAGTTTTTAAGCCTAGCTTTGAGTTTTTGCTTTTTAATAAGCTTAATTAAGTTGTCCGGGGTAGAGCCGGGCCAATAATAATAATAATGAAATGACAACAAGAATGGTTTGGGTCAGAATGTGAGTTAGGAAAGGAAAGCTTGGTCTTACTGGATAACGCCCAAACTGCGCTAGGACGTTATAGGACGTCAAAGTTTGATATCACTCATTCATAGAAAAACTTCTGTCTGTTAATGAATTAATCATACTGTGAAGGGTCGGTAGAGGGAAGGAGTTTCTATGTTTTTAGTGATAGCCGAGCTACATTTTAGTCTTTCTTAAGCCCCTTCCAGTAATGCAAAGATACTGTAATGGCAGTTTGTGAGCTGAATTCACTTCTGGTCAAAATGGGATCGCGGGAAATAGGATCGCCTATGAACTTGCTGAAAAGATTCAGAAGAAAGATTCTCATCACTTGGGCCTGTGTGAGAACTGTCTGCGTTTTCGGTAAAGTGATTTTTTTCGGAAGACATCTAATTCAAAAATTGTTTTTGAAAACAGCCAACACTGCTGTACGGTGTTTGCTGCAGTACAAGCAGGATCTTTGTATCGACATAAAAGTCTAAGCTCTACTTTTCTACAAATAATATGAACATATCAATATATATAGCAGTACAGCCGCTACTCTGTTAAGTTAAAAAGCAATATCTAACTGAACAAATCTCTTCATAACATTCAATTGGAATCCACTTTGTAGATGAATAAAGCGGAGATGAGCGGAGTTATGGGCCCAGAGTCAATATCATCACATCGAAATATCTCATCATATTTTTGGGCTTCCGCCGCTCAAGACACTGTTTGGGGCACAATTTTCTGTGGGACTTTGAAATTCAGTTTACCTACTGGACCTCACCAACCCTTATATTTTGAGACGAGAGCTGGTGATCTGACGATCATAAGCCAGCTGGTGATCTCACGGAACAGAAGAAATTTCCATTGTTGGAATTCACCTAGAATATTTGGCAAAACTAAGCATCAGTGCTATGCTGGGGGCTCACTTCCCGGGAATCCACACAGCTCGGGGTAGCATAAAAGTTATGTTCCTGGCACCAGTGACATATATCCATTACTGCTGGCCAAAATACCGAGTTGATGCACAAGACATGTAACGAGTGTAAGTAGATGTTTTAAAAGTCAGATGTATCCGCAGATGGATGCTAGCATATGTTGGCTGACAACCAGTCAGATCTGAGATCTATCTGATTTGCTTTGCTGACGTCCCCAAGTTCTAAAAAAAAGTCTGTACCCCGGGTGTATGGCACGGCATATTTGGAGTTTGGGGGTCTGCCCATCAGCAAGTATGTGATAGTCTCTATTTCCTCTTTCTTCCTACAGTTTCTACAATAATCTTGAGAAGAGGCTCCTATTCTCCTGACCATCCTGACACTTTGCGTCGTTAACTTGTTCTTCATTAAAGAGTTCCCTACCATCGGGAGGGCGTATGTCTATGCTTAAAGGGGAAGATAGACGCAAGTTAATGCACTCCTAACGAGGGATGAGGCGCAAGGCTGCCGTTTTTAATGAAGACGCCAACGTCTAAGTCGGTTTGAGACCCTTTATTGGCTCATATTTGGGTCAACGTCAATCCAGAATCCTGCGTTTTCTCGTAGCAAGCGGCGTTCCAGTGCTATAGTCAAAGGGCAGTCAGAGCGTAAGGTCATCAAAATTACAGTGCCAGTTATGACGTATCTACTTATTCCATCAAACAACTGACGCACATGATTCAGTTCGCCTTATCATAGCCGCGTAGATCCAGAAGATCTCCTTTGGATGATGGTGATGCTTTTTGCATAGCATTGGCCAACGTCTCAAGTGCAATGGTGTTTTATGAATTATGTGAAGATTATCGGTTCCCCAAAAGCGACAATTTTTTTTTTTTGTTCTTTTACAAAAATTCGGCAATCATTTGAATGACGCTATTCGCGTAAGCGGCTTATCTGTTTCCAATAACCTTTGCATCAACTACACTTTGTATGGAAACATGTGAAGGTCTAGCTTCAAAACCTTCTTAAAGTGGTCCTACTGATGTTTAATAGCTGAGATAGGCAGCGATACGAGACATTTGTCTCATTGGAACATTGCAACGACGTGGGCGCTGTCTAACGTGTTCTTGGCGATTCGCTACAGACCCATGTTCAATAAAATTTGAGGCCAAACGACGAATTGTAAGGCGCGACCGCGATATTTTCCATCACACAACTGACCGATCTCTGGAGGGAGTGAATAGTCATATCAAATATCGCTATGAAATCTAATCGCAGTTTTCGTAAGGTGTTCTGTATGTAGGCCAGTGCTAGGCTAACAGTCAAGATGGTAAAGATTTCAGGGACATGTACACGGTGGCGCAAATTAAATCATCCAAAATTAACAATCCGCCAAGTGGCTGCCGCCAGTGTTGATACACATTTGTGCCCGATTTATCGCATTTTCCATGAGTTTCCGCCATTAAGGGCTGTGATTGTCTGGGGCTTGTTGGCATAAACCCGCGACTTCAAATAGCCTCACATAAAGAAGTCTGGGATGGTTAAATCGGGTGATCTTGCTGGCCATGCCAAATCACCAAAACGGGAGATTACGCGACCAGAAAACGCTTCCTTCACAAAATCCATTATGGCTCGTGCTGTGTTGCACCGTCTTGTTGAAACCACCTGTTCATCAAGCCCCGCTCATCCAATTCCGGCAGTAAGAAGCCGTTTATCATGACCCTGTAGCATTCGTCAGTAACAGTGACCGTATTGCCGATGGCGTCCTCAAAAAAATACGGCAATACAATCAAACTTGGATTTTCACTGGCACTTTGTGCATCAAACGTGAATTTTCAGTGCCCCAGAAACGAAGATTTTTCTTATTGACGTGGAAATGCGCCTCGTCGATCATGATGATTTTCGACACAAAATCGTTGTAGAGATGGAGGATGGCTTTACAGTAATTCACACGCGACTGACGGTCAGGAGGCATTAACTGATGCACTGTTGGCACTTTGTATGAGAACATGTGTAAGTCTTTCTCTAAAATTCGCTGGTAATGCACAATTCCGTGGCCCGTCATTTGGTTTATGTTTCTTCGTTTTCAACGACATCGGCAGCCACAGCCGCGATATTCTTGGCCTAACGACCAGTCTGGTGGCGGCCACGCCCTGCATGGCCGTAATGTTTGCGACACGATTAGGAAATCGACGTCGAAATTCACGCTGCGCTAACACCACCGACCGATTATTGGTCAAAAACATCGACACAATTATTCAACGCTCTTGCGGAGTATAGCGCTCCATTCCTTATCTGTTTGTATACTGCAGCTGTCTAGTTCACAAGTGTCAAATGTGATTGACGTACGACGCCATTTGCAAAAACTATACCATTTTCCGATAGGGTGATTAATTTTGCGCCACCTTGTATATACAATTTTGCAGAATATTCGCATATATGCCATTGGCGCCCGACGATTTAAGGCCTCATAAGTCAACACTACCGACAGATGCCAACCACAGCGGGTTGTACTACTCAGCTCAGTGCCAATTCCACTGACAGAAGTCGCTACTGATACATGTACTGTGCTTTTAGTTAGAAAAGACTTTAGGGTCGCTATCTAGTATTGTTTGTTGGGCCTGGGGTCAGTGGTGATGACACTTGAGCTATACTAAACCGAAGCTAAAGCAAAAATGTACTCTCATACTGAATGCATGTCGACGAGAAGTATCTTTGAAAAATGTCATAATTCATTGGTTCACCTGACACAAACTTGCCGCTCTTAATTACTTTTGTCAAGCCAACTTCGTAGCTCCTTAGCCTTATTTCATAGCGGCTACCCCGTTGGACTTCTTGAATACCGATGTGTCAGGCTCCAGTAATTGGAGTTCGGTTACCTCTAATCAGATTGTTGAATTGAACTACAGATGTCAGAAAAGGAATCATCTGAATCGTCTATCTTTTGAGGCAACCCCAACAAAACAGAATTAAGCCACTTCATTTAAATTACCCCAAAATCCTTACCTCAGATGATGTACCAACATATTTCAAAGTCATGAGTAATCCCTTAATCTTAAACCAAAGACCAACTTGTAATTGAAGCGCTCAGGTCGGTTTCTTTTTGATGTACGAATACTTGTACCCGTAGCAGTTTTCATTTTGCTTCCTGGTATGACCTACATAGCCTTGGCAACTAACCTAATCCACATTTTTAAATTCGCTCAAAGTTCCTGTACTTCACTCTCATTTATTTTTCGGATGATGTAATGGGTTTTCGTTATTGTTTTCATTTAGATAGTTGAAAAGTCTAAAGAAAAACCTAGTGAAGCCAGAAACGGCATATGTACATACCACAATACGAACTTGTCTAGTGTACGTGTATTGATTGGAAATTGATTTTTCATTTGCAATGAATTATTCGACACCTCAAACCCGGGAAACTGCACTCGTACGTATGGGAGAAACGACAATCACCAACAGCATAAGAAATGATTTTTTAATTGGATTAACTGAGGTGGGTTTCTATGGATACCACCCACTTACCCTTTCTTGGCAAATAAACACAAAACCAAAAAAAAAACAAAAAAAAACAGAAGGAAAGGGTATGAATATGTAAACACCACGCCATGCAAATACAAATGTGAAGCCCGCATTCTTTGCATTAAGCTTCTCCAATTTATCGCCAGTCATAGGTTGCATTTCTGCCTTATTCACCAGAACTACGAGTAAACCCTGGACAACATAGTACGACGCCGTATAGATACATACTCGTATAAGTGACGCTAATTGCTTTCTTTTCTGTCTGGAAAAGACATAGTTTTCTTCTTTTTTCTTGCAAATATGAGATACGGATACCGTATCCATACACGAGTAGAGTATCTTATTTCAAAAAAGTCATAAAAATCTGGAAAAATACCTAGAATATGCAAAGCATTGCTGCACGTAGTGTAGTGTCGCTAGTTCCCTGTAATACAATTAAAGTTTACAATTGTTATCCAACATAGTCCTCATGTGTGGTGGTATCAGTATCTTTTGATCTACACTTCTGCTTTACGAGTCAGACATTGGGGAGGTAAAGCTTGGCGGCTGGTGGAATGTTAAATATTTTGAAATTTAATCTCCCGGAAACAGAAGAGGCACATACCTATACATAAGTGAGATTCTTTCACTTCATAGATTGGTTTATTAGTGGCCAGTAGAGGAGAAAAAAAACTCTTAAAATCACAGGCTAGCTGAACTGTGCCATAACTGTTTCCGTTCTCTTTTCGATTCTTTTTAATTTCTTTAAAATGCATTTCTAATCTGTAACGCCACTTAAACATAATATTTAATTCTTTCGGACTTTGAGAGTCCGGAAATCGGCTTTGACATACAAATTGTCAGTTGATTCGGGATTTAAAAGAGCGGCAGCTCAGACGAACTCCATTATGGAATACATACTCGTATTTCGATCTTGGTCTCAAAACGCGGATCAAACGATCGTCGTCCTTGGAGCAACTACTTTTGCAAACCCTCAAATGGAAAGTGCAAGCACCGTCAGTTTTGCTCAATAGAATGACAAAGTGTGTCATTGTGTACAGCCCCGGATGCATCTCTATGGGATAAAGTACAATAAATGACGTTGAAATCTCTGTGGGTTGCTGGCAAAGTATTCGTATTGCAGCTCAAATGTCAGATCTCATACACGCACTTCGTAAACATCATGAGACATATGAAGGCAGCCCGCCCTGCATGTGACTCCTAAAAGAATAAAAGCAACGCACTTTTGAATAAGAATTTGTTGTCAGGCAGAGACTTTGACAAAAAGTGTTGATAATCGAGCATATTCTGGTAGGGGAACGCATAATGGCAAACCAGGTCAACTGAAATCTGTCAACATTAATTTGAAGTACGCGCATTAAAGACTGTTTCGATGGCAGGGTAACCATAATCAAAACCTACTTGCCTTCGTCTCTGGTAACTTATTTAGACTAGTTGGATTTGCTGTAAGGCGAAACCGATGTCTTTACCTAAACATGACGGTCCCGAGATCATCAGACTATCATCGACCTGCTACAATGTACCTCAGGCAAATCCTGAAGTGTTTTCGATGTCTGAACTTTTGGGGCTGAAAATATCGACCCGGATCACGGATGCGGATATTCCGCGTAACTCAACAACGGCCAAATACCAATAACAGCAAGAGATTGCAAGAAACTTTGAAGATCGTGTACAACCTCTTACGAGTATGAAGTTTTAAGTACAAGCATAAAATATAAATGATTAGTAGCATCACTGCCAGACACCTCTGTGCTATCTCGAATGCACTGATTTAACAATGAATGAGTGAGTAAAACATGATGCATACATAAAGGTTTTTCTATGCAGTATGATGTCACTGAGATCTGGTACGAGTATTTTTACCAGAACAAAAGTCAAAGCATCCTTACAGTCATTAGTGAGAATTTGGAAGTAACATTTCTGCAGAATGTTTAATAACAATGACAATGATGCACTCCAGCTAAGGTGTGGCCTTGCTCTGATATAACGTCCACCTATTGTCCATCTGTCGTTCGTAAGGCAGGAGAATCCCTAATTTTTTTTGTGTGTAAGTATTGCTGGTAGAATTCATCATTAAAATTATTTCTAAGGCCGCTAACCTTCATATACCTATATTAAGTAACATTTTCTGTTCAAGGAACTTATGAATGATCCAAGAAAGTGACAGCTCAGGGATAAAAATGAACGGCCGTTAAAAATACCTTCCGCAAACACTTGAAGCTTTAGTTTGGGCTAGTGAGTTTATCTCTTATTTTTCATCGCCCCACAGCTTCTAAACAAGTGATTTCAGGATCATCCCTCGTAGATAGACCTTGTGTTTAAGTTGACTTCACAAAAAAGTGAAGTGCGTTTGCGCAGTAACACACGTATTGAGTTTTCCTCAAAACTAATTTTCATTGTTCTCAGTGTATGGTATATCTGATACGCAGTACAAAAAATCAGTAGAAAGTGTTCCTTGGCATTTTGAAAGGCCGTTCACTGACACCATACAAAATAAACCTTATCACTAACAAAAAAAAAAAACGTAAACAAAATGTTGTGTCTCTGTGCAAAAAAAATTTAAAAGGAGTGATGCAAAAATTAAGTGCAATGACTGCAAAAAACTGTTTCATGCAAAGTGTATCAATGTATAGTATTAGCTGCTGATCTTGATCTTGAAGAAAAACCGCGCTGGAGGTGCTGTCAGTGTTCAACTTCGCGCAGAATCTCTCTACATGCCACCAATAAACCTCTCCCGCTCCCTCTTGAAATAGACACTTGTAAAGAAAAACAAAATGTAAACACATCATTTTCCGAAATCATTCTTTCTCTCAACCTGACTCGGCGCGTAATTAAAGAGAATATTATGGAAGCAAAAAAAAAAGAAACAGCGACTAATAACTAAACTGCTAGATGATAATTATAGTATATTATATATAAATGCAAGCCTTACTTCTCATATGCGAGCATTAAATAAAAAATAATTTCAAGTACATATGGATAAGAAACAACATAATTTTTTTGCGTAAAAATGAAGGTGACGTTCCTTTTAAAGTAGGCGCTTTGATGACCTCAATCAGTTTAAAAATCTATCAATTATTCTTAAATAATGAAACCAAATTAGCCGTCTAATGCAAAAAATTATTTTGCTTCTCCCATGTCTACTTTGCTCATCCATCAAAATACACTAGTCAGCATAAGTATTTTGACGAAATAAAAATCGTGCATTTAAATGTTTAACTTTTAAACGGCTTTGTAAAGGATTCTTCTTGATTTTTTCGTTTTTACATATAACTAATACAAACTTAAAAATAAGCAACCAAATATATTTTCATAGAAAAGTAAAAGGATTTAAATTAATTAGTAATTTAATGTGTTGGCAAAAGTATTTTGACACGAATGTACAATAATACTAAAAAAAACTATTTCAACTTAAAAAAAGATAAAAAATGAAGAAGATGTTAGTGAAATGTGTATCCTCCTTTGGCATCAATTACTTTTTGAAGGCGTCTTGGTACTGAATCCATTAAATTTTTAAGAATCTCTGGAGATATCTCTTCCCAAAGTGAAGTGAATTCAGAAATTGTCTCCTCTCTGGTTTTATTTAGCGAAACTGTTGAAACTGCGTTTCAAAAGAGACCAGACGTTTTCTATAATATTTAAATCTGGACTTTGAGGTGGCCAGTCCAAAGTTTCAACACCAACACAACAAATTTGTGGCTTTGTGGCACGGGGCATTATCCAGTTGCAGGATTAATGATTCCCCAATAAGCCTATTTGCAGAAGTAAAGGAATTTTCATTTAGGGTGATCAAATATTGATGTTGGTTCATCGAGCCGGTGACAGGAACCAAATCACCCAGCCCATTATACGCAACACATACTCAGAACATGAAAGAGCCTCCACCATGGCTCACTTTTTGGCAAACGAGTCGTTTCTTTTGCCTTACTACCTTTGGAAATCTTACAAAAAATGTGGTTTTTGATGAGTTACTATATAATCAAAGGAGCTTTCATCTGTCCATAAATCGTTTCTCCAGAGCTCCTTTGGCTTGTGCAGGTGTTCCTCTGCAAAGGCCAGTCTTTTAAGCTTGTTTGCCTTAGATATATACGGCACCTCCTTAGCTTCAATTGTCCTAAAATCGCTTTCCTTTAAACGTCATCGGACAGTGCGCTCACTGATTGGATTCTTGGCCGTCAAATTCCATTGATCTGCAGCAGATTGA
The DNA here is from genome assembly GCA_949129095.1 of Volucella bombylans. Lineage (NCBI taxonomy): Eukaryota > Metazoa > Arthropoda > Insecta > Diptera > Syrphidae > Volucella > Volucella bombylans. The sequence continues at coordinate 65,887,523 of OX422140.1, forward strand.
GGCTTCAGAAAAATAATTTTTTTTTAATTCCCGTAGAAGGACTCGCTCTTGAGTGGGCGTTGTTTTGCGCTTAGCACCTGATATCGCTAAGTTACTGATGTCGCTATAATACTTTTTAAACTTATTAATTTGATAGTGCACAGTTTGACGCGACACATTAAACTCTTTTGCAATGTCTTTTACTGCCGTTCCAGCGTTAAACTTTGCTACCATCGAAGATCTGGTAACCAAAATCAACTCTGCCGTTTTACCCATGGTTTATAACACCTTTTAATCAATTTTTATTTTTCTATCAACGTGTAATATCAGTTAAACTTAAATACAAAAGCTGTTCGGCTCTAGCGTGCTCATAAGTGCAAGCGTATTTACGTCAAAATACTTATGCCACGCAAAAATTTCTTGTCTCCATGCAATCTTATCAGCAGAAAGAGAATGCAAAAGGTAGACAATATAATATTTGGCATGCATAGAGCTAAAAATAGATTCTTTGTTTTGCGTATCATTTTTGCACCGTTATTTAACGGTACTAACCTAAGCTAGCTTCAATAGTCAGAAAAAGGTTTCGTCAAAATACTTATGCCGACAAGTGTAGTTTGAGAAAAAATTTTGATTTATTTCTAGCGCATTTGAACGCTTCCAATTTTAATGCAATTTTAATTATCCTTACTGAGATTTGGGTGTATGACTATGAACTATCCAACTATTGTATTCCTGGTTATGAACCTTATTTTAATTGTAATAACTCATTAGTAGCTCAGGTGGCGCTGTGGTGTACTAGTACATTAAAAAAGAACACGAAAGTGATTGTGAATTTGTAAAAATTAGTTTGTTGAGTGCGGATATTTTAAAAATCAATTGCTGTATATGTAATGAATATTTTACGATTGTGTGTGTTTACCGTCTGTATAAAAATAATTTATGCATAAATGTTTCTGAAATTAAATGAAATATTCAAAGATCTAAAGAAAAAAAATTTAATGGTAGTAGGCGACATAAATATACTCGTAGATATAGGGTTTTCCAATAAGGACTTGACAATTTTTTTTTAAATAAAACGCAAACCATTTGAGATATTTCAAAAACTCTGCTATCGGCTTGAAGTACAATCAAAACATTTATGAATGGAACTCGACTTCGTTCATATGGCCACCGCGGGCACGTTTGCAGCGGTCGATTCGTTGGACCCAATTTTCAACGGCTGAAACGGCCACTATGTTGGCTCTGAGCTCTTCCAACGCCGTCGGCGTGATGGCATAAACCAATGACCTAACGTAGCCCCACAGGAAATAGTCAAGCGGCTTTAAATCGACCATTAAGCGACCATGCACAGTAACGTGACGGTCGTTATAGTCGACGAAAAAATATGGCCCAATAACGCCGCCGGCATGCAAACCGCACCAAACAATTATTTTTTGTGGATGAAGTGGTGATTCATAAAGCACATGTGGATTTTCACCCGACCAATAACGCTTATTTTGCTTATTGACGAACCCATTGAGCCAAAAATGAGCTTCATCACTGAAGATGATTTTGCTATGAAATTCATCGGCGCATCTTCTCCAGACCGCAATCGGAGAACGTACGTCGCTTTAAATGGTCCATCGGCTTCAATTCTTGAGTCAGCTTGATCTTGTATGGATTAAACCAAGATCATTACGCAAAATACGCCATAATGTGGGCTGAGCGATGCCCAATTCTTGAGAACGCCGTGGAATTGACTGATTTGATATTGAATTGATATTTTCGACGACCAACCCGATGTCTCACTGACACGGCAACATCACACAGCGAATATGTAGACTCAAATTTTTGCACTAAACTTGTTATTGCCTGTCTACTAGAGCGAGAATTACGACCAAAAATTGGAGTTAACGCTCTTAAAGTTGCAGTCACCCACTCCGAATTTCGGTAGAAAAGTTTTATAATTTGCAGACGTTGCTCATTCGTGTACTTACCCGTGATGAAAATGTTGAGTTTATTGAATAAATTGACAGTGACAGTTTGATGATTAGTGAAAGAGTGCGTTCACATATTAAATTCAAAGTTGTCAAGTCCCTATTGGAAAACCCTTTAATAGAGCACTTAAAGTATGAATTTTGGGACTCCGTCAACGATCAAAAATCATATAGAGAATTGCACTACTAGTCTAAATAAAAAAAGTGCACATTTAAAACATCTTAGGCCATGGATTGACTTAAGATTACTTATAAAACTAAACAAAAAAAATGCTTTACGCAAGAAGTGTAAAAGATATCCTGGTAACCACACGTTGAAAGATAGTTAAGAAGTCGACTGAATGGGTAACTGTTGACTGCTTACAACACTGCTTATGTCAGTATCGCACAATTTGAAATTCGCGTCAACCGCCTGCTTTACCCCCTCATGTTTGCATCAGGAAAGTGCATGTGTAGACTCTTATATATGCAAGCTAAAATCACAAGCGCGAGTCAGGAGCTAACGCTGGATACGTGAACAGCAAAAAAAAACTCCCGAAATGTGTTGCCTGCATCCAGCCCCTAGAACTGCTGATCTTATTTCAAAGCAACTTTCACCTATTCAAAGCTCACGCGGAATGTCCAGTAGAAAAATTCCGAGCCGACCTAGACGTGATACCATCCAACTACGATGAAATGGATAAGGTGTAGAAGGATAAAAAATGCAACATACACAATGGTGATTGCTACCGAGAAGAAAAAAAAAACTGTTATTTGAATGCGGATTTGCCTCTAGAGGCAGACTAAACAAAGAGGTCTAGAGTTTCAGCATGTATCAGCCTAATATGCAAGTACGCGTCAGCGGAGAAGGAAGATGGTGACATCAACGACGATGAAATGCTTAATTTTCATAACACTAATCCTAGACAATTTTAGGAAAGTAGGACATCTCTGGTAGCACAATCATTCAGACTTATCGACTTCGCTTTGGAGCGAAATGTCACATTGACATCGATGCAGGGCACCTATTCAGTACTATCGAAGGTTCAAAGGAGTTACGATTAACACGGACCACTACCTTGTGGTGACGGAGAAATGAATGTGATTATTATTAAAGCCGCTATGAAGGGAAAATACTTTGAAGAAGTTTGACGTTGGAATCCCGCAGTCGCTCAATATCCTGCGCCAGTAGCATCTAAGACATCTTATTAGCGATGCCGCCTTCATGTACTTGATTCCAACCGAGCACCACTGCGAAACATCTAATTTGACGATGAATGCCAGCTGGCGCAAGCATGTGAACTCTACGAGTAAAAAAGGAAGAAATCACTGGTTTTTCAGAAGCAAGAAAAGGGGCAGGAAAACGCTTCAGTTATCACTGACTGTGAATCTACAACTAGATTCCCTTGATTGCCTTTAATGGCTTCCGTTTGTCTTTATGGAAGAACCATTTCTGCAGACTGTTACATTAAATGTCGAAAACAATCAACATTCCACTGACAGGTAGAACGAATCATTTAATCAGAACATTGCTTCCATCCGAACTCGACGAAATGGGGCATCCATACATTAGCTTCAGTTGAGGTGTAGGTACTGATGGCCTAGCTGCAGAAGGACGCCTTTAAGCTGACAATAGAGTCATCAGTTTCGTCAGCATCATCTATATATGATACTCTCTGTCGTCAGCTAACTAACTGCTTCTCATTTTTGCGCCTTCGGGCCTGAATACTCCAACATAGTTCAAATTTGTGCATTACTACAGATTTTGGAAGATACTCTCCAATTCCACATCGGCATCCACCAACTATATGTCGGTTCTATTTGTCTATATCGCCCGCTTATATCGGGAAAAATTATGTCCGGCTCTGTAAGATGACCATAGAAAAAAGCTTCCGATAAGTGATTTCTTCAATACGTATTCGAGAATACTGTGCCAAACTCGGAAGTTAACACTATCTTTCAAATCCTGTACAACAACTTACAACAATTTGTTTGCAACAAACACAACATCGACGACTCGGAAAAATTGGCACAATAGACAGATATACCGACGGGGTAGTCAAGATGTCTCACTGAACTCCGCAATAAATATATATAACCACATTAGAGATCATTCGAGTCGTAACTCTTACTAATCTCTATTTTTTAGGCTCAATTTGTAGCAGAGCCCTCTCTTAGACAACCAGAATAGCGCTCTATACAACATTGACCGCCCTAGTTCTCTTTTATGGCACAAAGGCATGAACTTTATCCAAAACAAGCATGGTCGTTTCGAAAGGAAAAGGCTTCGAGTGAAGTACATACTGCTTTATATGCATCGACCGATAGTGAAAGAGGAGATTTAACCAAGAACTGTAGGCGCTATACAGCGACATAGACTTACCAAAGAGAGACAAAATTCATCTACTTATAAGGCTGTGACATGAAGAGCGGATCGACACAAGCGCTCTAGCTCGGAAAGCCTGTGGATCCATCACCAAATGAAAACGCACAGAACCAAGTCTCTACATCAGGTGGTGCGTGCAAGTTGAGACCCGGAAGCTGCTAGCAAACAACAGCGCTGGCTGGGGAGATGCAAGTTAGTTGAGACCCAAGTCCAACTTAGTACCGCCACTTATGTAAGTAAATAAGTACTTGCATAAGATATCGCGTAGACAAAATCACTGCAGTCTGTGTGCAGTATTCTGAATTTCTGTATGAAGACGGTCTGTAGAAGATGATAGTGAATCTTAAGTGCCTTAGCATGAGCATCGTCTTGTTTCTTTCCAAAGTTGGGGTTTGTACTTCGGCTATTTAAGAAGTTCTCTCATGATGTTGCATAAGTAACTTTTTATTGACCTGGTGCAGACTAAACTTTAAAAGAGACGCGAACGGTTCATTTTATGAAATCATTAGCTGACATGCTTTCTTCGTGTGATTGAATTTTCATTAACAAATTTGACATATAAAGGTATGGAATCATAGCACGTCCAAACTGGTTTAAGCTCCATAACATGCAGCCATTTTAATCTCAAGACTTAAGTAGAACATGGGAGCAAATGAAAACAAAATGAAAAAGAAAAAAAATAAATGCTCAGACACAGATACAGAAAAAGGAAAACAAGAGAAGAAAACAAAGACTAAATAAAAACAAAACAATTTCGTATTCCTATACATACTTAAATCGGTTAATGATTTCGCAATGCTCCACCACTCTGAAAGCAAACCAAGCCGCGCGGTTAATTCACCTAGAAGTGGTTCGCCAAACACAATGCGAACGGCAAAGCACATTGACCTTTCGAACGACGAAAGACGAACCCCATTTCCCAGTTCCATTTAGCCAGACTCACTGCACAAGCACAGCTATTATGACAGCGCAACTCCAATAGTTCGTGCAGTGCTCCCGAATGAAATTCCACCAAGCTCCTGACCCGACCGTATGCAGTCACCACCGCAGGGGATTTGCTCGATACCACTTTTCACAAGTCAACTCATAATTCGAACGAACTCATGTCAGAAGCAGCAAAAGTCATCACTCAACGTCTACGTCGTTGCATTATCCTTGACGATGATTCGAAAAATTTCCTCCAAATTGCTTCTGGTTGGCACTGAAGAATACTTGCAGCAATTTTCACGCTAAAGCAAACAGTTCTACCGAGTGCGTCTCTAATAGAATGACGAAAAAATTGTGTAACTTGCGTTTTACATAAACTCCGCATGGAATTGGTGCTGGGAGGTTATGGTGCCATCCAGACCATGCTGATGTTAAATAATTGGAGCACTTTTTCCATAAATCAGTCTCTGAAAACAAAAAAAGGTCATCCGCTTCGGACAACTTGTTATTTGGGTCTCTCGATTGAGTGCCCGAAGTGTCGTTTTAAAATGCTAAACAGTCGAAGGTCGATCGGTGCTTTAGATTATAGGAGGAGTTGCACGAAACAAGAATTTCAATGAAAGGCCAACAAGCACTTGTTCCAGTCGATAGTTGTCGTAAGTGGGATTAGTCGACAGAATTAATTAGTGTCTGTTACCAAGGGTGAACTGCCTTCATTTTTGAATGTTAAATCGAAGAGAAACGAACAATTATTTCCCTTTTAAATGATGTTCCACAGGTTTGTAAACTAGCACCCATATCCTTCCCATTGATGGTGCATTGGTGAATGCATTCTCTTGGATCGTGCAAGTCAGTTTGAGTAGACCACATTCGCCCCCAAAGTTGCAAAATTCGTCATTCATCATCGTTGTCTTGTTCATGGTTGATGACCTTCATTGTTCACTCTCCCATGCTAGTTCAGTGTCAGAATGTGTAAATTTTTCACCACTCATCGCCAACAGTCTTTTCATCGAGAATTTTTTGTTTTTAACTGCTCACTGGACACTGTATCAGAAGATCAAGCGCCGTTCCAATGAGTGAATTTCCACAGATAAATGCACAAACGAGAACGCTTTTGTCGGCACTTTTTTATTTCGAACATTGAAGTTTGGTGTTTAGTTGACCGCTAACAATGAAGGAGACTTACTTTCCCCACATACTGTAAGATCACGTGCCTTGTTGGTCGAGGAAATAATTTTCGAAATCCCATTACACACTTAAACGCGCCAGTCCCAGTTGCTGTGGATGTATAATACGTACGGGCACGAGTAGATGTGGGCCTTTGCTAAGTTTGGTTCAATCTGCGGAAGCCCATCTACAGTTGGTGGCTTAGTTTCGCTTCTTTGCTGGTATCCGACAAACTGGTGGACTGGAGGTCAGGTGCAAGATAAATGCATTGACTTGGATTGCAGATGATTGCGGAACTGCAATAATGTGCTAAGTGAAGTTATTGAATGTGTTAGGTGTACCATGGATAAATAGGAGAAAGGAAGACGAAAGTGCTGCGCTTTTGTTTTCCGCTTAAAGTATCATAGTTAATTAATATCTAATCGAAAATGCATAGTGAGTCTTCCTGAATGTGGCCGAAAGCAAGAAATCCGTTTTGCTGGCATTTTGATGGCCACGATATTCGAGGAAGTACTGGGACTAACTCTTGAGATCCGGCGTGTTCACTTTACCACGGTCATGTATGGATTTAAAATCAAAAGATTCCCTCGAAAGCAATATTTTGGAGTGAAACTGAATCGCACAGTAGATCAAAATATGCCTACGATGGGTGGGTTCAAGTCATTGGGTGTGTCATTGAGTCATTGAGGTGTCTCCTTGAGATGCATTAACTTTTTTCGCTTACCTTGTCGGGTTTTGTTCTACTTTGTCTTTGTGATGACCATGCCATTTGGAACAAACCTAACAGTCGGGCTATTTCGTCGTTCAGAGAAAGTTTGATGCGCTGTCTGAATCTATAGCAACAATTTTATTCCCGCTTGGTCATACTGAAATCGTTATTGCAGGCGATTTCAATAACCACAATTCTGAGGGCTTCGACATTCTGGATAGACAAAACCAGGAGAAAGAATTGTTGAGATCTTTCACTCAGTTAGTGTAAAAGTTTATGGAATTTTTTAATGTGGTGGGGGCTAACGCCGCCATTTACTTTGCTTAATGCAAGTTTAAACTCACTTAAAAACTAGGACTTAAAAACTAACAAGAGTTAGTGATTAGGAAGTAGACAAGAAGTGCTCGGGTTAAAAACAAAAAGTGGCAGTTTGAGTTGACCTTACGGAGCATGCGAGAGATTGGTTCGTTAGAGCCACAAGACGAGGACAGCGTAAATTACGAGGATTAGTGTTGAAGGAAGTAGAATTGTAAAGGGAAGCGCAGTCCACAGAACCAGAGAGCAATCGATGAATGAAGAGAATGTCAGCTACATCTCTGCTTTTTTTAGGGTGTTCAGGTTATGAAGTTTGAGGCGGTCGCGATAGAGAGATAGGATAAATGGGTCATTCTCAATTCGGGATATATGAATTCGCTGAAAGGGGAACACACTTGGCTGGTATATTTAAGAAGGGGCCGGACAAGGTTAATGTAAAGTGACATAAGAATTGCAAAATTCTTTAGACCAACGTTTGATAAAACCGAGCGATGAGTTGGCTTTAAGGATTATCTCATCAATATGCGAACGGATGTTTAACTATCTATTATATAAAATTTCAAGGTCGCGAATGGACTGAACCTGGGGTACAGGTTGGTAATGCAGAAAATAAAGTCGAGAGGGGGATAGATTGGACTTACGAGACAGTCATATATTGACATTTGGAGACATTAAGCTCAAAACAATTTTTTAGACACTAGGTGGAAAACCTATCGAGGTCTTCTTGAAGGAAAATAGAGTCTTAGGGTGAAGAAATATTTAGTTTTGGAAAACTTAGTGTCATCGGCGTAAATGGATACGGAGCAGTGTTTGATAATCCTCTCAAGATCCTTTATAGCTAAAATGAAAAAAGAGGGGACCTAAATGGCTGCCTTGTGGGACACTAGAAGTGGCCCATTGAAGAGACTGACCTAAAGCGAACGCTATAGTAACGGTTCTCCAGATAAGAAGATATTCATTTGAACAATATGGGGTCAAAACCGAGGGAAAACAATTTGAATAGGATCACTTGATGTGATATTTTATCGAAGGCCTTGGCGAAATCTGTAGCAATAACATCGATTTCGTTGCCAGTTTCTAGGGCTGGAAGTGAAAAGGATACGAATTCAACTAAGTTTGTAGTAGCTGATTTACCTTTTAGAAATCCATGCTGACTGGGTGATATAAGTTACTTGCACTGAAAGCTTTGAAATTCATATAAAAAACTTTCAAACATTTTAGGTATGTGAGAAAGCTTAGCAATGGGACGGTAGTTGATCCCTTTTTGTGAACCGGGGTCTTCCAAACTTGGGGGAATTCCCTTTGTGTGAGGGACAGATGAAATAGGGAGGAAAGTGGGTGCGAAAGATTGAAGGCACACTTTTTGAGCAATATTGCTGGGAGCCCATCTGGCCCGGGTAAAAATTCATCATGAAGATTTTGTAACTTTACTTCGATAACGGTGGGATCAAAAGGTTGAGTGAGAGAGGGGCCAATGGAGAAATTGGGAAGTTACTTGAAATATATGGGGTCGGTTACGAAGAAAAGATGCCTCTACATGAAGAATCACCTTTAGGGATGGTAGGATCATTAAAGATAGGGAGAGAGTGATCGTCATCACGGAAAACATTATACGAAGATGGGAATAGCTACTGGCTCTTTATGTCGGGGATCAGATTGGTTTCTGTAAGAGCATAGACGTCGAAAGAGAGACCGTGTGATTTGACAAGACAGCACGAGTCTTAGAGCAAAAGCCTCTTACGTTTTGGTAATAAAATGTAAGAGGTAGTTTGTTGCGTGGAGGAGTACGGGAGTGTAGATGAGATGCAGGCAAAGAAGGCAAGGTAGGAAAGAAAAAATTTGTCATGGTCAGCTCGGCTGCGCTGAAGGTGAGAAACTCTTTTAGAGTGTACATAGCTGCGGAAAGCAGCGAGGTCATCCGCAACCTTTTGGGGAGCTGTGTCAAAAATTTCGTGGCACCTGTTGTAAAGCTTTCTGAGACTAGTTATATCCGTAGGAAGGCTTTCCTGTTGGAAGACCATGACACTTGTTTTAATTTTTCCCTCAAAGCAAACAAAGTCGGATTTGTCGTAAAGATATGTGAAAAAGAGACGTATATTTTCGTATATCTTGTTATCCCTTAGCCTAGAGAGCGCGTAACGGCATTCCGTGGTGTCTATATTCTTTTTGGTAAATTTAACGTTAGGCGGCGAAAGGTGATCCAATATAGGGACTGGGGCCCGTGAAACCGAGTGAGAAGGCGAGTTAGAAGCGGGATTTAAGATGTGCGAGCTGATTTAGTCTGGGTATTTGGCTTCTGTTGTAAAGTCGAAATTGAGAAAGCAGTTGTTAGTATTCGTAGAAGGGTGTGTGGGTGCTTAAGCAGTGACAGTATCAGGGCAGGGGCTAAATTAAATGAAACGCGTTGGGGCTTGGATGGCAGAGAGGCACTTGGTGCTTTTGTGGAAATACGTGAAGGGGGTTGCTTAGGGATATAAACGGAAGGGAAAAAAAGAACCGCATGCCATTCTATGCACCCTAAACGGCTTCTTGAGAAACTTTAACTGGACGTTGTGTTTCCATATTAACGACGCGGATGTCACTGCTAAAAAGGTGAAACTTCGTCTTTCATCCTACAAACCAATTGCATTTAAATCCCTTCTTTCTAAGGTCATGGAAACGCTGATTAACGGTCAGCTGATGAAATATTTTAAACACGAAAGCTCAATGACCAGCAGTAAGGCTTCCTTTGGAATGGGTACACTGTTGATTTCAAGGCACATCTCACTGCAAATTGGAACAGAAGTCTACACCAATCTGGTGAAAGCAAGATAGTCGTACGATTCGTTTTGGACGGTTTTAAGTTTGACATCCACTAAATAAATTCTAGCGTGCCCCAGGGCTCCGCTCTGTGTCTGCTACACAGTAATTTATGCTCCCCATATCCGTTCTTGGAACCGACAGAGTATGCAAGGCTTATTAAACTGGTACATGTACAGCATAACTGCTCTGCCGTCGTTAATACGATATTTAAGCACAAACCTCAAGCGATATGAGAAATACTTTGGCCTGTCTAATCAGATCTCAAATTTTACAAGCCCAAAACTGGAACACAATGTCCATATATGGTCGAGTGTCCCTTAAACCTATGTGCATTTGTCAGATAGGATTCAAAAATGAGGGATAAAACTTATAAGTGACGCTAAGAATTATTCAGGCAATTGCCACCTGACGTAACACTGACGTAATATATTTTTCCTTTTCTTGTTCAACTGCTATTTCCACCACCAGTAGTGCTGCAAACATCCCACCGTAACATGCGTCTTGCTGGCAATTCCTTCCAAAACCGTATAACGTGCATAACCGTAAGAGCTATCTACCTCCAAGTTATTATAACCTGGAAACATTCAAGACCAACGTACATCGGCATCTCTCTCTTCCTTTCCTTCCTGATTTTTCTTTGGTACCACTGTGTGCAAACATTTGAACGATGTACACAAACTCTGAAACGTGCGCTTATTGCAAAAAATTGGATAGTTTAGTGGATTGACGAAAAGATATTGAACTTGGTCTGGGGGCTCTTAGAAGTTGATTCGCAGTTGTAGATAATAATGATCATTTTAGCAAGAAGAGCGCAGTTTTGGTAGCCCCACAGAGGTAATCCCGCTATGTCTAAGAAGCTTATAGAGCTTTGACTACGGGACCGAAAAACAACCTTTTGTTGTATGTGTATGAACTTGTTGTCTCAAACTTAACTTTAACCAATTAACAAACCTAAGCAATGAAATGAAATAAGAAAGATTAATAACTCTAGGAGAGGATAAAGGTTTTGTATATTAGATAAGTTTCTCTAGACAACACGTATTGTACCTTTGAAAATGGTAATTCAACATAATCTGATTTTACTCTTTCGTCCAGATTATCAAAGTATCCGTCCTTGCAAAGGAGGCCGCGTGTTACATTTCGCGACATTATCAAGGCTAACTATAGCTCTGCCAGACGATAAGGTCACTCAGGACGATCCATTTCCTTATGTGGATTCTACATAGTTTTCTTCTGAAAATAGAGAATCCTGGGTTCAGGGTTGTCGCCTAGACATATTACGTGACGGTAATGGTATCTGGAAACATTTCCTAATCAACTCCAACTTGCTGTAGTTATTTTCCGGACTCGCTCTAAATGTTATTACCGAAAAGCAAACATCTACAAGAGAGTCATATGCTCCAGATGCGGTCCTCTATCGTATAAGATCGACAATTGTACAATAAAAACGTATGGTAAACCACGCAAGTAAGCTCGGTTAGTCTCAGCGACATACCAATATATGCTTTTCGCACTTCAACTCAAAACTCAATCGAACAGAACGCGAGATAATTACGCCGAACCCGATCAATGATTTCAAACAAAACGCGGGTAGCTTTCAGCTTCTACCTAGTACTAGCAAATCTTTTGCTACACGAAATGAACACATTCATTCTCCAGAAGCAATGAATGAAAGCATCTACTCCAGCTTGATGGCTATTTGACAAGTGACATTTATGCTAAGTTACCACGTAAAAAGTTTTTAACGTCAGTTGTTTGCAATCATGGAATGGAGCTCGCTCGAAAATCGTGTTGCCATAATTCGCCTTCAAAAATGCGGCTTCGAAAAAGGTGAAATCTTTTGGATGTTGTGGCCACTGAAAATCACACCAACCTTTGTGAATCGTACCGCGAGGTTATTTAAGGATAGATAATGGTGAAATAGTGAACCGTGCAAAATCCGGCTGTCCCCGCACTTTGTAAATCCCACAAGTCCACAAAGCCGTGGAGAATCGAACTCTTTGCAGAAAATCATGTTTCGGGAGTTGGATATAAGCAAATACAGCATGTCGTACATCTGAAAACTTGATTTGTGACTCAGCGCATACATGAGACATATTGGCCTCTTACTCACAGAAGCATTGAAACAGAAATGTCAGTCAAAGTCGAAAGCCTTGGCTTGAACGACCACAGACATATTCTCTTTACTGACGAAAAGATTTTCACCGTTTAAGAATCGTTCAACAAGCAGAACGAGAGAGTGTATGCTCTGTCATCATGATATTCGTCTGTATTCGTTCCGAGAGTTTGACCGGGAGTCGCCTACGCCTATCAAACGGACGTTTTGGAGAACCTTGTGGTGTTTGAACTGGTGGCAGTGTTCATCAAAATCTTAAGCGTAAACCTATGACACAACATGTTTGGTCCGAAGATATTTACTGTAGATGATGACACACAGATACATAACTTCATTGAAGCAACTGGTGGTAACGGCTTTTACCTCATACTCGTGAAGAGTACGAACTCAGCCTATTTCTAATACACCAATCGTCGATAACATCTAGGGTAGTCTGGGTGTTAGGGCAAGCAGTCACTAGGGAAGATCCAACAGATTTTTTCTAATGTTTGTATTGTAATTCTCCCATGTATCTGCAGTGCTAATGAGCCACTAGTGGGTTTGTCTAAATTTGGGGACCTTTAAACCACTCTACCGCCTTGCTTTAGATTCACTAATTAGATACGGCTGATGATGGTTGCTGATGGGTTTTATTTTGAGTGATCCAATTATTTTTCTTTCGGTCTCTTTACGAAACCTGAACTGGAATTTGAGCCTCTATTGCAATGTTGCAATCCGAATAATAAAACTAGACGAACGACTGTCAAGTATAACAAACCTTCAAGCTTAATAATTCTGCCAATGGAATCTTCAAGGGCCTTTATGGCCTCTGCTCGGTTCCGGAAGACCTTCTGCCGGCAAAATGAATCCAGGTTGCGGAAAAGATGGTAATCCGTTGGGGAAATATCAGGAGAGTACGGTGGATGCGGAAGAATTTCAAATCCCAACTGCAACAGTTTTTGCACCGTTACATGTGAGGTATGGGGTCTAGCATTGTCATACAAAAGGATCAGACCGTGCCTATTGATCAACGCAGGTTGCTTTTCAGCCTATTTGACATGCAATATTTGACAGCGTTTATCGTTTCAGCTGGTTGAAGAAATGAAAAGTGTATTGGTTCTTTCGATGTCCACCACATTGTCACCATAACCTTTTTTGGATGAAGATCGGGCTTGTGGGTGTGCTTTGGTTTTTCATCTGCATCCAACCACTGCCCAAATCTTTTACGATTATCATACAGTATCCATATCCACTTTTCACCACAGGTGACTATCCGGGGCAAAAGCGGTTCAGTTTGGTTTCTTAATGTAAGCGATGCGCAGATTTCCAGGCGCCGTAGTTTTGGGATTCGTTCAGTTCATGGGGTATCCACTTATCGAGTTTCTTTACCTTTCCTATGAGAGAAAGGTGTCAACTAATTGTCATTGGGGATACTCCCATGCTTTATGCAATCTCCCGCACCAATTTCGTTGAGTCCGCATCCACCGTTGCTCTTAAAACGTCGTCGTCAACTAACATTTTCATTTTCGAGGCTGAAATCTCCCGAACGCGTTCGTGAGCCGCTACATCCTCAAATGCGTCATTAATATGTTTCATTGCCATCGACGCGTTTTAAATTCGTAAAGGAAGGGGGTTCGAATTTGAAACGCCGACAGCATCGTGAATAATTCCAAAAAAAAAAAAGACGGTACTTCTAACGAACCCTAAAATTCTCATATGTCAAGCACACGTACGACTTCATTTTATAAAAAAAGAAAATTTAACGTTCTGCCACAGACGTTCACTCGAGAACTTCTTATTTCCGACTGAGCGAAAATCAGACGTTTCATGTGGTACAACCCAATAAAAGTGTATGGTCATGGTATGCATGTTACATCTTAAATAGAGGGTAAAAGGAGCCAGATATTCCAGAGTTAGTACCCCAATTCGTATGAGAGCTATCGCTGACACATTTTGGGTTCATCCGGCACTATTCGAATTCACTTTTTTCGAATTTCTACACTTTTTTCATCCATCTCATTGCTACTGTGTTCCATTAATTTCAATCTGCATTCTTTAAGTTTTTTTTTTTTTTGTTCGTCAACATGGCCTAATCCAGTCCACATTCCTACACGATTTTGCATAAGTAAAGCAAAAGAAAACGTATAACGATTTACCGAATCACAAGAGCATGAAGAGAACATGCATATGTACATCAACAGCTCATAAGCAAAGTTTTGAACAAATATCGGTTTATCCTCCTCTTTTGTGTTTAAAATTTACTTAATAATGGTTAATTAAAAAATCAGTAAATTCCATCTTTACAATCAGTTCAAACAAATGAAGAAAATTACTTCGTTTATGTAAGCCTGCACGTAACGCAATCCAAATTTGGTAGACACTTTCAAATTCGAATCTGGCTTACAAGATACTTCCAAGATACGAACGCTTTTAGAGAAGCAAGCGCGCGATCTTATTTCACAAACACTGCGATGGTAGTGTGACCTGGAATTACCTAAAACTTGGATACGTAACACATTTTTTTCCATTCAGTACCGGTTTGCGAAGAGACACACAGAAACATAAGTTGAAGGGTCACGAAAGTGGGTGAGTACTTATGTGATGGACGAGACATTTATTGGGCACAATTTAGGCCTAATTATGATTTGTACGCTCAGCGGTAGATACATAGATATGTGAGAGAACCAAAAATATGTACCTAACCCATGAAGTGCCATGAACCACCTGAGATGTTGAACACACAACGAACCTGTTATGTGGAAAAGTACTCTTGAAATTTGAAAAAAAGCAGCAAAGCCACCGGTCTTCCTGTCTTCGGATTTGGCTTTATACCATCGATTATTGTTAAAGAACGGGCAAACTCATTTCAAGTTTGCAGTTTTTCATTCGGTTCGCAAACCTTTCACATTTTGTCTAGAAGTACAACACCAAAGCTTTAAGTAGGAGCTACTACGAGTAAATGTGGCCTAGTCTCAGCTAAAACCTTACGGCATGCTCACTAGTTGTAGCAACGAACGTGAGATAGTTTATTCTAACCACAATCTACGGTGGGGATTAAGCGGTAATAATTACTATCAAAAAAATTCGCAACCAACAAATTTAAGCAGATATACAAGTACACCATGGCAAGCGTAATAAAAACAATTACGTAAGTCGTTTTGAAGTATCTGAACTTGATCGAGTTAGCTTTTGTGTCGTTGATAGTATCTAAATGGCGTTTTAATTAGATTTCAAAGAGGCGATACGAATCAAAGATTGATGGATTCAGTATTGTGACAGTGTTGGATTAAATAGACCAACAAAATGGCACTAAGATACGTACCACAACAAAAGGCCGCCAGTTTGTTCCGCCACTCCCATAGCTTGTAGCAATTATCTTCTGAATTGAATGGTATATTGTTCTTTAGTTTTACTTTTAAAGGTTATTCGTTATGGTTGGCTAAAAAGAGAGAGAGATAAATAAATAGACAGAAATGAAACTTTAGAGAAGGATTTGTTTGACTTTTAAAGCGTGGATGTTGGCTATGTATGTAGACACAGCCATAAAATGCATTCACTATTTCGTTGCCAACGAGTAAGTGTTCATTAGGCAACCGTAGATTATTGTTCATGAGAAGCATGGTCAGAAGAACAAGTGCCTTTATCCAGGATTCTGTAGGGAAATTACTGCCCAACATACGATCATTTAATATCCTCAGACCACAATATGCATTAGGCAGCCTTTCAGCGATCGCCGATCAAAGCAAGATTAGGAAAATCACCATACCTTGCTTATGGAAACCACAATAGAGGTGCAAATAAGCAATTTATATATCTAACCAGAGACATTGGGATCTGAATGGCCTCAAGAGCCGAAATGCCAGCTAATTGATGACAACTTATTTAAACCCAAGATCCTCATAAAATCAACTAAATCACGTCTGACAGACAAAAATCATCCTCTCAGGTCGACTATATTACAATAAGCTAACGCTTTATAGGTGGATACTGCATCCTAGACGTCCTAGTCAACTATGCAGACAATATCAGAACACAATGAAGCCACAATCTCAAACTAGCCAAACAGATGCCAAGAGCAGCGCAACGGCCTGAATTTAGTAAAAAACAACACATCAAGCATAGCACAGATAGGCTACAGGATACCTTGATGCACCAACAATTAAAATTAAAACAAGGAAAATCCTGACACCAAAACCAGTAACCCTACTCATTGAATATTCTCATTCCAGAAAGACGGAACTTGGGAGCATCACAGTTATACTGTAATGTGCAACGTGAGATGCAATCACTTCATACTATCGTGTGAATTAGGTATCAATGAAAGGAAGATAGTAAGTAATCGACTTAGTCTTATTCAACAAATATGCTCAGAAGATACTCGTAATCAGCTACAAAGTACAATCGATCACTCGTATATCCAATTCCAAATCGGATTCAAAGTCTTGATCTTGCATCTTGGAAGAGTCTGAGAAAAAAAAACTGAACACGCTTTGATGAGAAACTTGGCAAATCTTTAAGGAAGCTGTTTAGAACCTGAAGAGTGCTCTCAGCGAATGATTCGACCTGACACCAGGAAGAAGTCCCGCAGATCGGCCATTGGTAGCCAGCATCGTTTATGGTGGACTCACTCGCTAATTCTATGGATTAAAGAAATGCTAGTGAACAGAGTTGATAGTTGTGGATGCTAACTGCAATAACTATGTGATTGCGGTAGTGAACAGGGGTTGCCTGCAAGTCAGTGTCATGCCTCTATTGCTATGTTGCGAATTCTAACATCTATGCTCCAGCGTATTGCCTGTAATTACTACCCACTCTAAATACGAGTAGATTGCAAGCATCCAAAGCTAATAAGCAATTGGGTCACTAGAAATTGAGATTTAGCCCATTATCTGACTTACGAGTATCTAGTGCAAAGAGCGATTTGACAAATTTAAGAATCTGGGTGTCATCCTTCTTTAGACTGAGCATTTCACGTCTAATACTTCTAAGGCGGTGCCAGCTATCTGGCAGAGTAAATGCCATTCACCAAGGCATGGAACGAAAAGAGGGTTCTCTGAATCACTTCGCCGTTGATAAGACTAATTCTAGTCCTAGTGTAAGCTGTTTGGTGGAATAAGCTTTCACGAAAATACGTCACGAGACTGTTTGAGATATTTTATTAGCGTGCCTAGTACGATTTACGCCTTGCATGCACACAGGCGGAATTCTTCCCTTTGATATTTGTATCATGGGCTGCAGCATAAAGGTCATCTATCATTTAAAGAAGAAGTATTCGGAAGTCGCACTGTCATTTGACTCCGGGCCCCCGCCTAATTATCAAGGCTTCGCCCATCTACCGAAGATTGCTACAATTTGATCAGTTACAAGTTGCCGGTCACAGGTCTTGTTGGCGGCTGGTCCACCGGTAGTCCCTACCAGGACTTAAATGACAGTACCACGGGAGTCAGGAAACCCCGGGCCTGACTTGTTAGAGGTAGGCCCCCTTGTGGGAGCGTCATGGTGGCTATGGTTTAAACCCTAAAAGACAGAGTCCAGAGAAGCAGCGCCAGGGTGGTTATAGGCATCTTTATTGGTGCTTCAAAGGTGCCTTTGATAACCTGAACTGGCAAAAAATACTAACCAGGTTGCAAGAACTGAGCTGTCGCGAAATTGAGCTTAGGGGAAGCAATTTTTCCGATAGAAAAGCGAATGTGGTCAATACACATGACAGCGTCTCAATGAGTGTTCAAAGTGGTTACCCACAGGGGTCCATCTGCTGACTTTTATTTGGAACCTGATCCACTCTTGCGGCGATTAAATGAGCTCTATATCCTCGAAGGCCAGTCCAGAGCCCAAACGGAGGAACTAGGACAAAGAGCTCTTGCAGTCGTTGCTGAATGGGGAGAAAGCGTTGGAGTAAGTGTGTAACAGGAGAAGACGGTTTTAATGCTGCTTAAGGGCACATTGAATACAAAGTCGGCCACTTGAACGACGTTAGCATTAGCTGTGTGACTGAGGTCAGCATGCTGAGTGCTGTAGGCCAGGTAAGGCGCATTTTGCGATCTGACTGGGGGCTTAACAGACGTTCTGTCCGTATCATATATGATGGACTTTTTGTTGCTATGGTCAATATGGTACGACAGGGCTATGACTGTGTGTGGTCGTAGTCGGATCTTGGCTTGCTAAAGAGTCGCATTGTTTGGATGTCTACCTGTGTGCCACACTGTCTTCACAGGGGCAATGCAGGTGTTGTTGGGAGTGCCACCTCTGGATCTGGAAGTGATAAGTCGTGGTATTGCTTTCAAGATCGGAAAAAGTCTCCCTCTAAATGAGCGAGATTGGGTTTCCCCGGCAGAAGTGGATGGCCTATCCCTGAGGCAGCGTAAAACCTTGCTACACGCATGTGTTTTATCTATATGGCAATCTAGATGAGATGCTAGTGAAAACGGTAGGATTACTTGCGGCTTTCTAAGGGATGTGCTGACCATGAGAGTATTTCCTGAACGGAACTTTACCCTTAGCCTGGGCTTTTTTTTGACCGGGCGTGGCTCTCTTAATGCATTTTTACATAAGAGAGGGCTTAGCGGGGTTGCGAGCTGCTCATGTGGAGCTACCTATGAGGACTGGCTTCATGTCCTATGTGAGTGTCCCAATTACTCAGGTACTAGGGACTTGCAGACTATGTGCATCATCTTTAATGGTGAGGCCTACGATGTCAGTGGAATTGTCACTGATACCGTACGGGTCGAAAGAATCCATAGTTTTGCAAAAGAAGCATTTAATAGAAGACGAAGGAGGCAGTTAGCGGGTGGAAGTTAAGAATAGCTGGGCTGTAAGGTGCCTAACTAGAGGTGACCGCAAGGTTGCGAAGCTCGACCGGAGGCTATATTCTGGTACCACGGGAGGTCAGGAGCCTCCGGAACTATGGTTCCGGCCTGCCCTAGGAGTTGGTCCCCTTGTGGGAGTTGACTGTAGGTTTGTACCCAAAATCGCGGGGAGTGTAGATCGACTGGAACTCTGACATCTCATGGTTGAGCATAGGCAGTAATACTACGGCTTGTGATCAACCATTTGATGGCTATGGAACCAATCGGTCTGCTCGGTGTGGAGTTACATAGCAACCGGGTGCCATGACCCACAGAATGGCAGAGGTTTTAGATAGGCCTCAACCCTTTACCAAGGGATGAGATCGTGCCTTATACACGACTGCTAGTATTCACTGGAGGTGGTTTTCATACCATCCGAAATGCGTTGATTGAAGCATTGTATTAATCCCGATATGAGCGTAGGCGCTCCGTGGAATGATGCCTATACGGCAGGTGTCCACATAAAGCACAAGAGACTATCTGTCATTTGACTCCGATCTTACGGATTTGTCGTCTGGTGGAAGCCACCAAAACCACGGTTGCACCGGGATGACGACGTCAATTTTCCCCGTACTCAAGACTATCTTCGGCGAGAATCTCGCCTCCTAGTTGAATCGTCACCGATGGCTCCAGATCCGTCGTAGGATGTGATGCAGGCGTCTTTGTGGAGAACAACAAATTTATATTTCACTCACTATTCCTTAGATAAGGTTGCATTTGTTTTATATGCGAATACGTCCTAATGGCAATCAACTTAATTATGAGAAACAAGAACCAGGTACAAAGATTTTACATCTCTTACACAAATTCATCAGGATGTCGTCGCATTAATCATAATGACAAGAAATGACCATTCGTTTCCATGAAAATTGCAATATCACTCTCGTTTATGGTGCTACAAATCTGTCCTTGTCACGTCCTATGTATGATTTAAAAGTGTATGGTACTTCCAAAGAACAAGTTCTTATTTTAAAAACTATAGTCATTCCGAATCAACGACTAAATTCCTATCGACCCACTAACAATTTCGCTTAGTCACCTCCCAAATGTCCTTCTTATTACTACTAAAGCCTAAAAGCTCTACAAAAAAAGGCCTCTTCTAAATGGCTTGCAACCTAATTTCCGCCCTATTCGATCTTCGGTCTCTCGATCTTTGAAGACTCTGATATATCATATACCGTGACAACGGTCAGATAAAGAGGAAAACATACTCGTACATATACGCCTTGTCTTAGAGCACCGCATAAACGGACTTGAAGAAGAGGATAAAACGACTGAGTGTCGCTGGCGTGTTGTACGATTAGGTTAGGCCTTAAGCGGTGTCAACCTTTATAATTATAACTTCACATCAATTGCTCGCTGCAACCACCGGCTGCATGTCTTGTACAACCGAACTTGACTTCCAAATCTTATGAGCGCAAGTGTTGAACTTGAGAAAATGACAATGCTCTCATGCCAAAATTTACAAAACCTCAGAAAGAGGCCGTCTGACTACTAGCATACACAGAAGATAGAGTTAATAAGGAATTTTCAGGACTAGCCAGGAAGCTAAAGTAAAGCCCTGAACAGCAGTTCTCATTTCTCCAGAGTCTTGCAGGTATCCAAATATTCCGAATGGCCAATGTGCACTCAAACTACTAGCCAGTTGCAACCAAGGTATGCCCACGGTTTTCTCAAACGATATATATAGTGCGAAGAGATTTCATGTTCAATGGCTACAATCCCAACAAACCACTTGAAACTTTGCCAATCGCATATCCCTCAACTTCTGGGGAACGCCTTTACAACTGCGGGTTATGCAGAAGATCGACGGTAAACCATCAGAATGTGTCGGCATAGAAGGACAAGAATGGCTTGTGGGCTCCACGAACCAAGGAGAAAGGGAGAGCATCAGAAGCGGGTGGTCAAGGCAATGAAGAGGTGCTATTCTATCAATAACATTCGAAAGTTTTTCAGAAAAATACAAAGACCCCAAATGAAACCAGTGTAAATCAACAAGGAGACTTAGCAGTAGAATCACATTGAAGATCTGAAAAAAAGTCTTCTGCAGAGTCCTAAACTAAAGAGTCGACTCCGTCGAACTAAATTCCGCTGTCGGGCAAATCAAACCATTTGACTTTAGCAGTGGAAGTCCGCGAAAAGAGTAGGTACATTAGTCACCTGAGGTGGCTATGGTAGGCGATAGAGTCTTCGATTCCTTCCCAGATTGACAACGCAGTAGAAGAAGAACACGCCTAAGGTGGCTGGAAAAGTGTAAGGGAAATCCTCACCGCTCGGGGTGAATTAGCAAAGCGTTCATCTGTAGTATCTCCATTGTTGGCCCAATGAACATCTACGACGCAGCTCTCACACTTGCTTACAATAATGTTTTTGCAAGTTTGTCAACATTACAAGACCATCGCCTTTTTCTCCAATCAAAATTGGCAATCCTGTCTTGCACTATATTGAAACCAAGTTGATTGAGGTCCCTTCCAGATGCGCTCGGCTAGAATCGAAGATTTTTGGGCCAGAGCTGTGGTGTCTATTCACTCTACATGGCTAAGTCATCCGTAGACGCCTGGCTAAGTCGATATCGCTGTACAGCCAGTGCAGTTCATGGTTGAATCTTCTCCTACATTGCCGTGAATACGAGTACAAATGGAACCGAAAATCACATGCAAAATCTTTCTCTTGAAGCTGCCAAATTCTTCTTCATCGGTTTTTAACAACGTCCAAGCAAATTTCGTCTTACGAGAGAGGACCCCTTAGCCCAAAGAAACAACAATCGACAAAATAGACGAAGTCCTTAATTAACTCAAAGTTACAACTGCCAATGGTGGCTTTTTAAGTCAAGCCATCGGCAGTGTGGTGCTTTTCTCATGACAGCATGTAATTTGTCCTCTCTTACAGTTAGACTATTTTGGGCGGCTCCGCTTCAACGCATCTTTCCGCACAATTCTTTCTAGGGCAATGTAAAAAGAATTCTCCATACGTCATAGCCTGACAGGGAAGTTCAAAATACGAATTCATATGCGGCTTGGAAGTCGACAAATAGGTGGTGAGTATAGATCTGAAATTCCCAGGTCTTTTCCAAGATTTGCTGTAGTGTGAACATTTCATCGATGATGGACTTACCTGGCCTAAAACCACACTGGTATAGACCGACCATGAATGGTTTCAGACCTCCACACAAAACAGCAGAAAAGATAATATAGGCGATATTGAGAACACTTATTCCTCTATAGTTGGCGCAGTCAAAAGGGTCTCCTTTCTTGTGGAACGGACAAACGATGGTGAGTTAACGTGCTCCGGGCATGCTTCCCTCTGACCATATCTTACAGATGAATTGGCCGCGTTTAATAGAGGAGTTTGCGTCGGAAGCTTTGTTCAATTTTGGCTTTGATATTGCTACCTTAACTTTGCCTAGGTTAGAGATACCTCTTCGCCTTTGTCCAGTATGATTCATTCCGCCTAACAGCGGTTTTTCGAACATCATCGTCGTTATACAGTCTGCAGAAGTATAACGACTGCGAATCTACAAGGTGGTGCAAAATAAAATTAATCATCCAATTTTGGTTTTGAATTATTTTTTTTACTAAATGAAAAAAAATGATTTTAAGTAATGGAAATCTTTACTTAGATGATATCCGCCAAATGGCTGCCGCCAGTGTTGATACACATACTATATGTGTCCGTTTTATCGCATTTTCCATGACTTTCCGCAAGATTTTCGGTGATAACTGTTCGCATTCCTGTTGAATATTCTCCTTAAGGGCTGCGATTGTCTGAGGCTTATTGGAAAGAAAGAAGTCTGGGATGGTTAAATCGGACGATCTTACTGGCCATGCCAAATCGCCAAAACGGGAGATTACGCGACCAGGAAACGCTTCTTTCACAATATCCATTGTGGCTCGTGCTGTGTGTGCGGTTTCACCATCTTGTTGAAACCGCATGTTCACCAAGCCCCGCTCATCCAATTCTGGCAGTAAGAAGTCCTTTATCATGGCTCTGTAGCGTTCACCAGTAACAGTGACCGTATTGCCGATGGCGTCCTCAAAAAAATACGGCCGAATCACTCCTCCCGCGTGAACGCCGCACCACACAGTGGCATTGAGTGGATGTAATCGCTGTTCGTGCATCACACGCGGGTTTTCAATGCCCCAGAAAGGAAGATTTGGCTTATTGACGTAACCACTTAAGTGTAATTGCCCTCGTCGCTCTTGATGATTTTCGACACAAAATCGTCCTCTTCATTGTTGAGATTGAGGTTGGCATTACAGGAATTCACACGCGACTGACGGTCAGGAGGCATTAGCTGATACACTGCTTGCACTTTGTACGGGAACATATGTATAGTGTTCCATTGCTTACCTGTTTGTATACTGCAGCTTATCTAGTTCACAAATAACAAATATGATTGACGTACGACGCCATTTGCGAAAATTATACCATCTTCTGATAGGGTCCACGTTCGTCTTTGCAGGCTTCCATTCCTTCTTCGTAGCACTGGAATCTTCGTTTTGTTTTCTGATAAAACATTCGAAAGTTATTCGTCTTTTTTTATCGGGAAATCTGTGCTGTTCCCAGAAAAGATTCTGATCGTCCTTGGATGCAGCGGTTCTTGTTTTACTGCATGTACCTGCCTATATTCATCGTCAAACCAAAGGTTTTTCTTTGGCGTCCCTTTGGAACCAATTATATAAGAAGCAGCTTCCCTGATGGCTCATTGACAACATTCCCATTCACCACCTAAGCCCCAAAATCTAAGGAAGTCTAAGATTGTCTGGCCACCATACCCGGAAGCGTCCCACCAAACGATTAAGAATACCAATATCTCGGCCCTTAGAGCTTCCTTTCTTTCGCTGACATTACTGCTAGCTCTCTTAATGAATACCTCGGAATCCATCAATTTGGATATCTACGCCATGTTACGAGAATGCCTAACAGCTCTCAGGCCAGCAGAACCCCCGAATCCATTATGTGAAAGGTGTCATGTTAAAATGCTCCCTAACTGCTTCCATAACATCTGATCTCTAAATTTGCTGATACCTTTCCTCAAGACACAACACTTCACACTTCTTCAAAATTTACATAATGGACAAACCTGAAAAATAAGCTGTAGGCCTGTTTACCATAGTATCTGAGATAAAATACTGTTTTTTAAATCTCTTAAAATGCATTCAACCCAACTGTCAATATTAAGATTGTATGCATCAAAAAATACTACAATTTAACTATCAGCAGTTTCAGCAATTATTGTGTAATTCCCTGATGTAATTACCTAGTCGACGACCCGGTTTATAAAACCCTACACCTAACACCAGTACAACACTTTTTTCAAACAAGAAAAAAGATAAATGTGAGCTACCTCAGTTTGTTTTTAAAGCAAAGTTGACCAATCACTCGGAATGCAAATCGATAACACAAACACGAACAAAGCAAACAAAATCGAGGTTAAACAGATGCGTACACTATGCCGTTAGCTTTCAGATTAAGAGAAAAAAAAATACATTCTCCAATTAATGAACAGGTTAACAGTCTTATTGATGGACTGCATCGACCCGAAATTTGAAACAATAATTCAGGAAAGCCACGGGAATGAGATTCTCGAAAATTGGAAATTGAAACAAATTTCTGCCGCAGGAAAACTCCATTAGGTAGACACAGTCAGTAGTTATTGTATCTTATGAATTAAATCCATAATTTTGCATACCTAATATCATTCGTGTTGTCCCGAGATAGTTTTGGAATACCAATCCGATGTGGGGAGACTCGATAAAATTTATCGACTCAAGGTAGCACTTTGGAAGACTTGAATAACTACATATTGAACCTATGGTTCAAATTCAGATTCATCAATTCGACTTTTCTGCAATGAAGCATATCACTCCTGCAGATACCATCGATTTGAAGGCAAAAAATGCACGAAAATCTGCCTTACAGCACTAAACTATGGACACCTTGATGGAAGCCCAAAAGTCTCAACATTTTGTAACTTTCGTCATAACAGATGTGCGGATTTGCATAATTTTGGAATTCAGTTGGCACGCTAGATACAATACGAATACACAAATACAAACTGGCTTGTACGAGAGTATACATATGCAAATGTCCTAGGGTAATAAAGATGCATGCCGTGGAGAGAATGTCCAATCCATCCACGGGAGATACTAAAGAGCTGGAACGCATTTAAAGTGCCACAACAAGCAGCACAGGCTTTGTTGTGACTGTCATGCCATGTGTTTACGATTTCGCAGCACTTTGACATTCGGAGAAACGACTGGCTAAAGGCATCACCTGGCCAACGGTTAAGGTGCTTAAGCTGATATATATGTATATCTATTTACAAAGCCGGATGGTTTAATTGTTAGGTGTCAAGGAGTCTCTTATTGAAAGCAATTGCTCTTGGGATATTGCAAATTGGAGAAAGGTAAACACGTTTATCATTTCGAGGTCAAGCTCACTTTCCTTCGCTACGAGTTAACGCCTAATAGGAAAGAGATTTCAAGTTGCCGTACTTGAGTTCAACATTAGTTGCTGTGGTTAGATACATACATCTTTAGTTACACTTACCATTTCCTTACGTAGAACTGCCAGTTGCTTGCCCAAATTGCTGCCTAGCATATCGCTTCTAACCGTGTTTTCAGCTTCGTTTTCACATTCCAAATTTTCGTCAGAAGGTTCGTTGAAAGTTTGATTAGAACTCAGGCTCTTTGGTAGAGGCGGAAGGTCTAGCATGGTTATATTTCTGCAAAAATAAAAAGAGAAGGAGAAAAAGTGATGAAAATGGAAAAAAGTCACAAATTTCACATTTATTGAGCGATTTAGTGTCAGCTGAAAGCCAACTTGTAGAAATGATTAATGGCAACTGAGCCTCTAGGAGAGTTTATCAAATGATGAATTTACAAAGCTTTCACAGCCTCCTATTGGGTAACTGGTATTGACCTACTCATCCTCACCATCCCAGGTGCGCAAGATGTCATAATAAATGCGCATTTATGGTGGGAAATTGGCTCTGAAAAAAGACCAATGACTTAACCTGATATTATGGTCTGGTGAAGAAATATAACATCCATCACTTGGACAATTTTCAAAGAGCACCCAGGCTAGCAACCACCGACGCAATGAGATACTCGTATTTCCCAACAGTTACTTTGTCGGCTAACTTACACCTTCTCATCATTGTCCTTTTCATAAGAAATAAAGCGGTATGCAGCACATTCCAGATCAGAGAATGCCCGGTCAATCGACCATGTTTACATACAAACTAGAGCCGGGTACCAAAGTATCGGGTACCCATAAGGTTTTGAGTACCCATTATATTTCGGGTACCCGCGTTATTTCTCATGTTTCTCATATACGAGGGAGGGTCAATAAGTCCGTGGAATAAAACACAGATTTTTTGATAAAAAAATAATTTTATTTTACAACGTAGTCTCCCTTGAGCTCTATACACCTTGTCCAACGCTTCTCCAATTTTTTTATCCCTTCCAAAAAAAATGATTTGTCGAGGTCCTCAAAATAGGCCTTTGTTTGCGAGATGACTTCATCATTGGAGTCAAATCTTTTTCCACCAAGCCATTTCTTCAGGTTTGGGAACAAGAAGTAGTCGCTCGGAGCCAAATCTGGAGAATAGGGTGGATGAGGGAGCAATTCATAGCCCAATTCATGGATTTTTGCCATGGCAACTGCACATGTGTGCACCCTTGCATTGTCTTGGTGGAAAAGAACTTTTTTCTTGGCCAAATGAGGTCGGTTTTTTTTTCAAATCGTCATTGAATCGGTCCAATAAGTTGGCATAATATTCCCCATTGATTGTTCTTCCCTTTTGAAGGTAGTCAATGCATCCCGCGTGCATCCCAAAAAACAGTCGCCATAACTTTATTGGCTGACAAACCCACCTTGGCCTTCTTTGGAGCCGATTCACCCTTAGAAACCCACTGTTTTGACTGTTGTTTGTTCTCTGGTATGTTGTGATGGATCCATGTTTCATCCACGGTTACAAAACGGCGCAAAAACTCCTCCATATTGCGATTAAACAACGCCAAACCTTCCTGTGAAGTGAAGCACACGAAATTCACTTTTTTCCATTTTCTCCTCAAATTAGTGAGTAGTCTGATAAAAATAGCTGTCAAACACAAACTAACTGACGCAGCAAGTTTAAATTTTGACAGGAGTCAACTGACAGATGCCTGTTGACAGGAGCAGTGTTGCTGTTTCAGTAAAGAGGTCAGAAATTCAAAAAGTCACGGACTTATTGACCCGCCCTCGTATCAAGACCAAACAAACTATTATATTACAAAGTAAGTAAACTTTTCTATTTGGAAAACATCTGTATTTTGCCTATAAATTATTTGAAACAATGAATTTTATTACATTTCTTTTATATATTTATTGGTCGGAACTGAGGATTAATGTATGGGGTCTAGCATTGTCATGCAACAGGATCGGACCATTCCTATTTGCTAACGCAGGCTGCTTTTCAGTCAATTTCGTATGCATTATGTCGATTTCCTCACAATATTTGGCTGCATTTATAGTTTCCCCTGGTTGAAGAAATGAAAAGTGGATTGGTCCTTTCGAGGTCCACCAGATTGTCACCATAACCTTTTTTGGGTGAAGATCGGGTTTGGGGGTGTGTTTTGGTTTTTCATCTGCATCCAAAAACTGCCCAAATCTTTTACGATTATCATACAGTATACACTTTTCATCACAGGTGAGTATCCGGTGCAAAAACGGTTCAGTTTGCTTTCTTAATGTAAGCGATGCGCAGACTTTCAGGCGCCGTAGTTTTTGGGATTCGTTCAGTTCATGGGGTACCCACTTATCGAGTTTCTTTACCTTTTCTATGAGCGAAAGGTGTCGACCTGCTGTCATTGGGGATATTCCCGTGCTTTGTGCAATCTTCCGCACCGATTTCTTTGGGTCCGCATACACCGTTGCTCTTAAAACATTGTCATCATCTAACGTTTCCGGCTTCCCACGTGGTTCATTTTCGAGGCTGACATCTCCCGAACGGAACTTTCTAAACCAATGTCATATAGTGCGTTCATTTACCGCTACATCCTCAAATGCGTCATTAATGTTTTTCATTGTCAATGACGCATTGTGTCTTATTTTAAATTCGTAAAGGATTCGAATTTAAACTGCCGACAGCATGATAGAAATAACGGTACTTGTAACGAACCCTAAAATTCTCACACAACAAGCAAACGTACCACTATAATTTATAAAAAAAAGGAAATTTAACGTTCTGACACAAATGTTTACTCGAGAGCTTCATATTGCCGACTGAGCGAAAATCGGACATTTCATGTACATTGTACAAACCAATACAATGTTTTCTGCAGTGGACCACGTTCTGACGACACCGATGTCGCTGGCACGCATAAATATTTTTTGGCCAGGTTTGCATATATTTTTGCATTATTTTGCCACCATTTTAATGGTGGAACTACATTTTTAACTCAAAACTTCTCTACTCTCGATGGACACAGAGTTTTCTACCAAGTTCCGCACATGATTTCTAAAAAGTACTCTCACTTCTTCAACCTCAACTTCCAAGTTTTTATGTCTTGGAACCAAAAAAGGGGAAACTTGTTCTGTGAGAACTTCTTCGAATTCCTGCAGATCCATTTTGAACTTGTTCTGCAAGCTTTCTTTCATGATTCTCATGAAACTGACAATATTTTCATTATTTCAGATGTTTGTTTTTAGGTGTTTACTAATTAGTCCACATATAATCGGCCGTAGAATCGAAATTGTTAAATTTTCTTCGCAAAGTAATGTTATTGCAACTTGGAATGGCTTCAAGATTTTAACCATCGCTTCTCTTTGTGACCATTCCCTTTCGCTTACTTCAAGTTGCAGAGTCAATGTTGGAGATGTAATACATACTAGGTGGGGTGAAAAGTAACATCCTTGACCGCCAGAATGCGCTGCTACTGCGAAAAAGGTTATGGTGCCTTGAAGTCCGTTCATATTTAGGCAGACATGCCAAATTTCAGTGCGATACTATCTTTAGTTTTGTTTTGACAGCTAATTGTTTCTGAAGTATTTGGCATTCTGTTGACTATGGACAAAAACGATTTTCGTTCTCTCATAAAACTTTATTTTTTGAGAGGCAAAACGGCGAAGGAAACAAAAGAAAAGTTGGATAAATATTATGAGGCTAATGTTCCGTCAGATTATACCGTCAAATATGGGTTTCGAGAGTTTCGTGGTGGCCGCAACTCCACTACCGATCAAGTCCGCAGCGGCAAGCCCTCCGATGCGGTTACAGAGGACAATGTCACATGAAATGGTGTTGGCTGACCGGAAAGTAAAGGTGCGCGAGCTAGCAGATACCACAAAGACTAGTACGGAGCGCACACGCTATATTTTGGGCAATATTCTGCATATGAAAAAGTTATTCTGCCGCTGGGTGCCACGCATGCTCACTCTTGACCAAAAACACGAACGCGAGAGCGCTTCGAAATAGTGTTTGGACTTGCTGATGCGGAATCGGGCGGACTTTTGGCGTCGATTGGTAACTGTTGATGAAACTTGGATCCACTATTACACACCAGAGAACAGAATGAGTACCCGGCAATAAACTGAAGCCGGCACAAGTGCTCCGAAGCGGCCGAGGGAGGCTCGATGAGTCGGAAAGGTTATGACGTTGGTTTTCTGGGATTGTCATGGCATACTCTTCGTGGACTTCCTTGAAAAAGGAAAAACCATCAACAACGAGTATTACTGTGCATTATTGGAGCGATTAAAGGCCGAAAACGGCCTCACATGAAGCGAAAAAAAATTTAGTTTTTGCAAGACAATGCGCCGACGCACAAGAGCATCGCAACCACGGCTAAAATCAATGACTTACGGCTCCAGTTGCTGTCGCATCCACCGTATTCACCCGATTTGGCTCCCTCGGACTATTATCTCTTATCTCTTCCCAAACCTCAAAAGATGGCTCATCAATAAAAAATTCAGCTCACGCGACGAAATCATCGACGCCACGGAGGAGTATTTTGCAGACCTTCCGGAAAATTACTTTTCGGACGGGATCAAGAGGTTAGAAAATCGCTGGAATAAGTGTATCAAGCTAAGGAGACTATATTGAATAAAATAAAAAAAACATTTCAAAAAAAAAATTTTTTCATTCCCAGGGAGGTTACTTTTCACCCAACCTAATATATGTGTCAAAACCGCAATAACAGCACTTTGATTTGCGAAGAGCCTTTCACACATTAAATAGAGAGTTAAACTTCCGTTCGCATATTGATGAGATAATCCTTAAAGCCAACTCATCGCTCGGTTTTATCAAACGTTGGTGTAAAGAATTTTGCAACCTTTATGTGACAAGGTCACTTTACATTACCCTTGTCCGGCCCCTCCTTGAATATGCCAGCCAAGTATGGTCCCCCTTTCAGCGAGTTCGTTTTCTTCGATTTGCTCTTCGTGCACTACCCTGGAATGACCCATTTATCTTACCTCCCTACCGCGATCGCCTCAAACTTCTTAACCAGAATACCCTCGAAAAACGCAGAGACGTAGCTGACATTCTCTTCATTCATCGACTGCTCTCCGGTTCTGTGGACTGCGCTTCCCTTTACCATTCTATTTCCTTCAACACTAACCCTCGTAATTTACGCTGTCCTCGTCTCTTCTATATCCCAACCCACCGCACCTCTTATGGCTCTAACGAACCAATCTCCCGCATGCTCCGTAAGGTCAAGTCAAACCTCCCCCTTTTTGATTTTAACCCGAGCACTTCTCGTCTTAAATTTGATCTCCCCCACCATTCCCTTACTTCCTAACCCTTACCCTTGTTAGTTTTTAACTCCTAGTTTTTAAGTTAGTTTAAGCTTGCATTAAGCGAAATGAATGGGGGTGTGGGCCCCCTCTAAATTAGTATTCTTTGGAGGGGGTGTGAGTGGTTGAGCAGTGACGGTATCAGCGGCAGGGTTAAATTGGATGAAACGCGTTGGGGTTTGGATGGAAGAGAGGCACTTGGTGCTTTTGTGGAGATATGTGAAGGTGGTTGCTTAGGGTTATAAACGGGAGGGGAAATATATTGGTTTTAAGACTCCAGCTGACCCCAGCTTTAAGATGTGGATGGGGAATGGATCTGGGCGATTTATAATTATCTTTTGATGAGAGGTTGCTTCGTTTTTTTTCTACGTTTTTCTTAGTTGGTTGATCCGTCCATTTGGAGACCCGCATCATTCCTAGCTTGAGATTGGTGTTGGATGAGTTAACAAATAGCCATTCGTATTTAGTCGGTAAAGTAATTTTGAAATTCCTTTAGTTTTTGTGGTGAGATGTTGGGAATATTGTGCATTGGTTGATGGTGATGCCATATCTCTTTTTGAAAAATAGAAGTATTTTAACTGTTGTGCGGTGGGGGATGGATTGGAGACCATCAATTTTGTGGCATACTGTTCCAATGAGATTTTCTAAATCATTCAGCACTGTTCTTTTGGTGGTGAGTTCGTCATTAAGCTCACTGATTTTATCGAATATGATATTAAGCATGGACCCGTAATTATTTGAGAAGTGGTGATTGTTTGTTGCAGGTTCGAGATGGAGATTGGATGTGGATGATTGCAGAGGAATATCGATGTCTTCGCGGAGACAGTTGATGGAATTACTTGTTTTTTTGTTTGAATCCATCATTGCGGTACCGATTGATGTAAATTCACTTAAGACTGTATCAATGTGGCGCTTGTATTCATTTCTTGACCTTGCACTTTCTAGCTCAATTAAACGCGCAACTTGTTTTTCAATGCTATGACCAAAGTCTTCCGCACATCTTACACTTTGTTCAAAGATTGATAGTTTGTCCGTTATCAGCCTGACGAGTGAGTTATGGTTGGATTCATTGGAGTCACTGAGGCACTTGATCGCAAGGAGCACATGTGAGAGAGAAATACTGATACACTCATTACAGAAGAACAGTAGATTTTCGGAAAACTCTTTAAGGTAGACCGTGTTTCTTTTATTTAGGCCGACACAAATAGCATGGAATATTTTACCGCAGATCCCCTTACAGGCAACAAAGTCAGCATTATTGTCGTTAATGGAGCAATTGGTTAATCCACAAGAAGACATGACGAAGACCAGGAAAACAAAAAACAACTTGCGGAGAAAAAAATGAAAAATGCACTAAACGCACTGTCGCGAAATGAACAGACTGGTAGGTCAACAATAAAAAAACAAAAAGGCGCTTCAGCGATAACAATTATTGGGTGAGAAATTAGGTTATTAGAATGATTTAAAGCGAAATAGGAAATTCACAAATTATGGAGTAAAGTAAGAGGGCGACTGAATACAGCGAAGGTTTTAGCTGAACTGAACTAACAACTGCTTTCCCAATTTCGACCTTACAACAGGAGCCAAATACCAAAACTTTATCAGCTCGCATATCTTAAATCCCGCTTCTAGCTCGCCTTCTCACTCGGTTTCACGGGTCCCAGTCCCTATTTTTGATCCCCTTTCGCCGCCTACCGTTAAATTGACCCAAAAGAATATCGACACCACGGAATGCCGTTACGCGCTCTCTAGGCTAAGGGATAACAAGATATACGAAAATATACGTCTCTTTTTCACATATCTTTACAACAAATCCGACTCTGTTTGCTTTGAGGGAAAAATCAAAACAAGTGTCATGGTCTTCCAACAGGAAAGCCTTCCTACGGATATAACTAGTCTCAGAAAGCTTTACAACAGGTGCCACGAAATTTTTGACACAGCTCCCCAAAAGGTTGCGGATGACCTCGCTGCTTTCCGCAGCTATGTACACTCTAAAATAGTTTCTCACCTTCAGCGCAGCCGAGCTGACTATGACAAATTTTTTCGTTCCTACCTTGCCTTCTTTGCCTGCATCTCATCTATACTCCCGTACTCCCCCACGCAACAAACTACCTCTTACATTTTATTACCAAAACGTAAGAGGCTTCTGCTCTAAGACTCGTGCTGTCTTGTCAAATTACACGGTCTCTCTTTCGAGGTGTATGCTCTTACAGAAACCAATCTGATCCCCAACATAAAGAGGCAGTAGCTATTCCCATCTTCGTATATTGTTTTCCGTGATGATGATCACTCTCTCCCTATCTTTAATGATCCTACCATCCCTAAAGGTGATTCTTCATGTAGAGTTGTCCTACTTGCTATTCACAATAACCTCAACTCTTCTCTCATCGCTATCTCTTCTTCTGTTAAACTTGACTTTGTTTCAATTAAAAAACACTTCTCAATAGGTCCCTGCACGTTATGTTTTGCTACATTCTCTCAGCTCAACCTACCGAATCCTACATCCTTGCTATTAAAGCAATTGACCAACTAATTGACCTAAGTGATTCTATCGACGACATCCTTATCTTTGGTGACTTTAATCTGCCCTTGCTGAAGTGGATTCCATCGGATGATCACTTATTTTTTACAGCGTCAAACGCCAGTTCATCCAAGGAATGTCTTTTCATTGATAGCATAAATGACTCAAGTCTGTGCCAAGTAAGTGGAGTCCCTAACTCTATCGGTAGGCAACTAGACCTTATTTTCACTAGCGATCCCATTAACTCCACAGTAACGTTCTGCCCCTTTACCCTATCAACCGTCGACAACTTTCACTCTCCTCTTGTTCTCTCATTTTTCCAGAATTCTCCACCCCAGCCAACTTCTTCTCCTACCATCTCGTCTTACAACTTCCATAAAGATAATTTTCGCAAAATTAGTATCTATCTTAGCAAATGTTCTTTTGATTTTACCAACCTATCCTTATCTGATGCAGACAAAAGAGAGAGACAAAAGATACAAATTATGGGCAGCTTTTCTTCGCACCAGTTCTTATTATGACTATTCTAACTATCTTGGAACCTATCTCCAATTCACCCAGCTCTATAACTGCCTCTATCAGCGCATACCAACTTTATCAACGATCCTAAGACATTTTATCAATTTGTCAACTATAATATATCATCGACGGACACACATATTATTGCCAACTATTTTGCAAACTTTTTTACACAGTCATTTGCAGACAACCTCTTCGTAACCGACCCCATATATTTCAAGTAGCTTCCCAATTTGTCCATTGTCGCCTCTCTCACTCAACCTTTTGATCCCACCGTTATCGAAGTAAAGTTACAAAATCTTCATGATGAATTTTTACCCGGGTCAGATGGGCTCCCAGCAATATTTCTCAGAAAGTGTGCCTTCAATCTTTCGCACCCACTTTCCTCCCTATTTCATCTGTCCCTCACACAAGGGGAATTCCCCCAAGTTTGAAAGACCCCGGTTCACAAAAACGGATCAACTACCGCCCCATTGCTAAGCTTTCTCACATACCTAAAATGTTTGAAAGTTTTTTATATGAATTTCAAAGCTTTCAGTGCAAGTCACTTATATCACACAGTCAGGATGGATTTCTAAAAGGTAGATCAACTACTACAAACTTAGTTGAATTCGTATCCTTTTTGCTTTCAGCCCTAGAAAATGGCAACGAAATCGATGTTATTGCTACAGATTTCGCCAAGGCCTTCGATAAAATATCACATCAAGTGATCCTTTTCAAATTGTTTTCCCTCGGTTTTGACCCCATATTGTTCAAATGAATATCTTCTTATCTGGAGAACCGTTACTATAGCGTTCGCTTTAGGTCAGCCTTTTCAACCCCGTTTTTAGCCACTTCTGGTGTCCCATAAGGCAGCCATCTAGGTCCCCTCTTTCTCATTCTAATTATAAACGATCTTGAAAGGACTATTAAATATCCTATCCATTTCTCCAAAACTATTTCTTCACCCCAAGACTCTATTCTCCTTCAAGAAGACCTCGATAGATTTTCCACTTGGTGTCTAAAAAATTGCTTTCAGCTTAATGTCTCCAAATGCCAATCTATGACTTTGTCTCGTAAGTCCAAACTACGTATCCCCCTGTCGACTTTATTTTCTGCATGACCAACCTGTGTCCCAGGTTCAGTTCATTCGCGACCTTGAAATTTTATACAATAGATAGTTAAACATCCGTTCGCATATTGATGAGATAATCCTTAAAGCCAACTCATCGCTCGGTTTTATCAAACGTTGGTCTAAAGAATTTTGCAAACCTTATGTGACAAGGTCACTTTACATTACTCTTGTAGGGCCTCTTCTTGAATATGCCAGCCAAGTGTGTTCCCCTTTCAATTCAACGTCGGTTTCTTCGATTTGCTCTTCTGGTCCCTGGAATGACCTATTTATCTTACCTCCCTACCGCGATCACCTCAAATTTCTTAACCTGAACACCCTCGAAAAACGCAGAGACGTAGCTGACATTCTCTTCATTCATCGATTGCTCTCCGGTTCTGTGTACTGCGGACTTTACAATTCTATTTCCTTCAACAATAACCCTCGTAATTTACGTTGTCCTCGTCTCTTCTATATCCCAACCCAGCGCACCTCTTATGGCTCTAACGAACCAATCTGCCGTATTCTTCGTAAGGTCAACTCAAACCTCCCCCTTTTGGATTTTAACCTGAGCACTTCTCGTCTTAAACTTGATCTCCTCCACCATTCCCTTACTTCCTAACCCCTAACTGTTGTTAGTTTTTAAGTCCTAATTTTTATGTTAGTTTAAGCTTGAATTAAGCGAAATAAATGGGGGCATTAGCCCCCACCAAATTAAAATTATTTTCTTAACGATTTCCAGCTCATATCACGAAGAGGTGAGAGTAGAAATTACCAACAGAACTGTGGCTCTTTATCGATATTAAGCTAACCAACAAATATCGGGAGATACTGTTCCTCTGGAGCCTTTGCACGTCGATTCCCAACCAATATAAGACCGCCTGCCACATGTTTACCCCAAACAGTTGGGCTCTTTCCCTTATAAAATGCTCCAGCTAATATTTTCAAAATAATAAAGCCAAGATTTTCTCTTTACCAGAAATTCGCATATTCTTATAAACCATTGCATTCAGTCGTATTTTTCGGTATCTGCGGTTTTGCATTAGTGATGTTTAAGGAAAGCCTTACTTCTGTTTTTTATTACAGAAATGGGCGAAAAGAAATCTCTTCAAATATTCCAGTCGAAAAGTATGTGTGTTTCTGAATGGATTGTTCGTAAAATGACAGCACAATGACATGGAACTATCCCATAAAAAGTGTTTAAAAATCGCCAAAATTTCATTAATTTCAGGAAATAAATGTCATAACTCTCCGCCTCCATGACCGAACACAATCTTTAACATAATTGGCAACAGGTTTCCATGAAATCCATCCATCGTCCATTTACGCAATCTAATATTGCAAAAAGACTGTACCAATTTATTACTGACCAATCATTTATGACTTTGATTTCGCAAAAAAAAAAAAAAAAAAAGTAAATTGTTCGACAATTATTATTCCGCCATGGTTTCATGCTCGTTTAATACTCTTTATATTTTTTTATTTCAAAAAAACTGCAGCCGACAATTTAAACTTTCTCTTTGTTTTCAAATTATATGGCTTATCGATGATGGGCAGCTTAATGCAGCTTCCTATTTGTCATAACATGATCTGAGCAGTTTTTAACAAATCGGTTTTTGATTATCTGTCTTTTGATGGAAGTTACGTGTATAGTTTATGGTGATTGGGATCATCTTGGATTAGGCTGAACAGACGTGGATAAGAGACACTGTGTGTCAAGTGTCGTTTGTCTCATGGAATTCCAACGAAAGGAAAAGTGAAATTTGTCAGCAATTTTCCCAGGCTTTTTTTCCATACACCATCCACTCCAGTGAGAGATAATTTTATAATTAATAAAATTATCAATCACTGCAGAGCAGCGGCATTGAGTTGAATAAAATGAATTTGCAGCCACCAGTTCACCCATTTGCTCATTATCCAGAGTCCCCTTCGACTAGGTCCAATGTTTGGCCTACATTCTTGAAAAAAAAGTAACTTTTTTATGTATCTAACTATCCATTTGAGAAACTAATGTAAAACTGCCTCTGAGAACCTGCTTTTTCACTTCTCTATGGTTTCTTGAAATCGGAGTGTTTTTTTTTTCTTACATTTCTCACATTTTTACCGGCCTAGTCTTTCTCTGACACGGCCATGTGCCTCCTCTTTCTTCTTTGGCTAACAAACGCATAACACAGAGTACACTCATACGCAAGGTCAAGAAGAAAGAAGTTATTATGACCATCGCTACGTGGTTCTCTTCTTAAGATACTCGTATGAAGATTATTTGGAATGCTTTCAAAACACTCCTCTTGAATATACATATTACGAGTATCTATGCCTTCGTAGATGCGATACAAGGTAAACAATGCACGTGTCTAGATGCTAATTTCTTATAACTGAAACTCTGAAACAAACAACAGAAGATACACATTCGTAGATACAGGTAACAAATACGACAATTAAGAGAACAAGAAGGCATACTATACAGTGCTTAAAGTTACGCTTTCAAACGTATTTCATTTATTTTTTCATATTTTCCGGGTAACACAGCGAGGTTACAAACATTCGTACTTTTACGGTTTCTAGTGTTCAGATTGTCTTTCATTAATTCCGGGTGATTGCTTTTAATGAGTGAAATTCAAGTCATAAATATGCTAATTAAAGTTTATCGGAGTCATTAACGATTTACTTAAAGGGTAC
Organism: Volucella bombylans; assembly: GCA_949129095.1. Taxonomy (NCBI): domain Eukaryota; kingdom Metazoa; phylum Arthropoda; class Insecta; order Diptera; family Syrphidae; genus Volucella; species Volucella bombylans. The sequence continues at coordinate 65,925,287 of OX422140.1, forward strand.
ACCCCAAAAAGTATTTTAAATGCTTTTTTTTTTTTTTTTGGAGGTCCGTCATTGTGATGGTCAGCATTATCTTGAGGCGTGTTAATTAGTACCATATTAGATAGTTGCACCAGAAACAGATCCAGATCTTTGAATGTGACCTTTATTGTGTGCATAAATTGATCATTGTCAGCTTTTGTGTAGCACGTTTTCAGCTTGAATTGACATTTATTTTAGGTACGAGTAGATATTGAGATAAACTGTTGTTTTCTCTTATGGTTTGCTGCGTCTTGCGAGAGATACTTGTTTTCGTGGCAACGGATTATGGGTGTGTGAAATGTCAATGCATCTTTTGTTACAGCCGATATTTTGAGCACGCATTTCAGCCTGAAAATTAAGTTTCAACTTCCAAAACTTAGACTTAAGCCTCAACAGCCTCTGATGAGTGGGGATTGAACGGTTGCTTTTTCTCGTGTTCTGACCGAGAGCACTCAAATAAAAAAAACTACATAATTCATTGCACCCCTCGTATGTTCCATTTACTGAAATTACACATGAATAACGGTTTCAGGGTTCACCACATCAGAAGCTCGATTCATAGGGCATAGGTCGGACACCATGCTGTCATCATCACTCTCAAAGCAAGAGTCGCAATATATGTTACATATTGTATCACTTATAGCCAGCACAGTTCGCTGCTTAGCAAAAGCGTGGATCCGTGCCATGACGCCAGTAAGCAGTCTACTGCTTTTCTACTGAGAGACAATAGAAAAGTCGCTGACCTTTTAGAGGCATCGGAAAGCATCCTGAGAAGTCATGACAACCTCAGATAAGCCCTAGTAAAGGATTGAGGCAACCCTGACGCAGGTTTGAGTCCTTAGATATTCTCCGCTGAACTTTTCCAAGTAGCCCGTGACCCAACAAAAGCTCTGTGTTCTCAGCCGTCTCGAACTAGCTTGAAAGTGGTGAGATGATGCAAGAAAGCCTTAACCGGAGCTTGATTCTTGTTACGGACCTAGATTCTCCGTCCGCTTCACCAATTCTTCACAATATAGCTCAGGCCTTCGTATACAATTGCGTATATCTCCATTCTGAAGATAAACGTAAGTGTAAGCAAGTGATGCGCTTTTAGAAAACAAAGCAGTAGGTACTATCATACTTAGAAGAAACTTGCCTCAGAACCAGGGCATGTAGTAGATAAATTCAATTGTTACCGACATCAAAACTAGCCGAATTGTCGGATTTTGGATGTGGACTTACCGCTGGAACCAGGCTCGACATGTGAACGCATGCACAATTCCTTCCAACATAAGCCTAATACGAGTGATTTTTCTGGAAAGTGAGCATACACTACACCACCACAGAGGACTCACACAGGCTGATAGGCTTTTGCTTTTATCTCAATATTCATAAGGAAAGTTAGAAGGAACACGATCAGCCGTCATCATTGCAATCGACTCATGGTACTCCTGTATAATACGGCGACGTTCACTTGGACTATTACCTTTTTTTAATATTGGACGGCTACATTTATAAGATACTGCTTATTCCTTATTCTCTCTGCTATGCAACCAGCATCAAATTCTGTAGACGATTGGTATCGTTTCCAAAAAAAACTGTCAGAGATGCCACCCCTGGTATATTTGGTTGCTTTCGACCACCACAACGAAACAAACCCCAGTCCGCAAGCATGAAAACCTCGCGGTCAAGGAAATAGAGCTACTATAGGAATGAAATTAAATAAATTGACAATAGGTTAAAATAACATGTCAAGGCCGCAAAGCCCGAGCCTGGAAATACGAACAAGGAAATATAGTACATTGATGTACTCGTAAAGCTGGTCGCGCCCTGATGATGACACTAGCGCCGTAACCTTTTGGCAATCATTGTTTCGTGGAGCCAATGAGCTTATTCATTACCAAACTCGCAAACATTTAAAACCAACGTGCATCGGTATCTGTCTTTCCTGCCTCCCTAACTGTCCATTTTAGTGGTATGCAATCCCTTGGGCGCATGACAATAAAAAACAAAAAAAACCCTTATCATAGTCTGTAGGCCTGATCTATGATTCGGATGTATTTGGGCGATCTTTCGCCCAGACGGCATAGCTGTTGATTGAAGTAATAGATACATTGAAAAATTGCTGGGCTGTACAGTGTCATCGATCTATTCAGGCGAATCCAAACGCAACATCTATGATTGCTAGGACATATAAAATGGAAAAACACCAGCTCACGTGCTTCAAAACTTCGAAGCCATCTCGAAAAGGTGATCCAGTAGAGTAGACTCAAGTGAAATGGGGACCAACCAACTCGCCATGTGTAATAGACAGTAAAAGAGTTAGAGAGTTCTATGTCAACATCGGATGAAGAACGGCTTACAAGATCTAACGAACATTTGTTCATAAGTCCAAATCGGATAAGGTGTCCAATGTAATAAAAATGAACAGATACGCATCAACACTTGACACACCCGAGAAACCACAGCTTCGTCCGAACTATTAGAATGACTTTTGGAGAGAGCTTGAAGTCCAGACAGCTTTGCTACAGAGTAGAAAAAGGTAGTGATTTTCAAGCTTCCACAGAATCAACATGAATGCTGCCAATTGGAAAGATATTTTGGAGCTGCATATCGACCACATTAATACCTTGCGGACATCATTAGCAAGCCGTTGAATATGTAAGTTGCCAGAGGCGTTCAAAACTCAAGTGCCTATGCAACATTTTGGGGATGGCACACGACTAGTAATGGGCCTCGTCAGAAGACTGCTTAATGTCTAATATCGTGATCGTGAGAGGCGATTTCAACGTGAAAGTAGCCAGTGGCAACGCCACGTTGATATATGCTATATTGACGTTCACGTACGAGTATACACAAATTGAGAGTAAGCACGTTCATTGGTGGAAGTATTGAGAGAGTGTAGAAAAACTCTCATCGCTTAAAGAGACAACATGCTCACCAATAACAATCATCGGCTGTCTTCTGCCAACGTAGGTATGCGACGGATTGTATGTGACCGTTCTTTCCAGCAATACATTACCACCGTCAACGGATTGACGGAGTATATGGTTCGTGGCCTTGATCATTAAAGGCACACAAGGACTGCAATAAGATCGGCTGGACGTCGATGATCGAAAACTTACGTCGAACCAGATCGATCACTTTACCATTAGTCGACGCTTTATTTATTGCTTGATATGAACACACAGGCTCCGGCATCATCAAGTGCACCACCCCTGTGGCCAAACACCACAAGGCTTACAGGAAACACCTAGAGCCAGATCAATCAATGGATTGAGATCAAAGCACGGGTTGCAGCGACTTCAGCAGTAAACGGTTCCCTCAGACAAACGCGAAGCGTAAGAAAGTGCATCATTGGGTATGACTAGACAAGCGACATCAATGCCACGATTAAAGAAGCAAAAAATTTGTGGAACCGTCTATACTATTTCTAAAGAACATAACCACCAGTCAAAATTCCGAACTACATCTAGCAAAAGACCTAATCTAGAAATCTGCGACTTCAGAAGAGGAACTGCTTGCCAGATGGCAGGAACATTTTGCACCAATGCTTAACCAACCCCATAACGCTGAAATATTTTCGGCGATAAAGGCCCTGAAGGAATATAATGCACTGGACACTTAATTTCCTGGTGTAACTCTTCCAAGTCGCGCTAAACACAGCCGCTCATTAGGAAAGCAGGGGAAACCGAAGCCTTCAGCGTTGATAGAAAGAGGGCAGTGATTGTTAAGCTATCCAAGAAGAAAAAACTAACGGCTGCGTTCTTCCGGCTATAGCTAAACTACTCGTAAGAGCTAGAATAAATCTTGATGGAGTGTAAGAGTATATTAATTCAGCGCTAGAATCCAAACAGGCAGGCTTTCGGGTAGAGTCTTTTCCATCGACTACTTCAACATCTTACGGCTCATTATTGAACAGTGCGTTGAGTATAGATCTCCGCTATATTTGAATCAAGATGTTATATAGTGAACCTTTCGTGGGAGAGGTATACCAGAAAGACTAGTCGCTGTTAGAAAAGCTAGCTATGACGGCGGTAATTGTCACGTCTTACACAACAATGTCAGAGAAATGTTTGTAGCAGAGTTCGCCACTGATATTCCATGTAGTAGTGTTTTATGTTATCCGGGCAGCTCTGTCTGGAGGAAACATGAAACTGAGAAGGACATTGGGCCCGCACCTAATGGTTCAGAACTTGGAGTCAGAGGTGAGCAGCGTAAGCACAGCTAAACATTGCCGGACAGCCAGACGAGAAAGAAGCAGCTTCTATATCTAGGAAATATAATAACAAGAGATGATGGCACTGAATTAGATATGGACAGCCGAGCGTTCGGTATTCCATCTAAAATCTACAATATACACATAGGCAACGTCTTCAGCACCAAAATTAAGCTGGCGCTATTTCCATTAAACGTCGAAACAGTGCTACATAATGAGTTTAGTAAATAAGATGTACCAGGTGAGTGCAATAGTGAAATGAAACCAGGATGACGTAATGCAGGTCATATCCAACAAGTCCAACAAGTAGGGAAGGTTTTGGGCTGAATCATATTGCCGGGAACCATACAAGGAGATAGAGACATAAGTAGCCCTTGCCCTTTACCGGTTCGGTGTGGATTTTGACAGGGTCTCGAGTATGACTAGTCCATTTATATCATTACTTTCTCAATTTTGAAATATCCGCTCATTACTTGAAGTCACTGTCTAAGCCTAAGATTTTAGGCGTTAACATGGACTTTCGCAAACCAATACCAGAATAACGTGATTTGTTTAATTGGTGCCAACAAAAGTCTTTACAACAGATCATGATCGAGATATTGTACATGGCCTGCTTCCAATTTCCATATTCCATGTTTATTTCAATGATAATATCCGGTTGCACTCCAATCTGCAAGTAACAAAACTTAAATTGTCGCTACAATATCACTTCTAATGCAACAACAATTCAAATTGCTTCTATTATAATACGAGTATATCGGTTCTTGAACCTTATGCCTTGACCATATCGTCAATTATCTGTTATCCAATTAAAATTCCTTTTTAATCTAGACACTTGGATTATCACATTGAAAGAATCACAGAATCACTTTGTACTGACATCATTCCAGTTGACGACATCAAAAGAGGCACCTCCATCACCTTCCCACTTTGCACGGGCATTCGTACTGGCATTCGTACTCGTATTTGTATCTTTAGCCGGTTTACTATTTGGCCCGATGCGGTTTCTTCTTCGTCTGAACTATTTCTGTGGCGCATTTCAATACCTCTACTCAGTGTCAAACTTCTCCCCTTTCCGTTCGGATAGTGTTTACGTATTTACCCGTTTCTGACCCAGAAACCACAGTCAGTCTTGCATTCATGGATCGCACTGTAAAATCGCTTTAAATATTGATTTTTCGAATTAATATCGCCGGCTCAGGGTTATCGGCGCGCATATTAATGTTGTTTCAGTGCAACGTTCCTTGTTGGAGGTAGTAGATACTATGCCCCTATGCATACAATAGTGGAAACCTCGAGAATTCACAATGTAAACCAATGTCGGTGGTTGATGTGGTCGTATTGGAAACCGATACTTGATGTTGTTCAATGAATAACGATACTTGAGAATACAAAATGCAAGTTACTCATTTGTGGCTCACGGTATGACTTGACTGTTATCAACCTAATTCACGTTTGCAGTTCGTTAATAAGTTTTCGCATTGCCAGCTGCTTCTCGGCTAACAAGAATGACCAAGCGGCTTGTAGTCGCACAGTAATCACGCACGATTACACTTTTGCCGGTCTATGACGGTCGGTGATGGCAACTTATGGATATTAGATGCAGTCGTTGACTAATAGATTCTTGAATAGTCGAGTCGCAGAACGCGTGGATTAACGCCACAGACCGTGTTCCGTAGACTGTTGAGGGAACATTGTAATTTGTGTGTGTTTGTGGGGGGGGGGGGGGGGGCAACATAAATAGGTGCAGCTTGCATTGATTTAAATCAAAGATACGAATATCTACACGCAGAATGCATGCATTTACAGTTTCTTATTCGCGGTTTACTTGAGTAGGAAAAGATTCAAAGCGGTCGGCGCCAGGTAATCTGAGATTTTAACTTAAGACTCTAGTCACGATAAGTCGCAGTTAGGGCTAAGTAGAAGGGCAAAATATTTACACTTCAGAGGTGGCACGATGAGCAGCGGATCCATAACCATATTTGTAGGAGTGTGTAAGGGGAAATACCCTTTTCGATCCATTTATGGGTTCAGTTAAGTTATTAATTTCTTAACATTCATGATAAGTTGCCGAGTATTGGTTGCGAATATTGAAAAATATTTTGAAAAAATATTGAAATATAGTTTTGATATCGCAATGCGACAGGAAGTTCCTGGATTCAGTAAAGAAAAGGGAAGTTAATACTTTTATTTATATTCTTGAAAACTTCAACTCTTTTAAGATCAGGTAGTATTGCAATTTGTAATAAACTTTGAGACGGAAATGCAAGCAAAATCTCTCAATGTTGGTGACAATTCTGTTCCTTTATTACTTATTCATTCATGCGTTATCGGCTTACCTACTTCCGTGGTACAGTTCAAGGTGACCCTGAGGCTGTTCTTGGTCTGATTAAGTTGCCGAAAAAAGCAAACCATTTCTTATGCCATGAGATCTCAATGTCCTTACGATTAACGCGGACACCCAAATATCATGAAGTGATGCCCAGATAGAATCTCCATCGTTTGAAAGATAGAGATGGTTTAAGATCAATGGAAATCGGTGGTAAAAACCAGACACGGTCAACCACAATCCAATGAGCTACATTTTTTACCGCTTCAATAACCCCAATCCATTTGATTGGTAAACACAACAGTTTAATACAAACTGTGCGAAATTTGGGACTTGGATATGAGTAGCCCCTGATCAATCAACCGTCGCATTGCTTCAAATGCCAAACACTCCTCTAGCTTTCTGGACATCCGAAATTTCTGAAGAAATTCTGACTCGGATCGTTACGTTGTTGGAGCCACGGCACGAATTCGGGTATCACAAGCACAACCGAGTCAATAAGGACCCCACGTTGAAAAGCTGTAATCGCAAAAGACCGCTAAAATCTTTTCTGTTCGCGTTACCCTCAGACTCTCTTAAAATCCTCCTAAAGCTACGTTGTATCAGGGAACAAGACCTGCTCGCAACTCTATGAACAGAAAAAAATGGAAGAATACAGTCTGTTCGCGACTTCTGTTCGGTTGGGACGGTCTGCAATGGTCACCAGCCAAGGATTCCTTTTCATTCAAGGTAAATCTAAATGGCATGTTTATATTAATTTACCGTCGTATTCTCTCGAAAGATTCAATGATATTTGACCCAATTCCTATCGCCCGTTGTCATAGCTGTAAAAATCTTGTTTCAAGAGCTCTGGCGCATAAAGTATTCGTGGGACGATCCTATTTCACTTGATCTATCTAATCACTGGTTTTCAATACGCGACGAGCTTCCTAAACTAGAATCTTTATATATCCCGCATATCATGTGGACTTCAAAGGAAACACGAGGTTTCCATGCCTTTTGCGATGCATCTTCAGAAGCCTATGCAGCGGTTATATACTGCACAAGTACAGATCCAGCTGGTAACGTTACTAGCAGACTTGTGGCCGCAAAATCTAAGGTGGAGCCGTTCTTCTCACGCGTTTAATTCAAAAACTTAAGACTTCTTTGCAATGCCAAGAAATTGAAGTTTTCGCCTGGACTGATTCTTCAATTGTCATTCATTAGTTTACAGACGTGCCAAAAAGGTGGTCAGTTTTTGTATGAAATCGTATGTCATCCATACCAAGAGAGTCTTGGTATCAAGTACGATCTCATGAAAATCCAGCTGACTGCGTATCCCGTGGTATTTCACCCTCTCATTTATTACAAAATGAGTTATGGTGGTCTGGACCATCGTGTTCACCATCAGTGGCCTTATAATGTGAATCTAACATCAGACTTTCCAACCGAACAGCTCAAAGAATGCAAAAATCCTCCTGTCAACGTGCATTTATCGCTACCATTTTTGAAACTTTGGTGAACAAGTTTTCTACCTTCCTCAACTGTACTCGTATACGTGTACTTGCCTATATTCGACGATTTGTTGATAACTCTCGTGCTAGCCCAAACTCTCGTGAAAAACAATCCCTAACTGCCAGTGAACTCTCAAATTCAAAAACTGTTTTAATTATCTGGCATCTGAAGTGAACTGAAGTGTTGAAAAAGGAAAACAAGCTGTCATCCGTAAATCCCTTTCTGGATGCAGACCGAATCCTTTGTGTCGGTGGTCGTATCCAAGAATCAAACGCAATATTCGCTACCAAACATCCCATCATACTCGATAAAAACACTCGGTTGGCGAAACTTATCGTGGAACATATTCACAAACGTTATTTACGAGTACGTACATGTTGGTGTTTCCAAATCTTTGCCATTCTAAGACAAGAATACTTTATCGTCGGTTGTCGTAACCTCCTGCGTAAGGTTGTCCATCAATGTGTTAAGTACTTTTCACTTAACAACTTCCACTCAACTTATGGGTAATTTACCCGCCGAACGTGTTCGTTACGCGGGCCCCATAACCTTACGTTTATACAGAGAACGTAACCCAACATTTATTAAAGCATATATCGCAGTCTTTGTGTGTTTTACTATAAAGGCAATTCATCTAGAGTTAGTTGGTGAACTCTCTTCCTCCGCGTTCATCGCAGCTCTCGATCGTTTCGCGTTGCGCAGAGGCAAACCCTCAGAAATATGGAGCGTAAACGACACTATTTCAGCATCTCATCAGTCAGCAGCACAAACATATCATCAGCGACCATCTTTCCAAGGATCAAATCTCACGGAAGTTCATTCCTCGTTCCTTGTTTTTAAATGTTTGCAAGTTATAACGACTAGGAAATAGAGGGCTCGGCAGGGCATTACATAAGCGAGTTGTACGGCTTAGGAACGAATCACGATATTTTAGAGTACGTCCGAAAATGGGCTTGAGGGTATACTGATGAGCATTCATAGCGAGACGGGTGTTACGGTTACGGGGAAGGGGCGCAATGCTACTGGCGATTTCTATGGAGCATGTTGGTGGAAATTGCGATAAAACAAACTGAGACAGGAGACATTACGTCGGTGTTCGAGGGTGTCAATTGATTGACTGATATTAGTATCATCTATAAGTTATATCGCACGGTTTTGAATCCAATCTAGCAGGTGCAGAGATGTTTTAGGAGTACCTGTGCAGATGTGGGCGTTGTAGTCCAATTTTGGGTGGATGAATGCCTTATATATGGAAGCCAGATCAGAGGGGGTAAAATATTTCTTACATCGCTTGAACATTTCGCAGCATTTTTGGCGATATCGAATATGTGGTCATTCCAACGTAAGTTGTCACTGACACAGATACCCGAGAGTAGAAAGTTTTTCAATTTAGACGATGCAAGTGCCATTCATGGACAATGGCTGGGTGTTTCAATTTCGCTTTAATGGCAGCAGACAGCATTGTGTTTTGGAAGCATTAAATCCCACTCTGTTGGTAGTTCCCCAATTGGTTATGCTGTTAATATTGGAATGTAATGAGCTTAGCTGCCGTTCTCGTTCTACAGCCGAAGAGCAGGGCGTTGAGACCGGGAACGAATATGAAAAGCAGAGAGTACTGTCATCAGCAAAGGAATATATTGGATTAGAAGTAACAGACAAGAGATCGTTGATGAAAATTAAAAAGAGTGTCGGAGACAGAACAGAGCCCATTTATTTTGTGAATATCCATTGAAGAAGAGAGTCGTCGATCCCAAATGCACGCATTTTCGACAAAAGAGCCTGATGCCAAACTCTGTCAAATGCCTTAGTAATATCAAGTGCAACTATCTTGCTTTCGATTAATGTACGCTTCGGTTCCACTTTTCGGTGAGACATGCCATCAAATCACCAGTGGACCTGTTGCTACGAAAACCATATTGCCGGTCATTGAGAAGTTTTCGTGTATCGAGATATTTCATGAGCTGACGATTTATCAACGTTTCCATGACCTTGGAAAGAACGGACGTAAGTGCAATGGGTCTATAGGAGGAGAGGGAAGAAGATTCGCCTTATTTTAGGGACAGGTTGGATAAATGCTGTTTTCCATCTATTCGGAAAGTGTCCTAAAGAGTAGGATTGATAAAAAAGTGTTCAAGCGGGGAAGAACACCTCTTCAGAAGAAGGGAGATATACCATCTGGACCAGCGGCTTTATGTATGTTGAGATCTTTAAGTACTCTTGCTACTACACGAGTGCGAAAATGGATTCGTCCCATTGAGAATTCGACGTACTCAAGTGTAGGCGGGGACAAAGCACAATCTGGGAGTGCTGAACTGGCCGCAAAGTGTGCAGCAAGCAGATTGGCCTTGTCCAAAAAGCTGACAGCTTAAATGTCATTGTAGATGAGCGTTGGGATGAAGGATGAGGCAGAATTTCTAATATTTTTGACGGACGATCAAAAATGTTTACTACCTTTGGGACATTGAAGTATTTTTGCCTCAGTTTTTGGTCGTATTGGAATTTCACACGCTTAAGAAAGGCATTGCAATAATTTCTAGCTCGTTTGAACTTTTTTCGATTTTCCTCTTTCGGACCGAAAAAAAATTTCTTTAACCCTGACAGTCTCTTTAGAGCTCGAGTCGTGCCATGCCTTTTCTTTTGGTCTGATACTCTTCATCCGATGAGGGATAAAGGATCTCATTCCAAAGAGAATGGTGTCTGTGGTCATATCAGCAGCGGCATCCACGTCGTTATCGAGGAAACATAACGACTAGTTAAAATTCCTAAAGAAACTGTTAAGACCGCTCCAGTTGGTTTTCTCGTATTGCCATACGTTTTTTTAGGAATTTTTTCTCTATCTGTGTGGTCGATGTACGAGAAATTAGCTGATACGACACAATGGTCCGACGAGCCCAAAGGGGAGAGCACATCAACGGTATACTTATCAGGGTGAGAAGTTAAAAACAAGTCCAGGGTGTTAACGGTGTAACTATCAACGTCTGGTATTCGCGTGGGCTCATTTACAAGCTGCGTTAAGTTGTTTTCTGCAGCGAAGATCTCAACACACCGTCCCTCGGGTGTTGTCTGTCCAGAATGTCGAAGCCACCCAGAATTGTGTATGGGGATACAGGGATACAATTCTCTGAATGGAGTCAGACAGCACATCAAACTCGTTAAAAGTCGAAGTGTTGTCCAGTTTGGGGCTTCTGTAAATAAAGCAGTAGTGGATAATTTGCTTACGGAGATGTAGTTTTAACCACATAAAGTTGAATTCCGGATTGGAACATGGGTCAGATTGTGGTGGAGTTTGGTAAGCTACATCACTACGCACGTAAATAGCGAGACCGCGGTGAGAGATGAATAATGGCACAATTGCATTGAGGTGAAGGACAAAACAAAGTACATGCTATCATCCGAAAAGGACGCACACCACGCACCATCGGGCATGTTGAACGAATGAGCCTCGGCCCAAAGAGTCTTCGAGTCTAACCTCAAGGAATGGCACAGCAGTGAATGACCGCATCTAAGGTGGCACACGCAATTAAAATTAGACCACAACCAACTTAAAGTGCGCCACTGGAGACAGCTGGCAAGAAATCGTGCTAGCTGGTGCGGCTCAAGAGGCCCAAGTTCAAACTGGTAGATAAGTTAGTAAGTAAGGTATTGCCATCGATTGTGATATTAGCACCAGCGTAATTTCTGAAGGATTTCTAAAGGATCACCAGCGAGAATTAATCCCTGATACTTTGGCAAAAGTTCTTTCGAAAACACCTCAACTTTTCAGTCCACCTACGCACCCGGATTGACCCCGAAGAAGAATCCCTAGATCTGCTTATGAAGACTTATTTTCCTGGTTGCACCTCGGTTACCCACTTCAATGAACTGCTTCAAACTACTTCGAGAAAATCTACTCACCTACAGATCAACCCATACATGATCTGTGATAAAAACCTGAAATGGAGAGGCACCATGAACCGATGGTATCCTTTCTGCACAACTACTGCTGCCATAGGCACCCGGTTATGCTTTCTGAAAGCTTGTTTAGGTCTCGGTACAGTACGCAGTGCCTGAACTAAGGTTATCTTCGTTATACCCAGAGCAGGCAACACTTTGAATAAGCAAAACTAAGAATAAAGAGAAGAACCCTCTATTTTCACATTAAGTTGGATCTATATCACAGAAGCCTGTCGATTTACCAGTAGGTCTAGCAAAATCGTAAATCTGTTCAGAGCGCATTGTCTCTGTAAAATCACTCGCTGTCAACGAGTATATCATGGTAGCGTTCTTTGATATCGAAGAAGCAATGTTGACACCCCTGGGTCATCAATTTTCTTCAAGAACTGGACATAAGTGACTTTGTCTGGTATAGCCATTTCATGTCATACATTGAAGCATCACTGTCTCGGTACATCATCATCTCCCACAGCTGCCCACCAAACTTTGATGCATTTTCTACCTAAAACATGTTCGACATGTGGATTGAAATTAATCCTGCTCTCAGGCTGAAAAGCACTCAGTAAGGGAAAGAGCTAAATGTAGAATATGCCAATTTTATAACGCTGCACCGAATCCTTACCCAATCAAACTAAATTCAATTGACTGCAATCTCCTGATTCAAGAAAGGAAAGAATGGAGATAATGGATAACATTGTATCGATTTTCACAGACAGCGATGAGCCGCGGTTCGTCTGTTCAACAACATCAAGTGCAGAGGATAAATAAGTTACACAAACAACAACCACAAATAAGTATCCCATGGTTTGACAATGAATGCCAAAGTGCACTTTCAGCCAAACAGGAGGCATATCGTGAACACTGCAAGCAAGGTCGAAAGCCGAATTAAGAGTAAGAAACACAAAGACTCCGGAGAGCCTACCGTAGGAATGTGGTTCGAAAATTTTACCAGCGCTGCAGAATCCGAACTGAAGCCTTCAAAAACGACCAATCGTACATCGAAATTGAGGATCAATGTGGACGAAGATCACGAAAAAGCCCTTCCGCCTGACTAAAACGAAGTGAATATACTGGGTCTTCAAATGGGGACTTCCGAACTTTAACAGTTGATAGCGGCCATATTGTTGAAGCTACATCTGTCAAGTTGGCTGTCATTTATTCAGTCTGTTTTGCCAAATCACCATGGACGGACATAGCGTTCAACAACACGTGCAAATGATAAAATTGTTTTATCAAAATGGGTGTTCTGTTCGGGCAACGTTCCGCGTGCTTTGTCCATTTTACGGTCGCCATAATCGTCCTACCGAGAGGACTATTCGCAGTGTTCAGTAAACTATAAATCAATACCCGTACGTCGACGAAACGCAAGATTTGCGGAAAACATCGCCGCTGTCCGTGAGAGTGTGCAGTCGATTTCGCGTCGCTCACAAGAACTCGGCGTTTCGCAGACCACAACTTGGCGAATTTTGCATCGTGACTTGGGCCTACACCCGTACAAAATTCAACTGACCCAGGAGCTGAAGGTTAACGACCATAGACAACGACGTGTGTTCGGTGAACGGACTCCGGAGCAGTTGGAAACTGACCCTAATTTTAATCGAAAAATCATCAACGATGAGGCCCATTTCAGGATGAAACAAATAAAATTGTCGAATTTGGAACGATACCAATCCACATGAGATCCAAGAGCGTCCAATGCATCCCGAAAAGCATTGGATTTTCGGCTGGCGGCATCATTGGTCCATATTTCTTTGAGAACGACGTTGGCCAGGCCATCACTGTCAACGGCGAGCGCTATAGGTCGATGATTACCAATTTCTTTTGGCCTGAATTGGATGATATGGAAACCAACTACATGTGGTTCCAACAGTACGGCGCTACGTGCCACATAGCTAAGGCTACATTGGAAATTCTGCACGAGCTATTCTATTCTCACGTGGGGAAGATGTGAACTGGGCACCGAGATCGTGAGATTTGACCCCGTTAGACTTTTTCTTGTGCGGTTATCTGAAGACGCAGGTCTATGCGAATAAACCAAAGCGGCCCTCAAAGTCAACATAACCCATGTCATCGATCAAATTCAGCCTAATTTATGCACCAGAGTCATGGAAAATTGGCGCCACCCAGAAAAACCGCGACGGACATTTGGACGATGTTATATTCCATACATAATGGTATCGATAGGCGTTTCAAACGAATAAAAATTTTCGATGATATCTCACACACACTTTATTGAAAGACCCTTTAGGTTTAGATGGATCCGAGAGTTTAACTTTTTAATGCTGGAGAAATGATGTGGTAAGGAGCATGCACCAGCTTATACTTGTATATACAATTTTGGTCAGAGGAACGCATGCCCACTAAATGGACACTAAGCATGATCTGTTCGGTTCTGGAGAGGGGAGATATCTAGATATCTAGAACTGGGACAACTACAGTCCAAGTCCATTAGATCCATTAAACGTCACATTCTTGCTCCCATATTATTTTCACTATGCGGCAGATCTTAGACAAGACCCGAGAATACCAAATCAATACCCACCACCTCTTCCTCGATTTTAAGGATGTAGGAGTATGTATATGATAGAGTGTATACAGGAGAGCTATACAGAGCCATATCTGGGCTTGGTATCCCTGCTGAACTCGTTCGAATATGGCTATCAATGAAGAGCTCCAGGTACACTGTTAAAGTCGGAAGAAACATCATCAAATATTTTGGTGCTAAGAGGGGTCTCATTGGACGATGTGGATGTAGTATGAAGGCTTTGTTTACACCGATTAGGATGGTTAGTCATATAGAACGCATAGACACCTATGCTTCAGTTAGAAGAATCTTCCAGTGGGGCGACGTAGTATAGGAAGCCCTTATCTAAGTTTCACACGCAGTTGGAAGGAAATCCCAACCAACTTGGTGTGCGTGACTGAAGACAGCTAGCTAGGGAAGAGGCATGTTGGTTTGGGGCCAGTTAAAAGTAAAGTAAGGAGCGAATATCAGGCAGTTTTTCAAGGTGAAACCACCAATGTCTCACGCTAAACGGATTATTATGGATGGAATGTACTTTAGAGGAGAAAGAATTTAAACAAAAAAGAATGTGTGCATAGAAATTTTACTCGTATTTGGCGACCGTCGCGGTAGAAAGATGAATACAAACTGGCTTGAGTGTTTAATGTATGAGAGATCTAGCACTGACATTCAGTGTTTAATGAGTGAGATGAAGTATAGTAATATGTGTGCAAGAAAAATAACGTCTACAATGTATTGGCGTCAACATTCCGCGAAAATCAAATTACAACTGCATATTGGTAAAAGCGATGAAATTTTTACAACTGAACTCTTAAGTTCTCCATCCGCGGTCTTAAGGGTGACAGCTCGCACATGTCCGTCAGCACCAGGGTGTACTTGAGTGATTCTGTGTAATTTCCACTTCGTTGGAGGTAGTTTCTCGTCTCGGAACAGCACTAAATCGCCGATATTACAGTTGGGATTTGCACGATTCCATTTAGCGCGATTTGAAGTTCGGTTAAATATTCAGAGCTCCACCTGTCCCAAAAGTGTTGCCTCATACTGGAGATAAAATTGTACCGACTTACCAGATTTCCCTTGAATTTTGCTATATCGGGTTCGGGTATTGTTTTAAAAGGTTCCCTAATGATGAAGTGTCCGGGTGTTAGTGTGGACAAGTCATCAACATCCGAAGTGGTAGCGATTTGATGCAGGCTTTTATTTCTGCTAAAACGTTGTGAACTCTTCGTATGTCAGTCAAGTTTCTCACAAGGTGCGACTAAGGTAGAATTTTACGCGTTTCACAGCGGCCTCCCAATACCCTCCCATGTGAGGAGAAGCTGGCGGATTGAAATGCCAGACGGTGCTGATGTCAGCGAGATGTTTAGTTAATTGTTTATCTTCCACAGCTGTTGTTAGGAACGTTTTTAGTTCTTTTTGTCTTCTTGTTCTTGTCACTGAAAAGTTCCTTGCAGTATTCTCGACGTGAAACAAAACGTTTTAACACAGCGATGAAAGTGGCAGATGAAAGGTCACTCGCAAATTCTAAATGCATAGCACCTGTGACCATGTACACGAAAACGGAGATATATCCTTTCGTAGCTTTGGAGCCACGTCCTGTCGAAAAGCGTAGTTGCACTGGTCCGGCAAAGTCCACACCACTGCGTAAGAATGGTCTGCAAGGTTCAACACGAAATTGTGGAAGGTCGCCCATAAGTTGTTGGACAGCAGCAGATTGTCTGCGACATTTAATGCACGATTTAATAACCTTGCGCAATAGTTTTCGTGACCCAATAATCCAGTATCGACATTGGAGTGCGACGAGCACAGTTTGCGGTCCTGCGTGCAGCGTGAATTTGCGGATATCTGTGCAGATAAGTATAGAAAGTTTTGATGATTCTGGGAGTACCAGTAGATGTTTTTTGTCCATGTGTAAAGAAGATTTTCGCAGCCTTCCTCCCTTTGATCCAGAAATAGTTGCAACCGTAGAAGTTTGTTACACCGACGAACTGGTTCCTTTGATTGGAGTCTTTGAATGTCGTCTGGGAAGAAATGCTTCTGGGTAAGATGTATCTAAAGATTAAGTTGAATTGGTCCACCCATAGCATAGATGTTGCTAATGTTTGCTGTTAGAGACGATTTGACATGCTTCATAAATTGTGTCAGGAGTGCTGCCCCACATAATTCCAGATGTGGAAGTGACAATGGGGCGACCCTTGTTTTTGCTATGAAGAGTTGTAAAGAAATATTTCCATCAGGAGCACATAAACAGCTGCGGCATATGCTGATTGCAACGCGTCCTGTACCAACCCACCTTGGCACTTTGATTTCTGCGAGGGAGGTGATATGACGAGTGGTACAGCCACAGGAATTAGTGATACAAGACGCGTTAAAAATCACTCTGAGTGGTACTTGTGATAGTGGTACTTGTCTCCTTAACGATGGATCTATGCGGCATGTAATAATGTCTCCTTGGAATTGGTGGTTCACTTGTTTCTTCCATTTAACCCGATTCGATGACCTCGTGGATGAAATTTCTATACCCAACAAAGAGTTCCTCGTCCTCAGCACATCTCTTTTCCATACTTAGCAAAGCTCGGACGGCAAAATTGTGTGCATTTCCCAAAGGACTATCAGGTTTGAAGGGAAGCTGGACAACGAAGCGGCCATCCTCCTGACGATAATATGTTTCCTCGAAAAACTGTTCGCACAACTTCCCTTCAATGGTTAGATGGCTTAATTCGGGCAAGGCCTCTACTTCCCAGAATTTAATGGCTGCTTTCGTTAAAGCTGCGTCAGTATGTAGGAATAGCAATGAAGGGGTGTCTCTAGAGATGGAAGGCGTATGCGCTACTTTCCGCATTAGAATCCATCCAAGTGTATATTTCTGAGCGAATGGAGTGCCGGCTGGTCCTTTAATTAATCCAGTACAGAGAAACTGATCCAATTCATCTGAACAGAGCAGAATGTCGATAGCTCCAGGTATGTAGAAACTGGGATCTGCTAGCTTGAGTCCATTAATGTGAGGCCAATTGAAATTATTAATGGAAACAGCTGACAGATAGCTTGCAATTTTGCTCAAGATTTGAGCGTGAATCGGTGCAGAGAATGTTGCATCAAGAGAGGTAAGATTAAGCATTATCTCACCTTTGAAAGAGCCGATGGCTACAGCTCCAATCCCTTCAATTGCTCTACGTAGCTTTCGGTAATAAAGGAAGCATGTGATCCGTATTCGAAAAGGATTCTGGTTGGCTGGATCCTATGAGAACTGTGCATGACCTGTACTAATGCAAACGTGGTCTTTGGAATGCGAAGTGTAGGATGGTGTAAAGTCAGAAGAAGGTGTGACGTTATTCGATGTCTGTAGTAGAGCAGCTTCAGGTTGATGATCCATATGCAGCAGTGTATTATGACGTACGTTGCATACCCGACACGTGTCGTCGTTTGAGCAATTCGCTTGATTGTGTCCTGACGACAGGCAATTGAAGCATAAGTTGTTGTCTTTTACAAATTTAACTCGTCTTGCTACTTCAATGTAGTGAAATTTATCACATGCAAAAATTAAATGTTTATCTGAGCAGAATGGGCACATGTTTGAGACGGACGACGATGATTTTCGCTTGTCTTGCTAGGAGCCACAATGTGAAGTGAGTTTGATTTCCTGGATTTATTTTGCTGGATCGCTTGGTTCTTGCTGTACAATGCTCCGTGTTGTTGATGAGAAGTAATGGCATCCAACGAGCGGCACCTATTTTCCAGAAACGTAAGGAATGTGTTGAAATCCGCCACTTTGTTTTCTGTTTGTGTCAGTTCCCACTGCCTGCGTGTTTCGGTATCGAGCTTGCTGATAGTTAGATGAACTAACCAGTCGTCCCAATTGGAGACTGACCTTACTATCGGTTTCAAGGAACGACAAAGCTCCTGTGTCTGATCTTGTTGCGGTAGAAGATTCGATGTTTAATTTCTTCAGAGCAAAATGAGCTTGGAAGTGCGAACCAACAATAGTGGTTGTGGAATCGTAGCGCTATTTAAGTAGCTCCCAAACCTCGTAGTACTTATTGCTTGTAATACAAAACCTTTAACGACGTGTAAAGCTGGTTCCTGTAGACAGCTCATCATCAAATGCAGCTTTTGGACGCTGGAAATGGATGATCTCCCATGAATGAAAGCAGTAAAGGCGTCTTCAAAAGGCTTCCATTATTTGGAGTCTCCATTGAAACTCGGTAACTTTATCGAAGGTAGTCGAAGATTTGTGCGAACAGCGGGATACAGGTTATCGCCATTGACTTTTTCCGAAATGCTGCATGAAGATTTAATTTTGTAGCGCGCACGCGTGAAGTTTGTTACCGCTTCTCTGTACCACGTTTCACCTTGCTCTCGTTTCGGCTCCTATGATGCTAATGTATCTGCTCCGCATGAGCATTCCACTTCTTCTTCAAATGCTTGGAACTTATTCCATTGTTCATTAAGAAGTGAGATGTGAACATAAATTTCGGCAATGTCGAATGTTTCCGCTTTTTTGCTATTATTCAAATAGCGTTTAATGCTATTGCGAGTGGTATCGGGCTTTGCAACACTGTAACTCGTAAAAGTCACCACGCGTCATGGAAAAATACCAGGAAAAGTTAAATGACGCCACGCGCGATGTCCAAAAAAAAATACCAGGAATAATAAACCGTTAGATTTTCATGACGCGAGCTCTATGCAAGATTTTGTATGAACGATTAACTATAAATTTGATATGCCGATTTAATTTTCAAATTGACTGTTTTCTTGTATTTGTCTTAGAAGGACCAAGAATGTGTGCATAGACCGTCGCGGTAGAATGATAAATACAAATACAAACTGACTTGAGTGTTTAATGTATGAGAGATCTAGAACTGACATTAAATGTTTAATGAGTGAGATAGAGTGTTGTAGGATGTGTGCACGTTGCAAGAACGTTTACAATGTATTGACTTCAAGACGGATTATTCAGATAAAGCTCAAGCATTGTCTAAAGTTAACCACAGATGAGATCATCGGTATAAACATGGGAAATTGATCAACCTTAGAAGAACTGAAATTCATTATCTTAATCACTCGACCCTATACTATTGGAAGACCTGCACCTTCACCATGATTTCTGCAAGAGCTATGAGGAATAAGAAGGATGAAGAATCTATTGTGCATTTGCACCGCTATGCCCTGCTTAGCTAGGCTATTCCTAAGATCTCAACAACTTCTTCTCTAAAGTAGAAATTAAAAACCTTGACAAATTCGTCTGCAAATTTATATGGTTCTCGAAGTAGCCAGACTACTGCTCTCTTACGTTCTCCCAGTACTATCACAATAGGTCTAAAATTAGTCTAATTACACTTCAAATGGGGTCCACTCTTACATACCTTAGGCTATAAAAACCCAAACAATTCCACACGAATTTTCCGTAACCATGTTCAACTTCGACTTGTAGATACAGTGACTAAAAGCTACTCCTTTACCAGTATATGAAACACAAAACTCGTTTCCAATTTAATTTCAAAACGCACGAAACTGCAGTTCATTAAAACTCTGTTCGTGCCCAGTTATATGCCCTAAGGTCGACTATTTGCCTAAGCATAAGCCAACCGTTGACTTTTAACGATAGAGTTGTGGCAGATATGCGTTTCAAAATATTCTGACTTTCATATCTTCTCTTGAAGAGACTTGAGATCTTTCCCTAACCCATTCTGTCACCAGAGATCACAATTTTTATTTAAATCTATAAATTTGCATACGATCTTTGGCAAACTATAGTAATTAATTCCCTATTCGAGAAAGAGTCCAGAAATAACTAAATTTAAGAGTGCACAAGTATTTAATTCTCAAAAAATAATTATTCTAAAAATGTTCTTCCCTGAGATGTACACTTTTTTTCTGTCAACAGATGCCCCAAGAAATTGTCAAAAGTCTTCTAAAGCGATTAACTTAAATTTAGCTGATTTGCCAACTTATATCCGTTAAGATACTTTAACGGTCACTCTCCATCCGGTCATTGAAATGTGCTGAAATTAGATACGTTCAGATAGCCTTCAATCAATTTTTGGTCAAAAGAATATATCGGTAAAATTAAATAACCACTTAAGTGGGACCTCAAGACGAAGAAGGAAGAAATTGAATAACATAATGACCTCAGAATTCTATGAAGTGGAGATTGTTGGAAATAAAAGATTAGCAATTTGTTGAGGCTAAAGAAAAATCATCCAGGGGGAATGAATCAGTTAAATCGAACGAGAAAATCTTGTTGGCACTGGAATCAATTAATACAAATACAGGGTGTGTTCGGGCATGAGAGAGATCTCTTTTCTGTAAAATCCCAATTAACAAATTGAAACAGCAAAATAACTTGGCCAACTAAGGTGAAATAAGAATGAGAATGTGAAAAAAAAGTGAAGATTCATCATCTTTGCTCGTATCCAAACAAACAAAAACACGTCTTAAAACTCACAGCATAGGTATAGTGCTTTTGAAGGCACATAAAAGTGTATGACCTTAACTGACCTCATTTCTCAAAATACTCTTCAGAAATTAATTAGGTTGTGTACGTACACATGCACGTAGGAGGGGGTGTATACGAGTATACTACGAAATATTCAGCAAGACAAGCATCTAATTAGGATAAACAATTATTGGTTGCTTACCCACAACCTCCTTTCCAAGATTGTCATGAAGGATCGCTTTTTTGGCCGCAGGTATATGGAGTACTGTAAGGTAAAATTGGGGATCTGTGCTATTGATAGGAAAACTGCTGACTGTCATATATCTTAAATTGGGCCAGCAGCACAAGAATCAAGAATCAGTGGCGTTCCCAGTAATAGCATGAGAAAATCCTTACTCATGCAGGCTAAAATGGCAAGGGCATGCTCAACCAGTGGCATAATACTGAACGCTGTCATGGTGTTCACAACCCTACACGGAAGAGATAAAATAAAATGTAAGGAATCTGGTAATACCCTCAGATAATAACGGACTCACTGTTGACGACCCTGGCAAGCGATTACAGGTCAACTATCTTCGGATTAGCACGTGAAATATTCGGACCCTTACAGATCATGTGCAGCCGGACAACTAGCGGAGATCCTCAACTGCTACAAAGCAGAAATAGATTGACCCTACCAAAAGAGAATGCGAAACTGTGATATCTACAATAGTATGAAGAATGTTACAGACAATCGGGGCGACAAGGGCATCAGTCGCAGCGTTTATTTTGAGGCGGAAGCGCCATAAGAGGAAGTCTTGAGATTCAGACGATTCCCATAAAAAGTAAATTCACCTACATAAACCTTATAAGTGCCCACACCCTGTCAGAGGAAAATGACGACCTTACCAGAGACAGCTTCT
The DNA here is from genome assembly GCA_949129095.1 of Volucella bombylans. Taxonomy (NCBI): domain Eukaryota; kingdom Metazoa; phylum Arthropoda; class Insecta; order Diptera; family Syrphidae; genus Volucella; species Volucella bombylans. The sequence goes on from OX422140.1 coordinate 65,947,121, forward strand.
ACGAGCTCCACGATAAAACCTACGAATAATGACCTAAGTATGACGTAAATGTCATCCTTGGCGATCTTAATCCCAAGCTAGACAAAGGATGCATCTTTGGTAATACATTGGAGAAGTACAACCTCTACGACATCACCTCCGAAAGCGGACACAAGATTACTGATTTTGCCGCGGGACCTAATACACACGGTATCCTTGATATCCACAAAGGGACCTGGCTGCCTCCTGATCGACAAACCGTCAACCAAATTAATCATATTACGATCGATGCAGTCTTTTGCCTATTCAAATGTTCCGAATAGTTAATATCAACTCGGACCATTGTCTTGATGCAATCAAGACACAGAGGCGGACATCCTTAACAGCCTAAAGACAGCAAACCATTATGACGAAGTCCAACGTCAAACGGCTGCAATCACAAGAGATCGCCACGGACACTTCCCTTAGCATCTCGAAGACTCTGATTCCGCCAGCATCAAGATAGAAGGCCAGTGGCACCACTGGCGAAGAGCAATCAAAGAGGCCGCCTCGGATGTACTAGTTTCTAACCCGCCCCAACATAGAACAGGTTCGATGATGAGTGCAAAAACGCACTGAAAAAACAGCGAATGTATAGACCGGGTCTGCAACAAAAAGCAAGAGGGACCCGCGAGCTCTACAACCAGAAATGAAAGGAAGAACAAAGACTCCTCAGAAGAAAAAGAAAGAGCACGAGAAGCTATTGAAGCCTTAGGGAGGTACTGCCGGAAGGATGAAGGTCAGTAGTTTTATCAAAAAATAAAATGAACATGTCAAATCCCTACAGCCCGACCAGATATCATACAACCACAGTAGGTTCTAAGAATCTGGAAGAATTATTTCTGCAGGCTGCTAAGCGATCACTGTCATTTCCATTTCCATTCAACCGCCAGGATGATATCAGGACAACAATTTACAGGCATAATTCTAACAAAGCTGCTGAACCCAATGCCTTAACTGCGGAACTGTTTAAAGCAGCAGGTGCAGATTGGGTATGGGTCATCATCTCATCCTTAAAATCTAAGTCGACGAAAGTATGCCCTACGAATGGAACCTCAGCATTTCCTGTCCGATCCTAAAGAAAGAAGATCCCTTGAACTGTGCCAATAGGTGGATGTCCTCAACATCGTGTATTAAATCCTTTCTGCTGTATTATGTGAACGCCTCAGACCCTTCGCAAACAGTCTGATCGGTGCTCTTAAGTCAGGAATGTTCTCCATAAATCAAATTTCTACATTACAACAGATCTTGGAACTGGAGTTCCAAATCGATATATACCACCTCTTTATGAATGGTTTGCGGCTATTGAAGCAGGACCAGATTAAAGGTAAACGAAGGAAAAACAAAGGACACACAACATCGAATCATAGAACCAAACTTCACGATAGGCAGCTTAAACTCAACTCCGCTATAAACTACGACAACGACTCCAGCGCGGAAATCATGCGAACAACCATCTTGCTAATCGCTACTTCTTTGGGCTCAGAAAGCAAAACAAAAAGACTTTATACAAAACACAGATCTATCGCTATGAATGCTCATCAATATACCCTCAAGCCCACTTTCGGACGTACTCTGAAATATAGTGATTCGTTCCTAAGCCGTATAATGCCATTTCCTATTCATTATAACTTGCAAACATTTAAGACCAATGTACATGGGTATTTCTATTTTCTTCCTCCCGGAAGTTCCTTCACCCGCACTGCGTACAAATTTTGAGCGCTCGCTTATTATTAAAAAAAAAAAAGATCATCCCAGCCCCACTTTATGGCACAAAAGTTTGCACACTATCAAAAAGCGATAGAAATGCTCTTGGGCGCTTTGAAAGAAAGTTCATTATAACTTGCAAACATTTAAGACCAATGTACATGGGTATTTCTATTTTCTCCCTCCCTGAAGTTCCTTCACCCGCACTGCGTACAAATTTTGAGCGCCCGCTTATTATTATAAAAAAAAAAACAAAAAGATCATCACAGCCCTACTTTATGGCACAAAAGTTTGCACACTATCAAAAAGCGATAGAAATGCTCTTGGGCGCTTTGAAAGAAAGTTCTCCGCGTAATTCACGTAATGAAGAAATCGTTTCAACAGCGAACTGCACGAGCTGTTCAGTGTTGCCAACATCGTCACAAAAACTCTTATAACCCGGCTTAGATGGCTCGGTGAATTTGGGCACATGGACACAAAGGTCCCGACATAGAAAATTTTCGACTTGAACCGTTCCCTCTAGGTAGAGGACATGAGATGAAGGGGGCTCTGTAAACCTTGTGTTCGCAACTGGAGGCAGCTGGCAAAAGATTGCGCTAGCTGAAGAGGCATGTTTTTCCGCGAAATTAGGACGGCTCCTGTCCGTATACTCCAGTGAGGCCACCGCCAACCCGCTGAGAACATTTTCTCGTATGTCAAAGAGGAATTCGGTCTGGATGTGATGTTAGTGGATGAAGGTTCTTTTCCGAAACCACATATCATCAGGCGATTCTTTCCGCAGAGTGACAGTCTGATACTTGAGAAAATTTTTGCGTCCTTGGAGGTACATAACACGGGAATCAACAGCAAAGCTTGGAATGAAGAGAAGAAAGGCTTTTGCTCGAAGTCACGTAGTCACATTTAACAACCAGCTTCTTCCTCATAGGCATGTTGTAGATTATACTAGAGAAGAGGTTTCGGCATACTTATATTGGTCAGATTGCCTTTAGCCTTTCTAGCCATACGGTGTGGATGGCTTACTCAAGATCAACCAGAAAAGTCAAGCACTCGTACATTGGCTTTAGCTTTTATTTCATTAAATGTCGGCAATCAAATTTTAACACAGCACAAATATTGTCATGCATCGCCCTCAAACCAAACTGATTTGCCGATTTTGTTAGGCTCAACCCTCATCAACCGAGCTTTGTCAACCCCTTCTTCGAATACCTTCGTAATGTTTGGAAGTAAGCTAAGCTAAGTTGAGACGTGTTTTCATGAGGAGCTCGTTTATATATCAACAATTCAAGACTTCTTGCCTGAGGCTGGCTGCAATGACATCCACATTGACGCTGCTTTTGTTGTCGATAGCAATCGTCGTTTTTTCAACAGCACTTCTTGGATCTCAGGTATTTCTGCTTTGTAGCCGTCTATGACCTCCGTTTATTTTTCGGTCGCATTCGGTGTGTCAAGTGATTGTTAAATCTTCAAACGTCGCCAGCCCTATTTCACCACCCTGACTGGTCGAGAAAAATCCTTATTGATCTCAGCTCTCTTCATTTCTTTGGCTGACTTTTAGTCCCCGGAAAGATAGAAGTCACAGATCCTAAGCGCCAAAGACAACCAAGCAAGACGTTAAATGACTCAACAGTATACAGATGATCCCACAGTATTCTACTCCAGATGGTACTCGAAATAGCGATAATTTACTCATGGTCTTCTTGACCGCGGCCGGGGTACAGCTTCCGGAGACCCCATCGTACATACTAAATAATAAAATTACATATTCCTCGGATTCCAATTCCACTCCTGTGGTTCTTTTTATGACATCTTTCGTAGATTGGACTCATATGACAAAGAAAGTATCGGAGACCTTGTCACGGTTGAGCTCCATTAGAATAGATAGATGGTTGGTTAGAGTTCTATTAGTTACACTCTGATAAACAACTGCTCAAGGGTAGTTGAAGATGAGAAAATGACGTAACAAATTACAAGTGCTGTCGAAGGAGCAAGTTCTAGCAGTCTTACTGCTGAAAATGCTGAAAATGCGTTATTTTCTATCGTCTTAACCAAGGTCAAAAGAAAGAAAGAAGGTTTCTACCACTCTCTTTACGAATAGATTTTCCCGTTCACAAAGTCGGTTGATACGGTAAAATCCACAAGCCTGGTGGTGTTTTCCCTGCGCACCATATCCGTCTGAAACCAACGATGTAACCAGCAAAAGTACGGAATTTGGATGTCGCAGGAACAAAACTCATCTCCAAGTGACAGTGGACGAGGCCAAATGCCGCTATCAACTCTCTGACGGCTTGAATTGGAATTTAGTACGCTGGCAATGATAACGAACACCGTACTCTCAGAGTTGAAACTCGCTTCCCAGCCAACCTGATGAGGACCAGCTCCGTACCATGTATATATCATAGATGTGGTAACGGTTGAGGCCATCAAATAAGCTGTTGATTCTTATGATAGCTTAAAATCACTTGGCACCGATGACTACAAATAGATGTATGCTAACCTAACACTGGCATATATATCGTGCTCTTGTCGGAAAGCTAACGGATGGCGTGCGTCGGTTGCCAAAAGCTCTAGACCTATCAGTCTAACTTGCTTCAAGTTGAAGAATATGGAAAGAATGGTTGAGGGTCATGTGCGCTAAGCTGCTTTCCTCTAAATCGCAGACAGCCCTAGACGTGGTGCATTAGAAATGGACTTTCAGTCGATCGTCTTAAAACTGAATGGGCTAACGGCTCTGTCTCAGCCAGTTCTTAAATGCTTAAGTGATTGATGTACAATATTTAAAGTATTGACGGCAATATTAGATCGTTAGGAAACGCGGGGATATCCGCAATCCTCACGGAAATGAAGTGTTTTGTGAGGAATCGGTGGAAAGGATTCAACTCCACTTAAAGGCTTCTTGAACACTCTCATGGCTTCCAAGCTAGTTCGAGAATGGAAGGCTTGTCTGAACGTAGTCGGAAGGTTAAATTTACTGAACTTAGTTTGGATTTAAGATCACTATGGAAAATGAAATCGCTGATGAATTTGCTATTCAAGGCTCATTAAAGAGTTTCTTAGAACCCGAACCTGCACTTGGTCTACGAAAATACTCGTTGCTTGTCAGAGTGACAAAAATAAAAAGCTCTTAAAATGTTTCTACTGGCTCGCCGACTGTTAACATCATCTTTCTGGAGCTCTGTCATCTCCGAAGAATATGTTTGCCTATTTTCCTTTTATGCAAATTTATGGATTCATCACGACGAGCCTGGTTGGGCGAGACAAGTAGCCTGTGACCGCCACGTGGAGGTAAGTCATAGATACATCAATTGTTGTACAACAGTCAACCACCCGACTGACATATACTGCTGTTAAATGTTTGAAGGCTTTACCAATTCTTAAAGCTTATCATTCGCGTGTTGTTTGCCTCGTTTTCGAATCCCTTTTCTTATTAAACCAACATTGAGTCATACTATCCAAAAAGAAGGAATATTTGTTTTAATGTTAAATTTACGATCCACAGATATAAAACTACTACGAGTAACATCATTTGCCCAGAGATGTCCTCAGGACCTGAGTTATGTAAAAAAATACAATGTTTGCCTAAAATTCAACCCTTTCATGGAGCACATGGAGACAAATGTCTGACAGGATAATAAGCTTACACATGCTATTGACTCTGAACTCTTTTTGTCCTTGCGGACAAAGATTTAGTTTAATGAGGACAGCCAAATGGGTCAAACTTTTATGAGATTGCAGCATTCAGTTGATTCTGTAGTAGTACTGCAAAGTTGTGCTATTTCCATAAGGCAAAAAGTGAATGCCATCAACAATGTCATCGTTTAAGGGCTGCTTATCTTAGATATATAAGGCAAAATAGTCTTTTTCTTGTTCGCATATTTAGGTGCAAACATACGAGTATAGGTATGTACTACAAAGCAAATGAACCAGAAGAAATTCGCAACCAGCTGCAACAATATTTAATCAAGTTGGACGTTGTTTGCGATGGTTGTTCGTTAGTAGGAATGGTGATATAATGCAGTTCTTTCGCATACGAGCTTAGATATAAATAATTTCTTACAAGTGTTTGAAAAAGGAGCTAGTTTCGAAAGTTCTCGTAGTATTCAAACTTGCCTACATGTCGGGATCTTTCATTATGTTTTAGCATGTTGCAGAAAGTTTCACAACGGTCTCACTTCATTTTTCTTATCCATACTAGTCAAGCAGGAATCAAGGAGGGATCCACGTACAAGAACCCCTAAAGAACTTTTGCGGGTCTATCTAATCGATTAGTAAAGCGTCTCCTCTAAGAAAAAATCTGGCTTTGATGCTACCGCTGGTATCCATTGTCAGGACGAGCGACACGAGTAATTCCTTGACTAACATGAAAAGTGACACCGGACACTCTCACAACAACTATGCTCCCTTTACTACCCCCCAACTGGATAACATTCTTCGGAAACCATGTCATCCTGAAAGCGCGAAGGAAAGCCACAATACTCCAAGTGGCTATAAATCTGCAAGTCCATCGTCATTTCTGATAATGATTTTCTAACGGTAGCTAGATGTTTACTTACGAGATGTGATTGACAAAAAAATATCTATCTTAATCATGATCTCTCATCTGCGTACATGAGAGGCAGATCGGTGGATGTAACACTTCATAAGGTAGTATCAACGATAGAGAGATCCCTCTGCCGACAGAAATTCACTCTTGAGACTTCCCGCAACCTAAAAGAATATGGTAAAAGCGATTATACGCAGCCTGCAAAGAGATCAATTAAACATTGGACTCAACGTTGAAGAACACAAGCTGCACAGAAAAGATGCTCGCGGAAGAACTTTCGGTCCCATGTCCTTTCACCGGTCATAGGGCTCCCTGTGGTGAGCAATGGTAATAATGAGTTTAACTGGACATTAAAGATGTGGCTGGTTTCTGGCAAATTCGTCTTAGTTTTCAGCGAATAGCAGGCCAATTGTAGGTCCATTGTCATCCCACAAGGAGATCATCTGAGTGTGATGCCCTAGGACTAACTAGGAGTCTTCGATCAATAGATATATTTGCCGAGATTGGCGACATTCATGGAGCAGAAATATTGAGATCTTTGTAACTACTTAGAGAATGCATTCTGATGCGTACCAAGGCAGGGCATTTGCATAGGAACTGCACCACATATTCGTCTTCTTTCTCATCGTTGCAACTTCTGCATAAATAATTGTGAATACTTAATGACTTCTGGCACAGTGTCCCTTAATTTTGTTTGTGAATTTGGAGATATCTCTTCTCCTGAGGTTGGTTAGCTCTCTCAATCGTTTAGGATGGAATGTCGATCAAATCAGTCTAGATGTCTCACAGTTGTCTTCACTGTGCACCTATAATAACCCTTAAAGAGTGCTTGAAAGTAGTGGCTTACTATTGTCCTACTATTTGTTTCTAGGGATCTGACTCTAGACAGTTCATTAGTGATGCAATTTCGTTCGTGGCACATCAAAGTGTCTGTGTTGACAGATGACCAGCAGTCTCTTACCACCTTCGAATCTGTGGTGTTCGAAGAAGATGATTTCGTCGTTATGTGTAGTTCAAGCTGAGCGAAGCTGCCAACTGATGAGATTTTGGCTTTTAAGGCAGTAAAGACTCCAAGATTGCTGCTGATTAAGGTCCTTAGAGAAAACCCGGTGCAATATCGACCGTTTTAGAGCTGTCTTTGAAGATGAAAGTGGACTGATTTATTGGTGAAAAATTCGGCTTGTTGAAGTGTAAGTTATTTGAACACAGAGCAACAAGAGACCAATCCTTACCTTCAAGCGTACAAAGACTGAAGGAACTGACCTTAGACTATCGTCTATGAGTGATCGTAGATGTAGGTGTAGCTTTTTACTTTTGGGAAAAAGGCATTTAGCACTACCTAGGACTTCAAACTGGCTGTAGCACAATATACTGACTGTACATAGCGGTTGAAAGACCCACCCACACAAACGGCTCGCTTTCTGTTGGAAGGCCTTGGAAGAGCTTCCAAACCTCACCACCATGACCTAGATAAAGGCCTGTATCGGAATTCTGGTAGGAATCAGACCTGTAGTTCAGAGGACAATGCGGGTGGTAAGCTGTAAAAAGGATGCCTATGGAAACCTACAAGAATATACTAAATGAAATATCAAGTGCCAATACAACGATTCTATGTTAGGTACCAAGGCAATGACAGAGTTAATGAGGAAGTCACCGGCGCTGCATAGTTCATAGGCTCTTCTCTTCGTCAAAGTTCCATAAAACTCGATCCAAAGACGTATCGACAAGAAGGTCATTGGTCGGATATATGCAGGTTGGATACAACTACGTGGACAGTAGCTATGACGCTTTTACCGACAAATATCAACATCATCACCATCGCTTCGAAAGAAAAATCCTTCGAAAAATTTTCGGTTCCGGTTGCGTTAACGGGCTTTGATACAGAAAATTCAACGGCCAATTATACGAGATAGTGAGAAAACCGCTCAGATGCCTGAGATGGCTAGGACATATAGAGCGAATGAACACCAATGCTCCAGCCCGCAGTGTCTTCGAATCTAACAACGCAGTAGGGGAAGACCTCACCTTAGATGGCGCACACAACTAGAAGGGGATCTCAACCGACTTGGACGATCGTGCTACTCGTATCTTGCTATAATTAGCCCCCCATTTCTACTTGTGTATCGGAGGTAAGGTCAAAATACGAAAGGAAAGATTGGCGACTTATTTTTTATATTTTATGCTCACACTGATGGTTTTTGTACGAGTAGGAAGTTCGAAATCTTGCAAAGCTTCCGGAGATCGGCGTTCGTGGAACAATCTCCGGCCGAATGAATAGGCGAATATTGGATGTAACGACTCAGATAACGAACGCCTGCGTTCAAAACAGTAAATATTATGATTAAACGTTTTCGATCGACTAGAGCATAATCAACATTACAATGAATCTCTTTCCATATTTGGTTACCCAAGGTAGCAAGTGCTTCTAATGAAGCAGATTTATTGCGTAGGATACGAAGAATAGTACATTCATTTCCTGCAATTCTTTGTTTTAAATCGCCTTAACCAGTTGCCAATAAGGCAGAGGCCATAGATAGCGCCGATTATTATTATTTTTTTTTTTTTATAATTTACGCGCGCCTAAGGGGTTAGATACCCTTTTACTGTTGCCATGGCGCAGGCGGAAAGATAGAAGGAGGAGAAAGGAAAATGTAACTAAACTCTTATTGCATGTTTTTTTGGGACTTGATTGGCTCTTAGCTAAAACTAAAAATTCTAATATTCCTATCAAATGACGAATTAGGCTTCCGCCAAGATAAGCTTCCTTAGTCAACCTGACATCCAATTAGTAAGACTTAGTTAATCTAGGAGACGGAAAGGCAACACTTCTCATGGGTTGCGAAACTAGGCCCTCCAGGTTGGAGGAGCGAGTGAAGTTAAGTACTCCGCCCCGTAAAAATTCTACAATTGCGAAGCAACTTAGAGCCTCGGACGCAAGAACCATCTTGCATTCGTCAACCAAATTGATCATGTAGCGGTCGATACACTCGTTCAGTATCTTACATAAATGTATAAATCTTCCAAGCGCCCAATATAAACTCGAACTGCTACCGACCACAAATATTGTAAATGCCACAACAACAGAGAAATTCCATGAACGTCTTCAATAACAATCAGAACCTTTGCCGATCATGTAACCTTCAGTCTTTCGTCTCAACCACTTCATAATCTGCACCAAGAGCTGAAGATCAGTGGCATTGATAAACAAAACATCGCCTGGTGAAGAATGCAAGCAAACACATGTAACAAAACATATCGTCTATGAAGTAGCGTGTCCGCTCTACGTGCACTCTACGAGAAGAACATCATTTTCATCGAAGAAAGAAGAGCCTATTGTAGGCTCTGGAAATGGAAAAAACAGTGTTTGATGCTAAAGTCTTCCTTTTCGGGGTTTATGCGTTGCGAAAACCTTTATAGACCTGAAATGTTTTAAGAAACACGAAAACTGTCTCAGAGGAGTATAAATAAGATAAATGAAAGATGTTTCATCTACTCAGGAAGAAGAAGATGGTATGGTGATAGTGTTGGGAAGGTGGTTTTCCAGCTAGTGGAGATGATTCCCAATCTGTAAAGATGTTTATACTCCGTTACTATTACAAGGTCGGGGAAAAGTAATGTCATAATATGAATGTGCCATAATTTTTGCAAATGGCGTCAAGTATCAGTGTGTCTGACATTTAAGTTGTAGGCAGATAGAGAATTATTGTAGTTGACAACAAGCAATGGAGCAATACACTCCTGAAGAACAAATACCAATTGCTACCACCAATTTCAGGCCTGTAGCTTTAACACAGAATGAATTCCGTTGTCGTTTTCCTCGTCGTCCTGCACCATGTGCGTTAAAAATTAAGCGTTCGGCTGAGTGTCTCGTGTAAACTGGGTCCACTAGATATGTCGCAAGAAGTGGCTGGCCACGTATTGCTCTTTGCCCAAAGACATCCGAAAAAGTCCACAAATATCGACGAGACAACGATGCACACAAGTTGACATCAGCAGATGTTCGTTGCGTCAACAAGATAGGCGACAACAAGGCACCCGGATACGAAAGCATCCCGAACAAGGCAATAAAGCGGCTATAAAAGAGAGATCAGACCTGTTTATGAGGACAATGCAGAAGTGTCAGGAAGAAGGAATGTTTCCCGAAGAGTGGATCCTCTTCCAAAAGGAAAGAAGCCTCCAGGAAAACCATCTTCCTATTGCTCAATATGCCATTGGAAATATTCTCGAGAAGATAATCTACAATAGATTACTCGTAGTGGCAGATGAAATTAGCCCCCTCAGACTACCAATTTAGCTTTAGAAAAATGTGATCTACTGTTGATGCCATAAGAGCAAAACGCACCGTCGAAGTGGAAAGATGGCTCTATGGTACAAAGGAGTACTGTGCAGTAGTAACGTTGGGCGTTAAAAACGCTTTTAACTCGGCGAACTGGTCATTCATTAGAAGATCACTCGCCAGTATGCGTACACTATGTTACTTACTGCGTATAGTAACGAGCTACTTCAATAATAGGAAGTTGAAAAACAAGTGGAAAACACTACAACGTGACTGACGGAGTTCCCCAGGAATCGGTCTTAGGGCCCTTATAGTGGGACATCATATACGACGGAGTCCTACGATTGGCTTTGCCGTCGTAATGGTAGGTAAAGGACAGTTGAATCCGTTACAAGCGAAACAATTGTCCAGATAAAGAATTGGCTAGCAGCCGCCAGCTTAAAACTAGCCAACCATGAAACAGAAGCTGTCCTCATAACCAGTCGAAAAACTGTAGAGTTCTCCAATTTCCAGGTTGGTAACCAAATACTCAGGTCTACAGAAGCGGTTAAATATCTTGGAGTAATGCTGAACAACAGATTACGGTGCAGAACACACCTGAACTACATATTTAGCCAGGAAAGCATCGCACATGCAGGGAGCTTTCTCGCGCCTACTGCCTAACATTGGTGGACCTGGATACGCAAAAAGTATCCTACTATCCAGAGTTATCACATCAGTTTTGTTGTTAGCCGCCCCAGTCTGGGCGCAGGCACTGAAGACGACGGAGTCCAAAAGGAGACTATAGTAAACATACAAATACTTCGCGCTACGGACAATCAGCATTTTTCAAACAATATCAGACGAGGCCGGCTTTGTTATAGCTGTCCTGGTTCCCGTCCACATTCTTTCAGATAAAATGTTGAGAATATATAACAACGGAGTCAAAAGGATCTAAATTGAAGAATAGCTATGTGGCAAGTTCACAGGGATAATATAATAAAAGGCAGATGGACATAAAAACTTACACCGACAATGCAAGACTGGGTATAACGTAAACATCGAGACTGCAACTACAATCGTACGCAGTTCCTGTCTGGCCACGGTGGTTATCGCAAGTATCACTATCGTTTGGGGCACGACAGTTCACCATCTTGCCCCGAATGCCCAAATGAAGATGAAGATATTATTGCCCACGCTTCATGGCATGGAGAACTACTTTGCCCAGACTGTCGCTAGTCGTGTGTGTTGCCGCTAGTCGTAGGAGAATTGGCGGAAATATGTATTTTTATAACAATTCTACAAATGATCTACGTGACACAACACGAATAGTTAGATTTGCTTACCAGCCCCGCGAAGTAATGCCTAACGGCTGTCCAACTGAACGGGTGGTCGCAGGCTAGAGAATCGTGCATGCTGGTAGCCTGGTTCATTAGAATCCACATGAAGTGCACGCAGAACCATTGCATTCCCTCAAAGTGATAGTTTGGTGCGGAATTTGCAGTGAAAAAGTGATTAGTCCTTATTTTTTTGAGAACACCGATGGCACCACCGTAACCGTTATTGTGAGCGCTACAGACAGATGTCAAACTAGTTTTTTGCCCCAAGTTGCTGAATTGTTGTATAATCGCTTACACAGCTTGAGCAACGATGGAGATTTTGACTCACCAGTTTCCAGGCAGTGTTATCTCCCGTTTTAGCGATTTGAACTGGCCGGCTGTTGCCAGAACTGACGGCGAAAGACTTCTTCTTTTGGGGCTTTTTGAAATCTCGCATTTACCACAACAGACTAGACACCTTGCAAGTCTTGAAAGCCAAAATTGAACAAGAAATCACCAAATGTTGAGCCAGATGTTTTGCGAGCAACAATTCAATATGCCGTAAAACGAGCACAAACGAGCACTCAGGAGGTGGTCATTTGACCGACATCATTCTTTCAACTTCATATTATCAATTTTACATGTTCAAGTAAAGTTTTCGTGAAAGCAGGGCCAAATTTTTTTGATTTGTAACAACACGGCAGCCAATTCACATTATGACATTGCTTCTGTCCCATCTTGTATTTGTTTGGTATCAATGAGAAGGGCTCATTCGCCCCTTTAGCTATTATAATTTAGGAATTCTGTGCATAGACTTGCCCAGTGTTATCAAAATTTGTATCACATTCCTTCCCTTTGAGGGGGTGGACCCTATACCTCTTTGAAAAGCTAGGGTGTAGTCTGGAGTTTGAGATTTGGCAAAAATGGCTTCTATCTTCTTTAGTATTTCCAGGCGACTAAAAAGGCTTCCTTTGAGTGGGTTTAAACGAAAAAACTTGAGTACGTAAGACCGAGCTGGGTCTGACAACGCCTCCATGTCCATAGTTGAAGTCGTTTTCATAGCCCCCGTAACGGACACAAACCCAAGGCATTGAATTCTGTTTAGTTTCATCCTAGCTGATGTTTATTTGGTTTATTTTGGGGAATACCATACAAATGCAACGTTGTATGATTGGCTTCATCATTAGGTTGTACAGTATGTTATTTTGGGATTTAGTCCCCATGTCGAATAGTGGTCATATAAATGGAGAATCGAGGAGACATTTCAACTGCGCTCGTCAGAAAAGCTCGAAAAACCCGTATTAGATGACTAGGTCACCAGCGTACCGGCCCGGAAAGTATTCGGCTCCAACAAAAAGGGTCCACAATGGACTGTAGCGCCATCTAAGAAAGTGGTAATAGTGTGGCTGTGATACAATCCCTCGATGTCCTCTTATTAAACGGTTACGTGAAAAGTGATTAATCTATTTATATCTCAGTTTTTAAAAGAAACTATGTTTGTACCTGCTTTCGAGACAATAGTATAGGTAGCTACGTTAATGATCGCTTACTCCTCTATTACTCAACAGTCATATGTCCATAAAGTTATCGTGTTAGTTACGGTCTGTTTGCTTTGCCCAAAAAAAGACGGTGATAGCCCATTAGGAATGCGTTGACAACTTTATTTCTGTTAAGTAACGTTCCGCTTTTGGAAACAATTTCGAACTGAAAATCTTCTTGATGTCTATTACTTAATAGGAAAGAAAATTATCTGCACGTTTGACCACACTCAACATGGAATCAAAACCCGAAATCGTGGCACATCAAACGCACAAGTCAACGTAATCCATTCCGGGTTCGTCATTTTCTCCAGTTCCCAAATCACAGGCACAGAATCTGTATAATTAATCATCATACCAACAACTGCAATAAAAATGCATTCAGATACTTCAAATCGAAAACATACCTAAAAGATACAATCTGAACCCTTTCTTACCTCAAGTTAGTGACCCAGTTTACCAAGCGACCTTAGCGGCTTGACATGAAAAACAAAAACACTGTTAACAACCGTTTGCTCGTAATAAGTTCACTAAGTGTCACGGCAATGCCACCAGTAAACTTCTCTGTGTCAGGTCAAACTCGCAAAATTACTTCATCATCACCCTCGGGCGCTTCATGCATGCGGAAGTACGTGTACTTGCCGACCATCTTGAAAACATCTCAAGTGTTTCTTCCTTTTATATAAAACTTACGACGAAATGCACAGGTGTAAGTTTCTTATGCACGAGGACTCCAAAAGTGGGTTCCATATTTACACCAAGCAGCGTTAACAGGTTTATACCAAGCATGAGACAAAGCAAAATAAACTGCAGTTTGCAGCCCAGTGACACTCTAATCACTGTTGGCCTCATCTCGTCGTTGTCGTCATTAGTTGTTGAACCAACTCGTAGTCATCGGTTTTCTTAGGTACGAGTAGTTGTGTCACTGTGTAACAGTCTGGTGGAACGAGTTTCCCATAAATACATTCCTCATTGCCATCCATGTGGTGGCGGTAGGCAACATTACTCAACTGAATTCGCTGACTTTAGCAGCGCGTATAGACGTAGTCGTACAATCATATGTGAGCAGTCGTACATAAAATATGTTTACATTCGCAAGAGTTCTTCCGGTTTGACATGACTTATGTAACGGTTTATTGCTGCAATTGTAAAAGAAGCTTTAACTTTTCCGCAAAGCAATACAGACTAACTCCATCTATGGACCATGGATAACAATTACAAATAAGTGGCGGGAAATTAGAAAAAAAAAAAAAAACACCGCAAAGCTCATGGGACTTAATTTGGCTGGAAGAAGATTAGAGAAATGTGGAAATGAAGTAGAAAGATGCTAGCCAAAGGCAGCAATTAAAAAGTATTCCAAGAAGAATCACTAAGAAGATGGCTGACAGGAAGATCATCTCAAGAATTGGGTTAAGTTGAGCATTGTTAGGTTTAGAAAGGAAGTTCATTGACCAGCTTAATTTAATCTTTGAGACACAAAGGTGGCAATAATTCGCCAAAAAGGGTGGAAGCAAGAAAAGTACTAAATCTTTAAAGATTACAAAGAGGTGGGGTACTCGTAACAGAACTGTCCGCTAAAATGAATCACTAAAAGGAAAGAAGCATATTTGGTCTAGGATATTCTTAAGACCCATAGCGAAGAAGTATTCAGTTCATCAAGAGCCAACTGCTCGCATTATCCAATTTTTCATTGCTTCGATAGTTTTGATTGAGTCGCTTGATGCAAAAAGCAGAGCGGTGACCAATTTCAACTGTTTTTCTCAGAATATTGAGGCTAAAATGACTACGCATGACAGTTTGTAACTTTGATTATGCTTTAACTTTTTCGACTTTCCAGCCGAGACACAAATTCAGCAGCTCTATATACGTGTCGACAGAGGTACCTCCTACAGGGTGGGATATAATGTATGACCTTATTATAAAGTGCTATAGATATTACAAATGGCGTCGAATGTCAATTCGGTTTCGACATTTGTGAAACAAGCAGAATTAGAATTTGTGTGAATAAGCAATGGGACGCTATACTTTTGAAGAACCCTGAATAATCGTCACGATGTTTTTGATAAACAATTAGTTAGTGATTTTGGCGTATTGAGGAAGCCTATTTCCACCTGTATGGTGGATTCGTGAACAAGGGTTCGGTTTTGGGACACTGAAAATCCGCGAGTAATGCACGAAGGGTCACTGCATGGTGTACTGTTTACGCTGGAGGTGTTTTCGTTTAGAGCGGCGGCGGTTTAGAACGGTCACTATGGTGAGCGCTACAGAGCCATGATCAATGAATTTTTCATGATGCTGAATTGGGACTAGAGGATATGTGGTCACAGTAGGACGAAGACATTCTCAAGCAAAGGCTTTAAAGAGTCGTACATTATGGCCCACACGGTAGATGGGGTAAATAGTGATAGTAGAACTTTCATAGAATTGTCTCATATTAGGGCCCAGAGCGATACGCACCTCCAAGACTTAGCCAGTGGCTCAAGAATAATAAATTCAGGATCCAGTGATCATATGACCTGCAAAAAAGAATGGTTCATTCGTAATCAAGAATTTAATGGATCTATTGGTATCAAGCCGTTCTATATCAGACGTCGAAATGCTTTACGCATTCCGGAGGTTGAGAGGAGTACGGACATAAAGAGAAAAATTGAGCAGGCTAACAACATCCTTAAAGACCGATTTTCCACTGCTCCCAAAAGTTTAAAGGGCTTCCCCATATGCCATAGATCGTTGGAGGAAACCATGCCGGTTCCCAAGAGGCCCAAAACCTGGGCCATCCAACATCACATCTCTGAAGTCTTTTAGCAATAACGATCGCCGTAATCAACAAAAACGACACCGATGGATCGATAACACCCAAAAGGTGGCATTTGGCCAAGATAAAGCTTTCGGTCAATTTTTTGGCTATCATGCGGGAATACCCCAGACCATCAGAAGCGACGCTGGCTGGCCCCAAAGTCACGTTAAACTTATCGCTTGTGCCGGACAAAGATCTCTCGATCTTTACACCAAAACCATAGATGGATTAAGGGAGATTTTGCCGGGTGCAAAGCTCGATGTCGGCACCTGGATTCCAACCGAACCCTCCTCCCCATAAAGCATTCTGGAGATCATCAGGCTCAACAACTTCTGACTAGAAGGTCGCGAAACTGGAAGACCTAAGAGGCCCTTATAGATGCGCCTTAACTGTGATCAATAAGGAATACCTTAACCATCTAGCGCTGACTAAAGGCATGATTTGGTTCGGCTTCGAGTCAATTCACATAAGGGCTTATAAAAAGAATGAGCTGAACGCTGATAAGCAACCTCCTCCTCCTTTAACCGAATTAGCAAATTCAGCCTCAGATCTTGGAGCGTCGATATCGTCAACCTAAGTAGACCCAAGAAGTGGAGAGAAGTGAGAACCAACCAACCAACTTTGCTGAAGATGTATTGAGCCATCTTGGGCCCAGTTTCTTCTACAACTGTCTCCGGAATCGATGAATGCCATTATATGCACCCCACTCATCTATACAACAAAGCAGTTTCGGTTATCTCTACTCGAACTACTACTGGCTTGACTGCAATTCCATTTTCAAAACTCTAGCTCAGTCCTGTTTTGAGATATTCCAGTTACTTTATAGAAGATGTGTGCAGCTATCAACCTTAGCATTTTTCGATGACGGATCGTCTTATAAATGAAGATTTGATGACAGCATTGAAGCTAAAGGGAAGCCCGCAGATGTTATGTCTAAGATCGACTTCCAATACTCAGGAGATTCGGGGATTGTAAACCTTAGAGATATTGGCAGTAGACTGTGCCGTGAAGTTTCCGCTTAAGGACGTCCGCTCCGTAATGAGACCGAATCTCTCACTGTAATCGCTTGACGTACTACAACTACTCAATTTAGGCACTTGAAGGGGCTTCCCTTAAAATCATACACCAACGCGATACCAAAGCTGCTTATCAGACTCAACAACTGTCGGCTAGGGCTGAGCCTTAAATCCAGGGAAGCCACAGACTCAAAACCAGTTGCGCAGAGAATTCCTTTGGGTTGGACAATAAAGGGTCGCTTCACTGAACTCCATTGCAACGGAGTTCCTATTAACCACCACGTCTTTCACGTTTGCGACTGAAACCGTTCCCCAAACTCTAAATTGCTTAAGATACTTAAGAACTACATGCGTATCGACAATCTAGGAGCGGAAACTAAAAGGGGGACAACGATGTGGAAGGACGACGATCATGCTCACGAACAGTTACAAAATTTTGCAAAAAGGATCGGAGATCGAACCAGCCTGTTGAGGAAGGTGAAACCTTATCTCATCCGGACAGTCTTCTCATGGCTAAATGGAGAGATAATGCTTGATCCTAAAATCGCAGGGAGATCCAGGTCTAGCTCACGCGTTGCAATCTAAGCTGGAAGACTGTGTTGCTAAATGATACACTAGGAAGTTGAGGTCAGATGGAAGTTCAAGTCAGCCGCTAAAGTTGATGGCACTTCCCTCAATTGCATGCTTCTTAAAGGGCCAGACCAACTAACATTGCTAGTATCCGCACTGCGGAAATTTCGAGAACGACGTGTGACAGTTGGCGGATACATAGTGGAGATGTATAAGCAGGTAAGGATTCAACAAAAGGAACAAGACTATCAAGATTTTCTCTGGATCTAAGAAGGCTCTTCAGAATTAACACATTACGTCATCAAATGTGCGGAGTAAGTGAAGAACGAAAATGCTAAGGAGTTTCGCAATCAATATTCTAGCGTAGCGCAGTGCATTCTTGAAATCTATTACATTTCAACACGGGGCTTTGGCGATTCTGGCGCCTCACAGAAGAAAGGAATAAATACTAAAGAATTTTTCAGCGATATACTCGTAAACCGGAACTCACTGAATCATGGCTTTTATTCGTTGGAAAAAATTCCAAATTTCTTCTCTCAACAGCGGCCTTAAAATATTTGTTATCTCACAAGGCACTGAAGCGACACCTGGTGAAAAAGAGTTTAGGTTGAAAAATTCTCCACCTTTCTCGATAGAGAAGGAATGACTAAGTGTATCGTAGGTGAATTCCATTGCCCAAAATATCTCCTTCTTAAGAAATTTCGATCCAACATTCCCTGTGAACACTTTAAATACCAAACACTCCATCTTGGTCAGTATATTCCCTTTCTTAAAAAGAAGCGCATGGTCCCTGGTATTGAATTCTCACTCCTAAAACCCCCCAGCGCGCAGTGTACTATAGGTATTCAAAGAATGTGAAATCTTTCAAATAAATCTATACAAGACAGCTCTCCGGATATACAATACATATTTTCCAGGCATTGTGTGACATTTTGAGTCCTCATGAACCACATTTTTATATGCTATGCCAGATATGTACACACTTGCATGTCCTTTAACCCGACAAAAAGGAGATATCCATAAGATTTAAGAGCTCAGTATCTTATCTAAATGGAATAAATTATATCTGTGTCGATTGCTTGGCAAAAATATCCAAAGTCACGCTAGGAATACATTAAAGATTGACAGAAATGGGTTTGCCTATATTTTGAGTCAACAAATCAGTTCAATTAAAATCAATTATGTGAATCTCTCACGTCCTCACGTGGTGCCAGTGGTCATCATATTGTAAAATATACTTTCGAAATGCTAATCAAATTAGCGTGCAAGTTCAAGTGTAAAGGAGCACATCAGCATTCAGAGATAAAAATCCATTGACCGTCTTCACGTTGTTGTACGAATTTCATTTGTTTTAGGTTTTTTTCTGTTTGTTGTTGTTGGTGTTGTTTTTACGATCCACAATTTACTGAGAACTCATCACGCAATAATTATACTCTTCACGTAGGTATCTAGATACGAAGTGTACTCGTACTCGAATAATTTTGTGAATTCGGTGAATCATCGTTCATATTATAGTTGTGGCTTTGTACTGTCCACGACGTGTTTATGTCAGACTTTGATGAGCACAACATTTTTAAATTTTTAAGAATATTTTATTTTTAATTTTAATTGTTTGTCTTTTCTTTTTGTTGGTTTGTCTTTATTGCAAATTTTTCTGACGAACATGAAGACAAGTTTACCGAAGGTCGTCTACTTAATCTACGTTTTTAGGCACAGAAATGTACGATTAAGCGATCTTTTGTACGCCTGCGAAGGCCTATGAGGAATCTGTAGATACTTCAAATACTTAAGATTCCAGGAGTGTGGGTTTGTATGGGTTTGGAATAGTTTATGATGCTCTGTGGAATTTCGTGAATTCAGTATTTGCTCATTATCATGGTAATTGCAAAGTTAACACCGACTACACAGAACTACTAAGTGGATTTCCATACAAAGATAGACAAGTAGCTCAAAGTGAGTTCCTAATTGAAATGCCTCATGTGAATTGATAGTCGAACTGTTGCCAGGAAGTCAGTAACTCAGTCTCTCGTAAATGTTTCCCATGCTCCCAAATTAAGTGTGATATACATAAAAATATTTGCTCATGTCGTAAGTCAAGCAATAATTAGCAATAAGTATATAATTAATTAACAAACAGATGCGAACAATTAAAAATTATTTTAAAAAGTCCCCTATGATACAATAATTATGGTGAGTTGGTTGATTTGTTTGTTTGTTTGTGTGATCATGAACTTCATTAGAGTGTGTGAAATAAAAAAGTTCCACGTATTTGATTATGATTGAAATTTGTAATTTTATGTTTTTCTGTTTGTTTGTTTGTCCATTGACTTATCTCGTGACTCATAAATGCACGCAAATCACGTGACCTTAGGACTAACTACAGTCTTATTCTTCTTTTTTATGTTAATCGTATAATAGCAGCGACTGCTACATATTTGTCTCATCTGCTTGTGGGGTTGACAATATGTTCGGACCTTACAAACATTCTACAGATCGTTAGCTAGGCCAAGAATTTGTTGATGTTTTCAAATTTGAGTGACACCATTATTTTTCTCCGAAATTCTGCTGGAATTGCCTTTTGAGTCTCTATTGCCTTTTGACTATAATACAGCGAAACTAACTCTATGTGCTGCACCATCATCGCACTTCCCTTGGTGGTTAATGACAGATGCTAAGCATATATGGTCGTAGTACGATTGACACTTCACCAACTACCTTTATACAATTATCTATCTATCCATGCAGACGGAAAACAGCATTTGTTCAGCTCGTCCCCAAAACGGTGAGTTTTCTCTCTCCTTCTACGTCCCTTCTTTCCAAGGTCATGGAAACGCTGATAAACCGTCAGCTAATGAAATATCTCGAAACACGAAAACTTCTCAATGACCGGCAATATGGTTTTCGTAGCAACATGCCACCTGATAATTTGATGGCATGTCTCACCGAAAAGTGGAACCAAAGCGTACATCAATCTGGAGAAAGCAATATAGTTGCACTTGATATTTCTAAGGCATTTGACAGAGTTTGGCATCAGGCTCTTTTGTCGAAAATGCGTACTTTTGGGATCGATGACACTCTTCTTCAATGGATTAGAAATTACCTTTCGGAACGTTCAATTCAAGTTGTCATGGATGGTTTCAAGTTTGGTGTACCACATGGCTCCGTTCTGTCTCCCACACTCTTCTTAATTTCTATCAATGATCTCTTGTCTGCCACTTCTAATCCAATATATTCCTTTGCTGACGACAATACATATTCGTTTCCGGACTCACGTCCCTGCTGTTCTGCTGTAGAACGGGAACGCCAGCGTATGTTAAGTTCATTAAATTCCGATATTAGCAGCATAACCAATTGGGAAACTACCAACAGAGTGGAATTTAATGCTTCCAAAACACAATGCTGTCTGCTATCGTTCAGGTGAAATTTAAACACCCAGCCATTAGCTATGAATGGCACTTGCATCGTCAAAACCGATACACTTTCCATTCTCGATATGTGTGTTTGTGACAACTTACGTTGGAATGACCACCTATTCGATGTCATCAAAAATTTTGGGAAATGTCTATGTTTCCTCAAGAGATGTAAGAAATATTTAACCCCCTCTGATCTAGCCTCAATATATAAAGCATTCATCCGCCCAAAACAAGAGTACAACGCCCACATCTGGTCAGGTGCTCCTAAAACATCTCTGTAGCTACTAGATAGGATTCAAAACCTTATAGGTGATACTAATCGTTTTCGTTTTCGTTTTTAATGCATTTTATTTTATTCATCTTAAATTTACTGAACTTACGAGTACATGCTAACAGAAAAAATGCTTAAATGCTAGCATATTATAACTTAATTAACTTATTCTAACTTACTGGCCCTCCAAACGGGCGCTCTAAGCTAAACTATAATATATTTTTATTTTATGTCTTTCGACGTCTAATTTACAATTTTCAATCTTAATTGCTGTTGATTAACATCTAAAGGGTCCGCCATCTAACGCTTTTTTTCAACTAGTGCTTATTTCCTGAATGGTAACACTTAGCTCATGACTGATTTGTGTATACGCTTGAACAATGCTGGGAAATATTGCGACATTACTTTGAAAATCATGGTAATGTTGCAGAATGTGTGCGAAAATTGCGTACGGATTTTAGAAGAAGAGAAGCACCGTCAGCTCCGTATGTTCGTTATCTTGTGAAAAAAGTGAAAGAAACTGGCATCCTCATCGATAAACCAAAGCGTGAAAAGCCAAAAACAGTACGTACACCCGAGAATATTGCTGCTGTGGCAGAAAGTGTGCGTGAAGCGCCATCAACATCAATTCACCGTCGTTCTCAACAATTGAACATTTCGGAGACATCATTGAGACGAATTTAGCATAAAAACCTTGGTATGACGCCATACAAAGTCCAATTGGTTCAGGAGTTGAAGCCAACTGACCATCCAATGCGTTTTCGCTTCGCTAAGTGGGCCTGTGATCGACTTAGAGAAGATGCCAATTTTGCCAAAAAAATCATCTTTTCAGATGAAGCTCATTTTGATCTTGGCGGGTATGTAAACAAGCAAAATTGTCGCATTTGGGGCACAGAAAACCCGCACGCATACATTGAAAAGCCGATACACCCAAAACGAGTCACTGTTTGGTGCGAATTTTGGTCCAGAGGCATAATTGAGCCATTTTTCTTCGAGAATAAGCAAGGAGTGGCCGTTACAGTCAATGGCGATCGTTATCGGGCCATGTTGAACAAATTTTTGTTCACAAAAATTGAAGAGGAGGATATTGGCAACATTTGGTTTCAACAGGACGGCGCTACGTGCCACACAGCCGAAGCTACACTCGATGTTTTGCGCCCTGTTTTTGAAGATCGCATTATCAGCCGCAGAGCCGTAAAAGATAAGTGTTACGCCGAAAAGTCAGAGACAATTGACGCTTTAAAGGACAATATTCGTGAAGCCATTGGTGAAATACAGCTGCACACAATCGATAATGTCCTTAAAAATTGGACCGAAAGTGTAGGCTACTGCATGGCCAGCCGGGGCAGCCATTTGAATGAAGTTATTTTCCATTATTAACCGGAAGGATTGTACTTTCAAATAAAAAAAGAAATTTGATAAAATATTCAGTAGTTTTTTTTTTATAGTATTAGTTTTTTTTATAGTATTAGTTGAAAAAAAAAAACTTAGATGGCGGATCCTTTATTATAGTTAAACTAAGAAAAAATTAATTGTTTAAAAAACTTAGTAAATGAGCATTTTTTTGTATTTACATAAAACTTATACTAGAGGTATAAATACTTAAACTAATTATCTTTGCTAACTTATACTAAACCTTAAACTACTTAGCCAACTACTACAATCTAATCTAACCTAATTGTTAGCAAACGTCAAGTTGCTAACCTAATAGCTAGCTAACCCAAGGTTGCCAACCTTCATACCTTAAAACTACCCTAACCTATGTAAGCCGGCCATTTTCTAAACATAGTAAGGGAAATATGGCCCACTTTGCCTTCTAACTAGGCTAACCTGGACTTGAAGGAAACGACGAAGAAATCGGGTCTTCTTCACTCAACCACCAAATATTTTGGTGCTGCAAGACAACATCTTTTTTATCGCGTTTTGAAACCGCCCTGCTAGACCTGAGACTTTCAGTACTGCCGTGTGCGAGGTCTCTGTTGTAGTTGAGTCGCCCCTCACCCACTGCAGGAGCTACGTGGAAAATTAGCGGCACCGCAAACCTATCCTGGATCAGCCCTTTCATGTCTAAATAGAAGAACACTTTTCAGGGGGTACGAAGCCTTTCGAGCGCACACTCTCATGATATAAGTAGTTGGGGTAGTAGGCCCCAGATATCAGGTTATTGGACGAGGTTATTGCTCTTGCAATATTCCTTCGAGTCAACTTAATAGCGAAGTTGTCTACTCATATTAGATTTGCCCTGTTGTATAGAACCTCATTGGGATAGAATTTTATGTACTCCGATTCTGGTGTTCTGTAAAGGTGAAGACAAACCCTAAGGCAAGCCCTCTCAAACACCCCGAATCTTTTCCATTAAGCTCGCTCTCACGTTGAACCACACGGGGCACCCATATACCAGCATGGGCCGGATGAGGGCCATGTAGCAGATAACTTTCACCCTCACATCGAGTTGACTGCTATAAAACAGCCTCCTTGTAAGGGCAAAAGCACCTTTGGCTCTGGCCAGAGCAGCATCTACATTCTTGTTGAAATATAGGTATTGGTCTAGCCAGATCCCAAGGTATCTGACTACGAGTACATAGGTGATACTAATATAACTCAAACAATGGACACCTTCGAACACCGACGTAATGTCTTGTGTCTCACTCCCTTCAAACTTTTAACCGTAACACCCATCTCACTATGAAAGCTCATCGGTATAACCTCAAGCCCACTTTCGGACGTACTCTAAAATATCGTGATTCGATTTTGCGATGAAATTCATCATCTTGGCGCATCTTCTCAACCCAATCGGAGAACGTACGTCGCTTCAAATGATCCATCGGCTTCAATTCTTGTGTCAGCTTGATCTTGTATGTGTGTAAACCAAGATCCTTACGCAAAATACGTCATAATATGGTCTGAGCGATGCCCAATTCTTGAGAACGCTGTGGAATTGACTGATTTGGATCGTTTGCTACGGACGCCTGAACGGCAGCGATATTTTCGACACTTCGACCAACCCGTTGTCTCACTGACACGACAACATCACACAGCGAATACGTAGACTCAAAATTTTGCACTAAACTTGTTATTGCCTGTCTACTAGGGCGAGAATTACGACCGAAAATTGGAGTTAACGCTCTTAAAGTTACAGTCAACGACTCCGAATTTCGGTAGAAAATTTTTATAATTTGCAGACGTTGCTCGTTCGTGTACTTTACCATGATGAAAATGTTGAGTTTACTGAATAAATTGACAGTGACAGTTTGATGATTAGTGAAAGAGTGCGTTCACAAATTAAATTCAAAGTTGTCAAGTCCCTAATGGAAAATCCTTTATTTCCTAGTCATTATAACCTTCGAAAATTTAAAACCAGCGTTCACCTGTACCTCTCCCTGATTTTCCTTCGCCCGCACTGTGTGCAAACATTTTAAGGGTACATAAATCCCTTGCGCGGGCGCAAATAATAAATAATTTTTTATTTATTTATTAAATAAAAAAATTTCGTCATAATGAGTGTATGAGTATAAAAAATTGGAAAATGATATTATTCTGAATACAGCAGATAAGACTTTATAAATACTTGTTGAGTTCAAATTAACAAAGTGTCAGCATAATGTAATAAGGTATTCGGCCAAAGAACACAACACCAATACTTATCTGAACTACCTGCGAAGCTGTTACGAAGCAGAAAAAAGTTTTATCCTCAGAATTTGAATATAATCGAGTCAGCCGCAGAATCATCGATGCAAAATCAAAGAGGTTGTAAATATTGGAATGAATTGCGTAACCTTCACCTTATTTCCAAATGGGGTTGCGATGGGAACTCAAGCATGAATAAATACAACAAACGTTTTACAGACCCTAATATTTCAGATGTTAACATTTCCTTAACCTCTTTTGTTCCTGTTCAGTTAGTATCAAGTGACCCGAGCTCAAATACCAATATAATTTTTACGGCAAAATCCTCGTCTATCATCCCCAAGATTTTGTTGATGATTCCGAATTCCGTGTGTCCACAAAACAACAGATATAACGGTAAGAGAAGTGGAATATGTTCAATGTCAAATATCTTTATTGAGTGAAACAGTTATAAATCTTTTAAACGAAAATCTTTCGCTTAAACATTAAATGACTGACAATGATAGATGGAAAGGTCTTGCCAAAGCTGTGAGCAAAAAAAGTTTAGGAGCAATCTACTCGTATGTTGAGGTTTAGATTATCACCCTTACATGTGTGGATTAGGTTTTTTGAATGTTTAAGTCATGTGTCCTATAAATCGGTCACAGAACAATGGCAAGCACATGGGGCGGAAAATGAAAAACGGATTCAGGAAACTTTCCGAAGTCAAATTTGCAATTTTGTCGGTGGTTTTTGTCCAATTGGACAACTTGGAGAGGAAGCACAAGAAGCCCCATCTGAGATAAGAATTCACGCAGGATAAGATATACTCGTACTTCTTACATGAAAGAAAAGAGATAGAGGTATTGTATTCTGGGATAAACACTTTGCAACTGAAGGCACTGTGTTTCCCTACTTTGGAAAACAAGATGTAAAACCACCATCATTCGGAGTTATAATCAGAAAAGGGATACGCAAAATCAAAATGGCAAAGCATCAAAGTGCTGCGAGTAAATTCCAGCGCCCGACATTGTGATCGTGGTTAGACACTTGGACACTTTATGGGATATTGAAATGACAATATCTAATCAGGATAATTGGGGGCAACTGAACCAACCATATTGCGATGCGCCGTCGCTTTAAAGATATCTCCTGGACGTCTTATATAATAATATGTAGCTCCCATATGTCTTCATACTGCGGCAGTCAACAGCAACGTCGCCAAGAAGCTAATTGCACCCAAATAAGGTACTAAAATACCAGCAGACGTGTGTCAACAATTAAGTGTCTATCTTTTCGTTGGAATGGAAGCAATCAGTAATTTAATATCAACGTACACTGGAACTCTGTCAAGAGTATCTTTTGAGCACGGGATCGTGTCGCAAAAACCCCGCAAATTTACATCACTTGGGTATCGCCACTCACCCAGAGGCGAAACAAAGAACAACGTTTTACAATTGAAGTAATGAAGCAGCCTCAGTATAAGAAAAGACCCGAACTTAAAATCCAACCAGATTCGGTAATTACACAAGTCGAAGAAGCACCAAACAGAAATGATAATTGGACCATGTACGACATCATCTGGTAGCTAGCAGATGCTCAAAATATCATTTGCTCTATTTTTTATTCGGGAGAGGATCAACCCAAGACATAGAGAATTTACTTCAGAATAGTGCCAAGCCATATGGATCTCAACCCAGTGGCCTCAAATTTAAACGTAATATCCTCAGTAAAAAAAATTCCTAAACACATACTAGATCTCCTAGTAACCCGGAGATTTTTTGTAAAATTTGTTGTCTGAAGGGAAAAGCCGAAGAGTTCAGCATAATACGCACAGGATTACGAACATACACCAAATGGCTTGCGAACTAAACAGAGTTCAACTGAAGATAAAAACGGCCAATTAAAAAAACGTTGAACGTCTCATATCGTATGGCTCAACTACATATTTCTGGCTCAATACTCAAGAAATGTGACAACTTCCTTAATTTAGAAAGTAAAGTCTCGCCCGATGGTGGTACCGAAGTTGATGTGAGCAGCAGAAAGAAAAAAGTGTGATCGGTTGTGGTCCAAGATCTGAGATATGAAAGATAAGTGTGTTCAGTATTAAAACCAAAGCCTGTTCTATTCTAGTGTGGTGACAGTGTTATTGTTTGGGAGTAGTTCGTTGAAAATAATGTCCTCGGAAAATAAACGCAACGTATTTTTCTGTGACTTTTTCACCCGAATCCTACCCCAAATAAATAGCTCCTAGCGAGGCCTGGTCTGAATCAAATAGCCATCATTATACGGTGTGAAAAGTAGCAGTGTATCGATAAAATAATGCGATGGAATCTAATCATCAAATCAGGCTGAATACGGAGTCACTCAATACACAAGTGGTGCAGAACACTTAAGGAGGAATAAGCAACTTCGACCAAGGCGTCGCGCCGATGTTTTTTTTTTTCACTTGAAGGTGGAAATTTGTTATGAGGCAAACGCCCATTGAAGGTGCCGGAATCTTACCGGCCAAAACTACTCCCACCGATTTCTACCCCCATAGCTTACTTATACTTAGCTTACTCTATACGATTTGATTATTTTGCTGTTCGCTTTACGTTGACATTCTAACTATCTAGCATCGATGAGTACGAGTATATGCACTTCTATATTACTAACAAGAGTCTAGTCCTTCTCGTTTTTAAGCGGAATAGGTTACTCTCCAAACTGATCCCGTAAAGCTATCTTCGTATTGTGGAAAATCAAAAAAACATATGTTCCGCGTTTTTCGGGACATTTTCACAATACAGACAGTTGAGATGTTTTCGTACTTTCTGATTTAAATATACGAGTAAGTTTGTTTCGCCGTGACATCCAAATACTGGTATAAGACGATGTGTCCATCTTCCTTTAAAGGATATGTTCCATTGTTTTTGCTATTAGAGTGCTAAGGTGGTGGACGAATTCGACTCCCCTCGTGTAAGGCTTAATCTTTGCGGCACTTGACCAGTAAAAGGGAATAGCTTTCTACGTGCACGTACAGTTTTCGATGCTAGTTAACCAGCGACATACAGTTGCTATTGTCTTGCTGCTGTAGAATTTAACTTTTCTAGGGTTTTTGTTACCACTGCGGCAATGTCATCGTTCTCATAAGGCGTTCTTCACGTCGAGGGTTATAATGGTACTAAGACTCCTTTCCAGAACCTGCCCTTTGTTTCGTCTCCAGACCTAGATATTACTCTCTATTGCTCTACCGTGAGCATCGAACTTGCCGAGTTGTAGAGGCTAAGTAGGTTCAATGAATCTCGAGAAATTCTCCAAACGAGTCCTGAAACTAATGGATGCTTCCAACCCTCCCTTATTTTCTACCTAACCACTCCCGTCATACGACCCGTGGCGAAGGTCAACCTGGCTGAAAACCTAGTATCTCCAAAAATAGCTCAGTCGCGAACGGAGTATCCGGATACCTGGCAACCTCCGGATTAGCTAGCCTTATGTGTATCCAGGGGATCTCTGTACACACCGACCACCCTTTCTCCATTACTCGTGGGACCATATTATGGATAAAACCTCAGATAAAACAAAACGCGAGGCCGGTACTCTTTTAATACCGAAATGCTTTACGCATAATTAAAACCTTCGGATCGATTCCGGACGTTGAAAGAAGTGCGGATATAAGATTGAATGGGCTAACAACATCCTAAAAGACGGATTAGCCACTGCTTCTATAAAAAACACCAAAAGATTCTTCCAAGCGCCAGAGATCGGTAGGGGAAACCGTGCCGGTTCCCAAGAGGCCCCCACAACTTACAGCACCTAGACCCAACAGCACATCTTATAGGTCTTTCAACGAGGTCCTGAAGTACGTACTATTAATCGCGGTAATCGACAGGAACGATATCGAGGGATCAATAATACCTGAACGGTGGCAGCTGGTCAAGCAGAAGCTTTCGAGCAACTTCTTGGCCATCAAGCGGGAAAACCCCGAAACACGACGCTGGCTGACACCAAGGCCACATTAAGCTTATAGCATGTGCTAATCAGAAATCTCTTGATCTCTTCACTAAGGCCATAGGTGGTTTAGGAGTGATTTCGTCAGGTGCAAATCTCGAGGTCGTGTCTAAGGAGGGCATCTCTAGCAGAACTCGAACTCGCACCTGGATCCCGGGCGAACCCTCCTCCCCAGAAAGCATTCTGGAAATCATCAGGCTCAGACCCTTCCGACTCATGACTTCCGACAGCCTGAGTGATGCTTCCCCAATAGCCAACCAGCATTCCAGAATTATCGGAAACCGATTGACCAAATGCAGAGGAATACTGTCAGAAACGTTATCCTCTGAACTATCAAGTCTCCCGCTAGAGACCAATGACCTTGCCATGAAAGTCAAGAAATTTAATCTGGCTCTCAATCAGGCTATGGCCGCTTCCTGCCCTCTTATTCAACCTAGAGGCAAGCAAGAACCGCACTGGTGGACAAAATCACAGAAATCTCTGAGGCATTGCGGCTAAGAAAAATCCTCTCTACAAATCCTATGATGCCCAGCTGTTTGGACAAAATCGATGGCTCTTGGACAACCTCAAGTGATGAATTACTCAACCTGCTGCTGGACACCCACTTTCCAGGTAGCTCCCTAGCCTACTGCAACCGAGACCAAAATTTATGGTCTGATTACAAGAGACAAACTGCTCTGGGCGCTGCATAGCTTCAAACCATACAAGTCTGCTGGTCCGGACGGTATAATACCTGCCAAGATACAGAGGTTCTCAGATATTATTCTGCCTCTGCTAGAAAATTTTATGAGGAGCTGTGTAGAACTTTTCCATATTCCACTGTCATGGAGAGAAGTATTCATATTATTCATAGTATTCATAGTATTCATTCGCAAAGCCGCAAAATGTTCCCATGTTGTCCCAAAGTACCTCAGACCTATAAGTCTCTGATTGATATCTATATACTTACGAGCTAAGATTGCCAATTTACAATATAAAGAGTACACTATGGTTGCTTTCCTGGACATAGAGGGTGCCTTTAACAACGGCAACACATCCGCAATCACGACTACGCTGTCAACTCTGCAGGTAGACGACTCACTTGGCGAGTTGATCAGCGTTATGCTAAAAAGCAGGATAATCAACTCCAAACTGGGTGAGACTTCTGCTAAAAGATGTGTCAGCAGAGGTACGCAGCAAGGCGGTGTCCTCTCTTCCCTTCTCTGGAACTTAGTAGTTAATGAACTGCTGATATACCTAGAAGCATAGTCAAAGAACAGCATGTCTATGCATAAGCGGATCCCTGTGGCCTACCCCCTCTGCGGCATTAGACATTCTTTTTCATTTGACACCCCTCGATATTTTCAATAGGCAAGTAGCTGCGACTGTAGCTATTCACCTTAAAGCGACTACACAACTGACAAATAATTAATTCGACCACGCCAACATTCTTAATACATTAGGAATCCTCACAGAGAACATCGATTACACCATACCTGAACTTTGGTTTGACAAGAACTTCCATGTAAGCTTCCCCTCTATATCCTTCTGCGAGAAAGATGCTTTCATGGAGGACAAGTCAATCCATCTCTACAAAGATGGATCTAAAACCGATAGCGGAGTTGGTGGCGGTGTTTTCTCAGATAAAGTAAATCTGAGCCTCTCTTTCCGTCTTCCAAATCAATGTAATGTGTTCCAGGCAGAAATTTTGGCGATTAAAGATGCTGTGTCCCAGCTGAAGGATATCCGTATCTTTTCAGATAGTCAGGCCGCTATCAAGTCCCTGGACTCGGTCTCATTAAATTCTAAAACCGCCCTTGAATGCCGATCATCTCTTATGGAGATGGAGCAGTTCAACCTTCACCTTTGCTGGGTGCCGGGCCACAGAGACATTTCAGGGAACTGTAGGGCCGATGAACTCGCCGAAATTGGAACCACTCTACTTATTCTACCGGAAAAGGGTAGCTTAAGTATACCAATCAAATTAATACTAAAGTTGGATGCCAATAAAAGAAGAGACCTTAGGTGGACTGTTGGACCAACATATCTAGCGACCAAACAGATCTGGCCAAAGCTAGATCTGAATCGCTCTAAGAGTCTGATCCTTCTAAATAGGAAACATCACAGTGCCATCATAGGTGTCATCATGCATGGACGAGGAAGAGGAGGAGACAATCCTCCACCTACTCGTCATGTCTAGCTCACTCCCAGAGAAGAAAACTTCACTGAGGAGCTTTCTTCTACAACGACCTAAACGATCTAAAAAATATAGACGTAAATAGTCTCCTACGCTTCATCTTAAACTGGTTCCATTAGTAAGAGGATCATGGCCTAAGTGGGTTGGTATTTCCAACAGCCTACCTAGATATTACGGAATTAATTGCGTCCAATTTTGAAAATCATACTGGTGCTTTGGCTTACGAAAATCGTACTGGTGTTTCGACAGAGCTCCTTCTGTTTTAATTGCTGACAAAGATTCTATTGTAAATAATCGCTCAACGATTTTCCCGATCGTGTAGGACAATAAAACGAAGTATCGTTTGGGTTTCCCTTTCTTTTTGGAAAAGGCAATAGCCATAGGCTCTTGAAAGGCTGAGGAATAATCCCTTCTGAAAGAAATTCCGGTCGTGGTTAAATAGCAATCTTTAAGACTTTTTGGCGCTCAGGCGTTGTTGACACTATAAGATCAGGATCTAGGGGAATAAAGAACCATCGGGATCTGTTTAAACTGTTATTCTAGTTAACCAAACCTCTGCCAAGGTCCGGCAAGTGTAAGAATAATGAGAAATAGGCCACTGGTAAGTTTTTGTGTTGAACATGACTCTCATTAAAAACCAATAAACAACAATGTAAGGCGAACTAAATAAAGAAAAGAAAATAATAATTTAACCAGTGTAAAAGCAGTATTAATTGGGTTCCCAGTTAATTTCCTAACTTGTCCGTTAATACTCCCAACTAATCAAAACTAAATTATTATTATTTATGCTCTTCAAGTTTTGCAAAATATTTATTACCACCGTTGTCTCGGCAAAAGCTACGGATAGCACGGGTAATTATGAAAGATGTAAATTCAATGACTCTATCTACTTAAAATGCAATCGTGTGTAATAAAAATCATCCGCTCTTCGCACCCTGTACTCATACCGTTGCTATAATGTATCTTATATTTCTTCTGGCAGACATTATTGCACTTTTTTTTCGCCAAGATTGCATCTCAATCAGTGCAAGTGGTCATTACCAAGCACTCACAGCCTGATAATCTCTTTCAAATGAGAGATACCACTCGTAATCCGAATACGAATGCGACTAGAAGCGGTTGTGTATCCGTAACTCAACATCAATTCAATTCAATTGAATTTTGAAAATTAGAAGATTGCTGCCTTTCATCTTTCGAGATCCAGCAAAGTCTGGCCAAGCGTAACAACTGTATTTGGGAAATCAAAACTCTGTTATTAGTTAAAAGTAAACTATCGGGTTTTTGTGATGGTTTAGCTGAGGAGTGATTTTTCGATTTTTCCACCAGTCATCTGGGGCAGTTGACTCTTGCCGCAAGCTCTCAGTAGGATAAACCAAAAGTGGAAATTATAGCCGAGGGGTCGTTTCAGTTATCGTTGCGAAACGGAAACCCGCATGCCTCTCGACGACCGGCGGCGTCGGCATTTTTAATGAAACGCTCCGACTTGGATCCCATGGTGGTGGAGTTGCTTTCAGTTTTAATCTGAATTGTCCAACAATGGTCTTCGGCTTTACTTAGTCGCGAAGTGTATTGCACATACAATTTGTCCATTCTAGAGTTGGGCAAATGTATTGGCTTTGCAAGCTAAAATCTAGCCGAGTGTAGACGTATGAGTATGTACAATATTCCGCACGGAAGAAGGAGTTCCCATAAATGCCTTTCCGCACGATATGGAACGTCAACCGCCCCTAATGTGATAATTTGTACTCTCAGAGTTGTCAGTGCAGTAGTGGAAACTTTGAATGCACCCACAGTGTGGCGTTTTGGGACGCTCGTATAACAATCTTTTCTTCACTTGCCTTAATTGAAGTGACAACAGTCGTAGATAAAGATACTGTAGTTGGACTAAGTTGAAAAGTGAATTCTATTTCTCTTATTTAATTGACTCGCTAATTGAATTGTTAGGACTAATTAAATGGCAGTGACGGTTAACAGAGGAAAGCTTTTTAAGGTGAAGTGGATTGCACGAAATGATAAAAGTATTCCACACAAATATCACGAGTATATGTGTATCTTGAAAAGTAATTGTTGCGATTACTACCCACGACCACAACCGAAGATGTGGTGAGCTCTTGAAAGCACACATCAACTCTGACGTTGTATGGTGCTCAGGTGGCTTTTGTTTTCTCCAAGTAGTTTCAAATGTATATAACCATGACCCAATTGTTCTTTGAGCAATCTAAAGGGGATTCTTTCAAAATTTCTACAAAGAGGGGTTTCTTCTCTTATTCCAGGTGTTGGACAACTTCAGGGCCATGGACTGATGATTAACTGAAAAAAAGGACGGAACAGGTGTATTAAAGGTCAGAAGGGTAAACTACTCATACCAAGGTAGTTTGAACCCATTCGGGAGGAGAATTATAAGAAAAAACCAACGAAGCAGACAAGGTCAGAAAGTATTCACAAAGGGCAGTCGAAGCGGGAGATTTTAGCAACAAAAAATTTTAGTCATTCAAAGAATTCTGTTTGATTTAAAATCGTTCCACTACCGCTAGTGTGGTATGAAATAATATGCCATAAACGTGGTAAACCTCAACTGTGGGTTGATAGTTTGAATAAGGAAGGACAATGGGAGTCACTGAAGATAACATCGCCTGAGGTTGAATGTAGAAATGTAATTTAATATTCGGACGTTCGCAAGCATAGCTGAATAAATTTGAACGCATAAGCATTATTCAGATAAATCATAAAACGGGCGTCCGCAGACGAATTCTACGGATGGACTCAAAGCCAAATCAAATGATAACCCCATTTGAGCTACCTATTTCGTCACTATTTAGAGATCAGGCCATGTTAGATGATTAAGAAAGCGCTTATAACTTCGGCACTTTGAAGGATCTGACCCTCCCGATTGTGGGTTGAGCTGTTGAGTTAACTGCCCCAGCACATAAGGCACTCAAAGGTGGTGGAGACCTTAGCAAACGAAAAACGGACAACATTCATCCGGTTATGCACGTATGGTTTTCCCACTTGCAGCCGAAATATTAGCAAAATCCCTAGATCAATACGAAGAGGATATAACTGCCTTTCATGGAGTATTGCAAACTGCGACATCTGCTATAATGATTGCTATAGGTAGGGTGAACAGCACTTATTAAAGGTACTTTTGTAAAAACTTGAACAGCAGACATTTGAGAGAACGCTTGATTCCAATTCGTGTCAATATGCCAACATACGAGTAGGCCTTAAAGGCTGTAAAAAAGCACGACGATATTCTCGAACAAACACATCAGCGATGTCCTGAACATGACTTTAAGATCATCCTTCGAAGTTTTAAGACCTAGTTAGGAAAGAAGAGCATATTTTATGCCGTTGGAAAACATAGTTTACATTACACTATCCTTTAAAAGGTCATCATAGCTAGCACGCGTTTCCACTTTCCTAACCGATCAATGCAAGGCTAACTCACTTTCTTACTTACGTGGCGCTACACTTCAGGGTGACTCTGGGCCTCAATTAAGAAGCCTTTCCAGGTAGCCTAGTCCTCAGCTAACTGCCTCCAGTTGCGCCCTCCAAATCGGTTGAGGTCCCCTTCTACATTTGAGCGCCACCTAAGGTGTGGTCTTCCGCTACTGTGTTGTTCATCCGAGTTAGTTTCGAAGACTCTGCAGGCCGTAGCATTGGTGTCCTTTCGCATTTCAGGCGACTGATACGCAGTTTTTTGACTAAGTCGATGTCGCTATAGAGCTGGTATAGTTTGTTGTTGAATCTTCTCCTCCAAAGCCCGTTAAGGCAGACCCGACCGAATATTGTTCTCTCGAAACGACCAAGCATATCTTCATCCCGGTTCGATAGCGTCCATGGTTCAGCATCATAAAGAAATATAGGTCTGGGATGATTAAGATATATCTCCTTAGTTCTTCTAGATAATGCCTTACTAAACAACTGCATTCTTAACCCAAAGAAGCAGTGATTGGCAAGAATGATTCTTCGTTTTATTGTTGCTGGGGTATTGCTGGCAGAGTCAAGGTAGACAAAGTCCCTTACTACCTCGAAATTATAGCTGTTGACTGTGACATTCTGTCCTGCGTTCTCCCAATTATGTCGATATAATCGGAGTACGCTCCTACTTGCACAGAATTTTAAAAGATTGTGCCTTTAGTGTAGCTTGTGAGTTAGGAATAATTCTTTCAAATACGATGTTAAAGAAGTCACATGACAGTCACATGATAGGCATCACTTTGCCTAAAACCTTTTCTGACATCAAACGTCTCGGTTGAGTCGTTGCCAACTTTAACGGAGCAGCGTGCGTTCTACATCGTCATTCTACACAGACGGATGAGTTTGACAGAAATGCCAAAGACAGACTTGGCTCTATATAGCTCCTCTTTATAAATGATATCATATGCGGCCTTCCAATCGATGTATCGATGGGTATCGATTTGGACTTCTTGAGCTTTTAATTTGGTCAAGGAGACTTATGCGTCTATAGTTGACGCAGTTGAGTGGGTCTCCTTTTCTTCGGATCGTGCAAACAATGCTGAGAGTGGGATCTCTTACAGACATACACTCTTCTGACCACACCTGAGAAATGAGTTGGTGTATGCTCCCCTCAAAGTCATTTCCAGGAGCTTTGCATATCTCTGCAGATAAGCCGTCAGGCCCATCTGCTTTGTTGGTTTCAGCTTAGATATTGCCATGCTCATTTCATTTTTTTGGCTCATCGTCTAAGTTAAACGGCCTATGCTACCTGACGGTGGTAGCATACAGTTTGCAGATAAAATGCTCGCATTTTCAGCACTGACTGTGACTCTACTTTACTTCTTCATATCTGTACGGGTTTTACTGCCTTGACGCGTTCTTTTTACCTATTGGTTAAACAAAAACTTGTGTACGTTATCCATGGAGTACAACCTCTCAATATCTTCGATCGCGCACTACTCGTGCTCTTTTTACTTCTTCTGGAGGAGCTTATGTTCTTCCCGTCTTTTGCCCTCATATAGCTGAAAAGGAGACGTCTGCTTACTCTGGAGCTTTCACCATACTGAAATGGAAGTAGCCATTGCCTTTTGCCAGCATAAAAAAGCCGCTGGAGTTGATGGAACCTATCTTGAATTTATTAAAAGTTGCGGTGAAAGCACTAAGATTTGGTTATACAAATTGTCTAATAATATTCTATCATCCGGAAACCTGCCTATTTAGTTCAAGAGGTCAACAATCATTGTGGTACTTCAACCGGGGAAACCAGCCGACCGATATGCTATAAGCTACCCCAATTGTTAATATATAAATTGAAGTACCCATGAACGAAATTATCCCTGTAGAACAAGCTGAGCTCCGAAAGGGTAATAGTTGCACTAATCAAGCACTCGCCTTAACAACATTTATTGAAAATGGTTTTAAAAGTAGACTTAAGGCTGTGTTCGTAGGACTTACTGCTGCATACGATACGGTCTAGCGTGCTGGAATGGTATACAACCTCTTGATCAACAACATGCTGTATAATCGCTCTTTCCAAATATTCCTCAACAACAGCGCGAGCATATCCAGATAAATCAACGACGGCCTTCCACAAGGA
Organism: Volucella bombylans; assembly: GCA_949129095.1. Taxonomy (NCBI): domain Eukaryota; kingdom Metazoa; phylum Arthropoda; class Insecta; order Diptera; family Syrphidae; genus Volucella; species Volucella bombylans. Next base: position 65,983,894 of record OX422140.1, read on the forward strand.
TCGCTCTTGACCCCACTTCTTTTCAACCTGCGTATATCAAACAATTTTCGTAGGCTCTACCACACAACACCAAAACATCCACTCAATTGAGGCTACTCTCTCAGCAGATCTCGGCTCGGAGAACACTTTAAGAAACGGAGGCTGACAAACATCACGGCTAAAACTGAGCCAGCGTGCTTTAACTTGAACAGTCAACTTGGGCATAAGTCGCTCGAAACTAAGTTCAACGGTACTATCCTGCGACATAATAAGAGTCCCAAGTATCTCGAAGCAACAATTGATAGATACCTAACTTTTTAACAGGACTGCCACAACACCGCAGCCAAGCTGGAAACATGCTGCTTCAAAAACTTGCGTCTAGGGGATAATCACCCAGAACTCTCCGAACTGACGCTTTAGAACTGATTTATTCAACTGCTGAATGCAGACACCCCGTTTGGTGAAATAGTGCACAACGAAAATTGATAGTCAACTCCACATCACAATGCACCTAATCTCTGGAACAATAAGGTCCACTTCAACTCTATGGCTCCCAGTCTTGCGCAACAAAAGAACGCATTTATTAGAGGATTTACCAAAATTCAAAACAACCCGAACCTTCCATCCTCATATACTCCCACGAAAAGGACTCATAGCCGTTGAAATCGCGAAATCCACCTTTGAGGATAGCATGTCCTGTCGGAAAAGGACTGAAGGAATTTTGTTCAAATTACGAGCAGTACAATACCCCGACAAACGGGGACACAACTAAATAGGATAACGGATAAGACTCTTGCATGCATACATATGATTGTGGGGAACCTATCTAAACGATAAGGTTCATTATTTCCAGTTGGCCCCTCTCCATGTTTAGGCAACCCCAACGACATTCACAATGTCACCCGATGGCCTTCTCTAGCTAACCAGTTTAAGTACTTCAAGGTAAGGTCAGAAACCTAACCATTATCCAGCCTTTGATCCGCCAAAAATACGCGAATAAGGATGATAAGTAACATACAATTTCTATTGCATACAGAACGCAGCCATCAACTCGTGATCACAATGTATTTTAAAGCGATGGTAAGCAACGATAACACCACGTTCAAACATGTGATACCCAGAAGCAAATCAACATTGTCTTCACTTTTGACTTCTCAAAACGAGATTTTTTGGGTCTTGGCTCATCTGACACTTTTTACTCGCCTCTTTGGCGCTTGGTTTCTGGGTCATATTCAAAATACCACGTTTCATCAGCAGTCACCGTGTTATAAAGGAAATTTTTGTTCTTTTTGGCCTCCGTGATGATGTCCCTCGAATGTTGAATTCTGAGCAATTTTTGGACGATGCTCAATTTTTCGTCGATGTTCATGCCCATGTACTGTTACCAAAACCATACTGTCCCTTCAGACGCAATAACTCCACTTCTATTCGTCCAAATGTCATGAAATTTTGATAATACATCAGCGAAGGATCTACCGTTCCATACAATACCTCTTTTTAAAAAGTCAAATTTACTTTGGAGACGTACAATAATTCCAGTGTATTCATTCCAGCAAGTTCATGATTTTTAAAAAAATTAATATATTCGCATTTATGTTAAAAAATTACAAAAGATAACTATTTTCGAATCCAATACTTGCTCCTCGAGGCAACAAATACAAATGATAGCTGACAACTGATGTTACAACGCAAAAAGACGTTTGATATTAAAATCCAGTAAAATGTCATATACACACTTACACACGCGGATAATGTAATGCGGGTACATTGGATACATTTTATCTGTCCTTGAAAATACAGAAACAAATACCACCCACCCAAAAACTTAGTCCTTGTCATGTTAAGATTTTCCTTTCAAGCCTTACTCAACTCATTCCCCATTGAACTAAGAGTTTTCGTTCTTTCTCTTCAAGAAGAAGAAAAAGAAGAAAATCAATAAATGAGTGTGTGACAATAAGTATGAGAATGGGAACTTCATGGTGAGGAAAAATCCTTAAGTACTATTTACTCAAAGGATTCCAGTCTGCGTGGCTTTTATGGTTATAGTGTCATTTCTTTGGTCTTGATTGGTTTTTTTCCCCCCATGACAATGCGTTTTTGGGGACATTTTGTCGTTGTTAATTACACCATAAATCCAAGATAGGGACATGTCGTGAAAGGATACAATTTACTTTTACTAATGAATTTTCTGAGTTACAGTCTATTTTGAAGAAAAGACTACTTTAAACCGCCAGCAAGCCAACATTACTATAGTACGACTATATTTGGTGTTACCATGCTAACCAAGGATGCGAATAAGATCTCGAAAATACGATGTTTTACCTTTGATTGTGGATGACGAAGAACAATCGGTTCGTGGAACTTGAAGTTCCTTCTTGACAAAGTGAATCTTCAGATACCTCCACCAGAAGACCGAAGCAATGTGATCAAAAACGAATGAATTTCACTTCGCTCTCACTAGGAAAGCGTTAATTTACTCTACGAACCCAACCGGGAGCAAACTTAAATACGACGTGGGGCTCATGATTACTCTGAAAGGGAGAATCTCTTGACTATTTCCATACATTTCCAAGGCATTCGGTGAAAGGATGTTGACAGTCATACTTGTCAGCAGAGTGAGGAATATCACTATCATACAATACCATACTTCCCACACATCTAACGAATGAAGAGGTGAAGATTGACTTACAAGGCAAATCAACGCCCAAAAGTTGACATCGCAATTGTGAGAGTTAAAAAACACCAAAAATTCGTTCAAACATGGTATGGATAGCATGACAATGGAGTTCTTAAATAACAATGATGGAATCACCTTGTTACTCATGGAACGCCTGCACAATTACAAGTTCGAGCGAGAAACAATAAGTAAACACTTCCAGAGTTAATTTTTAAACGTCCGCCATTACCCATGAGCACTATCTGATGACAACATCAAGAGCCACCAGTCAACGGATTCCTTAAGTAAACTAGCAATTCTAGAAACATTTTGAGAGAAGAGAGAAGAACACGAATATATCCAGCCAACTAAACATAAACGAAGACTAAAATATTATCATGTTGATTTTAAATCTGAACAAGGCAGTATTATCGGGAAAAGGTAGAGAACAAGCAGCACATGGTCATCTGCACAAGTTGAGACAATCATATTGCATTCGCCTCAACAGTTAATAGGAGTACTAGCTTGAATCCTACTGACAAGTCGGAAATATACATGCAATAGCCCAAAAAACAAAAGAAGGCCGTGTGAATACATACAATTCCCGCTTCTGATCTCCTGTCCGATTCCTCACCTAACACCACTTTAAACTCATCTTTTCCACAATCTCTCTTTTCTCGCAACTCTTATTGATACTTTTCGCCTGCTACAGTTAAATGACCAAGTCACACCATTGATACTGGAATGTTAATAAAACTCCAACTCACATAACATCTTCAACGCAACCGAGATGTCCACGACATACTTGTTCATTGTTGCCGTCGGCACCTAAACGTCAACGGTTTCGCCATTTACGTGCATGGTGATGTAGCTTACCAAACTCCACCACAATCTTATCCATGTTCCAATCCGGAGTTCAACTTTATGTGGTTAAAATTCCATCTCCGTAAGCAAATTATCCACTACTGCTTTATTTACAGAAGCCCCAAACTGGACAGCAGTTCGACTTTTAACAAGTTTGATGCGCTGTCTGACTCCATTCAAAGAATTGTATCCCTGTATCCCCATACACAATTCTGGGTGGCTTCGACATTCTGGACAGACAACACCCGAGGGACGGTGTGTTGAGATCTTCGCTGCAGAAAACAACTTAACGTAGCTTGTAAATGAGCCCACGCGAATACCAGACGTTGATAGTTACACCGTCAACACCCTGGACTTGTTTTTAACTTCTCACCCTGATAAGTACACCGTTGATGTGCTCTATGCTCGTCGGACCATTGTGCCATATCAGCTAATTTCTCGTACACAGACCACAGAGTTAGAGAAAAAAATTCCTAAAAGAACCGTATGGCAATACGAGAAAGCCATTTGGAGCTGTCTTAACAGCTTCTTTAGGAATTTTAACTAGTCGTTATGTTTCCTCGATAACGACGTGGATGCCGCTGCTGATATGACCACAGACACCATTCTCTTTGGAATGAGATCCTTTATCCCTCATCGGATGAAGAGCATCAAACCAAAAGAAAAGGCATGGTACGACTCAAGCTGTAAAGAGGCTATCAGGGTTAAAGAAATATTTTTTCGGTCCTACAAGACCAACCAGATAGAGGAAAACCGAAAAAAGTTCAAACGAGCCAGAAATGACTGCAACGCCTTTCTTAAGCGTGTGAAATTCCTATACGACCAAAAACTGAGGCAAAAAATACTGCAATGTCCCAAAGGCAGTAAAAATTTTTGGTCGTTCGTCAAAAACATTAGAAATTCCGCCTCATCCTCCATCCCAACGCTCATTTACAATGACATTCCAGCTGTCAGCTTTTTGGACAAGGCCAATCTGCTTGCTGTACACTTTGCGGCCAGTTCAACACTCCCAGATTGTGCTTTGTCTCCGCCTACACTTGAGTGCGTCGAATCTTCAATGGGACGAATCTACTTTCGCACTCGTGTAGTAGCAAGAGTACTCAAAGATCTCAACATACATAAAGCCGCTGGTCCAGATGGTATATCTCCCTTCTTCTAAAGAGGTGTCCTTCCACGCTTGCAATTCTACTTTTTAGGACTCTTCCCGAGCAGATGGAAAATAGCATTTGCCCAGCCCGTACCTAAAAAAGGCGAATCATCGTCTCTCTCCTCCTACAGACCCATTGCATGGTCTCCCAAGGTCATGCAAACGCTGATAAACCGTCAGCTAATGAAACACGAAAACTTCTCAATGACCGGCAATATGGTTTTCGTAGCAACAGGTCCACTGGTGACTTGATGGCATGTCTCACCGAAAAGTGGAACCGAAGCGTACATCAATCTAGCGAAAGCAAGATAGTTGCACTTGATAATTCTAAGGCATTTGACAGAGTTAGACATCCGGCTCTTTTGTCGAAAATGCGTGCTTTTGGGATCGATGACTCTCTTCTTCAATGGATTAGCAATTACCTTTTGGAACGTTCAATTCAAGTTGTCTTGGATGGTTTCAAGTCTGATATTCACAAAATAAATGCTGGTGTACCCCAGGGCTCCGTTCTGTCTCCGACACTCTCTTTAATTTTTATCAATGATCTCTTGTCTGCCTCTTCTAATCCAATATATTCCTTTGCTGACGACAGTACTCTCTGCTTTTTATATTCGTTTCCGGACTCACGTCCCTGCTCTTCGGCTGTAGAACGGGAACGCCAGCGTATGTTAAGTTCATTAAATTCCGATATTAGCAACGTAACCAATTGGGGAACTACCAACAGAGTGGAATTTAATGCTTCCAAAACGCAATGCTGTCTGCTATCGTTAAAGTGAAATTTAAATACCTAGGCATTAGACATGAATGGCACTTGCATCGTCGAAACCAATAAACTTTCCATTCTCGGTAAGTGTGTCTGTGACAACTTACGTTGGAATGACCACATATTCGATGTCGCTAAAAACTCTGCGAAATGTCTAGGTGTCCTCAAACGATGTAAGAAATATTTTTCCCCTTCTGAGCTGGCCTCAATATATAAGGCATTTATCCGCCCGAAATTGGAGTACAATGCTCACATCTGGTCGGGTGCTCCCAAAACATCTCTGCACCTGCTAGATAGGATCCAAAACCGCGTGATAAAACTCATAGGTGATACTAACCTAACTCAAACAATGGACACCCTCGAACACCGAAGTAATGTCTTGTGTTTCACTCTATTTTTTCGCTATTTCCACCACCAGTGCTCCATAGAAATCGCCAGCAGCATTGCGCCCCTTCAAACTTTAAACCGTAAATCCCGTCTCGCTGTGAATGCTCATCAGTATACCCTCAAGCCCACTTTCGGACGTACTCTGAAATATCGTGATTCTTTCCTAAGCCTCGCTTATGGAATGTCCTGCATAGCTCTTTATTCCCTAGTCATTATAACCTTCAAATATTTAAAACTAGCGTTCACCGGTACCTCTCTTTCTCTCCTCCCTGATTTTCCATCGCCCGCGCTGTGCAAACATTTTAAGTGTACTTAAATCCCCTGAGCGCGCGCAAATTATAAAAAAAAATATATATGTACCTTTTACAATAGCAATACCATTCCTCTTACCTTATACATACTACAAGAACGTAAGCGGGGTCTGCAGTCAAAAATCTGTATTAATCTCACGCTCTCCCTTTGTAAAACCAGTCTATCCACAGCCCCATAAATATCCATCGTCCCTTCTTATATCGTCTTTTCGAGATGACATTTTATCCTCTCTAAAATTACGAGTATAATAGTTCGCCTTGTCGAAAGTTCATTCTGGACATCCATAACAGCCTTAACTCCTTTCTTTATTTTTTCCTGGTCATTATCTGTTGTAACATTCTTCCAGCTCAATCTATCGAACCCTACATGCATGCTATCGATGTTATTGACTGATCTGACTCTGACTTTAATCTACCTTAGCTAAAGTACTCACCATCAGATGATCAATCCTTTTCCATCGCTGCTAATGCAAATTTGACTAAGGAATATGTCTCTTCTTAGATGGGCTAACACATTGGTAGACAATTAAACCTAATTTTCACAACGAATCCCATTAACTCCTTAGTAATGTTTTGTCCCCTATCTCCATTAACTATTAAATACTTACTACTTTTATTAATTTTCCATGACTCTCCACTCAAATCCACTGCTTTCGCAATTCTCTCTTCTTACAACTTTCATAAAGTACATTTTTGCAAAACGAATATCTATCTTAATTGATGCCGTCTCTGTTTTTTTTTTCTGTTTTTTTATAAAAGGCTATAATTCTATTTCTCTTTATTTTTCGGCAGAAATTACTCGTAAGAGAACACTAATTGTTTTTTCTGACTCTGTAAGAGTCTCTAATAAAGACACATAACGACTCTTTTCTCAATTACGAAAGAAAATTCGGCCATCTCTACTTTCTTTCGGGGACTAATCACCAATCTAAACAATTATTTACCGAAAACTTCTTCTGGCCGGAGCCCTCATATTTAAAATATATTATTTTTCATTGGTCCCTGTTTCTCTAAAAAGTTTGATCCTACTCTTACTGAGAAACCTATTAGCATAGCTATCAGCTCTTTTATTTCCACAAGGCAGCCACCTAAGTCCTGTTCTTTTTATTTTAACTATAAACAATGTTAAGATGGTCATTAAATACTCCCACCTCTCCCTGTGGTATAGCCTAGACGTTTGATAAGCGGCTGTAAGCTCGGCTTCACCAAGCCTGAAAAAAACTCTGAGATAGAATTCCTTATCCATGCACTCAATAAAAACCAGTAACTGGCATGGATGGCAGCGGAGCAAAACTCTAACAAACAGCGGTAAGCTGCATCTCTAGGTTGCTGTATGAATGGAACAATCCTACGGCTACGTTACTAACTTGATAGTAAGTAAGTAAGTCTGTTTTCTATACATGGTTTTCTGCTGATTAGAAGTATTTACAATATTATAACTTTGGTTTTTCGTCGTCAGCCAAACTGAAGGAGTATTTAAGGAGAAAATTCCCTCATACTGGCATAAATCCGATTGGTCTTTATGATATGTCTAGTCCAAAACAGTTTACTACCTAACATCAAACGAAAATACCTAACCTTGTTGGGAAAACGGATCGTGACGAAATTAAGTGCAAGAAAAGTCAAGCCAATTAGATTCCCATTTTAAACGATCTTTTTTGCGAAGATTGATTGAAACCCCATTTCTAAAGCAGCAATCTAAATGGTCCCTCAGACAGTATATGAAAATCATGTGCAAATGTTTGATCATAGACCTTCGAACTATTGAAAGCATTGAGAACCCTGAGCATAGCATACTTTCCGTCACCACAAATTGACATTGACATCCACGATTAGCTTTAATCCAAAAAAACTAGCTGAGCTATCTGACCGAGTTACACATCTTGCAATATCCGCATGTCCAATTGATTCGAAGCCCAGCCAGATATGACCTTCGGAGCTGGTATACATATTACGTCTTCGCATTTGCAAAGAAGTTTGATGACACACATGAAGCTCAACAATTCTCAACATGCCCTTCAACAGGTAAAAAGTCAGACTAATGGGTCTGAAGCTCTTGGCGATTTTCAGTATAGATTTGACTGTTACTGTCCCGGAGTTCAGCATGTATGCCACTGCAGTAAAGTTTTTTTCAAAGTTACCAGCTACCTTTTTGTAGCGTCTGATCAGGCTATCTTGGAAGTAAGCCCCAAGCATGAGGCAGTGGAGTCTCTGCTTTCGATTTAGTGTCACCCATCAGATCTTCTGAGTGTTTCCAGTCTGGCTTGTTTGACCCTTTTGAAGGTTTTGACCAGCCTGTTAGGTTCGGGGACTGTGTCGATCTTTTCGAAAGGTCCCCGATTCTGATAGTCTGACATAGAAAGCTTCGATAGTACTATCCGGCTGTTCATGTCAAATGCTGGCTGTCTTCATTTCGCAAAATATGTTGGATAGAAGTTAATATCGTTCCAGGATATGATTGCCTCTTACTTTGCATCTGCTGTTGCCACAGAAAGTATTCTGAGCATTAGTATCGCAACATATGGTACGTTCTGTCTTTTTTGGATTCACAGTGCCACTACTTTTTGTGATGACGGTAATACCAAATCTTAGGAGAAGTAAACTAAGTCAACGACGAACTTAAGAATTTCTTCATGCATCTCGTAGCTTTTGACTGTAGTGCCCAAATATTGATAGCAAAACTGTTCACATTTACATTCTTAGAGTAAATTTGGTACAATACGAAAAGTTATTGGTCTTTGAAATAGTTGTCCATAGCCTGCATACACGTTGTCGACCTTGAGAAAGAGTATCACAGAAAAAATCGGTGGTAACAAGGCAACTTACAAAAGAGCCAAGTGACATAACAATAATTTGATGTCTGAAAGAGACTACCGCAGAGTTGCGGACTTTGGCCACTACTATTTCTAGTTTTCAATGGATAATATCAATGCATCTCTTCTCCAAAACCGCTCTTGGAAAATAGCACCGCAAAGTAAACGTTATTAGCTCGTCCAGCTCTAAAACACTCTACGATGCCAGTATATCTACACACATAGCCAAACACACCATGAAATGGGTTCTATTTACCCAAGCTGAAAGAAAAGTCATCTAAAATCGACCACTACCACGAAGTGGTCTTCAAATTGTGCTCGGAACTTATTATGGAATCTTCCCAAGCCCGGATAAGAGAATTACGAGTTCTCCTAAATCGAAATATCGATATTTCGCAACTTTCCATTTTCGTTGTCTGCAGAAATATAAATTAAACTTTTTCGCAAAATACCCGTTCCAAAGCAAACACTCAAAAGTATTTCAAGGGCTCAGCGAGTTATAAATTAAATAAAAACAAACTGACATCGTTAATTGCATGCAAATAAATTTCAACAAAATCGCTATACGTAAGCATCATTTTGAAAAGCTCAATGATTCCAATTTATAGTCGACCAATAAAATAATAATCCACCACAGAGCAATCAGCAATCAGGTTATATTTGAGAGCAAGGTTAGGCCCCGGAGCAGTAATGAGCTATTGTTGATTTTTTAATGACGAAAATACCAGTAAAGTGGTGACACTTTTCGCCATTTGTGCTCTAGATACTCATATCCCTGGACTGATAAACACGCACATGTTCTTTTTTTTTTAATTTAGTTTTAGCACTTACGTCATCATAAATATAGTTAAAACCTGAGCACCTTGTTGGGGTTCTGTTTACATTGGCAAAGGAAAGCGATTTTGGAATGGATAGAAGGAATACAACAGCTGCAGAAGTTATTTCCAAACATCATACGGACACGTGAGAGTGTACAAGTGAGAGAATGTTGAAAGAAGAAGGAACCGACAGTTTAATGATCAGAGTTTCCATAGGTTCCAGCCGATCAGTGTATGGTGATAAGCTTTGGCTATCATCCCAGGCAAGTAAATCCTAAAAAACCTTCGTTGAACAGCTTCTTTCCGGAGGATGTGAGTTCTGTAGTAGTATGACCAAACTTGCCTTGTATATTCAAAAAGCAACCTAACAAAGGTTATGTAAAGAGATTTGGTAACACAAGGATTGGAAAACTCCTTATACCGGCGCTTGATTCAGCCAAATGCCAAGTTGGCTTTTTTTATAATTTTATAAATGGGAGAATGGAAATTGAGTTCCTTATCACAGATAATACCTAAATCACGCAACTTATTCACTAAGGAAGCAGGTAGATAACCTCAGATACCAGTGAGGTGAAGTAGAAAGGCACTTACGGGTATAAGATATACATAGCCTGAAACTTATTAACGTTAAGTTTAAGGAATTTCTTCTGACACCAAATACAAAATCTGTTTAGATCTTTCTGCAGAAAGATGATATATGTCTAAAGATTTTCATGTCTAAAGATTTCACCACGGACCTAAATAGAACATAGTAATGTCATTCATTTGAATAGGATTGAACCGACATCATAAACTTCATTCTCATTAGAATTCGGTGCTTGAACCGTGCTGATTTTGGGAAACGATAGATTTACAATAGAAAAGCATCATGTCGTAAATAATGTTCTGAAAGAGCTCAAGTAAGTATACAGGACAGCCTAGCAATCGGTCGGTATCGTCTATCGTCTTTGCGCGACTTATTCCAAGTTGAGGGAAGTATTCCCTGGATGATAGAAAGCTGAAACAGAGCTGTAAGAGGTTGGGCTAGGTGCATTTTACATTTTTTTAAAGATATAGGGGGAAAATCATAAGGTTCAGCAGAATATGGCAGAGGATGGGAACATATCTCGGTGTCATACGCGCCTCAAAATTAAAATAAAAGGAAGCAATACAAGGAAAATTAAAGGGCTTGTCATGAGATGATTCACAAAGCACACATACATGTATCGCCTTAGGCCCTACAAACGTATGGGAAATCAATGTGATAAACTTGATCAATATCGCGACGACCCATGCAAATGTGATAAGGATAACGATAAATCGGTATTTAATAGGATTGTGTTGACTCTGAACAGACCAAGTGCTTTCAAACACCAAATAGAGACACCGGAACTCTATAGGGCCAATATAACCATCTGTTGACAATGCACTAATCTAAGTAACATACTCTAACGACGTGCGTATTGCACTTCATGACCCTAATAACAGAATAAGAAAGGAAATCCTTGACAATGCCGTGGACATCTACAGCCGATAGTTTCGCACCACGAAAACGTTATATTATGAGAAATTCTATCCAAATAAGAAAGGATATCTTTGACAATGCCGTATACTCGCAAAAGCTTGTCACGTGACCATGGCAAGTGCGGTTTGGTCATTTTCCAAGGATATAAGAAGGAAAACAACAACCTCAATACTTTTTCTGCGAACGATCCGCATCGGAAATACTAAGAAAATACTCTTTCCCGGCTTGAGTAAAAATCTTTTCTGTTCTTCTTACCATTCTGACATTAATTGCTTTTGTATCCAACACACTAGCATACTATAGACTCATCTTCAAGTTGCACCAAAATATAAGGTTTATGAAAACAGTAATAGCCTTAATGTTTTCACTGAATTAAACTGTGTTTTGGAGCTTTTACGGAAATGGTTCCATTACCATAAACTAGTTATAATTATCAAAATAAAATTTATTCTTTTTAACATAAGGAGATCTATTTGCGATGATATGACTCTGAAATACCACTCTCCAGACTGTTTCAGGTTTCCTTTACTTTGTAATTGTGATTCCATGAATCACTGTTACCAAAGTCTTGTTGTTGATAGGGTAGACATGGAAAATTAAATTTTGAATCTGGCAACACCTTGCGCCGTTATTCCTATCTTTCCACACTCCAAATTATCTGGATCGAGTTTCTGTTGGACTGTTTACGATTTGATCATAAAACTACTCATGCTGACGCGAAAACGATCATTTTGCTGCAATACGTGAAATTTGAGATGAGCTTATATTAAATTGCAATGAATTCTAACCCAATTATTATGTTTCAGCAACTGTCAAAGTTAGCAATGATATCCGGCTGTCAAAATATTCAGTAAGGTTTGCCATTTCCTCATGCATTGCCCAGCGGCTCAGTTGTAAATTTGCAGAGTTGTGAATTTTATCGTGTGGTCGGTCGTCATCATGGCATCAGTGTGCTGGCAATTCGTCGCACCGTGGAAAAGTTTGAGCGTGCGTACACTCTTTTGGATCTTAAGCCACCAACCAGACAGAGATTGGTGCGAAATGAAGAAAATATAACCGCCAGTATCGAAGAAGACCCAGAAATGTCGATTCGGCGTCAATCAGCTGAATTGGGTCAACCCGGCTTTTTTGCATTTGGATTTGGGCCTACACCCGTATAAGATTGTGCTGACACAAGAATTGCAGCCAGCAGACCAGTTCGCTAATTAGGCGCTGGAAATGTTGGCCGGAGATTCGGATTATATCTTCTCGGACAAGGCCCATTTTTGGCTCAGTGGCTATGTCAACAAGCAAAATTTCCATTATTGGACCGAACACAATCCACAAGTGTTCAGCCAAATATCAATACATCCACAAAGATTGACTATTTGGTTCGGTTTACGGCATGGCGGCATCATCGGGCCTTATTTGTTTCGAAATGAGGAAGGAGAAACCATTACCGTCAATGGTCTCAGGTATAGAGCGATGTTAACCGACTTTCAGAGCTCGACAACATCGATATATCCGAGAGTTCCAACAAGATGGCGCTACATGCCAACAAGCGACGCAACGCTCGAAGTTGTGAAGGAGAAATTTAGCTACTGAGTCATCTCACGGCGGTCGTTCATCAATTGGCCGCCGTGATCATGCGATTTGACACCACTCGATTATTTTCACTGGGGCTACGTCAAGTCCTTAGTCTACGCTAACAAGCTAAGTACTTTGGACGAGCTCAAGGCCAACATTCGACACGCTATTGCCGGAATAACGCCGACCATATTGGACCGAGTCATCAAAAATTTAATGTTTGAATGTTGTGTTATTCAATAATCATTACTATTGAGCTAAAAATCTTAAATTAAAATGTTTAGTGAAAATTTGCACTGTACGTCATCTGTCAAATTTACATATGCAATGAGCCATTCAGTTACTCCCTCTTGTGTTTGCTTATGTTTGCAAAAGTGAACGAAAATTTAACGAATCGATCGACGCTGGGCTTAATATGCGTCGGCTCATAAGTTTCTGAGTAATCGTAAGTTCCCACATGCGTGCGAAATACGTTTCATTGAGGATCCCATTTCATCTATCCTTAAGCCGTCATTTCTATTGAGCTCACCTTTCAACAAAATCCTACAATATACTATTTGTAGGCAATCATATCGGGGCCAAAATAGCGCATACATGATGAACAAGGATACTTTGTCCTCTTATAGAAACCAATCAACTCACAACTAACGACCCAATATTGTTCAATGCACAATGGTTTCTGAAATTCCAAGAGCGCATATGAGTATTTCTTGAATTTTATGGATCAAAACTCGTAGTGCAGATACGTATGAGCTGAACATGATTGCAGTAAAATATTACGATGACATCTGATTACTACTGAATACTGAGGTGAGATCGAGTACAATCCACAAGGTGCTCGAGTAAGGTTACATTAGTCCAAACCTGCCAATTTTATAGACATATATATAGACATAGTGCTTAGTTCATCTTGAGACATAGTACAAGCTTAAACAAGCAAACAAATCTGTCAAACAACCGCAGGATAAAATATATGAATCATTCCTGAACAAGAGCTCCGTTATAGATGATCCAAAGGCCAGGTTGAAAAAAGAGGAGGAAAGCGCCAGACAATGATATTCACCAATTTGCAGTATGCCGAGTTTGACCGTGCAAGTATAACTTAACACTTGGGCCAGAGTAAGCAGAACGAAATGAACTTCAACGCATACAAATGATCCAGACAAACCACACAACAAAGTTTTCGGGTAAACAATTCTTACGGAAATGAAAGGGCATGGTCATGTTGAATGGCTGTCACACACACATTGACATGATATGATCCGAGTCATATCGAAAGAGAGATGGTAACGGAGGAGTTTATAGCTAACCAAAATGCATATGTTCATGTTTGAGGGTTGCCCGTCAAATTAAATTAAATAAACAATTTTACCAAAGATTCCTTACTTCGACCAGCCATAAAAGAAATGTCCTCTGGGCACAGCTTAAAGGTACGAGTAGCCCTTCAAAATGTTAACGTCAAGTTTGCAAAACTTCTCGACGTGATCATTATCGAATACCGTCAACCAGATTGATCACATTGCCATTGACGGAATTTACGGAACAAATCTGAATTGGAGTCCGAACGTTTAGGATGTCCAACATCGGACCACTGCCATTGTAGCCAGGGTGCATACGCGGATATATCTGACGTAGAGTGGCTACAATCGCAAGAGACTGCTAGATCTCTTTTTCAGACCGTGTTTCAGAAACGGTTTCACTCGCCGACTTCAATAAAGTTCCTGGTTTTATGAAGATTGTCTGCAATCTGCAAACGCATGCACTGAAGCAGAACACAGCTCTGGATTTTATGCCTTTATTTTGCTTCCTTTCAGAAGGAAAGGTTCTCGTCTGGAATTTATGTCAGAATAAACTAATACATGTAAATATAGACCTAAAATAGTAGTGTGTGTCAAACAAGATTTTTGTTTTCGAGCAATGGACTGCGTTTGGCTTCAAATTCAAAAGATGTTTCTAGTGTTCCATTGGGTTCCTAATTGCCGAACTTCCGGAGAGAAACTAATGGAGAACGCATGAGGATCTTTCGCACCGTCACTTCTTTGACGCACTCGCTAAGGGATGGTCGATATTTAGTGTCACTAGTCTCTATAACGTCTCAAAGCTGCAAAGAAGTACGAGAGCTTCTGCGAACATTGACTTCTCAGAAAGAAACAAGAGAAACAGACAAGTGCTGGATCGAAACTATGGAACTGTTTTTACAAAAATGATATCCAGAAGTTTTACCGCAAAGCAAAGGATACAAATGCAGAGATAAGGATGAAACCGTCGATGCGAAGATGACCAATATTCCACCGTCAGCCAATATGAAATAATCAACATTGGCTGTGGTCCACAACAGTGGTAAACACGCTAGGATGAGTAGGATATCAAGGAAGAGCCTCCTCTGCTCTGCTCTATCAAAGTCTGAAGAACTTTTTAATGTTAAAAACGGTCTTAGGCAGGGCGACGCACAATTATGCGACTTCCTTAACATTGTGCTCTGTTGGCGGCTTATGCGTAACTCACAAAGCACCATATTTCAAAAGTTTATAGAAATTGCTCACATAAGCTGATCACATTGAAATGGTTCATTGAAACGGGAACGGAAAGACTAGTTTAGTGGTAAAAGAAGGAATGAGTATATCCTGTGAACTAAATATTGCATCCAAAATCAACGACTTCTGCAGCATGCCATTACAAGAAACTATAAATTTGGGGTGGTAATCGATTTTATTTACAACGTAGAGAGCAAGGGAAGAATACCTATTGTGCAATCACTGTTTCTTTGAACTAAGAAAGCAACTTAGAAATAAGTCCCTCGAAGAGAGCACTGTATAGGATTCTGCGGCGCATGAAATCTATCAGAAATGAAAATACCCTTGGGAAAAGTTTTTAAAGTGATTTTCAATCCTGCTTGTATAAACAGAATTTCGAAAAAAAAAAAACTACAATCATGTAGTGATTGGGATATACAACGGTATTCACCTGGTCAGAAGGGCCTGAATTCATCTACCTACTCGTAGATGTTTAGGATACGTTAAGCAAATAAACGCCACCGCTGTGGCCAGGAGAATCGTCGAATCTACCCCGCAACGACAACGAACGAAGGTGGCGCATTGAAGCCGAAAAGGAAATGACCTCCGCTAACTTTATATGCGCTACTGTAGGCGATCAGCATTGGAACACACTAAATGGTGGTCTATTTTTTAGGCCCAGGTCTACATCGTGGAGTCACATCACTTGAACATCAGAAACAGCAAACGGTTGAAAAACTAAATCGCCGTGGAGAAGATATTGTTTTCAGAAAGGTTCTTATGCCTCTTCTATCTTATTCTCCTGACCTAGGGTCAGACCCATGATTTTATAGAAGCAACTTGAGAGTAGGTACGCCTGGCAACATCAATAATGCAGACAACGTAAACCTAACTCTGCATTGCTGACGCCGATTTAAAATTAAAAAAGTTATCAGGGTTTTGCACACAAGGCTTCTTCGAAAGCAAAAAACAAGAAAATGGTTTCAGCAACTGCAAAGACTTAAGGGATACACTAATTTGGAACAGGGTCCACAAATGTATCAAATGCCTCTAGCGAAGGGGTTGGTTCTCAGGCGTCATCGTCAAGAAATCAGGACATTCCATAGGAGTAACCTATATTGTTCCACCTCCCTGAAAATGTAATCCCCAGAAAAGTGTCTCAGGTACGAAGGTACATTAATAAGGCCGCGGACTTTTGGATTTGCTGTGTTATAATTTGAAAGGCAATGCTCCTTCCGTCAACTACCATCTGTCAATAGACAACTGTCATATTTTAAGAATGCTACCTCTTTTAGTTTGTGTGTGACAGCCATTGAACAATTGAAAGCAGAATAAATGTTGACAAAAATGGAGTAAAGTGAGTTTCGTGTGCTAAGTTCCAAAAGAATGTTCGAGCTTGTTCGACCGATATCCGGGAGAATTTTTATGCCATTTGATAGCCATGAATGAGACCTGAATTCACCACAATACGTCGAAGACCAAGAAACAGTGGAAACAGTGGCTTTCCCCGGGAGAATCGGCGCCGAAGAAGCCTAATGTGGGCTGTCGGCCAACATGGACATAGCGACAGTTTTTTGGATCACAATCCGTATCAATTACTTGCAAAAGGGGAAAGCAATCAACAACGAATATTAGGCTAATTTATGGGACTGGTTCAAGGACGATTTGAACGGGTGCATACGAGCGTATTCACTGTGGCGTAATCTCATGGATTAGGCTTCGAATAGCTCCCTCACCAGCAAAATTCTCCGGAATTAGACCGCCTATTCCTATTTCGAAACCTGAAGAATTAGGTCGACTGAAAGAGATTTGATTCCAACAACGAATAAAGGCACATTTTAAGGACCTCGACAAATCTTACTGTTTAGAAAGGATCACAAAATTGGACAAAGTGCTTTGAATTCAAAGGAGACTATGCTGAGAAACATAATATTGTATTTTTCTTGCCCAGCATACTCTCTTTCTTTCGAAAAGTTGCGGACTTATTGATCCACCCTTGTAATGGGTCAATTTATTTATGAGTATCTAGCTCTAAACTCATAATCCAGTGCAAGTCAGAGTATTATGGAAACGAATTTTATGAATAAATTTATGAATTTCAATAATGCTGAAACACGCACCTATCCAAATTATTATATATCTTTCAAGAATGGTTGACACCAACTCACCTTCTGGCCTTGATGCGAATATCCCTTTCCTCCTCCTCGGTTTTAGCCTCCTTAACACTATCCCATGAATCCCCAACACCCGATGAGCCATCATCGGGTCTCTCCTCATCTTCTAAGCCTGAGTCCTCTAAACTTATATGACAACGTGTGTTAACCTCTTCTTTACCATTCTCCACAATCTCAATCCAATCTGTAGTACGTATGCTTAAATTCTCTGTACCGCAAGGCGATGAATCCGTTGAACAACCCGAGGGACAACGTTGCCGAGCTCTTTTGATTTTAGTTCGGATACCCTCACTCAATGGCAATGTTAATGCACTACACGTTCCACTGTCATCCAATGATTTATCATCCGTCGATTTCTCATTCTCCCCCATGGATGATCTATCGTCGAACTCTTTGACATGATCAAATTTATCGTTGACATTTCGAATGTAATCATCAGGTGAGTGATAATCAGATCGTGAATTCAATTGATCAACTGAACTGGACCTTTGACGCATGGCAGCTAGTTCAGAGATCAGCATTTCCTGGAAGACGATTTTCTTTTCCGGCGGAATCGGATCTTCCAATTTCGGTTTTATCGGCGATAGGCCGATTCGTGTGCCGTTACCATTATAATCGGTTTCGCTTAGAATTGATTCTTTCGATTTGCACGATTCACTGCGTTCCAATGGTTGTATTGGACTCAATGACTTGGTTTGGTATTTGGCGTCCTTGGAATGAGTAACGATTTCTGAGAATAACCTTTCAGCGGCATTCTTTAAATTGTTCTTCAAGTCGAATGTCTTACCCACCGGACGGGTGAGGGAACTGCTTACAGTGTCACTCCCATTGGTGGTGTTGTTATTGCTATCACCATTGGATACAGTAGCAATGGTGATCGTTGACCTGGTGAAGTTATCAAGTGTTGTTTTGGAACGACGTAGAAATCCGCCAGGAGCCTTGGATATCAGTGTTCTTGGCTTCGGTTGTGGAGGGTATTCTTGCAGAGGACTTCCGTTGTTATTATTTCCAACGATAACAATCTTTGTGCGGTTATCCAATGCAGGTCTGGGTGGTTTCTCCCCCTTCATAACTGGCACTAGAACAATGGGCTTTGGCTTTTTAACTGCTGGCTTTGCATGCAATGGTGGTGGATTTAATCCTCCGTCTATTGTCACAATACCCGTGGAGATATACAGCCCATCTGCGGTGTTAAATGAGTATCTCTTCTCTCGTTGTTCTTGCCTTGTCTGTAGATTGAATGATGGGGATTTGTAGACAACAGTTCTGCCATCTTCTCGCGTCGATGTTGTTGTAGTCATAGTATTTGTTGCACCAATGGTAGATACAGTTGTTCTACCTACTGATGAACAATTAGATGACGAGGTAATTGTAGATAAATTTCTAGCTGCATCTACAGTACGGGTTTTCAATAGAATCGTATGCGGTCTTGGGGGAACTGGTGGTCCAGGTCTTCTTAACGTAGCCATGTTCTCTTTCTTTTGCTGCTTCTAACTTCTGTTTCTGTTTTGCTATGATTCGTTAAACGGGAACAGATGTAAACAGATTAACTAGAACAAGAGTGAAATAAAACCAGAATTCTGGTTCGATTCGAATGCACGAGTATCTGTAACTGGGGCAAAATTTGAATACTGATGCAAGATGTATCGATTTTTTTTTTTTGTTTTTTTTGTCGTAACACTTGCAGTCAGTGTACGCGTTAGATTTATTTCACGGGTTTCACCTTGAGATACACTTATGCGGTGGCCAAAATTGACATCACTTCTCGAAGACTTCTTTCCCACTGTCACCTGTCACTATCACACAGTCGTGGATTTACGCATTTTTCTCTTTCTAATAATTTTTTCAATCACATTTTAAAGTGTACAATTAACTCGCACTTGTATCTTTTCGCTGCACTCTGTATGCGCTTATGCGCTGCAGTATTTTATTTTCTTTAATCAAACCCGAATGTTTCACTTGTCGCAACCGAATGTTCACCGTTCGAAAGTCCGTCGTTGACTAAACTTACCAACAAACCTATTGTCGTGTGGTGGGTCTGGTTAGATAGATAGGCAAAACAAGTTTTTTTTTTCAAATCGATTCAGATACTCTCTTAAGGCATGTTTGCGTAGGTTCCCCGAGAGAACAGCGGGGCTTGGCGCTCTTTGAAAGTTGGAGTCTCTTTAGTCTCTTTGGAGTCAATTATCAAATGCTTGAGGGATACCAACCACCGGTTACCAGTCATACGTTTCGAATTACGATATTCAGGAAGCTAAACCCGTAATTGCGTTGGAGATTTGTAATTTAGGCAATTACGAGTATAGATGGATATATGTATCTTTAGATACAAATGAATGCATTGCAATGCAAAACAGACAATTGTGCAAGCAAGCAAACATCATGATTTGATGTATACAAGTGCGTTGGCTGATTTCCGAAAGTGAGTGGGGGTATCTGCGTGCATACAGACGTCCGTATGTAGGGTTAAATGCTTTATTTGAACTCCATCCATTAGAAATATGATTGATATCCAATCCACAATAGGAACATGTGTCCAGCATCTATTGAACTCGTTAACCAGATATTGTACACGAAACCTCAATGAATTAGAATACTGTACAAGTGTCTCCAAAGAGATGAGACGAGAGCAAGTTTTGTGGCTTACAACTATTAAACATGAGCCTCTTTCAAGGACATGCTTCAAAATAGCTGCCTACAGTCACATTATTATGTGCTACCGGTAGCAATGTAGTACATCCTCTTAAAACTAAAATTACTCTTCTCACGATAAAGAAGAAGCTGACTAATCTTAGTCATCTAGCGATGTAGAACGTGACTACCTGATTTTTCAATGAAGCTGAGCATGTGCATGGCTGATTATTCCTCGATCAGGGTTGGTACTGAACAGTACAACAGACGATATCCAGCCTTTCACATGGCCCCAATGAACGAATTCACCCGCTATTAAATCGAAAGATCTCGGCGATCAATTTTGATCACCATTTCGACTCAGCCAGGAAACTTTTTCCGCAAAAGAGCAATAGTTTCGCCAATTGCATGGCATGTAGTGACGACCACAGGCACACGCTTCATAAGACACAATGCCCAAAAAGCGCACCAAATAGTAGTATTGGGTCGTGGATACAGAAGTTTTTTGGCAGTCATTATTGGATTCTCTAAGCTCTAAATACCGCAATTCGGCTTATTTACAAAGACTTAATCTTTCGGTTAAATTCTTGATCAATTGCATGCATTTCCAACGCCAAACTTAAGTTCATTTATCACTTGAATCACTTTATGGAAGATTCGTCGGAGTATTGATGGTGATACCCTCAATTCTTAAGATCGATATTGAGTCGGCAAATCTTCTCCCAATAGCTCAAATCACTGAACATTCAACTACTGCAGCTCGAAGAGATTATTCACGTCGACCGAGAAAACTTTTTATTTTCGAACTGTCTCAGCGAAATTTTCACACCATTTTTTTAGTAAACTTGAAGCATTGTTAAGTCGCTCCTTTTTTATAAATGGCATACGAGGGGCGTTCAACATATTCTCGGTATCGGGGTGAAGCTGTGGTTGTATACATAATAGTATTACTTGATAATTGACTTATTTATCTAGTAATACTATTATTTTAGTGGATTCATGCAAAATTTCATATAAATGTGATTATTAATTCGCGTGTTATCTCTAGTTAAACAGAATCATAATGGCAACTGAGACGATGATGGTGAAAATTGAGCATCGCGCTGTAATTAAATTTCTCACTAAGCAAGGAAAAAGTCAAAAAACTATTCATGAAGAGATGGTGACTGTTTACCAGGGTTCCGCACCTTCATTATCAACTGTGCAAAAGTGGTCAAGTGAGTTCAAGAGAGGCAGAGAGAGCATTGAAGACGACCCCCGCTCCGGCGCCCCGGTTACTGCTTGTACGGGAGAAAGCATCAAAGAAGTCGAAAAACTTGTTATTGAGGATGCCCGAATAAAGTTGAAAATGATGGCAGAGATCACCAAGCTTTCAATTGGTACCATTCACACCATTCTTCATGACCATCTTAACCTTTCAAAGGTCAGTGCAAGGTGGGTGCCACGAATGCTCACAGCGCCTCAGAAAAAAGTGAGAATCGCATGCTGTAGAGAGCTTTTGGAGATGTGTAGTGACAACGCGGACGGTTTTATGGATCGAATTGTTACTGGGGACGAAACATGGGTCCACCACTATGACCCTAATAGCAAACAAGAGTCCATGCAGTGGCATAAAAAAGGAACAGACCCCCCGAAGAAGTTCAAAGTCACTCCGTCTGCCGGGAAGCTCATGGCCACAGTTTTTTGGGACTCAAAGGGAATCTTGCTCATTGAGTACAAAAAAAAGGTGAAACCATCAACGCCACATCCTACGCTTCCACTTTGCATAATTTGCGGGAGGAAATTAAAAAGAAAAGACGGGGTAAACTCGCAGCGGGTGTGTTGCTTCTTCATGACAACGCTCCTGTTCACACGGCGCGAGTTTCCAAGGCTGCTGCGCGAGATTGTGGATTCGAAGAAATCCAACACCCACCCTATAGTCCAGACCTTGCCCCTAGTGATTATTTCCTGTTTCCGGATTTGAAAAAATGTCTTCGTGGAAAAAGATTTTCGGATGATGAAGAACTCAAGTCGGCAATAAATGGGTATTTTGCAGAGAAAGAGGAAATTTATTTTTTTGAGGGTTTAAAAAAGCTTATCTCAAGATGTAACAAATGCATTGATGTTAGGGGAGATTATATTGAAAAATGAAAACAATTTAAATTGAATCCGCATTTTCCTTCATATCGATACCGAGAATATATTGAACGCCCCTCGTAGTTTTTACTTGTCATCTGTCTGAAAACGAGTTGTCATTTCTTAACAAATGGCAAATTAGCGGACTATTCAAAATGAAACGTTTTATTGAAAGACCTTGCACGGGTAACATATATATAACTAGGACTACTCATCCACTCAGGTACAGGTCTCCTACAACCGGGTTGGGTTTGTCAAGCTTATAAATGCGGGTGTTGACAGACACAAATAGCAATACTACAATGTCCTGTCAGAAATGAGCGAACCTCAGAAGGAGTAAGTCGGTGAAAAAGATATGGTGACGGTTATCCGGCCGGAATATCTGTCCCCTCCTGGGAGCCAAAATAGAGCCTGGGCCTGCAAGTTGGGACTTGAACATTGAGTTATCTTCTCCACCATTACCAAATTGTTGCGAACTAATCAAGAACCTCGGATAAGGTCAGATTCAGTGTTGACGAACATTGAACAGGCCAAGTGTACTCGTATAACTAGTGGAGACTCTATCCAACAGAAAAGAGAGATGAGCAACTTTTTTTATAATAAGCGCTCACTCAAGGAATTTGGTGTACCCTTAAAAAAATGTCAAACAAGTCGAATGAAAGAAAATTTGGGAGGAAAAACAGAGAGATGGCGATGTACGTTGGTTTTGAATGTTTTCAGGTTATAATGACTAGAAATAGAGAGCATTTCACAAGCGAGTTGTACAGTTTAGGAAAGAATTAAGATATTTCAAAGCACTCTGAAAGTCGGCTTAAGGGTGTTATTTTAATTTTTTTTATTAATAGACACGCGCTCAAATGTTTCTTGGTACCCTTAAAATGTTTGCACGCAACGCGGGCGAAAGTTTGGAAAGACGAAATACTACTGGCACGATTGAACATGGTGAGACAGCAAACATTTCGTCGGTGTTCAACACTAACTATTTGATACAAGCCTCAGCTATAAGTTTCATCGCACACTTTGAATCATATCTACCCAGTGCAGAAATGTCTTAGGAACACGTCATCAGATTGTTTTGTACGCTAAGATTGGAATATTTACCTAGTAGCCAGGACATTTCTCTGTATTTAGTTTCCAGTTCTTTACGTTTCTTTTTCACGTGCGTCTTCCATTTGAGCTTTGCATCGAGTCTCATGCCCAAATGTTTAGCCTCATTAGCAAACGGAATACAGACCGAGTTTATGTGGATGGGCAGATGACATATTTTTCTGTAAGTAAAATTTACATGCTCATTGAGAGCGATTCGCCTGATCTATGTCCAGTCATATACTTTATTTAGAGCGCTTTGCAGTTTCGCTGTTGATTCTTCTATTGTTTTTCCGACAGCTAAGATGGCAGTGTCGTCGGCAAAGGTGGCAAGAACAGTCCCCTCGATTTGTGGTATATCTTTTGTATATAAGAGATACAGGAGTGGACCTAGCACACTTCCCTGCGGTACACCGGCCAATATATCTTTAAACTGCTATAAGTCATTTCTGTATCTAACACGAAAAATTCTATTTTCAAGCTACTTAGTCAATATGTTGCAAAGTTTCCATGGCTAAATTTGCCGTAATTTTAACTTTAGACCTTCGTGCCAAACCTTGGCTTGTGAGATGTCAAGAAGGATCCTCTCAAAAATTTTTCACAGCATCGGAAGGAGAGAAATCGGTCTATACGATTTTTTTATCAATAGGAAGTTTAACTGGTTTTAGCACCATAATTACTTCTGCAACTTTCCATTGGCACCGAACGTATTCTAGCCTAAAAGCCGCTTTAATAATATGTAAAAGCTTAGTGAGTACTTTTAAGGGCCGCATTTTAAGGACTTCTCCGGTTATCAAGTCGTATCCTTAATTCAGCAAAAGTTGCGTTTGCTATTGTAAAGTTATCAGACACCCTTTCTGATATACTAGTATAGTGTACTAGTGTTTGCCCAACAAAGGGCTTAAAAGTTTCTTCTAGATAATTCTCGAAGAGCTCCGCTTTCTCCTTATCCTCTTTCGGCCATTCGTTATTATCGATTTTAATTGTTGGCGCTGGGGTTTTGGGCCTTATGAAGCCTTTAAATGCTTCCCTGTCGTCAAGTTTTCGACATTTCGTATTTCCTACGAAATTTTCGTGGTTTTTTAGAGCCTCCTTGAGGAGATTACAAAGTTTACTTAGACGTCTTTTATCCAGCGGAGCTCGAATAAATTGCCATTTCTTGTGTGCTTTCCTCTTTTCCCTTACCATTTCTTTTATCTCTGGGGGGTAATTTGTGCTATTTTTCGCCGTTTTTTGTCGTTAATGAGGTGTGTAGTTCCACGCAGCACATTGAACAATTTCCACGATGGAGTCAACTTCGATTTTAAGTTCAAGTAGTGATCTTATTGAGATGCTTAATTCCACGTTATCTTCGATTTCTTTCTTTTAATGGGCGTCATTGTCAGTATGACTGGAGAATAGTCGGAGGAAAGATCGAAGCTTTAATCAACTTTTATATAATTGTTAGCAATTCCTTTAAAAACGAAAAAATCGACCAGATCGGGTATTTTTATTGTGTCTGTCGGCCAATAAGACTGCTTACCCGTCGGATGGAAGTCACAGTTGTGTTCCATACCAGCTTAGACCATACATAGACCAATTTACCTTTTTGGGAAACACATCTGGAGCCCCACAAAGTGTGTTCAGCATTAAAGTCACCGCCAATTATAAAATAAATATATATTAATATATTTTGTGACTTTGGATCGCGGAGGGAAGTAAATGACTGAAATGGTAAAGGAATTGCGTTCGGTTTTTACGCGTACGGCAATTGGTTTAGTTACACAGGCTCGAGCTCTATTTTTATATCTTATTAGACGATCCACCCCCAGAATTTCCCGATGGGTGATACGCATAGTAATCCTTAAAACCCCTTATTTTTGCGTGCGACCCATTTATCAAACAAACGTCAATATCATTGATACTAAGGAATAACTCTAATTCATTGAGTTTGTCTAAAATGCCTTTAGCGTTCCAAATAAGTACGAGTAATTTTAGTTGGTTGTCCTTTCTTTATTTTTTCGAGTAAGTCCGTTTTTTATTGAACCTATTTTCAATCTTTGTTAACTTTTCGAAAATAAGTTCATTTACTTTGTTTTGCTGCTCAAGTTTCGCGAGTATAATGGAGAAAATACTTGAGATACAGAGTCCCCTGATTCATCGGTCCTTTTAAAATTTAGTTTTGTGGCTTGGGTATATGTTAGATTGCCCGATAGTCTTTCTTCAGACATTTTCGCCTTAATGTGTTTAATAACAGAGACATTTGGTTTTTCTTTTGTTTCTGTTATTTTATCGAGTCTTTGCTTTTCTCGGGGAACAGCTTTTGAGGGTTCGTTTTGAGCCTTGAGCAACTTATCTTGTCTTTTTTACAGCTCTCTGGCTACCTTATATCCTCGGAAATTAGCTACGTGTTTCCCTTTACAATTAACATATATCCCAGGGATTTGTCTGCTTACAACACAATCCTTTGAGACATGAGTTCCTGCGCATTTGACGCAACGCGGTTCTCTTTGGCAACACGCTTGCGTTTGTAATCCTCTAGCGACTACTTTCGAGACAGTAGGCGATAGTTGTCAGTGTCCTTGACGTTAACTTTCCATACGTTGTTGTTGCGCGATGTTACTGTATAGTCAGAACTCGGCAACGTCCTCATAATGTTTTGCAGTTTTTTTGAAATCTACATCATTTTGGGAGGATGAACCGACTTTTCGTTTTTTGCCAGGACGTTTTTGCAAAATCCAATCGTTTTCGCATCCCAAGTCTCCTTCGCCTGTTACGTAATTTTTTTTTGTCCGACTCTACAGACTCCTTTTAGTTTTCGGTGGCAAGGTCATAGATCTTGTCTTTACCTTTGAGTTTTTCCAACTCTTTTCTAAGCTCCTCGGAGATCGAGCCGACCTCTAAAGAGGGTGGATATGCCACCTGGGGTATTATTATCTTTTGTTTTGTTCATTGCATTTTTTTGTATACTTCACGAGCTCGGTGTACAGAGGGTGGATTTTAGTCACCTCTTACGATAAGCATGCCTACCTCGGATATATTCTAACCCCTACCCGAAGGGGTAGGTAGAGTATGATGCCAAACTCTGTCAAATGCATTAGAAACACCAAGTGTAACTATATTGCTTTCGCCAGATTTGTGTAGAAGTGGTTCCGCTTTTCGGTGAGATATGTCATCAAATCCACAAGGCACCGTACTCGTACTCCAGGTCATTGAGAGTTTTTTATGTTTCGAAATGTGCCATGAACTGATGGTTTATCAGCGTTTCCATAACCTTTGAAAAAAGTGACATTCGTGCAAAGGGTGTGTAGGAGGAGAGAGAAGAAGATTCTCTATTTTTATTGACGGGCTGAACAAACGCTATTTTCCGTCTACCCGGAAAGGCTCCTAAAGGGTAGGTTTTTTTTAATGGAATTTCTCAGTCGAAGAAAGACGAACAAGCGCTGCAGTGTTAAAGTAAGTGCCTACAGTACGAGCACTCACAACGTCAGAGCCAAATACTGGCAGCCTGATGCGAACGTAAACCGGACATTCACAGAAGTAATGCTCCGCGATGTTGTAATCATTTAAGTGTTTAGTAAAAGAGTAGTGCCCCGTCATGACGCCAATAAGCAGCCTGCAGTGTTTCCTACTGAGGGACAGCAGGAGGAGCCAGAAACCATGCAATCTGCAGTTGTGCTCGTATGAAACTCAAGTGTCAAGGGAAGTCTTAACCGACGTTGCAGGCAGATTTAATACAGGTTCGAGTCCTGAAAAACTCTCCTCTGAGTCTTCACTAGCAAGCTCATAGGCGATTTCATTTCCCGTGATCAAACTGTGACCTAGAACCTAAACTAGACTCAGGGAATTCAGCGTTTCGAATACGTTCAGTGAAGTTTTGCATTCTCGAACTAGCTTGGAAATTGTGAGAAGATTCAGCAAGAATTTAAGTATATTTGGGATGTCGCTATAGATGCAATTGCTTCTCCCCCTTCACCGATTCTTCAAAATATTGTTCGTTGCCTTCAGAATTGCGTGTATCTTTGCTTGTAAGACAGATGCAAGTTTTCTTAACGAGAAGGTAAGTTTAACGTTGTCGTCCATCGGTTTAGGGACCGTCGAGAAAGTATTACGTTTGGAAAAGGAGTAAGGCTAATTGACTTTGTTTCCTCGGTTTCCGTGGACACAGGATGGTCCAAATATAAGTTTTTTTTTAAAAATAAAATAAATTGAACAAAAATCAATTGCTTTCGGTATCCTGCAGCTTTATTGGAAATAGGGAACATTCCCATTAGTGGCTACCTCGGCGCATCCTGTCAACCCAATTTTTCAAAACCTTGTTGACTATTTCTGGTGCTATCTCACAAATTGCTTGGACGTTGTTCTCACTAAGGGTGGGCTTGGATCGTTTTTGGGTTGTCCGCATAACACCGATCTTTAAAGGCACCCCACAAAAATAAGTCGGATGTAGTCAAATGGCAGCTACGAGGTGGCCAATTGACATCGTCAAAGCGACTGATAACACGATTACCGAACAATGGATTGTTTGATGGGCTTCGTGGTATCGCGCGCCATCGTGCTGAAACCAAAAATCGTTCAAGTCCATGTCTTCAATTTCAGCCCACAAAAATTCGGTAATCATGGCTCTGTAGCACTCACCTTTAAATGAAATGGCACTTCCAGCTGCATTTTCGAAATAAAATGGGCCAATGATGCTGTTGGTGAAAGTGCTAACGCACCATAAAGTAGTAGCTTCACCTAATGACTGATAGGTGGAGTTACTAACTGACAGATTGATTTCCTCGCTGATTCCTACTGGTTAGGTTAGATTCAGCTCGGACCCAATTTAAGATAATAGTGTTGGACTGAAGAAAGAGACTAAGTAATAAATTAAGAATAATAAAGTAGGAGACTAAGAATAAAGGTTTTGTAACAACTTGGCAAAAAAGGCAGTTTCTTTCACTTGCCAGAGTAGTTCACAGAAAAGTCTCCAGTTGCGGCCAATTCGCCGCAACATTTTACAAAACTTGTACTGGAAGCGGATTATTCCACAATCATACCATTGACCAAGTCAGCTAAACTACCATAAGGATGCCACCGAAAAAGCCACTGAAAAAGCAAACGATCCAGCAACCCTTCAGTGTATCGAAGAAAACTTTACGATCACCGGCAAATATCCCAAACAGAAAAACAACTGCTGTGAGATTCGTAGATACTAACGCCGATATGCATAGCAAATCATCGAGGGCACCATTAGCAACAAATACTGCTGCGCCTTTTTCTGCATCAAATACGATCGACGAATTCGATGTACGTACTGGCCCTGTTCCCGCAACGACGACCCCAACTAATCCCCAACTAATAGGTGCGCTACTACATTTGCAACCAAACGTACCCACAATTTATGGACCTAATGGACAATTACCATCTGCAGTAAGTACCGGGCAAAGTTCTACAACAATCAATGCGATTACCATTCCTAGAATCGTAACTTCCACCGGCAGTACGTAGCTTTCCGAGTTAGCGAAATACTGGAGCTCACTGAAATCACGGACTGGCGATGGATTCCTACCAAAATCAAAGTGGCTGACGACGCCACAAAATGGCATAAACATCCCGAATTTCAATCTACAATCAGATGGTTCAACGGACCTGAATTCTTGAAATCTCCTCCGGAAGATTGGCCGCAGGAGAGCATCGTAGGCGTAGGAGTTCACATATCTGGACACGAGCAAACGTTCCGATTCAACGGGATATCCAGCTGGACAAAGTTGCTTAGAAGCACAGCGTACGTCTTCCGATTCGTGCATAATATGAGCACTAAAAGGACAAAGAAACTAAGTGGCCCATTGGCACGCTAGGAACTTCAGGTGGCGGAAAATGCCCTAGTAAGAGAGGCAAAAAAATCGTATATGCGGAAGAGCTGGCGGATCTAGAAGCGAAGCGGCAGATCGAGAAGACCAATACACTTTCTAGTCTGTGTCCCTTCCTGTATGAAAACGAACTAATTAGAGCCAATGGAAGGATCCGTTTCGCAAAAGGAGTTAGCGAAGATTTGAGTTTACCTATCATTCTTCCCAAGTCACAATTGCATCGCATTATCAAAGACTTCCATGCACAAGCAAGCACCAAAACGATGAAACAGTGATGAACGCTATACGCCAAAAATTCTACATTGCCCAAATGCGGTCCGCCCTCAAAGTAGTCAAAAGATCCTGTCAAAGATGTAAGAATGCCCGTGCTCAACTCCGTTCTCCAATCATGGCTCAACTTCCACCTGCGCGACTTGCCTCGTTCAGCCGACCATTTTCATACGTTGGGGTCGACTATTTCGGCCCGATGAAGGTCATTGTAGGTCGAAGAACGGGAAAACGCTGGGGGGTTCTCTTTACATGTCTTACCACTAGAGCCGTCCACATAGAAGTTTCTCATACCTTGACAACCGACTCGTGAATCTTGTGTCTTCGTAATTTTATGGCAAGACGAAGCCATAAATTTATTTTATTTCCATAGCGACAATGGAACCAACTTTCACGGTGCAGAGAGGGAGCTACAAGAAGCAACCAAAATGATCAAGAAAGACAAGTTGGTGGAAGCGGTAACCACAACAATCACTAAGTAGAAGTTCATACCATCCGGCTCTCCCCATATGGGCGGCAGTTGGGAGCGCTTTGTGTGCTCAATAAAAACTGTCCTTTATGCGACCAAACCGACTCGGAATCCAAACAACGAGCTACTGCGAAATATGCTTATTTAAGCAGAAGGAATCCTGAACGCGCGGCCCTTGACGGACATGCCCATAGACGCAGAAAACCCAGAGGCCCTCACGCCCAACCATTTTTTGTTGGGTTCGGACTTAAACCTCTAGTGGAGTTCAACGACGACGTTAGAGTGCTCCGAAAAAATTGGCTTACCTCACAGCAGTTTGCGGGCCGCTTCTGGAAACGTTGGGTAGCAGAATACTTACCCAACCTTAAGCGGATGAAAATTTTCTCGGGCGTATGCATCAATGGAGTATGGAGGAGACTGTAGGAGCTGTACAACGATGACGACCTCGCTAGAAAAACTCGGATAACCCCACCTGGATGGCTAGGTTAGATTTGGCTTAACGTTTTCGACTTCAACCAAGAGGAACAACGCAATAGAGAACTTCGTGTGCGCAACTGGACTCAGCTGGCAAAAAATCGCTCTAGCTACATTCACG
The DNA here is from genome assembly GCA_949129095.1 of Volucella bombylans. Lineage (NCBI taxonomy): Eukaryota > Metazoa > Arthropoda > Insecta > Diptera > Syrphidae > Volucella > Volucella bombylans. The sequence continues at coordinate 66,014,383 of OX422140.1, forward strand.
CATACGCAGCTTATGTTGCTTTTTTGTCTATTTGAATATGGTTAGCGACTGCGTGAAAATGCATCGGCGATTTGTACTGCTCTTACAAGTAATCATGTCAAAACTAAGGTTCTCTCCTAGGCTAAGCTAAACTATGTGTTTGGGTGTCATCCGGGGTAAAAAAAACTTCTGAACTAAACATGTTGGGTAGAAAACATTCGAGGTACTATCGGCAAGACATATGGCTGGTCGTCGGGAAAGACCCCTTTGGATCTGCATGGCTAAGAGACCAATTATACCTTTTGCGTCCGTTGTTTGATGAAACAGCTGCTTCTAATAGACTCCAAGGAACTGCCTACCTGGACTGCATGATGAATCTTCTTCAACTTGTTGTTCATATCATGGGCTGCACTCGCTTGTCTTTGGTACTACACGAACTGGAGATATGATGACTCTGTACGCCGACTGTCTTTTGACTCCAGTCCTATAGGCATGTTGCAAAATTTTGTTATAGACTAATCCTGCGCTCAGGAATGGTTTCTGCGCCAGGAAACGAATGTAGTCGGGTCTTCACGGATGACTCCATTCTCCTTTACGACTACCTGCATCCTCGGCTGGGGGTTGCATGGACAATTGCATTTTTTGTGAGTGTAACTGCAGTTGGCATGACTTCCCAGAATTCCCGGGTACGACTGCCGTGAAAGTGGTAATCAACCTGCACAGAGATGCAAAGATTGCGTGAAAGCCTTACCGATCCGAAAGGAACCAGCTTTTCAAGTATCGTATCGGCACTTATGGTATGATATCGGATTTCGTGCACAATTCATTGCTAGAATAATACCTAATCTCGAACCGTATTGCCTTATGACAGATCTACAAGCTAAACCTTGGGACAAATTTATTCCATGCACTTTGGAATATCCCGAGTATCTAAACAGATGAACCCGATGGAACAGGTTCAACAGGTTTTGTGACTAGTAAGTTCTGTTGTAAGATGTTCTTGTCATCTTGTCTGCCAACGAAACTAAACTCAACTCAATATACTAAATGTAGATAATATGCACCTTACTATCCGCCACTGTGACCGCCAACTTAAGACTCCACTGCCACTTTGAAGGAAAGAGCATCAGTGCTCTGATACTGGGTGCATAAACCTTCTGGTACCATTCCGCTTATCCGTATCTATAGGTAAGTTTCCACTGAAATCGACCTCTAGACATTTTCATTGGCTCATATTCATCATATAAAATTTCATCATTTTTGCAGCTATTTCAAGTTTACGTTCTATGTATTCGTAAAGACCAATGGTACTGCTACTCGTACACCAAACATCCGTCAGTTGGGAATAAAGAAAAAACATCTACCAATATCTTTATGGAACCAATAAAACTGAAAGTCAATGTAAGACTACCGACAGCGTTCAAAGCCCAAATGATAAGTGCCAAGTTGCGTGCTCAATGATTTCTTCACGTTTACAACAGCGACGTGACAATGAAACCAATTCTAGATCCATTGCTTCGCCCTGTCTCAACCGCTACATACTTAAGGCTGTCACCCGAGAATGCGGAGATTCACTTAAACATTTCACTTGACCGAAGTCAGTAGTCCGTTCTCCTATCGAAAGAATCAATAGTTTTGCCTTATTCAAAATTCAAAACAGCATGGAGAGCATGTCCCTCAAGATTTGTCAGTTAGCACTATTCGTGGTATTCATCCATTGGACTCAGGCGGCCATTATCCCTGAGAACAATGAATGTGGCCCAGAATGTATTAAGATCTTACAACAACAAATGGCGCTTGATCCAAAATTTCTGGAACACAGTTGCGAGTGCGATATAAGTTCATGCCATTGTTGCTTTCAAGGAGGTTTATCAGCATTGAACATCAGCCAGGAGCGTAAGTAGAGATTAACATTACATACCATTTCTGAGTATTGATTTAATTTGCTACCTTGTACTTTCAGTCTGTTTGGATGCACAATACATAAATGAGGAATTCGAACTTCAAATCAGCGCAACTCTGAATGGCAACGACCTGGGAACGTATTCTCTATCGGGAAAAAATCCGCCACCAATTTGCTTTTCAGTGTTGCCCATTCCAATTCCACTGCAGTTGTGTGCTCGGGCAAACGATATCATCCCGCAGGATACCAACTTACATTTGTGCGCCGATTTATTGGTAAAGTTTGCAGGATTCCAATTGCTTTGCGTGCCTTTGAATTGCTTCTTGGTAGGAACTGATGGAATTCAAATTGCTGATCAGTTGTAAAATAGATAGTGTTGATTGATTTTCAGAAACTTAAAAATGTGAAATAAATTTAATTGCATGAAAGTACGAGTATCTAAAAAGATATAAGAAATGGTGTCCTTTGAATTTAAGATTTGAAATTTATTTTGTGGATTAACAGAATGGGATACCTAATAGGGAAATAAGTTTAGGGCCCAACAAGCGTTGCACAAAGCAGGAAAACATCCAAATACGAGTACTTACCTTTGACGACAACTTTGAACACTACATGGGGTAGCTCTGTCCGAGATCCGTATCTCTGTAAATTATATTCCACATACGTGCAATAGTATAGTTCGAATTCCAGTTCCATGTTGGTTAAGCTGTTGTCCAGTTTAGCAACTCCTCTTTTGAGTTTTACTACTTCCAGCATGGAATTCAACCCGATGATCGGATGCCATTAGACATTGATTCAACTTTCTTTAGCGAAACTGGTGCTGACAAGCATATGCCCAGTGCCGTTTTTTCGATTTGGAACCTTCTGTAGTCGATGAAGTCCGCATCGGAATCTACCGCCAATTGTTTTATCCAGAACAACTGATCACCGGCAAGGAAGACGCTGCAAACAACTACGCTCCTGGCCATTACGCCATTTACAAGGAAATCGTCGACTTCGTCTTGGACAGGATCGGATCTACAAATTGGCTGACCAATGTATCGGACTCCAAGGTTTCTTGATCTTCTAATTTCGGTGGTAGAGGCGACTCTGGATTTACATACATAAATTGCATTTCGACATCTACCCAGCGCCACAAGTTTTGAACCTTACCTGACCTTTTGACAACCCAGACAACATTGGAGCATTCTGACTGCGCTTTCATGATCGACAATGAAGCCATCTACGATATCTGCCGCTGGAACTTGTACACTGAATGACCAAACTCACCAACTTGGATCGTTTGTTTAGCCAGATTGTATCATCCATCACTGGTTCCTTGCATTTCGAAAGGTGCACTAAACGCCCACTTAACTAAATTCTAAGCTAACTTTGTACCATAGCCATGTATCCACTTCCCTGGGTCCAGCAATTTTTGGTGGGAACGCGTATCCCGAGCAATTGTTAGTTGCCGAAATAACCAACGCCTTCTTCGAACCAGCCAAATAAAGTTTCAAGTGCGATCCCCGTCGTGGTAAATACGATTACATGGCCTGCTGCATGTTGACCGTGGTGATGTTATGCCCAAGGATGTCAACTCTGTTATTGTTACAATCAAGTGCAAGTGCATGATTCCATTTCTTGGTGTTCAAGGTCGGCGTCAACTACCAGTCCTCGACTTTTGTAGTTGGCGGTGATTTGGCCAAGGTTCAACCCGCTGTCTGCATGTTGTCCAAAACCACAGCCATGACTGAAGCATGGGCTCATCTCGATCACATACGTGCCAAGCGTGCTGTCGTCTATTAGTATGTTAGCGAAGGTATGAAAGAAGGTGAATTCTCAGAAGCCCATGAAGATTTGACCGGTCTCGAGAAGGATTACGAAGAAGTTGGCAAGAACTCCGATGACATGTGAAAACGAAAATGCTGACGAATATTAAGCCTGTTCCTCAAATATCTGGGGTTCACTAGCATTTGATTTTCCGGTTAAGGCAGAGGATGCGTTAGCAAAGCAGTCTTGTGCAAATTCACCCAACCATTCAATTTCTGCTCTTCAACAGCAAAGTTGTCAGTCTGTACCGTAAAACTTCAAACCCATAAAAAACGACTAACATTCTAGACGCCATGTTGGGGTCAAGGAAGGTCCAGTGATTTCTCGGAATAACGTCGATGAGGGTGGTACATCAGTACCTTCAAAATCATCCATGTTGAGCAGAAATTACTCTGAGGTTCCAAGAACCAAGTTCCGAAATTCCAGTGGTTATGTGAGCAATTTTAACCAGTTAACAAATTTAAGCAGGCGTTTGAAACCTCTGTTATCGTGACACGGAGGCTCTGTTGGGACCGATCATATCCAATCTGACCCGAAATAGAGGGGAGAAAACGAAAAGAACCAAAATAGCAAGAAAAAAGAAACATAGTTTTCAAAGGAGTTGGATGAGTGGGTTACTTGCGGATCTCTATATCCCTTCAAGTCAAAATTAATGACTGCTCAAGCCAGGGCTCTGGATTAATGATCACCTGATTTCGCTAACGGTGGAAGTAAATTAAACTGTTTTACCAATTCACATAGGCTACTCTCAGGATCCTCAAATGCACTCAACCTAGTGCCAAAAGAGGTAGTTTAAATAAATTTATATTACAGCTCACACCCCTTCGAGAGCCTACAGCTGCTTCTAAGAGAAGAACATCTGAGTCTAGCCCTAGTACAGGAACCATCGATTAATATTAATCATGTGATAGGACTGGGATTAATTCAGGGTGGAGCCACCGCTCAGATTCTTAAAACTCAGGGACAGTAACGCGGAAGCTCGTCTCTAAAGTCTAAAAGGAACCGACCTCAATTACCCCGAAGAGTACCGTGGTCTCTTACCGGTGGGCTTTTATTCAGACCTCAAATAGCGACTGTTAGTTCTGGTGTTTCACCATGCTGGCAACACCGAGGAGTCAGAGATATACACAGTCACCGCAGCTTGGCTCCGTACCAACATGTATATTCGCGTGAGGAGACGCAGGCTCGTCCCATCGCCTGCTCCTCCCCTTCCTGTTATTAACGACTGGGCAGAGGCAATTCAATTCCTCGCAATTAAACGTCACGGAAACGATATTTTCGGTCGTGATTATCAGGACCAGCCGGTTTACTAACAACTGTCGTTACTGATGCCACCTTGCGCAAACCAAGAATGTATGCTCGGTGGTATTCTCCACCGCCGGACAATAGTCTCATCTGGGTGATGTTTACAGTGCCAAGAGGTGTGGATATGTTTTGAACTGCCGGTGTCCAGAGAGCAGTTGGGTAAGATAGTAATTTACCTACTCATGGCTTCGCTCCAGACACGCGTCCAACATTGGTATAAGTCGGGGTGTCCTACTACCCACAACCTCGTCATTCCATTCCTGCTGCCAGCACGCCAATGTTATATTTCTTCCGTCGCAATTTTGTTCGATTTCCGGGGAAAGAAATGTGTTTCACAAAGTTAAGCCGTGGCTTGACCCACATTCCGAGACTGCGAAGTCCCGAGCTCGCGCGGAAGCGACGTTCGCAGGGAAGGCGACCGAACCATCGTTATCTGGTGAGCAAAACCATCTCCGTTTTTTGGGTCGCCAATTCATATTCGTGACCCCGCAGTCAGTCCACCACTCTAGCTACCGCCCACCGTATACTGCGCTCGGTCTCCTCACGGCATTCCGCAGTCTCCGAAGGCATTTCTAGACGCGGGAACCCGTCGTATACGATGTTCTAGAGTTCGAGGCCTAATGCCGAACCCTGGGTCACTCCCGACGTCAACTGCTTCTCTCTTCGTCCGTCCGTTGTGTCGTACTGGAGTAAACGATCCTGCAGTTACTTGTCTAGTATCTTCCTAAGGTAGTGTCATCAGGCCTCTCGGATGTCGGTCCATCTTAGCGAGTTAAATGCGTTCTTAACTTCGAGCGTGACAAAGATACCAGAACTTTTCGTCGTGTGTCAAGCCTACTTCACGATCCCTAAAACCTCGACAACCGCCATACACGTCGAGCAGCGTTCGTGATTATCGGAGAAATTGCAGCACTCTCTTATCCTCACTCCTAGCATCTTCCCCAAGATCTTCTCGTCGTTATCCAGCATACACAGCGGTCGGAATGACGACGAACATGGAGGAGCGACGCAAAACTACTAGGTGTTGGAGTTTCCAGCGCCCACTAAATAGTCCGGCACGTAAATACGCATTGAACATGTATAAAAGCACATGTTCTTTCTCCGCAGCTACGGTCTTGAGGACTTCGCTCGGTACCCTGTCTGGGCCAGGAGCCTCGCGGCCCAGCAATCCTTCCTACCTTCCTCAGTTCTTCGGGTGTGAAACGAGGGACTTCGTCTCTTCTCTCTTCAGGGTGATCTGGGAAATCAGTGCCGTTCGATAATCCTGGCCCCACGTGTCCTTATCTACCTCGGCAATAAGCTCGTGCCAACAGCGCCTTTTGCTCGTTCTGATCGCGCCATAGATAAATTAACTTCGATGTCAAACTTTCCAGCTATTGGAAAATCAAAACCGGTTTTCTAATGATCGCCCCTATCGGTGTGACCATGTCACCAATGGCAATTTCCCTAACATTTTATACAAACCACGCCCATTTCAATCAAAACAACGTCATCCACGTTATACACACTCGTGCCAATCGCTCTCATTCTAGCAATTTACCTGTAAGTTGCTCTAATTCCAGCAAATTTTGACAAAGTTATAGACATGTGAAAGTGTTGGAATTCATTTACAGTGTGTCTGTGCGAAAGTTAAGGGTTTGCAAAAGTATTGATAGAGTTTGACATCTAGGTTAGTTTATCTATGGATCGCGCTCACTAGGTTTTTTTTCGCTTCCTTATACGCCGCCACTGCCAACTCGGCGTCCCTGTGATTTTTGTGCCTCTGGGAGATTCGGCGAAGGCGTTGACATTCTCTGCACAAGATTGCGGTTTCCTGGGTCCATTAGTAGATGTTGCGAACGTCACGTTCACCGTTCACCGAGCCCCTGCTGCCAATCTGTCTGAACGTCGCTTTATTACGGACACCTGAGCCGAGGTCAATGTCTTTGCAGAGGTAGCAGCTGACCTGACAGTAATGCCGAGGTACTCACGACACCACTGAACTCCTTTTATGTTCATCTTACTTGAATTTCTCAATCTTTCGTAGAAATATGAGTAAAAGCTTCAGCGATAAAATGCCTACAATACCCGCATGCGCCACATCAGCGCCGAGTGCCTGCAGTAGGATACGAACGTACACTAATAGAAAACGTGATATACATTGTCGTTATCACTTTTACATTTATTTATGCCTAGCACACTTACCTCTTCGTTTCGCCTGCTGGTTTCCTGCAGTCCCAATGCATTTTCGAGACCCGAGAAACCCTCCTCTTGTGACCTGAGACCTAATAAAAAGTCTCAGTGAATTCAGCCTTCCAAATATCGAACTAGTTCGGATGTGGTGATAGAGTTTAAAAACTGAGTAAACGCAGCATACAGACGTAAATACTTCGCCACCACCACTTATTTTTCAGAATATAACTAGTTTGCTGCCATCGCAATTGTGAATATCTCCGCTTGGAAGACAAACGCATGTTTTTCTAACGAAAAGTAATTTCACACCTGGAGTTCGGGTGTCATTGAATCGGACAACATGTCCATAAGATCAGAGTCCAAAGAACAGTAGGTACGCAAGATTATCAAAGCTCCAGTGCGTGTTATATCAAACTCTACTTCTCTTTAAACGGAAGATGGGTGTAAGAGTGCAACCCATGATAAGAGTATCAGACTTGCAAATCTCTTCCTTAAAGCATGTCCATCCTCTGCCCTATCCTATCCTATCGCTCATCATATAGTGCATATTTTGCAATTTAACAAATGAGACCATAGATGCGTTTATTTTGCACCCATGGTTCTCCGGGGATTTTCAGCACAGACTAGTTTATCCGTCCTAGAGTTCACTGCGTGGAGCACTTCATTCTAAGAGTTCCGTTTCCATATCGCAGGCCACTGGTTGAATGCAAACATTTTCTGCTTTACCTAGCTCCCATAGTTGATCGACATATGGTAGTATTTGCACCCAACGTCGTTCAGTTTTCTCGCGCCATTCAAAGAAACTTGTGCTACCACCAATAATTGTATTAAATGGCCAAACCCATCGATAAAGCTGATACCAGAAACTTTTTTCCTCTTGGCCCTCTGAACGGAACAAGAGGATGCAGTTTTAATTTCGAGAGCTTGATCGGTTCCAGTGTATGCCATTTACACCGCTTTTTTTTTATTTTATTTAGCGCGCTCTAATTGTTTGCCCCCTTAAAATATTTGCACACTTATGGAGGAAAAAAAGAGAGGTACCGATGTAATTTAATCTTAAATGTTTGCAAGTTATAACGACTTGGAAATATAGAGCTTGGCAGGGCATTCCATAAGCGAGGTGTACGGTTTAGGAACAAATCACAATATTTTAGAGTACGTCCGAAAGTAAGCTTGAGGATGTTTCAAGGTTTGAAGGGGCGGAATGCTACTGGTGATTTCTATGGAGCACTGGTGGTGAAAATACCGATAGAACAGAGAGAGACACGAGACATTATTGTCTAGGTGATATCAGTATCACCTATGAGTTTTATCGCATCTGACCAGATATGGACATTGTACTCCAATTTTGGGCGTATAAATGCCTTATAAATTGAGGCTAGATCGGAGAGGGTAAAGTATTTCTTACACCGCTTGAGGAAACCCAGACATTTCGCAGAATTTTTGACTTTTAAGCGCTCGCGCCTTCGACAGTACTTGCCGTCTCTTTGCGCCGCGGGTTTGCCTCACATCATCTGTTCCTCTTCAACTGCCCGTTGAATTAGAATCCGTTCCCTACGTCTAGTTTGGACGTCTTTGCCGCCAGCCAACAAAAAACATATATGAAAGTGAATGAGCAAATTAATTAATTAATTAATTATCGCAATACAACGAGAAGATCTTCCAACTAAGTCCAGCGAACTGAAATAAAACTTTCTTAGTTTCCATAAAAACTTCCGACATTCCAATGTTGACCCCTACTATATTTTTACAGATTTTATACTATTCAATAGAAATAGCCAAATCTTGACTACAACTCCAGAATTTCCCAGGTGTCAACGTCGATCTACTAAACTATTGTAAGACTCTTTCTGAGTGAGTTATAACGTATCCGAAAAGTTGCATAAAATGACCATACACCACTAAGAACGTAGACCTGCATATTTTTTAGTCCTGTATGGAGCAACTACCTTCCACATAAGACGGCTTCAACTCCACACATATCCATTGCATTCTGATAAGTAAAACACTTGCCAAATTTCCAATAAAACTTTTTTATTTCTTTACTCACTACGAAACTAAAAGTAAGCGCGCTGCAACTGCGGAAAGAATTGCAACAATCTATGCGTTAACCAACGCTTGGTACAGCTTCTGCACCGCAGTATGCACAAAATGCCGTAGGTTTTCATCATCTTCACAAGTCACAACCTGCGAGGAACAGAAAGCACACGTAGTCATCAAATCAAAAACATCAAAAGATTATTTCAAAACATTTACCAATGTATCCAAATTGACTTCTGCTTTTTTTCCAGAAACGGTGACCGGCAGTGCATCGCCCTTGAACATTTTCGGCACAGAGTGCTCCCCAAATGTGTCCTGCAGTGTCTCTATCAGACATTCTTTGAAATGCGTTTTATCTGGTTTTACTGCTCCGGTTGTGCCTTTGATGTTAGTTCCTCCCAACTCGGTTTGCATGATGCAAGCCAATGCCGCGTCGGCAAACATATCGTTGACTGGAGTACCCTGCCACTCCATTATGATGATCTTCCCTTCTATCGTCAGATCCAGGCAATTGAATACGCGAATCTTCTTTTCATCCTCAACTACACTAACTGTGCCAGGTCCACCAACACGTTCGAGTAGAAGTTTCAATGTGTTTAAGGAACTGGCCCAGGGAATACTCTGACGCTGCGTGATTACCGACATACTCATGTCGGTGTATTCTAGAAAAAAAAATATTTTGTGGGCTCTAGAAAGGAAAAGGAAATAATTCACTTACTAGCCAAATCTGAGGGCGCTAGGATGTGGTATTTGAAGTCCCGCTTGACGAGAATTCCAGACAGGGTTTCGCCTACTACTGGCTCTTTGGCAGCCAGCGACCCCATAACTTTGGCGGTTTTCTCTCCGCGGAAATTCAGCTCGACTGAGTGTGTGTTACGGGGATTGTAGAACGTGATGGTTGTGGTAGGGTCAGCTTCATATTCACGTTGTAGAGCTGATTTCAAGCGGAACATCTCATTTTGCTCGCCATGGACGAGAACCTGAAAGAGGAAACAAATCAGAGAGGCCCTCCAGAACGACAGCCAAACACATCTTACCACGTGCGCAGGTTTCAAAAGTCGAATAAACTCACTCGTCTGTTGGTAGTCTGTATGTGCTGAGAAGGAAATGTAATCCACCGACATATTCAGTGGCAATTTCTGTCCAGAAAGCGTCGTGATCTCCTCAGGTTCTGATAGGATTTGCTTTGCCAATGTGCCCTCAACGCAATAACCGGCGATAATGACCCCATTCTTCGGATCTGTGCACCAATTTTCAAAGAGCTCCCTGGACAATCCACTCTGCATCATACCAGGCGAAGCCATCACCACACACGGCCCAATGTCATCGAAATGGTCGATTCCCTTCAAATTCGAAATGTGTCGGAAGACGAACGGATTATTCACTGCAATCTGCCGTCGAATTTTGTCATTCATGGCGTTGATGTAGGTCTGGTAGACTGCCATACATTTCTTGGCCAACGAGGACGCATAATAAATGGGAATATCGTGCAATTCGGGATTCTGACTCCAGTACTCGTCCAAAATGAGTAAAAGTTCCTGTGCTCGACCCAAGGCAAACACGGGAATCAAACATCGCCCGCCCTGGGTAACGATCTTTTGTACCAATGAGGTGAAGCGATTTTCTCGATCCTCACGCTTCTCGTGGATGTGAGTTCCGTATGTGGATTCTGTAATGAGGACGTCTGGCCTCATTGTTGGAATTTCAGCTGCCATCAAGTGACGATCTTCTTGCCTGGAGAAGTCACCAGTATAGAGAATCTTCACTCCAGCTATTTCAATCATAAACATGGCTGCTCCCAACACGTGGCCAGCGTGATAGGCCCAGAATCGGACGCCCATTACATCGCGCTCCTCGTGGAAATTGATTGTTTCAATTTTCTCCATGCTCGCCTCGAGATCCGCTTCGGTGTAAAGCATTTGTTCGGTGGAAATGTTTGAGATTTTGATGTAATCGGACAACATCCATCGATAAATGGCTTTGGTGGCGTGCGTCATGAAGCATCGTCCGCGGAAACTGGTCTTCATCAGAAACCAAGGCAATGCTCCACAGTGATCTAAATGGAAACTGAACAAGACCTTTTTAAGGTGCAACTGGAATGAGTTTACTGCTTGAGCTTACTGTGAAATGAAGAGCAAGTCGACTTCATCTGCATCAATCAGGTCCACGTACGGAAGAGCGTCCATTCCTGATAAGCCTGGATGAATGCCGCAATCAAGCTGGAATTCATAGAAATCTTAGCAATGCTGGAAGTTAAAACAATCGGTGAGTGAGCAGTTACCATAATTTTCTTTCCCTTAAAATCGAGCATGATGCACGAGCGACCGACTTCCTGCCCAGCGCCACTTAATAAACAATACAGAAAAGTTATGATGGTGCACTTGGATTAGGTTTAATTTACAGATACTTACAGTGGCTTGATTTGGAGAAGATCATTTTCTTCAGCGGGAACTGCGTCAGATTTATTAGCCATTTTCTCTTTACAAGAAAACTCGCAATTCCTTCTCGAAAACCAGTAGGTAAACACCCGGTGTCGATACGCGGTATATGCTGTAGGAATTGTCAAAATACCGAGAACCTGCGACTGTCATATATCGACGGGTAGAGTTCTGTAGATGCAACCTTTACAAGTTAATAGAAGAATGTTATTTTTTCGGAAATACGAAATCAAAGTTCCGAAGGATGTCCCTCATGGGAGGAGTCGGTGGTCTCAGTCGATCTTGGCACATTTGGAGCACACCATTCAATCGCTCAATGCCTGATTTGCGTCGTACTCATCAAACAAGGGCTCATCACCAATAATGATGCTTGATACACGTTTGGTCGGAATCAGCTTCCAAAGGTAAGTACATATTTTGCATTGTCCACATGTAGCTTTTCTTTTGCAGAAAATTCAAGTCATTCGCCACCAGCTTTGTAGCGACTCGTTTCAATCCCAACTCATTGGCTGAAATGCCGTGAACGAATCCAATCTGATTGTTATTCATATCTACTAACTCTCTGATAGTGAATTTGCGGTTTAAGACCCTAAATCTTTTATATCATCAATTGACGTGTTTGTTAGTTTTTGATGTTGATGTTCTGCCAGAATAGCTGCTATCGTTGACTGCTTCTCAATCATTTCTAATTGTTAATTTCGTTTTTACCTCGATGTAAAAACAACGCCGTATAATTGGCAAACGTCATGCTATGACGGTAGAATTTGGTGAGAATGTTAGTTGCACCAACATAACAAAAAACTCGGTTAAACGGGAGCACCACACTTTGGGGAAAATTTTGGAAAATATTGTGTATGACAGCGGGTTTCCCGAGTTGGGAGCCCATTAGTACCTCTACATAGGTAAAGCACAAATTTAAGTGTGCACTTGAAAGATTTGTGGCATTTATACCGCATATACCGCAAGCAAATTCAACATCAGCATGGCCAAACCAGAAATATTCAATAAAATCCTTTTCAGGTTTAAACCATAAATTTCTCTTACTCTTTATTTTTTTATTGTTCTTGTGAAGAGAGCCAGCTTCATTTTGGCCGGATTTACGCTCAGGCAACAGGAGGAGTTGCTACCATGCCACCAGACTTATGAGCAATGGCATAGGCACGACGCGATGTTGAGATGACCCTTTGTGACTTGAACGCCAAGTTAGAAAAGACGAGTACATATATTTAACGGCTTAGTTAGGAAACAAGGACTTAACGATAGCAGCTCCGAAAATGGACTAATCACTTAGCGGCTGTGTGAAATTTCATCATAATGATAGTTACATATATTTATATATAGAGCCCCAAAGGGAGCTAACCACCTTATCAAAACACTATTAACCAAATTGGTCACATTGTAATCGAAGTTTTGGATGGTTTTTTGGATGTTTAAACATTTTGAAAAGTCAACGTCGAATAAGAACAATATATTGTTGTACCTAAGATGCGAATGCAAATATCTCCGAGCAGACCACCGAGTAAGTGTTGTGAAAGTATCATTCAGATGCGACTATTGGCCTGCGGTGGAGGATACGAATACGCAAACGAAGAGATGACTCGATATACACCAATCTTTCCTAAGATTTTCTAAGTATGCCTGATGAGTAGAACTTCAACATCATTTCCCATAAGAAGAAACTAAGAGGATCCTCTAAACTAAGCCAACTGTGGAGTCATCTGTCTTACATGGACCTATAAGTTGAGATTGCTATTCACCTCGTCTTTATCCATTTTGAGGCCCTACACAACAGCATCTGCAGAGAGGTGTACAACGCTATGTTTAATTTTGGCATTCTTGGGAAACTCATCAAATTGAGAAGAATTAAGACGGAGAACACTTGCTGCTGTGTAGAGGTCGGAATCAATACCATTGAGAACTTTGATGTCCAAAAAGGGTTTAGATAAGGTGACACGCTACTCTGTGACTTCCCGAACATCATACATGCGAAAATTGTGCGAAACTCACATGTCAACATCAGAGCCACAATTTAATATACCAAAAGTCAGTGCATACGCTTATGCCATTGGTAACATTGCATTTCTTAGCTTTAAGTATAGAAAATAAGTATTTATAAATAAAATGTAACTGCAGTCGAAAGACATAGATATAAGTATTCAGAGTAGCTTAGAGTGCCTGTGTGGGGCCAGTAAGTTAGTATAAGATTGTTAAGTAATTGTAAGCTAGCATTTAAGCATTTTTTGTTAGAATGTAAGAGTTAGTGTTAAGAAAATAAAATGCATTTAAAACTAAAACTAAAACTTGGTAACATTGCCAGAACTCAACGAATTGCCAGTAGTGCATTTGGATGTATTAAATCAGAAGCCGCGAAAATAGGTTTAGCTGCGAATGAGAGCAAAACCAAATATTTTCTGTCAACATCGAATTTAATTTGGTAATAAGGAATTTTGTCTGCCTATGCTTCGCTTATTAGACATCTTATCAGTATTCAAACGAAGAGTTATACTTTTCAATTATAGTTTCCTTTAGCTAAAAATGCAATAGGGTAATAAGGCCTTGTGAAAAAAAAGCAGGGAGACTCTATATAAATCATACCTTAATCATCTCCATCCCGCTCTGTCTAATAAAGTGATTTTTGGATTCGTTTGCAATGACGGGTTTTGTTTTGATTTGAGCGGAATATATAGAGCGAATGAATATTAACCCTCGAGTTAAATTGTTTTTAATTCTTACCCGGAGCGACACCGCCATAGAGGCAAACCCTGCCTTAGGTGACTTGAAGTACGTAATTGAAAGCAAAGAGCAAAGACCGGAGAACTGTTCTTTACTCCTTTCTCCGTCATCTCGTCACCTCTCTCGGTACATCTACCAGATGTTTAGCTGACTGAGCAATCTGTACCAGGCTCACGACCTAGCAATCTATATTATCCTACGTTCGGCTTTACACCCCAGCACTCTTCCAGATTCAGTATTGTATATTTATTTTGTTTTCATTCACTTCTTTTCTGGGTCATCTACATTCTATAAGCAATACATTAGTGCTACTCATTATGCTGATGTATGAAAGTCCTTAATCTAGCCCTAAGTTGCAGCAATTTGATTGTTATTCTGGTGCATCTATACGCCTGTAACACGATAGCCACAGAATGTTGTGAAATTAGGACTGCGACCGAATCTACAGTCATCTGACTATTGTGTTGCTTCAGAAGTCGGGTAAGATTTACATTGTTACAATAAATTTACAGTTTCCCATATATATTTACATCTCGTTGCGTGATATTGAAGGTGTGTCGATTTTGGCGATATGTTGTCACGCTGGTTGACTGTTGTACAATCTGATCTAAGACCGCCAGGCTCTCTTTGTAAACTTTAATGTGTTGGAAACTGATGTTCTTTGCTTTTACAACGGTAATATTATCGTGAAGAATGCATTACCCCACGAAAGACGTAGCCATTATGTAGAAGTAGTACTGTCAATCCTTAAACTCCAGCACAGTATCCTTGAAACCACTCCTTGGTCACGTCAATTTTCTGCTCCAAGTTGAAGACATCGAAACTTATTCAAAGAACTCGTGAATAGGCTTCCTCGATCCGTAAAAGCAGCAGTTATAAGAAGAG
Source organism: Volucella bombylans (assembly GCA_949129095.1). NCBI lineage: Eukaryota > Metazoa > Arthropoda > Insecta > Diptera > Syrphidae > Volucella > Volucella bombylans. Next base: position 66,029,647 of record OX422140.1, read on the forward strand.
TGGAGAAGAAAAGTTTGAATACAATTTTTACAGATTGTTTTCTTACTTTTAATTAAAAGCCCAACTACCAGTGGACCTCAGATACGTCATTCGCAATTTGCCGGACTATTCACCGCCAGATGGCACCTCCATCACCAGGAAACCAAAACCTGCAACCAACTGACACACACCCCTGCAACGAACCAACAAAAAAAATTAAAACTTTTTCGCACTGTCAACTTGACATCTGTCTCGCCAAGTACAAAGAACGGACGACGACGATATTTTTTTCTTCTTCATTCGTCAAAAAAGTTTTGTGCAAAGCCCCGACCCTGAAAGAAAATGTTTTTCCCATTTAAATAAATCTCCCAAATCGTGTGGTCATAAGCCACAGCACAAGCCGGTGCATTATTCGTAAGCTAAACAAAATGTTCTCCCTCGAATTACGTCGCATATGTGAAAAATTATAATCCAACGCGAACGACAATAAAAGAAAAAAAAAGCAAAAAAAAAATACGGTCCGCAAACGAAAAAGTTATAAAATTAACGATGAGCAAACTCGAAACTGACTCAGATAGTTCGGAGGAATTCTTCGACGCAGAAGATTCCACACCAAATCGATTGTCCAGGTAAGGTGGTGTTCGATTGCAAAGTTTTTCCTTCTCCTCTGGACTGTACACCTGGCAAAATTGTGATGACAAATTTTGGGTGATATTTTTCGCAGAAAATCACCTCCAGATGCAGCTAAGAATGAAACAGAATTCATATTCCCCGAACCGGCTGTGAAAATCAACAGTAGTGACGATGAAGCGACACCAATTGGTGGCGGAACACCCTCAACCATAAGTCCGTCAACTAGTCTAAATGCTCGCTACACCAAGCAAGATGTTTTCGTTGAGCCAAAGCCAATGGTGATGGTAAGTTTTGGTGTTAATTTGAAATACATAAATCAAAAACAACTACTGCATTTGCGAGTATGTAACAACATCAGTCCTGCTTCAGCATTTTCTGTCCCATTGTCGTGTCGTGGTATGTATGTACATAAATCTGATTGCATGTTTGTTGTTTATTTTGCCCTTCACCTGTGTAGCGTTGTTTATATTTAATGAACCCACGATATCCATTTCTGTGGTCTGGCTGTGACCTCACATCCAATTGTGTGGACACTGGGAACACCTACACTCGGCTGACTTCGGTTCGGCTTTATTGATTTTTATATTTCCTTGTTTCAATAGCTCCACCATCAGCACCTAATCAGACAACCGCATCGTCATTGTCAAGAGTGCTCTTACTCGTACCTAGTGCGGATGGTTTGCCTTTGATAGGTTCTTATTTGGACACGACAATCCGAGTTGACTCGTTTTATGAATTCAACGTTTATCTCAGTTGTACTTGGGCGCTGCTTACTTAATCGCGAGTCGATTATCGCGATGAAATAATGGTTCTTTGTATACGCGGTGGTAGGAATTAGATTAATTAGATCGAATCGAATCGAATCGAAAAACGAATAAAAAGATAATTAATCTGGTTAACAAGTGAAAATTAGTGTTACCAATGTGCGGGGATTAACCCAATTCGGTTGGTTAATTGTTGAATTCTACTGGCCTATTGTCTTTCGTCACTTTTCATATTCAAATTGATTTCATGCCATTGCTGTTCGTCTGCCACTCTGTATGGGGTGTCACTTTCATTTTTTCCATGTGCACGCATTAATATTCATGATGGGCAAGTGACCAAAGCCGAAATTCAAAACAAAAAACCACAACATTCGTACTACGACTACGACAATACGTTCAATTGTTTGCTTTTTCCTCTTTGACTCATGTGATTCAGTCCTCAGCAACAGATATTTGTACGAGTGCGACGAATTTATTTGTCATTTTCATTAGATGGCCTCAATTTTGTATTTTTGTATTTTTTTGTTGCTTCCTCTCTTCGGTAGGAACACAATAATTGTGTTTATTTCCTTTGAAAAAAGGAAACCGAAACCAAGTTCACTCATTGGCTGGATTGGCAAACTCTATTCAAAGTGCTAACAGCTAGTTGCGCATAAATTTCAATTTACGCTTAAGTCTAATTAGAAGCGACAGTGGGCTGTTGCTGGTCGTTTTAATCTAGAAGTCGGTTGGGTAATGAAACTGGTTTGGCACGTCTTTTCAGGTTAGAACAGTGATTGAAAAATTTCTGAGTGATTGAGGTTTTTTCCACCTAAAGAGAGTGATGATTGTGTTCCACAAAAGACCAGTGTCTCTCTATTTCCGTCAAGCGTCCCTTAACCATCTGTTTCATCTATCGTATTATACTAAAACGGTATGAAGAATGAGCTCAAAGTAACAAACCTTTTCATCGAGGCCGATCGGCGCTGCTTATTAGCTTCAGTTTCTCACAGAATTTGTTTGAGAAAAGCCAACCTTTTCGCCATGGAGCGAAATAACCACTGAGTCCAAAAATCTTTCTTTTTCTCTCTGTCCCATTTTCCTAAAAACTTAACACGTGCTCAGGCATTTTAAGTGTATTACGAGTAATACCCACTTGAGTGTTAAGTTCTTTAACAAAAAAAAAAGCTCATAGAAACCAAGAATTACTCGAAGAATATTGCGTTCAATACGATCAAGAATATCTTTATCCGCCTTAGATTCTTCGATAAAGAGTAAGTCTAGTTGGATCAGAGTCATATTAGAGACTCATTTGTGTTCCTTGTCAGAGCCATGATATTCGATTGTCAACTCTTCGTTTGGTTCCTGATGAGATTATCAGATTAATAGGTGAGATGTAGAGATAGATAGAATCCTTAACTACCTCACAATTGTAGCCGCTTATCGTGACGCTTTGTTCTAGGCGTCGATATTGTGTGTCCCTCTTGGTTGACAGCATATTCTCTGTTTTTTCTTCTGTTTCGATAGTCTCCAATGCCCCATTGACAGTTCGATGTGTTCTTCCCATTATGTGAATTTCGTCTCCATATGCGAGTAACTAAACAAACAGAAAGATGGCGCCTCTGGAGTTGACTTGTAAGTTTTACACAATTCTTTCAAGAACGATGTTGAAAAAATCACATTGTGAGTCCTTTTTTGACATTAAAGGTCTCCCTCATTGTCCTTCACAGTTGAATGGGCTTGACAGGGATGACACAACTAGACATGGCTTTGTATGAGTCATCTCTATAGATGATTCTGTCCCATTTTCCGAAAAACTTAACACATGCTTTGGCATCATAAATGGCATACCTACTTGAGTGTTAAGTTCTTTATAAAAAAAAATGTCATGTGGCTTTGAAATTGGTAAAGAGGTGATGTGTGAACTCTGAGGTTCTAAGGTTTGCCGTAAAATGAAAATTTGATCTATTGTGGACTTTCCTGACCTAAAACCACACTGATAAGGGCTGGTCGGACTGTTTATGAGGGGTGTTAGGGTTGACATAATACGGCAGACAGAATTTTACAGGATGACGAGACTTGTTTGGTGGATCGGGCAAACGATACTGAGATTCAATTCATCAGGCATACACTCTTCTGACCAGATTTGAGAAATGAGTTGGTATATACCCCTCACAAAGTCATTTCCAGCAGCTTTGAATAGATCGGCTGGTAATCCGTCAGCTCCGGCTTGTTTGTTAGTTTTCAGCTTAGATATTGCTATTCTTATTTCATTTTGGTCAGAAATTTTTGTCTATCATCGTCTAAGTTGAATGGTCTACTCTGCCTGACGGCGGGATTTTGGACTTCTTCGCCTTTATACAGTCTGCAGAAAAATTGTCTCTACTTTAAAGTTTCTTTCGTCATCTCTACACTCTGTACGCGTCTTTTTGCCATAACACGTTCTTTCTACCTGTTTGGTAAAACTTCCGCTTGTTTGCTATAGTGATATTTCGTCCCACCACAAAGTCAATAAACCTGAGTCCGTTGCCAAACTTGGTGTCGTGCTGGCTATGCTTACCAGTTGTCCTACCAACGATGTTCTCATTTCCTATTCATATTTCGAACATTGGTCATGCGAGTATGTCTTGTCGAGGAGCTCGTAGAAACAGTCTTGGGTGGCGTGGTCCTTGTCTTGGGCGCATATTATTCTTATGTTCGGGTATTATCATAAGACGCTCGCTCATGTTTCGGAAACTCAGTCTTCTTGCCTAAGTCTGCCCCATATGGCAAATCCTCGTCCGATTTTTGAATATTAAACTCAATTTGTTCGAACACTTTTAGTGTATTTTGTAAAGGAAATTGGTTCGCATTGTTTGCTCCTATGTTCTGAGCCTAGATTGTTGGTTGTTTAATATATGAACTAATGACCAGCTGAATACTTAAATGGTTTTCTGAAAATATCATCTCTAATTGAATCCCTTAGTCGCCCTGACACGGTGTTTAGTTCTTCAGCTATTATGCAAAGAGTCTTTTGCTGTGGAAGCAAATAATATCTGGCTTGACCTCCCAGTTCAGCAAACAGTAGCAAACGTCTGAAAATCTTAAATTCTTCCTATGGAGAGATGTCTGACTGTTTCATCACTCAATGTTAGTAAAAATAAAACTGTAGATCCCTTTCACTTGTGCACAAAACAAACCATGCAACGACTAAGTTGGGTAGTAAGTTCAGCGCTTTATAATGACCCTAGAAGCAACATGTTAAAGGTGTGAAGCAACGTAAGTCTTTTTATCTTTCATTGATCTTCAAAAAATCATCCTTTCCAACCATTTCGATGGTAAGCCCGCTCTAGCTGGTCTTCTCCGACTGTGCCATTCTTCTGAGGTTTTATTCGAAAATTCTCCGGCTCAGAGCGCTAGAGTTCATATGCTCTAATGTGTCCCAACCATTATAGTCATTGTATTCGAACTATTTTGATTAGACCAATGTCGCAGATCTCCATTCATCATCTTATATACACGGGACCATGGATTATATGATGATGTTTTCTCTCAAAACAGGCTGCGCCTAAGAGCGAAAGTGTAATGATGGTCTTCTATAAGTCACTTTAGTTGGTCAAGACAGGGGTTTGCTATTTCCTGGGCCTTTTTAGTCCAAAGAATAAGCAATTGACAGGAGTTATTCTTCATTTCATCTCAACGCTAATGTTATTGTCAGGTTGAGCCCAGGTAGACAAAGTTTTTTTTAGTACTTCAAAGTTTTATCTGTCTGAAGCAAAGTCCTCTCCGAAACATCTATAATGAAAATTTTGTAAACAAAATATATTTGATTCTGTCCTCGTCAGTAACTAGTAATTTAACCGGATTTTGCAAAGAACAGATCAGAAACGATATTAAACAAATCGCGAGACAGGGAGTCGAATCGACTTACAAATCCTTTTTTGATATCAATGACATTGAGGTACTTACCGACCTTGATGAAGCAGTGTGCATTTTCAACTGGACAGTCGCATAAATACCAAAATAAATAACACATTGATATGTACAGTTCGATTATATAAATATTATTATACTCGGTCGATGTGTTTCAATTAGGAATTCGTGAGTTTTCTTACGATTTTTGGTTTGTGGTGGATTTTCTTGGCCTAACCCACTCTTATGTGGGCCAAGCAGTATTTTGACAAAGTGCTTATGGTGCTTAGACAGTACAGTGGATACAATCTTATTGGCGATGTTGAGGAGACTTTTATAAATATCATACCACAGTTTAAATTGCCTTTTTTCTTGAGGAACAGGACAACAATGCTGAGATTTCATTGATTGGGCTTACGCCAGCTGTAATAGGATCTCTTTTTTTCGACCGAGCAATTGAAAACCGGTTTGGATACCGTCTCCTCTGCTCATGATGCTCGCCAACAGCTCTGGTTGTTCTATGCAGTGCAGTTGAATCAGAGATTTCGTTATAGTTGCCGTAAAAATGCTAACATCAGAAAGACTGGCTTCATAATACCTCTAAGGAACACTCGACCGACAAAGGGGTCTTTTATGGCCACAAACGTTAAAGGTTCTAACAGTATTTTCTTGTCCTTGGAATGTACAGGATTTCGCAACCGTACTCTCACTTCAACAAGATATTGCTCCGAGTAAGTTTTTGGACCGCGGAACGTTCCTAACTATCTTAATGTTCCACCTCTTCGTAAAATGCATTATATGAATCCTTTATCGGGCATCATGTCATGTGAGTTTTAGTTTTCAATAGCTAGTACTAATAAATATGTCCTTTCATTCTTTGCGTTAAAATCGTGCAGCATCCTAGGTCACTAGACCACTTCGTGTATGTTTTACCCGGGAGCTCATAGGAACTGTCCTTAGTGTCGTTGTCTTTCACCTCTGTGTGAGCATGCAACCCTGTAATTTATTATTATTATTATAATTTATTAACTTATAATTGAAATTATAAAGCTAATATAAAAAGGCGAGCACAAGCTACTAAGACTTTCGGCTCTGAGTTGACAATTAATTTTTATATATGTATAATTATTGTTAAGAATTATTAAAATTTTTTGGAAGAGTAATATTTATATAGTGGCATCACAATGGGCCAATAGGCCTAAGTGGGTTGGTATTTCCAACAGCTGCTCTTACCTAACCTAACCTAATATTTATATATCAAGCTTATATTTATTTATAAACGAATTAATAAGTGTAATATGTTTAAGGCTTCGAGGATAGATGCTGCTTGTTGTTGATGCGAGTTTGGTTCGGCACAGTTTTGTGTTTTCAAAATATTTTTGAAGTCTAATTGTTCGCCGCAAGATGGGCATGTTGGTTGATTTTCTTTACGAAGGAGATGTTGAAGAGTGCTGGACGTGTGGCCAAGGCGCATTCTTATGAAATATGTGCTCATTAATTTAGTTGTTTCTGTTGGAAAGATTGGTTGTGTTTTATCATGATTTCTGTTAGAGTAATGATGACGGTAGCTATTCCATTCTATTAATGAGTTTTGTTTTAATTTTTTTTGATACCATGGGTAAGATCGAGTCGGGTAATCGGGTCAAAGTTAAATATCGGATTGCGGTAGGCCTGAATTGCAGCTAAATCGGCTAGCTCGTTACCTTTAATACCCTTATGGCTAGGTACCCACATGAGTTTAACAGTTTGTTGGTTTTTTATAAAGAGGTTACGTATTTAAGATATTATTATCGTGTTGCGATTAGAATTTCTTACAGCCTGGAACACCGACAGGCTGTCTGAGACAATAACAAACTTGCCTTGGATACCTTGTTGTCTAAAGCGGCCTGTAAACGCTAAAACATGGTACTAGTAAACATGGTACCACTGAAACCCGAAGACTTTCCAACATAATTGAACACATCTCTCCATTTGTCAAAAGTTGTCGAAAAATTCTTTCCAAACGTCAGTATTTGGAATGTTCGCCATTTTTTCCCGATTATTTTGTGTGTTCACACAACGAAATTCAATGATAAAATGGCTTGCTCGAGTAAATGTTGACAGATGAGAGCGCAGACACTCAAACATGGTATCAGCAACATAAAACTCCCCCCACAAACATCGACAAAAATCAAACTAGATTTGATTTTAGTGAGACCAAATTCTGTATTAGCGTTCAAAGGGCGCTTAAGAGTCCGACGGACATTATAGAACCGTTTTCTAAAACGGAGGCAAAGTATGTATTTTGTGGGGTCTTAGATCCATTAGTGAAAACCAGAGCCCAACCATAGAGTTTTTGAGATAAGCTTGGTTGAACATTTCGTTTGACGTGCTGTTTCTGTTTACATTTGACAAATATATTATAATCGTATTTGGTGGTAGAGAAGAGACCATGGCGGATATAGTTGTGTATAAATTACAACTTTTCCGGTAGATATACCCAGAACTTTTGCTGCAGTTATTGAAGCGGATATTGTTGATTAAATGCGTTTTGGTGTTTTGCTGTTTAGAACGGTTGTCACATCTTTATCAACAATAGATCCATTGGAGAATGTAAGCTTGATATATACTTTAACTCTTGTGGATACAATTCTTTCCCCTATCGTCGGCAGACCGGCTTCAACAAGCAAATTTTTAATTGTAGTTGTTGGAAAAGTGTTGAGACTCCTTCGTGCGCTTTGGTGGTATGGTGGTTTGATCTTTCAAGTGCTGTGACCACAAATCTTTACTTTTCTTCGATTTTTTTTGTCTCATAACCCTGAGTAACTCTTCTGTAAATTACGGTCGTAAATATAACGGTTTTAACTAAAATATTCCTTTTTTGTCCATCCATGTATCTGAAAATCATTAATCACCCAACTGCTGACTGTACTGATAAAAAAATGTAAATGTAGTGCCATTTTGGCAAGTAACTTTAAAAGATGGCGTATTTAGTCTGGATTCCAAAATGGTATCACACTTGCTAGAATACCGCTTAATTGAGGACAAAAAAATATTTTGCTAAAGAAACCCGGTTCATAGTTAATTCTCTTTAATAGGTTAAAATGAGTACCAAGTGTGAGCGAGACAGACAGTGACGCCGTGATTAACACGGATAAACACGCCATTTCGACTAGTGTCCCATGATTTTTCCATCACAGAGCACAAAGAACACTACAGTCTCTTGGTGTATACTCTCAGGATCGCTTTATACAACTGTTGTTTGTTGCGCTACTAAACGTCATCTACCGATCTTGTATCTTACAACAAATGTTTAAACTGTTTGCCGCCAGCGGCAATGCAAACTCTACATCTTCTTACAAATGATTTGGTAATAAGACGGGCATATCTTCTGGAGTTGATGTCTTCAACGGCTTCTGCAATTTTTTGGCACAGGCACAGCTCGTTTAAATTTTCTATCGGCTTGGAATAATCGAGTGGATTTAAATCAGGATTTAATCAGGTTCCCAATCGAGGAACTCTCGTACTGTGCGAGCATAATGCGCTCGGCAGCCATCTTGTTGATATCACATGCATGCATAAATATTAATTGGCACGTCTTCCAATAAATTTGGTAAGTGATTCTCTAAAAAATCTAAATAAACCTCCGCATTCAAATTCAGCGGCAGCTCGAATGGGCCAATAATTCTACCATTCAAAATTCCCGTCCATATGTTTACTTTAAAACGGTACTATGATCCATCTTCCCGCATCAAATGTGGATTATCCACGTGCCACTCGTGCAAATTGTGGAGGTTCATGTAACCGTCCCTTTTAAATGTTGATTCGACCGACCATAGAATTTTTTCGAAGAATCTCGGATCTTCTCTGAACCTCTGCACCATCTTTTGACAAAATTGGACTCTTTCTGGATAATCTCGGAGTAGCAGACTTTGAACTCGCTGTACATGGTACGGATGGAGCTGGTTTTTCCTTAGAATTCGGTGTGCTGTACTTTTGGGTACTCCTATGCTTTCTTCAATTGCACGTACTGAAGTACTAGTGTCTTGTGCGACTGCTTGTAAGACTTCGTCCTCGTAGGGCATGACGGGACTTCCCTCACTAATCATTAGATTTCGAAAGCGACCCTCTGAGAATGACCGGTGCACATTTACAAACACTCTATGATCCGGATGACGCTAAGCATTTCGGTATCTCTCATGATAAAATCTGGCTGCAACACTAGCATTACATCTGCATTCCCCATAAATGAGATGCATGTTAGCATATTCCTGAGTAGTGTATCGAAATGGCTAGAACTAAGCTATTTTTTGACATTAGACAATGATTTTTTCAGGTATACGAGTATTTGCTATTAAATGTAAGGCCTAGGATTTTCATACTGTCAACGTTAACTATGTTATTGTTTAAACGAAAGGAAGTTTTGTTACATGAGATTTTACGACAAGTATGTAAACTTTTACATTTTTCTAAAGAGAGTTTGGCTCCAGAAAAAGTAACCCAATTTTGTATGACACTAAGAAGGTAAGTAAAGAGTAGGTTAGTTGTTGTAGGGTCTTTTTGTTTGCAAAGAATATAAGAATCATCAGCGTAGCATGTATGGTATAGCTGTTTATGTTTGGTAATGAGCAAGATCAAATCATTGAACGCTATGATGAATAACCCCACAGATAGTGGGGATGCTTGTGGAATACCATTGAATAAGGGGTAGAAGGATGAAAACGGATTGTTTGCTTTGATACAGATTCTCCTGTTGGCAAGGAAAGATTTAATATAATTAAACAATTTTGGACCAATTCCCCAATTTTTAAGTTTCGTGAGGATTACATGTGCTGCAACTCTGTCAAGTGACATGGTTGCGTGCTGATAATGCACTGGTAATATAGGCCTCTAGATGTAGAAGGGCGTCAGAACACCCTTTTTTTAGGTTGAAAAGCAATTTGATTCGGTTTTATGAGCTTACGATATTCGATTATCCAAAGCAGCCTTTGTGCAACTATTTTTTCGAGTACCTTATAAATGCAGAGTATGAGGGAAATGGGTCTACAATCATTTACGTTGTTGATATCTTTCATTGGTTTAGGTAGAGGCAATAGAGTTGCCTGTTTCTAAAGTTGAGGAATGACAAATGTTTCTAAAATACTATTAACCAATTGAATTAGTCTAATAGTTGCGAAAGTTGGGAGGTTTTTTATCATTGGATATGAGATCTATTTGGTGTTTTGCCACTTAGTTTGCTTAGGCAACTGTCAAATTCCAGAAGGGAGATCTTTACGTGAGTAAGTTTTGCGATTGGGGACATGGTGTTGATATCTACAGCAGAGGTGAGCGAAGTTAGTTTTCCGACATGTTTGTGGCAGAACGTACAGCTTTGTGGAGAAGTGCGGCTTCTTTGTTTATAAAAAGTGAACGTTTGTAAGCTGTCAAATAGTCTGATACGTGCTTGCGAAAACAAGCCCAGTCAGCAATATCAGTTTTGAATTTAAGGTTCACTGAGGTATGTACAAAATTTAAGCCGACAATAATAGAGCATATTATTGAGAAGTGATCGCTATTATGCAGATCATCCAAAACATTCCAAGAGACGTTACTTTGCAACTCGGGAGAATAGCATGTTACATCAACATGAGTTAAAGTGTTATGAGTCGAAAAGGGCGTAATGGAACCATCGTTTAGTATAATAAGGTTTGAGACAAATAAAAATCTTTCTAATAGAGCACCTTTCTTGTTAGTAAATGGAGATCACCACATAGAATTACTGGTGAGTTCAATTGGCAAAAAATATCACTTAAATCAGTTTCGCTAATTGGTTGAGAGGGTGGAAAATATACGCATAGGATGGTAAATTTAATTTTGGATTGAATTTCATACCCTAGTACTTGCATGTTTGAGTTAATGTTTACTTTAGTGTGAGTCAGGTTTTTTTTTTTTGAAGTATTATTGCACTGAAGGTTAAGAAAGTAACCGCGATAAGCATTAGGAACGATCGGTGTTGAGCCGAAACAACAATGTGTTTTTTGAAGACAAATTATAGATGGGTTATGTTGTTTTATTAGAATTCTTAACTCGTCTAAATTATTATAGAAGCCTTTCAAATTCCACTGGAGAATGCAATAGGGTTCATTGGAAATGGCTTGATTTTTTGGTTTGGAAGCATTTGGTTTACTTACATTATTTTGAGTTTAGCACCTGTCTTGCCTTCATTTAGTGCATATGCAGTAAGATGATATATATCATAAAACAGTATAGGCTAAGTATAACATACTCTTAGTATGTTAAAGATATAGCAAAACAAATATAAAGAAGTACAAGCTATCTAGAAATGTTTTGCGTGCAAAAGATAGTAGATAAATAAAATTCCATAATCTTACATGAAAATAATCTTTAATTGAAAAAGCTACAATAGTTCAAAAATTTAGTTGATGATAAGTTACTCGTACATGCAGATGAGATCGGTATCCGAAAGAGGCGGCACTCATGGCAATGGAATCGACCGACATCAGCTCTGATATAGTCAGGGGCGGTCGCACAGTGCTTTAGGCAGTGTGTAGTTAGAACTGGGTAATAGTGAACTGTATTAAAGGAAATTAACAAGCTAATAAGCTCGCAAGAAAAGGATGGCTACTCGACAATAGTGAAGTTGCCAACACCAAACCACTCCTTTGCAAAGTGAGGGACACTATGGAGGAAAAAATCACAAAGACTGCCAACCTAAGGTGGTCAAGGCTTGGAGCACACAGGGTCTTTTTTGACGGCGAAAGATCTAGGGAGTTAATAAAATTAAACAGAGATAAGCTTTGGGTGGTAATAGGAATCCTGGCAAGACATTGTCCTGCGGATACACGCAAAGAGACTCAAATTGTCAGATACGGATATTTGTAGACTCTGCGGTGATCTGCAAGCTGTTGAGGACATAACACACTTACTGTGTGAATGCGAGGCGATATCGCGTAGTTGAAGAAAATTGTTAGCGAAATACTTTTTCGAAAACCTAGAGGTAATAAACGAGGCGAACTTCTTGGCTTTTGCAAAGAAATTGGATGTTTCACCAGAGAGATTGTTTAGGTTTTTGCGTTTTTGCAATTTGAAGACAAATCCAACTGGTTCATAAGCAGTTGGCGTTGATAAAGAACTGTCGCTCAGAAGTACGAGTATGTAAGGCAGGAGCAACGCGAGTTTATTAGTTTCAGAGATCTGTTAGAGGATCCAAAGCGTAGTCGTTCGAAAAGGCTACTAGGTTGCCGCTTCTGATTATGTTGAAAACCAATATTAGAGTTCAATAACGCAATACACCTCACGTCCATATGTATTGTAAGTATAGGTAAAATGAGTGTTTTGGCATTCATCATACGCGTTTTCGAAGGAATATAGTGCTGCGAGACCCGTAATGTACGAGGAACACCATATACGTCAGCCACGGTGTCATAGGCGTATGAAATTTCAATACGACCTAAAGTTGGAGCAAAAAATATTTCAATGTCCCAAAGGTAGTAACAATTTTTGATTGTTCGTCGAAAATATTAGAAATTCTGCCTCATCCTCCATCCCAACGCTCATTTACAATGACATTCCAGCTGTCAGCTCTTTGGACAAGGCCAATCTGCTTGAACTTTGCGGCCAGTTCAACACTCCCAGATTATGCTTTTTCTCCGCCTCCACTTGATGACGTCGAATCTTCAATGGGACAAGAGTACTTAAAGATCTCAATTTACATAAATCCGCTGGTCCAGATGGTATATCTTCCCTTCTTCGTGTTCTTCCACGCTGGCAAAACCACTGCGTATGCTTTTTCATCAACCCTACTCTTTAGGACTCTTCCCTAGCAGATGGAAAACAGCATTTGCCCAGCACGTCCCTAAAAAAGGCAAATCATCTTCTCTTACATCCCTTCTTTCCAAGGTCATGGAAATGCTTAAAATATCTTGAAACACGAAAACTTCTCAATGACCGGCAGTACGCTTTTCATAGCAACCTTGTCCACTGGTGATTTGATGGCATGTCTCACCGAAAAGTGGAACCAAAGCGTACAACAATCTGGCGAAAGCAAGATAGCTGCACTTGATATTTCTAAGGCATTTGGCAGAGTTTGGCATCTGGCGCTTTTGTCGAAAATGCGTTCATTTGGGATCGACGATTCTCTTCTTCAATGAATAGGAAATTACCTTGCGGAACGTTCAATTCAAGCTGTCTTGGATGGTTTCAAGTCTGATATTCACAAAATAAATGCTGGTGTGTCCCAGGGCTCCGTTCTGTCTCCGATACTCTTTTTAATTTTCATCAACGATCTCTTGTTTGTTACTTCTAATCCAATATATTCCTTTGCTGACGACAGTAATCTCTGCATTTCATATTCGTTCCCGGACTCACGTCCCTGCTCTTCGGCTGTAGAACGGGAACGGCAGCGTATGTTAAGCTCATTAAATTCCGATATTAAAAGCATAACCAATTGGGAAACTATCAACAGAGTGGAATTTAATGCTTTCAAAACACAGTGCTGTCTGTTGTCGTTAAAGCGAAATTTAAACACCTAGTCATTATCCATGAATGACACTTGCATCGTCGAAACCGAAAAGCTTTCCATGTGAGTCAATGACAACGTACGTTGGAATAACCACATATTCGATGTCGCCAAAAATGCTGCGAAATGTCTAAGTTTCCTCAAACGATGTTAGAAATACTTTTCCCCTTCTGAGCTGGCCTCAATATATAAAGCATTCGTTCGCCAAAAATCGGAATACAATGCACACATCTGGTCAGGAGCGCCTAAAACAATTCTGCACCTGATAGATAGCCTTCAAAACCGTGCGACAAAACTCATAGGTGATGCTAATATCACCCAGTCAATGGACACCCTCGAACACTGACGAAATGTCTCGTGTCTCACTTTGTTTTATCGCTTTTTCCACCATCATAGATCCATAGAAATCGTAACACCCGTCTCCCAATGAATGCTCATCAGTATACCTTCAAGCCCACTTTCGGACATACTCTGAAATATCGTGATTCGTTCCTAAGCCGAAAAACTCGCTTGCGGGATTCCCTGACTAGCTCTCTATTTAAAACCAAAATACATCGGTACCTATCTTTCTTTCCTCTCTAATTTTCCTTCTCCCGCGCTGTGTGCAATCATTTTAAGGGTACCTTAACTCCTTGAGCACGCGCTACTTTACTCGTAAAAAAAAATGTGAGAATCCCAAGTTAAGTACCAATTCCTTAGGCCTACCTAGGTTCTTAGCAGTTTCAACATAATCGATAACAGAACAGTTAAGTATAATTTTAGGAAAATACGAGTAGGATAGATCTAAGTTGTTCCTGCTTATCACTAGGCATTTGGACTTTAATGGGTTTAAGAACAGTCCATTTCTGTTTGACCAAAGGAAAATACCTACTAAGTCCTTGTTGATTTTATTAGCATAGTGTTCGATGAGTTTGGATATTTGATATTCTTCTCATAGTGGGAAGTTCGTTGATATACAACGAAAGAGAAAATGTCCTAATATTGAAACTTGTAGAACCCCATCTTGTGATTTGAAGAAAACCAGACATTTCCTTTGCTACTTCGACCGCTCGTTACCTTTTTCGAAGATAGGAATTAGGAATAGGATACGGAATTAGCAGAGAATCTTTACTACAATGACTAGAGTTTATTACAAAAATGATATGTTCTACCGTATAAGCTTTTGAGAAATCTGAAAGTATTGAAAAAGCAACATGACCTACTCGTATGTCCAAAGTTTGATGAACATCTTCTGTCACATTTAAAATAGCTGACATGCAACTGTGTTTCGCACGGAAATTAAATTGTTTGAGGGACAATAAGTTTCGTTCATTTATGTAGATAAGCATTCATTTGTTTTTGCATGATTCTTTCGAATGCCTTATACATAAATGGGAGTAATATTTTGGCTAATTTCCATTGATACATTGACAAGGAAATATTCCCGTCGTCAAGATTGTCTTAAAAGTGTGTATAACGTATGGCAGAATTATGGGCAAGATTGCCTTTATGAAAACGAGATGAATTCCCTCTAATCCGGTTGCGTTAAAGCCAATGGAAAGAAAACTTTCAACAAAGGCAGGGGCATCGATACGTGAGAACTGGAAGTGGTATTCAGAAGAGTTAGATGGTTCACTGAAATATTCATCTACATCATATTAACAAGTATAGTAAAGTGAAGGTTTTGTTTAATGCATCGATGTCAATATTATAGCTGCAGTTTTGGCGTTGTTTACCAATCAGATTCTCAGATTCTTCCACGGTTGTTGTCTTCTCATTGTAACATTCAGTTTTCTACTATACATATTGATTTTCTTGTAGTCCTTTTCTTTACAAATTAGTTGCGATACATTTGATGGTAACAATCTAGCCTGAAACGTTTCCATTGTACTGGTCGCGTTGCAATAATATCTTTCGAATTTCACTATGGAAATAAGGACCTTGGCCATATTTGACGGTCTTTATTTTGAGTGGAATGAAATTATTGAAAACATGTGCAATGTTAAGATTTAAAAACTCGGTTTGATCCATGGGAGAAATTAGGAGGTTTAGTGTTAGCAGCATTGTTAACATCCCTGATGAAAATTTTGGCTCAAAAGCTGCATCTGTCAAAAGCAATGAACAAAAACCATGAGGTTTTTATAACCTAAAATATACTCGTATTTCTCGTATTATAAAATATAATCAAGTCGCATCACATTGTTAAATTAAAGTTAAATAAGTAAACTAAACTAAGCGTAAAATTAAACAAGTAAACTAAAAGTAAGAACTGTAATTATAAAACATACACTTGTTAACATTCTTATTTACAGGATTTTGTAACGAACCATTATATGAAATAAAGAAATTTAAATATAATTTCCTATTGCTCAAATCGTTGTCAAAAATTTAGTCTGTTTTCGAACTTTCGCCAACATTTTTACAAAATCTTTTATATTGCTTGGTACGGATACCAGAACTTTATTTTCAACTGCTTGCAAGTTGTTTCAAACCCTACAAACAGTCATGATTAACAGGTGTAGGTGTAGGCGTGTCTAGCCTTTAGGCTTCAACGTGTCTTGCGCCAGGTTTGTCGGCCAAGAAGCTAGAGAACTCCTGGTATGGAGTCATGCCGATTGGCAAGTCCTTCCATAAATCTGGGGTCAAGTAGGCGTAGGTCTTGGCAATTGCAGCATAGGTAGCCTCGGCGAAGTTACCCAAGGTACCAGTGGAACCACGAGCCGAGGTGTAGCAATCTTCAATACCAGCCATCATCAACCATAGGTTTGAAAACTTGGGGAACTGACAACTCGGTAACTGCTGGTTTGTGTATTCCTGTAAACGTTAATTGTGACCCTGTACTTACTTTGCGATATTGACCATCCTTAAGCCAATTTTTCACTTGTGCTTGTGAGTCGGTCTCGATGTCTCCATCACTGTCTGATGATTCTTCAATCGATTGGCTCAGTATTTGATGTTTCCTTTTGAGGTACTCCTGATCGGGTTTTTCCTGCATAGTACGTTCCTCTTCAAGCATCCGTAACTCAAGTTGGCGGCGTCTGATTGATGATGTTTTGGAGGACTTCGAACGTTTAGATGATGCTGAAGAGCGACGTCTGGGTATTTGTCCTTTCGCGGATAGCGACACTTGATCGGAACAAGTTTTACAACTCCAATCCTCGGTTTCAACAGAACTGTTGACTTGAGCACACTGGTAATGAAACCACAAGTCACACCTGTCACATTGGACCATGTGATCATGTGAATCTGGCTCAGAGCAGAGCTGACAATTATTAAGTTCCGATGGCGATATGGTGGCTGCGGAGGCAGATGGAAAAGAGATCTTGGCGTAAAAGAGAAAGGTTTCCTTAATGCTCACAGCGAAGACGCTGCTCAAATCAATAACTTCAACAAGAGGGAAAAAGGTTTATGTTTGGTGTGCGGGGGGAGTTGTATTTCTGTTGATAAGTGTCAACGATTCCAGCAATTAAGCCACTCTTTAAAATGGGAAGAGGTAAGAAAACACAACCTATGTAGAAAATGTTTGAAGCGACACCCGCACCTCAAATGTAAAACTGATTCCGTCTGTGGAAAAAATAACTGTGTTTTTAAACACAACAGGCTCTTGCATAATGACTTAAAAGATATGAAAGCCATCGAGACAAAGTTAGCATCTTCCTCACTGACAGCGTCACATAGTGCTCTTATGCAAAATTTTCAATCAACGAAATATCATAGCACCAGTTGTGTTATATGGAAACAATTCCACCATCAAAACATTTGCGTTTATAGATGAAGGGTCATCTCTTACACTAATTGAAGAAAGTTTAGCTAATAAACTGAATATATAGGGCACGCCAAAGCCTGTAATTTTGGGATGGACAGCAGGTATGGCCAGAGAGGAAAATGAATCGAAGCTGTTGAGTGTGAGAATATCAGGTGCCGGTATTAATGCAAAAAAATATCAACTGAGAAACGCACATACGGTTAAAGGGCTGCAACTGCCAATGCAATCGCTTGATGTTGATAACTTGCAGGGTAAATTCAAGCACCTGAGATACTTGCCAATTGAGTCATATGCAAATATTTCTCCTCGATTGCTAATTGGCCTTAACAATTGGAAGCTAGGGCTAACAATAAAATATCGAGAAGGTAAGGCACATGAACCAGTAGCGAGTAAAACCCGCTTAGTCTATGGGTGTTACTCTCATTCTTCAGCTCAAAACGCAGGTACTCATGCCAACCTTCACATCAGCGAATACCACCCGGATAAAGATTTGGAACTCCAGAACCTGGTCCAGCAGTATGTTTTTAATGAAAATTTCTATGTTTCAAACTCGAAAGACGTTCTGCTTCCACAAGAAGAACAGCGTTCTCTAGACTTACTGAAACAAATGACTCATAAAAAGAATGGTCGTTTCGTGACTGGTTTGCTGTGGAAATACAATGAAATTCAGCTTCCCGACAGCTTTCAAATGGCAAAAGGACGTTCAGATAGCTTGCAAAAAAGAATGAATCGTGATCCAGTGTTGGCAGAAGCGCTTCATAAAAAAATAGACGAGTATGTTTTGAAAGGATATGCGAGAAAGCTATCCACAGGAAAGCGTCCGGTTTGGTATCTCCCAATTTTTCCTGTTCAAAACCCAAATAAACTAGGTAAACTCAGAATAGTGTGGAATGCCGCTGCCAAAGTCAATGGTATTTCTTGAAATTCAATGCTTCTAAAAGGGCCAGATCAATTAGTTTCACTGACATCAGTCATTTTTAGATTCAGACAACACCGAATTGCAATTTGTGCCGATATAATGGAAATGTATCATCAGATTTTGATGCGGGAAGATGATCAGCATTTCCAAAGGTTCTTATGGCGTGGGCGAAATCAAAAGGAGTTGGACTATTTCGTAACGAAAGTTATGACCTTTGGCGCTACGTGTTCCTCTGCTTGTGCACAATATGTTAAGAATTTAAATGCTAAAGAATTTGAGAAGCAATACACCAAGGCTGCAAAATCGATATGCGAAAATCATTATGTCGACGATCTAATGGACAGCGTCGACTCTGAAGCTGAAGCAATTGATCTCGCCAATGCCATTCGTTTCATCCACCAACAAGGAAGGTTCTTAATTCGGAATTGGATATCGAACTCAGGGGTAGTCATAAATGCATTGCAATCCAGTCCAACTAAAGAAATTACATTTAACGCCAAATCAGAACCGGAAACGGAGAAAGTATTAGGCATGTGGTGGTGTACAAGCTCGAATTATCTTCCCTTCAGATTATCATCACGCGACATAAGGATCTTCTTCTCGGAGAACGTCGTCCAAGCAAGCGGGAAGTATTAAGGATATTCATGACCATCTTTGATCCTCTAGGTTTTCTGGCGAACTTTCTAATGTATTTAAAGGTTTTGCTGCAAGAAATTTGGCGCACTTGTATAGCCTGGATTCGCTTTCTACCTCAAGTCAATAATCTCAAAATTCCAAGATGCTACGTCTGAAACAAAATGACTCATCAACCAAGGAGGCAACTTCACGTGTTTGTAGATGCAAGCGAGAATGGGTTCGCAGCAGCTGCGTACATAAGATCATCTGATGGTAAGCTCGTTGAGTGCACACTAGTAGCGGCGAAGACTAGAGTCGCACCTCTAAAGATTCTCTCTATTCCCCGACTTGAACTGTCAGCTGCTGTTCTTGGTGCCCGCTTAGCTAAAACAATAATTGATTCTCATACTGTAAACTTTGAAAAGATTTTCCTTTGGTCTGATTCAAGGATCGTTCTTGGTTGGTTACACTCAGATCACAGTCGCTATCGCCAATATGTTGCCTTTCGTGTTACCGAAATCTTGGAGTTGACTAACTTATCGGACTGGCGATGGATTCCCAGCGAACTAAATGTAGCCGATGAAGCCACGAAATGGACAAAAAATCCTGAATTTTGTGGCGCTAATCGCTGGATAAAAGGACCGCCATTTCTCTTGTTGCCATCAGAAGAATGGCCATCGCAAGAAAATCGGAAGATCAACACCAGCGTGAGCGAAGAGCTAAAATCTCAATTTGTTGGAGTTCATGGTTCATATCACACCAAGGTTTTTTCCCCCGAACGCTTTTCTAACTGGAACCGCTTACTACGTTGTGCGGCATTTACCTTGCGATTCGCGCACAATGCACGATCAGTCCACACACGGGCCGCACGAAGGAGCGGTGTATTTACCCAAGTTTAACTCAGAGAAGCTGAAAACGCATTATTTCGAGAAGCACAATATGAAAAATTTGCAGAAGACACAAATGCATTATTGTTAAAAGGCACCGTTTCTAAATCAAGCTCCCTTGCTTCGTTATGCCCATACATCGACGATCAGGGTGTCATCCGATCGAACGACAGAGTAGCAGAAGCCGGTATCTTTGGACAAAACCGAAAAATTATTCTTCCGAAAAAGCATCCGACAACAAAATTGCTGGTTCAAAAGTATCACCGTCAATATCATCATCGGAATCATGAGACCGTTGTCAATGAGCTGAGGCAACGCTTTAATATACCGAAACTCTGAGTCGTGCTTCAAGCAATAAGAAAGTCATGTCAGGATTGTAAGAATTCGTCTGCACTCTCCAAAGTGCCACTTATGAGCCAGCTCCAGCCTGCAAGACTAGCTGTGTTCAGCAGGCCATTTTCATTTGTGGGAGTTGATGTATGGCCGCATGTATGTGTCCCACTTGCGGAGGACCGAAAAAAGGTGAGGAGTATTACTTACATGTCTTACCACTCGAGCTGTGTATGAAATAGCGTATACAATGTCTACCGACTCATGCATCCTCGCTTTACGAAACTTCATTGCCAGAAGAGGAAATCCACTTGAGAAAAACTCAAGTTAGCGACAATGGCACAAACTTTCAAGGCGCTGACAGAGAACTGAAGGAAGCGTATAGAATTGTTGATTCAATCAAGCTTAGAGAAACCTTTACCACCAGTAATACCAAATGGACCTTCATTCCAGCCGCATCACCCCACATGGGGGAAAGCTGGGAAAGACTGGTGAGGTCTATAAAAAGTGTGTTATATAAAATTATGCCAACTCGTAACCCATCGGATGAACTATTGCGCGGTATGCTGATGGAGGTCGAAAATGTCATTAACTCTCGTCCATTGACATATGTACATTCCTCTTAGAGATGAAAATGATGAGGCACTCACACCGAACCATTTCCTCCTAGGTTCCTCGTCGGGATCAAAACCTATAGCTGTTTTTGATGATAACACGGTCTCGTTGAGAAAAAACTGGTTAACGGCCCAACATTATGCTGACTTATTTTGGAGAAGGTGGGTTAATGAATATCTCCCCACTATTACTCGCGAACCAAGTGGTTCTCAGCTGTGAAGCCAATCGAAGTGGGCGATATTGTTTACATTGTTGATCCGAAAATTGCACAAAAGCTGCATCTGTCAAAAGCCATGAACAAAAACCATGAGGTTTTTATAACCTAAAATATACTCGTATTTCTCGTATTATATTTCATCAAGTTTTAAATTAAATTGTTAAATTAAAGTTAAATAAGTAAACTAAACAAAGCGTAAAATTAAACAAGTAAACTAAAAGTAAGAACTGTAATTATAAAACATACACTTGTTAACATTCTTATTTACAGGATTTTGTAACGAACCATTATATGAAATAAAGAAATTTAAATATAATTTCCTATTGCTCAAATCGTTGTCAAAAATGTAGTCTGTTGTCGAACTTTCGCCAACAAGCATTATTATTATTAGTAGTAGTATTAGTGTTTATTTTGTTTAATAGTAATCCCTGTGGTTTATGTCGCAGATTTCCATCCACTTTTATTCACACCACTTCAGTAGGCGACCTCATATTTCGCGCTTAAATCCGAAGTTCGTTGGCCTTGTTTGTTTTGTTGATCATTAATCCGTTATATTTTTTGGTTGCTTTCTCACAGTATATTTTCACGTATTTGGTTAGTTAACCCCATACATAACTCCTTATCTGAAGAGCCGTGCCCCTCCCTTTTGGGCCGGATATTCCGGAGTTAGTAACCAACGGAGCGAAACCAATATCCAGTGGCAACTGCAGCACTGAATATCGTCTAAATGACCTAGCTCCTCTTAAAATTTCAATAACATCTCATCACACATCTAATGACATTCAATTTTATTATTGAATACGAATCAACACCGATCGATTTTCGACGTCTTGATGAAGTGAACTGAATCTTTTTAGATGGCACAATTCGTACATACGAGTATGTTTGTTTTGACTTAGATCTCTTCGAACAACATTACGAATATGTCTGAAAGCCTTTGATAAATTCATAATATTCATTTTGTTAATTTTCTTGGATTCATATGGAATGCAATGACGCATTTGTTTCTTATCCATTTTGCTTTTGCTGTTTTAGGATTTATTTTCGTTTCAATTGATATAGTGTTAATCATATCTGTTAGCCCGGAAAGCAAACGACTGTACGGCAATAACTCTTAATCATTTAATTTAATTTAAGAATTATATTAATAATAAAGGTGAAACATAAGTAAACTCAAATAACATAAAAATACACTCATACCTGACTTTTTTTTTATTAAAATAAAGTCATTTGCCCGCAATGTAATGAAAATTGCTAGTATTAATGGATGAATTGTCTCTATATAGTGTTTAGTATTCTACCTGTGCGGCACCATCTTTATATTTGTTTTTCTATTGCTCATGCTTGAACATTATTTACCTGTGGGATCACTTCCCTACAGTGGAGAGTCTTATATCACGTATCTAAAGACTTAATTCAATGTTTATGATTTAAAGTTCAGAATTAAATCTATTTCGTTTGCCAAAATATATTAGAGGCTAACAATTTATGATGATGATGATTCAGTTCCCTAAAGCCATTACTTTTTATTGTAGATAACAATTTAATTATAACTTTAATCGCTTGATTCGTTTAAAAAAAAAACGAGTAATATTGAAATACATGTGTAAAATGTTTGCAACGGACTAATTTGTGTTTTCCAGATTGGTGTCAGATCTTGTTCAAAAAGGAACTATACCCCGGGACAAGGCTATGAATTCTAATCTGCTAGGGAACTACACATCAAGCTTAATCTATCATTGTAAAATGTATTTGACTTGGAGTAACGTCTGTTACCTGGATACACTTTGACCTCGCAGTAGGTGGTTACCTTAAGCAACCAATAAGACAGAGTTTATACGCGAATTCCTATCTGCTGTTCAAGTGAATTTATTAAAATTTTTCTGGTGGCACAAACATAAAGCACACAACACATAAAATGATTCCGAAAGAAAACTTAAGCAGTCGCCTTGAATGGCTGTAATGGAAAGTATATTTTCACGAAAGGCATGTTCGAGCCAATGAAATATTAATTAGCAACCAACTCTCAATCATTGGACAAACGTAATTTCTTCTTTTCACCTTTACCTACAATATCAGTTATTGATTACCTTTTAATAAATGTTTTCCCTACAAATACGGGTGTACGAGTATGTACATATGAATAGATTTAGAAAAAAACCCACTCAATTAGTGTTATACAATACATAGCTTATGTAAGGGTCGATAGGAGGTTACGTATCATTCTTTGTTTTTATGATCTATAAAGATACAATCATTTGTGTTCATTATATTATTTGAATATGAGAACACATACAAAACTAAATGAGTCGGCTTGCTTTATGGCAGATTTTTAACTGCGTTTTAAATTGTGCCATTGTTGTGCCGCGTTTTGCTCTTAAACGCATAAGTCATATTAAGTTTAGAAATGCTCGTGTTAAACTCTCATTTGTATGCGAAATTAACTGAACAACCTTAGTGTGCAATTAGGTCTTGAAAATACAGCACTTGCAATCTTTAAGCGGTAAAATATAAAAACAAAATCCCAAACACATTAGACCGATGTGGTCATAGATAAGGAGTAACCTACTTTGAGTTACTTTACCCTGTCACACAATGTAAATTGATAAAAACATTCTTTATGCGCTTAAGGAAGCGAATTATTTCGAAGGTAAGATAAGGTGTTGAGTAGAATTTTAATTTCGTTCATTTTACAGAGCACATATCATAAAAGAGGTGTTATAAAAAGTGCCCTTAGTGTGAGTAGAATTATTCTTTAAGTTGCTGCTTGTCCGCGGAGACTCAACCAATGGATGTCATTGTATATTTTCCCAAATTGTTACGATTATTAATTGAATTTAAATATTTGCCGGTAGAAGCCAAACTTGAAAAAAAAAAACAACCGCACAACATTGAAAGACAAACCTGAATCGAACAGGTGGTTTTGGCAGAACTGACCGATGTCAGAAATAAAAGGACGCAGGTCCAGGGCTATCACTTTCGGCTGCTTAGCTAAAGTAAGCTCGACTGGGTGCAAAGCGGATAGTATAGCGTGACCAGATAACAACGATAGGAAAAATGTTTATTTATATCTCACAATTGATTCTGGATTTATTTCGAAGCTACGTTCATGCCATGTGTGAAATAGCAAATCATTCAAATTGCCGCTGGCAGTGGTTTAAGCGTCGGTCCAATTTTTGATGACTCGGTCCAATATGTGCGGCATTATTCCAGAAATAGCGTGTCGAATGGTGGCCTCGAGGTCGTCCAAAGTGGTTGGCTGTAAGTGTAGACTCTAAGCACTTGACGTAGCCCCATCGTAAATAATCGAATGGTGTCAAATCGCATGATCGCGGCGGCCAATTGATGAAAGTTCACCATGAGATGACTCAGTCGCCAAATTTCTCCTTCACAACTTCAAGCGTTGCGTCGCTTGTATGGTATGTATGCGATTCGAATGGTGTCAAATCGCATGATCGCGGCGGCCAATTGATGAAAGTTCACCATGAGATGACCCAGTCGCCAAATTTCTCCTTCACAACTTCAAGCGTTGTGTCGCTTGTATGGTATGTAACGCCGTCTTGTTGGAAACACAACTCGGATATATCAATATTGTCGAGCTCTAACCACAGAAAGTCAGTTAACATCTTTCTATACCTGAGACCATTGACGGTAACTGTGTCTCCTTCCGCATTTCAAAAGAAATAAGGTCCGATGATGCCGCCATGCAATAAACCGCACCAAACAGTCAATCTTTGTGGATGCATTTATGCTTGGCCGAACACTTGTCAATTGTGTTCGCTCCAATGACAGCAATTTTGCTTATTGACATAGCTGCTGATCCAAAAATGGGCCTCGTCCGAAAAGATGATTTTTTGACCAAAATCCGGATCTCCGGGCAACATTTCCAGCGCCCAATAGGATCGTCCATTCCTATCCTGGTACTTCGGAACTTCCGTAGAGGCATGGGCGCATGAACTTATGTTAGCGAATTTACCCTTGATGCGGATTGTCGTAAGACGCTCGCTCACGTGTCGGAAGCTCAAGACTTCTTGTCTAATTCTGCCGCATATGGCAAATTCGGATCCGAATAAGCGCTGTTTTTTCCCCCTATAGCAATTACCATAGTACATATCACAGTTTTTCATCCTCCTTCTGCCCGGCCCTTTCCATCCCTTCCTGAATGGCGGTGATTCTGTGTAATAGCAGTTAAGGGCCTCTGCTAATTGTTCGGCTACACGTGGTTTGTTAAGGGTTCGAACATTCCACGTGCAGATACAAAGGTCGTTGTCCTTTAAACGTTCGCTAAGGTCGCAAGAATGAGTCCATTTTTTTAGTCACCAACGAGTTCATTTTTATCCGAAGCCATTAGTTCGTTCGTTACATCTTTTTAATCTCTTCCGTGTAGAGTTTCGAGCTCTAAGACGACGTAGGCCAGTATAATGCTACTGTCCAGGCATGCCCTTGCCATTTTAGCCTGAATGAGTACGGATTTACTCATGGACCACCACTAGGAGATAAGGCAAGCACTTCGCAACGAACTTTATTGTTGCGCTGCTGGACCAATCCAAGTTATAGGATCCTCAGCAGTTTCCCGATCAATCGTCACATTGATCTTCGTACTTAGTTTATAAATATTTAATGATAGATTAATGGGGAGGTAGTTATTACAGTCGTTGCTGCTGCCTTTTTTATAAAAATGGGATTATGAGGGTTTCATTCCCATCTTTTGGGATCTTGGTTTCTTCCCACACTTGCTGGAATAGCATTCCCTCCGTATTTAATTAGCTCCGGAACAATTTAATCGGGTCCGGCTGTTTTACCTGTTTTCACCGCTGGGATTGTTTCTTCCAATCTTCTTCGGTAATCGGTTCCTCGATTTGTACGTTCTGTACTTCCGGATATGGTTCATAGAAGATTCCTTCCTCCACTTTCGTTCTTTCGTCTGTTTTGAACTTTTATTCATAGAACCTCTTCCAGGTATCTAGTACTTCTTTTTTATTCGTGATTAAGTTGTTGTTACCATCTGTTATTGCTCTCGATTGTTTTCGTGCTAGACCTTTTACAATTTTTTACAAACTACTTGTAAAATTCAAAATTCATGCAAGAACTAATTTTGATAGAAAACACAGGTTCTTAATTAAACATTTTAAACATTTTTATTGATTAATAAAGTATACAGTATAGGGTTATGTGAGCATATCGGGTAAATGCCCGAAATGGCCTTGCTGGCACACACCCACTCTTTTGTCGAAATTTTTCATGACAGTTTTGCATAAATGTGGTCACCAAAACAGGAAATTACATGATCAGGAAATGACTCATGCAGTAATTGAATTTTTTCTTGGACTGTATGGAATGTGGCAATGTCTTGTTGAAACCACATGTCGTCCACATTCACATATTACAATTTAGACACAAAAAACTGATCAGATCGCGATAGCGAGCACCACTAACTACAATATTATTGCCTGATCAGCCGCATTTTTCAAGCAGAATTTTCAGAGTGACACAATATTGATGGATTTGTTTCGTGGATTTCTTGAACCCCAAGTTCGACAATTTTGACGATTAACAAAGTCATCAAGATGAAAATGAGCCTCGTCGCTGTTTAAAAAAATCGGCATCCTCTTGTTGTTGTTCCATAATCCATTCAACAAGCTCTGTTCGGTGTGGGTGGTCAGTAGGCTTCAATTCTTGAGTCAATTGCACTTTGCATGAAGATGCAAACCCTTCGTGAGAATGCGCTATACTCGTAGAGAGCTTCTCGAAATGTCAAACTCTTGACCACAGTGCCGAATTGATGTTCCTAACTCTTAACAACACTCTTACGAACTGCTCTGATGTTTTGTGTTGAACCACCTGTTGAAGGACGACCAGAGTGTCTAAGATCTCTTGAAGTCTCTTTGAAGTTTTGAAATAATCTCTTCACATTCGATGAAGTTACGAGTAAATCACTATTCCGATCATTTTGTGCGAAAATTGCGAACTGTAGCTGTCAAACCTTCATTATTTTTATAATAATGCTTAACAATGAAAACGCGTTGTTGTTTCGTGTAGTGCTCCATTTTTATTAAACCTGAACTGTCAGCTGCTACGCTGTCTTTTTTTCGTTGGCAACACTGCCACACAAATGGCGCAAAATTAAAATCTTGCTTGAATTTCGGGACACTGTTTATTAAAGTTCTTAAATCCTTTCACTGCTTTAACAAGGTGTATTCCAACAGGACTTTTTAAAAATAAAGACAAAAAAAAAATTTTTTGTTTTTCTGCAAAACCGATTTATTTTATTTAAAATAGTCCACTTCCGACTCAATACAACGATTTGCATGCGCTCTGACGGCTTCGTTCCACCGGAAGCATTCCTCTACCTAGATCAGAAAGGGTTGATCCAGGATATATCAGCGGTGCCGTTAATCTTCCATGTCGCTCGCACAGCTGGGGACAGGCGACTCAACTACAAAAGAGACGTCGCACACGGCAGTGTGGATCGCCTCAGGTTCAGTAGGGCAGTGGGGAATCGCGATAAGAGGGATATCGTTCGGCAGCACCAGCATTTCTGGTGGTTGAATGATGGAGAAGATGTTTCGTCGTCGTTTCCATCAATTATGGACCAGCCTCACTAATGAGGCAGGGCTGACCAATATATTTGCTTTGTAAATAGCGATGGCCAGCTTACATAGGTTTAGGTTAGCATTTAAGTAATATATACATGTGTTAGTGTATATAAAGGTATATACTAACATATGTATATTATTGTGTATAATGGCTAAGTGTGTTTATGTGTATTTTGAGTTGGATATTAAGTTTTTATAAAAAATAAAAATTGTCCATATGCTAAGTTTTTGTAATCAAATTTTTTTCTTAGCCCTAAGTATATAAAATAAATATTTCCAAATAAAATGTAAATGAAGTCGAAAGATATAGATATAAGAATTTAGAGTAGCTTAGAGTGCCTGTGTGGGGCCAGTAAGTTAGTATAAGCTTGTTAAGTAATTGTAAGCTTAAGCATTTTTTGTTAGTATGTAAGAGTTAGTGATTAAGAAAATAAAATGCATTGAAAACTGTTAAAAAAAAAAACAACGATTTGCACAGTCTAAAAGTGTTTCGAATGAGTGTTTTAGATCGTTATTTCGTCAGATGTCTTTTAGGGAGTCGGTGCAAGCCTTTTGGAAGGCTTCTACGTCCACAAAATGCTTTCCTTTCATTGGCAAATGCATTTTTCCGAAAAGGTAAAAGTATCACGGTGCCAAATTAGGCGATTACGGTGAGTGGTTGACAAATAAAATGCCAAAAAACCATTAAGATGGCGCATTATTGTACCACAAACACCAACTTTGACTCATTTAGTTTTTATTCTGGCCGAATACGAGAAATACGATGCACTAAACGCTTCAAAAAACCAAGATTGAACTCGTTGTTGATGGGGATTATTGGAATGGTAAAAACAAATCAACATTGTCTTCACTTTTGACTTCTCCAAACGAAATTTTTTGGGTTTTGTCTCGTCTGGCGCCTTCCACTCGGTACTTTGGCACTTGGTTTCTGTCACAATGTACATATGTTGTAAAGGATATTTTTGTTCTTATTGGCCTCCTTGATGATGTCCTTCGAATGTTGAATTCCGACCAATTTTTGGTCGATGCTCATTTTTGCACCGATGACACAAACATGCTGTCACTTCAGACGTAATAACTCCGTTTCCATTCGTCATCAGTGAAGGATCTACCTTTCCGACGCATGTAATTGTCAATAGATGGTCTCACCAGAAATACCTAGTTTTAAAAAGTCCTATTTACTTTGGAACGGACTTTGTGGATTGATCTATTCGGTACTGAACGATTTCTACTGTAAGTTTTTAATGCCGATTTTATTTCTTGGATCTTCTCCTTAATTTGTTACGTCCACCAGGTGATTCTCGTTTTCTTAGTGTTTATCTTTGTTTTCCCGCGTATTCCGTCTGCTTGAAAGGTAATTTTGTGTGCTTTTTTTTTATTATTGGGTAGGTGAGAAATCTTCATAGACACTACTCGTATAAGCCCCGTGATTATAGTTGTTTGAGATTCTTACTCACGAGAAGACACCTCCCTTATACAGACCACGACTGAGTTCACACTCAATAAGCAGTTTTAGCACTTGGTTGTATAGCAACAATTTGTTTTCTAAACTGAGCTTGGAATACTTTCCAAGAAGCCAGTACATGTCTCTATACATAATCTCAAGCTCTTCACGTTTTTTATTAACGTGTGCTCTCCATTTAAGTTTAGCGTCGAGTGTCATACCAAGATGTTTGGCTTCGTTCGCGAAAGGAATTTGTACTGCGTTAAAAAACACAGGTAGATTGCCAGTTTTCTTGAGAGTGAAGTCCACATGGACAGACTTATTTTCATTAAGCGCGATTCACCAAGTCTTTTGTCCAATTGTTAATCCGTGTATGGGCGCGTTGTAACTTAGCAGTTGCGCTTCTTCGACTATTTTAGCTGTTGCCGAAATGGCAGTGTCATCAGCAAATGTGGCTAGCACAGTGTGCTTTCTTATGAAAATCGAATTATCCTGACGGAGATATTACTAATACACCAAACAGACTCATAGTTTAGAAAAACCGATTGGTTGAATTTTTTTCTCTACAAAATTACCGAAATTGTCCAATTTGAATCGTGTAACACAGGCTAGGTTATTGTAGCTTTAAATAAATTCCTTGAAAGATGCCTAGACTTTCGAGTGAGCGTTTCTTGATCAGATTACAATTCAAAGAACTCAATCTTTTCCTTTCCAATAGGTATTCCAACTTAAAACAATAACAATAATAACTTAAAATAGTAACGTTTTTAGCTGTGTATATTTATGACGCCGATAGACTACGTTAATTTACAACTTAAGCTGAACTATGTAGGTTACGGGAAATGATCGTCGGTTTAACAGGTGGACTTAAAAACGGTCAGCAAAAAAAAAAACTCTCCAGGTGTATGCATAGGTTTTTTTCCGGTTTAGCTAAGAGATGGCGCCAGCGAAAAGTACGCAGCGTATTAATTTGACACATACTACAAACACACACAAGTTGAGTCCGCCAAAAACTAGCGTCTTTGTTTTATCGTTCAGTGATCATGTCGAGTTTTGTGCTTGAAAAAGAATATTTGTGGCACACAATGCTTTTCTTATTTAATCAAAAGAAAAAGGCTGTTGAAACTCATAGTTTGCTAACATATGGCGAATACGCTCAATTAGAACATGTGAGACATGGTTTCGACTATTTAAAAATGGTCAGAATAATATGGCTCTGATAGACCACAAAAATGCGAAGACGAGGAATTGCAGAAGTTATTGGTTGATGACCCAACTCAAAATCAACGGCAATTAGCAGAAGCATTACATGTGTCACAAGAAACAATCAAGAGACGCTTACGAGCAATGGGGAAGATCAATAAACTCGGTAAACGAAAAATGGATTTATTTTTTATTTATTTTTCTGCACCCGCCGTACTCCCCAGACTTGGCGCCATCTGACTATCACCTCTTCGCATCAATGGGGCAGGCGCTCGCAGAGCAGCAATTTCAGCGATTTCGAGGAAGTTGGAAAATGGCTCGACGAATGGTTTGCCCCAAAAGACAAGCAGTTTTTCTGGCATGCTATTCATAAATTACCTGAAAGATGGGCGAAATGTGTAGAAGCCGATGGCCGAAGTTTTGAATAAAAAATTAATTTCCCTAGAAAATTACGTATTTTTTTCTTTGCCAGAAAAACCGGAAAAAACTTATGCATACACCTGGTACAGTCGAAAGAAAGCAACTTACATATTGTTTCGAATTTATTTTCAAAGAATTGTTGCACTTCATATCTAAAAGTCACACAGCAATTAACGTGCTCTACAAAAAGTTCTTTAGTTCCGTACAAGTAATTACATATATATGTACACACGACTTCCTCTGTAGCCAGCTGTAATCTAAGACTTATTGTCTTTTCGTAATTTCGAATATTGCCTATAGGAGGTTGTGCATGTATTTTAATTTTCTAAATGTCTTGCAATTGGAATAAACCTGATTCATATGCATCTGGAAGGTTTTATATAAAACAAAGATCTAAACATAGATCTATGACTCAAGCACTTAAATTTGATCCCAGACTAATGAACAAAAGAAATATATTCAAATCTTGCAACCAATTTTTTCTGTTGCTGGAGTTCTAGAAAAACTTGTCAGCTTACTTTATTTGTTGACAATGACATTTATTTACCCAATCACACCGAGAAAAAATGCAACACAAATATAACTATTAACCCACCAATGCTCTTAGTTCAATGATCTACCACCGTTGTAGATAATACGTTACAGACAACTATTTGTGTTACATTTCAACTTCCCCTAAATTGATTTTTTCCACTTTTCTTTTCACTGAATTTCGTTTTGGTCTTTTTGCCTAAGCCAAAATGTTTTTAAGTGTATACCTAATGCATATCTCTACATAATGACACTTTAATCGTGTGCGACTTGTTTTTAATTAAAAAACTGCATATTATTACTTCTATTCACCTACTTTTAATTATACGTAAAGATCCAGACATTACACAATGTACTCGTAAAAATGCCTACATTATCACACAATCAACCCAAATTGTACTCATAAAACTTCGATAAAAGCAGCCTCATTAGATGACTGAAACGAAATGCTTTTATCTATCGAAAGCTAAATGCGGGATCCGAATCGAATACATTGCGATCAATCACACTACATAGTATGATTACTTATGTAAACAAATTACCAACACGATATGCAATCGCTCACAGCGGAGTGTCACTCCCCGTTGAATAGTTATCAGAGCCCATATTATGGTTATGGTAAACCCTTGCTACTTGCGACATTCCGATTAAATTAAATCAACTGTGACGTTGCGGTGTTATCGAACCAGTGACATGGGGACAATTGAAAGAATTGGAACAGCAGCAGCAATATCAACAATAACAACAACAACAACAACAAGATTGGCTATTTTTGCTGCTCACTGTATATTCATATATCTGCATGTGGTCGTATATTTGTAGTTGCATGGGCTACGCTTCATTTTCTTTGTATGCTTCATTGAATTGTTTAAATTAATCTAAAATGTTTAATAAATTAAATGTTCAATCAAAATTCTCTCACTCTCTTATATTTTTCGTTATTGGATTTTGTTTAGTATGGTAGACAGCGCTTTCGCGAACTGCGACAATGCATGCAAAATGATGAGGATGAGAATCCTGGAAATACACTGACACCTGATTCTCAGGTACTATTAAATGTTTCTCTCTATCTTGTTATATTCTCGTAATACTCCTTTTTTGATTATTCTTCTTCGATTCACCTTGACATTTGAACTAAAATTCGTGGTGATGTATTTTATTTTCTACAGAATAGCTCAACTGATGGTGTGTTTACGAACCGTCCTACCCATCCGTTCCGTATAATCGAAAACGATGCAATTAGTATCCAGAGCATGACTTCCTTGGGACGGGTGGGCAGAATTCTAGCGGGGAGCATTGATCCCTCAGGTAATTGAAATCAGTATTTGCATATTTTCTTAATGAGGGTTTTTTATGTTTTCTCCCATTTTCTTATTAAGCGATAAGCATAGACCGTGATTCAATATTGAATTCAGTGTCCTCCAGCTCACAGCAAGCACAAAATCCTAATCCATCGTCGCAAGCTAGTGCGACGAATTCACAGTCTACTACCCCTGATACGCATACTGCTTCCAGCAGAAGTGATAACGACACAAAAGGTCTCACAAGAGACGGCAGTGTTCAAGCAAAAGACAAACGACAAACAATGGACTCGCAGCAACAGCAATCAAATAAGATAATTCTTCAGGAACCCGATGTGATTGCTAGCACAAAGCTAGCTCATTCGAAAACAACAGATAGTATTACATCAAGTGGTCCGATTGCTCCACCTAGGCGAAAGAAAAAATCACGAAAAATGTCCTCAAGCTCATCGGAGCAATTTAACATGAATGAAGGACTTCGATTGCCACCGGCAGACGACGATGATGATACAACATCGATAAAAAGTGGCAAAGACGTTCAGAAATTGCGTGAAGACATAGTTAAGGCAATTGAAAATTCATGGAATGAAAATTCGTCAATAACCACAGCAGCATGTAATAGCCGACCGGTTACAACAACTGCTGTTGGTGGTTCTATTAACAGGATTTCTCATTCGCTTGGCAATAGCTCGACATCGGTGTACTCGAAACCAAGTCCATCGAATAGTGCAAAGAGTAATTCGGCGCCTGGTCGCGTCAGGTACTTGTGAGTATTGTGTTTTGTTGTACTTCGTTTAATTTTCTGTTTAGTTCTAAATATTTTATGAAATTATCGTTTCATGCGCTCCCACGGAACAGCTCAATAGATCCTAGTCAAGGACTGAATCTCTATAAAGCTACTCAAGGTGGGTATGTTGTGAAACCTCGAGATGAAGCCTCGAACAAAGCCGAAGGACCTACGCAAGAAGAAATTGACCGCATTGAAAAGATATTAATGGAGAATATACCGCGAGCGAAGCTAGCTGGTACTGGATCTAATAGTTTGGGCAGCTCAACGAGGTAAGTTGATGTTTCAGTTTACTTTTCTTTTTCGAATTAGTATGAAAGGAGAAGAATGATGTTTGCAAACTGTGTACATGCGTTTAGTATACCAAAAGGGTAAGGGAGGGAACAGGAACTGAATTTCCAACTTAATGGCGATAAAAATATATTGTGCTATTCATTACATTTTTTTTTATCTTTGAAATGGATTTGAACAAAAACAATCAGTTGGAACAAAAATTTAAGATTGTTCTGCTTTTTAGCAAGGATGCTTGATGGTTTTACTTATATTCGCGAATTCCATCGCCTCAAAGTTTTATGTTGTGTGGTTTCTGGTAGTATTGCTGTATTGTTTCTGTAGTATTTTACGTACTGGGGCTTCGCTTTCGGAATCCAATTAGTGCTCAATATCCATCCGTATCCGTTTGGTCGTCGATTTCAAAGCATTTTCAACTATCTGTTGGAAATAGGGTCATGTCCCAAAGCCATATAGCAGTCCGAAATCAACTTCGAAGCAGCTATAGCTTATCATATGCTTATGACGTTGCTTCTCTTTATTCTAGACAGCATACCAAACGCATCATCGCTTAGTTAGGACAACAATTTCTCATAAAACGAACAACGATTATTCTCTTTTCCCACCCCAGCACAAAAGTGTGATTCACAGAGGCTCTTCTCTGCTGGACTCGAAGTTCTGCAGATATCAGCGCAACTCTTAATACCTCCACTTATTCCGAACACCTTTTTCTTATCTTTGCTGTGAACTCATTTTCATAAGTAGCCCCTTGATCATTCTGCAGACGATTCTATTATAAAGCCTTTTCTGCATATCCCGACGGGCATTGCACTTCCCTCATCATTACTTCTTATAGTGACACGTGTTTGGCCATCTTAGCAGTTTGAGCTCGTAGAGCATTTCGCTTAATCCTTAGGAGTCTTCAGAAAGCCACAAGGTCTACCTTCTTTGCCACCATTCACATATTTTTGGGTGTTGTGATTTGTTAGTTGCTTTCTTATTGAGCATTTGTTTGTCGATACCGATCTGGATACTCAGGTCTGCCATCTATTCAGTGGTGCATTGTTGAGTACGCTCAGCTGATTGTAAATGTAGTGCTACAGTCCATGGTGGACCTGGGCCTCAATCAACAAGCTAGCTCTATATTTAGCTACCTGCCTCTAGTTTCGCACGCTAAGTTGGTTGAGGTACCCTTCCTCTTGCGTGCGCCACCTGAGACGCGGTTTTTCTCTACTGCGCTGTAGAGCGGATCGGAGCATTGGCGTCCATCCGCTCTACATGACCCAGCCATCTCAGTCGTTGGACCTTCACTCTTATGCCTAAGTCGATTTCGATGTACAACCCGTACGGTTCGTCATTGTATCTCCACCTCTCATCGTCTATGTAGACGGGAACGAAAATCACCCGAAGAATTTTACTCTCAAAGCAGCCAAGAGCATTCTCATCCATTTTTGATAAAGTCCATGCCCCGGCGCCATAGAACCGGACTGAGATTATTAAATTCTTATATAGGGTCTCTTTTGTTATTCGAGAGAG
The DNA here is from genome assembly GCA_949129095.1 of Volucella bombylans. NCBI lineage: Eukaryota > Metazoa > Arthropoda > Insecta > Diptera > Syrphidae > Volucella > Volucella bombylans. The sequence continues at coordinate 66,064,806 of OX422140.1, forward strand.
GGCTTTGCTAGTCAATTGCCTTCTTAGCCCAAAGAAGCAGCGATTGGCAAGAGTTTTTCTTCGTTTGATCTTATACTTGGTCTTGCCCTCATTGACCGGTAAACCCATCTTCGCCGCTTCCGTCTTAATACGAGTACTCGCGAAAGCGCCCCTGACATCACGCTACTTTCTTCCGATTATGTCAATATCACCGGCGTATACGAGTAATTGGACGTACTTGCTAAGTACTGGACAAACGATGCTAAGGTTTGTTCATGCTAATTACCAAGTCACCGCCTGCCGCTTTGAAGAGCTTGGCAGCCAGGCCGTCCGCTCCAGCAGGTTTGTTGGGCTTAAGCTTATTAGATATGGCTATCTTTGGTTTGTCATCGCCTTTATACAGTCTGCCGAAATGCTCTTTGTAAATCCTCAGGATCGAGTGCGACTCTACTTTTTTCGTCTGTACAGGCTTCGATTCGGGGTTTGTGTCCGTGCCATGCCATCTCATTCCTGGATTAGCATCTATAAATTTTCTCGACCCCACGCTTCTCAAGCTCCTTTTTTCTCCTGAAAAGCCGGTGTTCGTATCTCCTCTTCTGCTCGTAGAGCTCGTGAGCAGCTCTCATCCTTCTATGCAACCGGCTCTCGTCAAACTTTCTGGCAATATTGCCACTGGTCTTAGATACTTGATGCTGGCGGCATAGGACTTCTTAAGAGATTAAGCGAGACTTGATCGGAAAATGATTTGGTGTTCTCTTGCGATGGCAGCTGTCTGACGTCGAAGTTCCTCACAGTATTAGCTTGGGCTTGCGATATACGGGATATCCGCAACCGTAACCTAGCTACAATAAGGTAATGGTCCAAGTCGATGTTGGCGCCTCGGAAGGTTCGGACATCCATAACACTGGAGAAGTTTCTTGCGTCGATCGCAATGTGGTCATTCTGGTTGACGGTTGATTGTGTCAGGAGTTCTCCAAGTTCAATTATTAATATCGATTAGCTTGAATCCGTTATCGGAGTTGGTGTCATGCAGGCTATACTTTCCGACGGTACTACCAAAGATGGCCTCTCTTCCTAGTTTCGCATTAAAATCGCCGAGGACAGTTTTAAACCCATAGCTGGGGGACTGTTCGTAAGTCTTGTCCAAGAGCTCGTAGAAGCTATGTTTGGCGCTGTTTTTGCCGTCAACAATAATCGCCGTAATAAATGTCGCAGTTTCTCATGTTCTTATTGCGATAACATCTGCTTTTTGGCCTATTAAGCGACCTAAGGTTCCACGCACAGATCCGAAGTTCGTTTGTTGTTCGCAGAGGTTGTTAACAGTAGATCCGTCCGTATCGGACGCTTGTTGTTGCTTCGTAACAATAGATTTTTTCCACGGTCATTGAATCGTAATACTTTATTATTATTAGCTAATAGAATTTCTGCGTCATAATACATCAGATACATACTATACATCAGACTCAGTCAATGTTCATAGTTTCGAATTCATTGGTGCTTAACCGTCATATGTCACCTACAGCCAATAAATCAACTTAATACTGAATTAATTCATGGTGGTATCTACAGTTGCCTACAATTGTGACAATGTAGAATTAATTTGGTGCCAGTCTCAGCATGGGAATTTTTTGGTACGGTACTTCTCTGCTGTGATTCAGAAAACTTATGTATGTGTATTGCCCCTGACTGTAGACCAGCAAACAGTCATCATTGTTTTCTTTTCGTGGAGCTTAGGCTTAAGGGATTGTTTTGCCTGAAATCTGAACCCAACCACTGTACAATACGTCGTCGGTTGTCGTACAAAATCATTTGTTCACAATTCGATTCACAAATGTTTCATTTCTGTCAGCCAAAGATGTTCATAAGTAGTTTCGTCTAGACTACTTTTGTTAAAATAATTTAACAATCGTGTTACCCATTCAAGGTAAGCGCTAATCAGGACCAGTCGATTTTAGACTCTAAAGAACTTAAGTCCTCAAGGTTTTTGGTAATCTATGCGGTTCATTCGCTGGTAAGCTTTCTTACAGTAATCTTTTGCCATTACTCCACGGTTGTAACAGGGAGCAATATTACAGTGATCCAAATCAATGTTGAATGTTCCGTCGATTGGAACATAATTAACCATGCTCTGATAATAATGTTACAACGATATTGCTCTGTGGATGTCGTAATTGGAAACGCATTTGGAATTATCAGGCTTAAGTTCGTTCTTAAAATCATCAGTCTGAGGATCATTATCCCCCTTCCTTATTTTGGCAGTAAACTCTTTTTATAGAACATCAAATTCGTAAAATCTTCAGTGGATTTTTATATTTTATATATTAATGTTAGAGATTGAGATTTTCTGTTAATAGACACGCAACTGTGTTTTAGTGTCAATCTGGCTAAAACTGTGAGCTATCGACGCTTATATAGTTGATCAATCTTAGTAGACAAGATAGCTTCAAACTCACAAATATAATTTCGGATTGGACATTGCGTTGTTAGCAGCAAGCAAAGCAACTGGCTTGCTTTAGAACGCATCAGAATGCAATCCCTAGGAAATTTCTATGATTTTAAAAATAGCTGGGAGTATTACAATCGATCTTCGATGGAGACCACTCTAACCTGACATTACTTAGTGATTGTCACTTCCTTTATTTCTATTATGTCCGATGTATAGAATAGAATGCTGAACACATTCTTTTAGGAATACTAATATTCGCTCACTTCTCAAAAACATAAGAAATTCTGTCTCTTCCTCCATCCCAATTACAATACCCATTTACAATGACATTCCACCTACTTGCTGGGTCTGGCACAGCCAGCTCATTGCTGCCAAATTGTGACAGGTCTCCTACAACAGTTGAGCGTGTCCAATTTTATTGGGACCAAATTTTCCTTCATTTTTTCACTTTGTCAATTGCAAAAGTAAGACCAAGGTTATCCTTCCTCGCTTCGTTTCGAATACAAATCTTCAAGTGATCCTCCTACCATCGCTAAGTTTTTTGTTATATATCCCAAACAGTCATTTGCCAACAAATTTTTCAACAAATCTCCCACTTACTTCAATGACCTACCAAATTTCTCCGTTGTTTCCTTTCTCACTCAAAATTTCGATTTTGTTATTATTGAAGAAAAGTTACAAAAACCCGGCCCAGATGGTATCCCCTCGGTTTTTTTTTTTTTTTTTAACTATTCTTCCAACCTTTCTCTCACACTTTCCTACCTTACACAGGGAGAATTTCTCCAGATTTGGAAAACGTTTTTTTTATAATCCCAATACACAAGAAGTCATCAAAGAATGAAGTTACCAATTATCGTCCCATTGCTAAACTCTCTCATTTACCCAAACTCTTTGAACGCATTTTATACGAAGCCTAAGTTGAAGTGCTTTAGACAATATGGTTTTCTGAAGGCAGATCAACTACCACAGACTTAATTGAATTCATGTCTTTTGGTCTCGCAGTCTTAGAAAATGGCAAAGAAATCTATTTTATCCCAACCGATTTCACTAAAGCTTTTGATAAGATATCTCATCAATTAATCCTCTTCAAATTGTCCGCTCTCGGCATTGCACCTCTTTTATTAAAACCTGTTAAACGGATATTATAGTGTTCGGTTTAGATCCGTCCTTTTAGTTCCTTTGCTGACCTCCTCTGGGGTTCGCCAAGACAGCCATCTTAATCCCCTTCTTTTCATTCTTACTATTAACGATCTCCTGAAGGTAATTAAACACTCCTACATCTCAATTATGCTGACGACACAAAAAAATTTAAAAGTATTTCTTCTGTTCATGACTCCGCACTTCTTCAAGGAGGCTTCGATCAGTTTTCAATCTGGTGGTGCCTCAAACACTGTTTAGAACTTAATATAGCCAAATTCCAATCTATAACCTTCTCACTTCATTTTCTCTATGATCAACCCATTCTTTTCAAGACCATGACATATTATTCAACAGTGAGCTTAATTTCTGTTCGCATATCGATAAGATAATCTTTCATCACTTGGCTTTACTAAACAGTGGTCCAAGGAATTTTCCAATACGTACGTAACCAGATCTCTCTATTTTATATTTGTTCGACTACTATTTGAGTATGCCAGTCAAGCTGGTGGTCCCCTTTTACCGATTTCTTGTTTCCGCAATCGAGGGTATTCAATGTCGATTCCTCCGATTTGCTCTCCGTGCCCTGCCCCGGAACAACCCTTCAGTCCTACCTCCATATCAAGACCTTAAAAAACTTCTCTCAGGTTTTGTCGACTGCGCATTCCTTTACAACTCTATTTCCTTCAACACTAACCCACGTAATTTACGGTGTCCTCGTCTCTTCTATCTACCATATGGTTCCAACGAACCAATCTCCCGTATACTCCGAAAGATCAACTCAAACCTCTCCGTCGTTTTTGATTTTCTCCTCATCTCGAATTAGATCTTCTCCACCATACCCTTGGTTCCTAGCTCGTAAATCTTTTTGGTAGTTTTTAAGTCCTAATATTAAGCTTGTATTAAGCCAAATCAAATCATGAAGAGCACTCAAAGTTTTTAACCCACAATAAGCCCCTAGTCCAAATGGTATTCCACCCACCAATCAATTGGCTCCCTCCAAAAGCCGACTTAACGTCTCTTGCTTTACCCTGTTCTATCGCTATTCTACCACTAGCGTTTCAACCATTTCAACAAAATTGCCAAAAGTATTCCGAGCCATTAAACCTTCAAACGTTATAATTTTTATAATTTTAATATTTACTTATTTTGCCAAATATAATACGATAAAACATAGTCTTTTATTGTACATAGAAGTTAGCTTAATATATTAACAATTTGTTGAATTACTTTCGGTAGTAAAATTGAAGTGAAGAAATACAAAAAGGATTTAAAAGGGAACATGGGAAAAATGTGTCTTTAAACCTAGCAGCGCTAGATATACCCTTTAAAGCCAATGGCAGTGAGTCCCAAAGTTTAATCGTGTGAATAAAAAACATACGCGAAGAGTTTAAATAATTATATCTTGGTAAGATAATGTTAAACGTTCTTGGAGACTGACCACATAGAATTTTGTAAAACAGGTATAGTGTAGATTTAGTGTTAATTATATTAAATAGAAATATGCAATTTCTGGCTTTAATATACTGTTGAAGCGTGCATCGCCATAAGTTCCTAGATAGTTCAGAAACATGATCATATCTTTGAATATTATAAATGTATCTTACTGCGTCATTGAATGCAACTTGTAGTTTGTGCTCGGATAGGGAGTACGTTATGAGGGGTATTACGAGTGCTCTCTAGTTTCTATCGGAGTGAAATTCGCGATGAGCTAAAGTTGTCGAAAACATTCGTAGATTCGACCTAGTATTACATTCACGTGGTTGTAGGCAGTCAAGTGTCGATTTATGGTAAAATCAAGGCTAGATACAGATTCAACGACTCTTAGTTTATTATTCCAAAGGATCGTTTGAGATTTCGCAGGGTTTTATGCCTAAGCCGTTCTTTAATGACCAGTGATGGACATTTGGCAGATATTTATTGATCACGTGGGCCAACTCGTCAATTTCGTATAAAGGTCGCGATAAATAGAATCTGACGTCATCAGCGTATAATTGGATTGAAGCATATTCACATTTCGTTGGCAAGTCATTTATGAACATTCAAAACAGAGGAAGTCCTAAAATAGATTCCTGAAGAATATGATCGGAAATATATTCAAGGGAAAACTGGTCAAAGAGAAGGATAAGAGCAGGATCAGATGTAATTGCAAAGTCAAGTAAACTAGGTTCATAATCTGCAGAGAAGTGAGTAGGATATTAGCGATTTATTATTTGTAGTCCTAAGGATAAGTCCTAAGGGGAAAGTAAAATTTGAAAAGAACGTGAATCATTGTTCAGTTGATCAGCATTAAAATCCCCCAATACGATGGTATTTTCATACAGAAAATCCTGACAATGTTTTAAAAAAAGGTACAGGAGAGCAGCTTCTATTAGGGCAGTAAACATTTAGTGTTATTGTCACGAACTTCAACAATATATTCTACACTTGACAAAGAGTCAGATTTTCTAATCGTGTCTGGGCAAATACAAGTTATTCTATCATTCCTGTGCAATTTAAAGTTAATAATATCATAGACATAATCCTCAGTATTAGATTTGAACCAAGTTTCGCTCACACACACTACATCATCGCTAGAATTCTTTAATAAGTATTGTAGCTCAAATAAGCTAATTTATTCATACTGAGACTGCGTGCATTAAGATGACATATTTTCAGTCCTTCTCTGTGTCTACAAAAAACATTTAACATATTAAGGATAGAACTTCCACTCACACAATTAGTACAATACTCACATATAACGAATTTATATTCATAGTCAAATATATCAAAAGTTACTGACCTGGGCCTCACCAATAAGCCTCTCTAATTAGCACGGTCTTTGGCTAACAGCCATCTCAAACGTACAGCTGTACAAACATGAGCTGTACAGCTCATAGAGTTCATAGAGTTTATCGTTGAATCGTCTCCTCCCGAACCCGTCAACGCATACGAGACCAAATATCTTACGAAGAATTTTTCTCTCAAAACGACCAAGAATATTTTCATCCGCTTTAGAAAGGGTCCATAGAGCACAACTGGGATTACAAGGGTCTTATATAGAGTTTTCTTGGTTGTTCGGGAGACTGCATTACTACCTAGTTGCCTTCTCAGCCCAAAAAAAACTGCGATTGGCAAGCGTTATTCTTCTTTTGATTTCTGAAGGGATTTCGTTTTCAGATATGTTAGCAGAGCCGAGGTAGACAAAGTCCCTTACTACCTCAAAGTTATAGCTGTCGATTGTGATATTCTGGCCGATTCGTTGATGTTTGGTGCCCCTTCTTGTTGACAGCATATACTTTGTTTTGCCCTCATTTACTGCTAGACCCATTTTTGATGCTTCTGTTCCTCTACTCGCAAACGCACCACTAACAGCGTGAGTTTTGCACAATTCTTTCAAGTATGATCTTGAAGAAGTCACATGACAGCGCGTCGCCTTGCCTAAATCCATATTTTACATCAAAGCTGGCGGTTAGGTCGTTGATGCAGAAGCGAGCTTTCTCCTCGCCATCCTACACAAGTGGACGAGTTTGGCCGGAATGCTAAAACTAGACATGGGTCTGTATAGCTCGTTTCTGTAGCAGTCATATGCGACTTTAAAATCGATAAAAAGGTGGTGAGTATCGATCTGAACATCTTGGGTTTTCTCCAGGTTCTGCCGTACTGTAAAAATTTGGTCAATTATGAACTTTCCGGGCCTAAAACCGCACTGATAGGGGCAGATCAGATCGTTGACAAATGGTTTCAGGCGCTCTCACAATATGGCAGACAAGGTCTTATATGCGATGTTTAGGTCACTGATACCTGTACAGTTGGCCCAGTTTAGAAGATCTCCTTTCTTGTGAACCGGGCAAACGATGCTGAGGTTCCATTCATTAGACCAAAACTTGGAAATAAGTTGGTGTATGCTCTCTACCAAGTCATCTCCTGCTGCCTTAAATAGTTCGACGGGTAGGCCGTCCGGCCCTGCAGCCTTATTCGACTTCAGTTTAGATACTGCTATCCTCACTTCATTTTGGTCGGGTGGACGAAATTCTTGACCTGCATCGTCAATATCGAATGCTTCGCTCTGCCTGACAGCGGAATTTGTGTCGTCTTCGCCGTTTAACAGTCTGCAAAAATGCTTTTTCCATATCCTCAGTACCAACTGTGACTCTACTATTTACAAGGTTTCCTTGTTCATCTCTACAGGTTTCGGTTCCGGTCTTATTACCCTGACACGTTCTTTTTACCTTTTGGTAAAACTTCCTTATTTCTTATTTCTGTAGTAGCACCTCTCTATTTCCACGATTGCGCGCTTCTCATGCTCTTTCTTTTTTCTCTGAAAAAGCCGATATTCTTCCCTCCTCCTTTGCTCGTAGAGCTCACGAGTCGCTCTCGTCCTCCTGGCGCTGTGCAGGCATGTTGTTTTGCTGCGCACTTCATCAAACCAGGGGTTTCGTGATGGTGGGCGGGTGAAACCCAGCACGTCAGTTGCGGCATTTCTGATGGCTTCTCGGCATCTAAGCCACTGGTCTTCAACACTCGATGCTGGCTGCAAAGGACTTCACCGAAAGTTGATCGATACGCGAACGGCAAAGTTTCTGGCGGTGACTGCGTGCATTAAGATGACATATTTTCAGTCATTCTCTCTGTCTGCATAAAACATTTAACATATTAAGGGTGGAACCTCCACTTACACAATTAGTACTTATATACGAAACATATAACGAATTTCTATCCATAGTCAAAGATATCAAAAGTAATACCACAAATTAAAAGATGCAATCTTGCAACATAACAATACAAAAAAGGAATTGAAGTATTAGGAGAAAAGGGAAAAATAGGAAGTAGTGAGGAAAAAGGAGGAAAGTTCAATCATTCTGAGAGGAAACGTGAAGAAAAATAATAAATAATGATCAATATAAATGTTTAGTTTATACATAGTAAATGCTTAGTTCTTTGCTTTCGTCGACGACATTTCACTTCCTAGATACCATTTGATGTGTTGCTAGTCGTTATTGTTTACGTTATTTACGTTTTCATCATCTGGTGTTTCAGCGAGGGCGAGGAGGGGTGCATTACTGTCAATAATTGTGCTTGAGCTGACGGATTGTTTTCTTGCAAAAATGACATCAGAGAGTACGTAAACAGAAAACAGCTGTTTCTTTTTTTTATGTGCACAGCACTCTGCATGAGAAACCGATTTTTTGGAAAGACACTCATTGATGTAGGAACTATTATCGGAGTTAATACCAAGTTCACGGACGCTTATCAGTGTTTTTTTTTCTTGATTTTTTTTTAAATATATATTGGATCCTCAAATGTAGTTCCGACATCGCGGTCTCTTCTTTTTCCATCGCTTGTATTGGTGTGGAATTTTTTTCTTTTCGTTTTGTTCATTGGATGCTAGCGTAGCGTGATCCCAACCTCATTGAATATCTAAATTCCACGCGTCCGCACGTGCTCAGGCGTCAAATTTCTCAAAGGGCTCCAATCGATGGAGCACTTCTACGATGTTGTCATCTCGAAATTTGTAAGAAATCTCCATAATATCATTCTAACACGTTTTTGATTTAATCTCTTAGAAATAAGAAAGTGGGCATGTTTTAATCTTCCTAAATTGTCTTTATAAATTGTCTTTTGTGAAAACACAAGTACTTAAAACTTTTAAACATTTGCAGGTCTTTCGATTTCTTTGTAATTTACCAAATAAGTAGATTGCGTCAGCCTTGGAAACTACGAATGAAGTTGGGTGCTAACAAAGCAAACAGAATCTATCATGTTTCTGCTCGTTTAGTTTTTAAACAGAAAAATGTGATCTTACATCACATATGCTTGTTTAGAGATTTTTCTAATTTTGCTAGATGTCCGTAGGCCTTTCGTACGTTCGTCTTAAGCTAGTAGATAAAATCAGCTTATTCTCATGGTAGTCTTAAACATTACACTTATTAAAAATTTCCTTTTTTGTGTTTATTTTTGATTAGATATCCATCACTCATTTATCGATCAAGCGGTGAAAAGGAGCGCAGAAAATCAGCCGGTGATGAAGATGTCCTCAAGCAAATGAACATTTATGTACGCACTCGTACAGACTCTGGTAAACAATTAACAGATTTTGAAATTCTGGAACAAGTTCCTGTAAAAAATTTGGATACAGGAGAAAATATGCCTCTATCCGCTGTTAAGCCACCACCCGTCCCTGAAGGTTGGAATCCACTGTCGTTGCACATCCTGAAATTGACTAGCCATTTGGAAGTGATGCAAAAAGAATCCGATGAAGAGAGTGTTATTGGTATACCACCAAGTAATGAGGCACCACCCGATGAAGAGGAAGGCGAAACTGAAGACGGAAATCGTTTGAAAAAGAAAACGGCCAAAATCAAGCGGTTCTTCGGAACGACAATGCGCAAAACTGTGGACAAGGCAAAGTCTTTGGCGTCAGAAGTTTCGCATGCTCGTCATAAGGAAGATGTGGCTGATATTGAAGATGTCATGAATCCGGAGCAGAATATTAAAATTAAGGCGTCCAGTACGAATAAGGGTCCATATGAGTTTACAAAGTTGCAACATGTTCAGGTATCCTTTCAATATTCCTATAAAATTTGTCATTGTTAAAAATTGTGTGTGTGTAATAGGATTTGTCTGGAGAACACACTGGTGCAGTTTGGTGCATGAAATTTAGTTCTTGTGGTCGGCTTTTAGCAACTGCTGGACAAGATAAAGTGCTACGAATTTGGGTTCTTAAAGATGCCTACCCCTTCTTTCAGGTAAAATAGTATTGTGTTTTCATCTTTCTTCTTTTGACAAATAAAGTCCACCGTTTTTACGCAATTTCCTTAGGATATGCGAACGAAATACAATGCAGATCAAAAATCATCACCGACACCATCTCAAGAGTCATTGGTATCACAACATTCAGCTGAGGAAGCAATTGCAATGGCCACAGCTGCAGAAAAATGCACTGGACCCTTTATGCCTAAAGCATTTTGTTCCTACATTGGTCACACTTCTGATTTGCTCGATGTTTCCTGGTCAAAAAATTACTTTATCCTCTCAAGTTCCATGGACAAAACGGTGCGTCTATGGCACATCTCGCGAAAAGAATGCCTCTGTTGTTTCCAGCATATTGATTTTGTGACAGCGATCGCATTCCATCCACGTGACGATCGGTATTTCCTCAGTGGCAGTTTAGATGGTAAACTGCGTTTATGGAATATTCCTGATAAAAAGGTCGCTCTGTGGAACGAAGTCGATGGTCAGACAAAATTGATTACAGCAGCAAATTTCTGTCAGAATGGTCAATTCGCTGTAGTGGGATCGTATGATGGTCGTTGCATTTTCTACAACACTGATCAATTGAAGTATCACACACAAATTCATGTACGCTCAACCCGTGGTAAAAATCGCATTGGTCGGAAGATTAGTGGAATTGAGCCAATGCCTGGAGAGGATAAAATTCTTGTCACATCCAACGACAGTCGAGTGCGATTATATGATTTACGTGATCTTAATTTAAGCTGCAAATACAAAGGGTATGTAAATGTTTCGTCTCAGATTAAAGCATCATTTAGCCACGATGGAAAGTATATCGTTGCTGGATCGGAAAACCAATGCATTTACATTTGGAAAACTAATCATGACTACTCTAAACTTAGTTCGGTATGTAGTAAATATGTTGTATGTGTCGTCACTTCAATGAATTTCATTGCATTTCTCTAAAGGTCCGTCGAGATCGCAGTGACTTCTGGGAAGGTATTAAGGCACACAATGCAACAGTTACTTGTGCTATCTTTGCACCACATCCCGAGGCGATTATCAAACCAGAACCCGACGAAATATCAAACGAAAAGGTTACTCACAACCAAACACCCATTAAATACGTATTTTCTTAATATTCGTTTTTTATTTGTTTTTTTTTTTTTGTAATTCTACAGGCACTTAACAACCAACCAGATCCCCTCGTTGAACAGCGAAAGAAAGGCTGCGGCTACGTTCTGGTTAGTGCTGACTTCACTGGAGCCATTAAGGTTTTCATAAATAAAACAAAACCAAAACACAGCAGTCTACCATACACAGCTATTGCCGACTAAAAACACAAAACAACAAACCCTATAAACTTTCAAAGTTGAATATTTAATTGTACATCAAGTTTGCGATTGAAATTAAAATTTTCGAGACTCTTATTCTATTAGTTTTCATTGCTTCTCAATCAAAAATCTAAATTTGCTCCAACTACTAATACAGAGCAGCGAGAGAACGCCAAAAAAAAAACATTCAAGTATTTCAATTGTTAGGAGAGGAACAACAAAATTAAATACAAAAGTGCTATTATGTAAAATTAAGCGATTAAATTTAGTTTCCCGTACATAGAATAAACTTGTGAAAGCCCTTAGTATTTTGTATTTTCTTTATTTTTAATTGTTACTCATTTTTTGTTTTATTTTATAATATATTCCGTTTTATCATTAATTTTTTATTTTTTTTTTAAATCAAAAGCGATGCGCATATCCACTTTAGGTTGCAAATATATTTTATTACATATTAAATGAAAAATAATAATAAAAATTAATTAATTAATGGTTAAAACTTTTAAATAAGATAGGACATCCGATTACAATTGCAATGTACTAAAAACAGAAATATTTTATTGTAAAATATTAGATAAGCTAAGATAAAAATAATAAATTTAAATGTGTAATTAAATAATTATTAAAGTCAACATTATTTATAAATAGACAATGATATGAGTTTTATTTGATTGATCCCATAATTACTTTTGGTTTGAATTTAAAATGATGATTTTGATATTTAAGTGCCACGAAGGTGGTCGCTAATGTGCTGCCTAATGTGCGATTAATATGCTCTTGTGTATTTTTTATACTGGGAAAATACTTGTTATAAATACGAACAACAATTAAATACGGCTTCTTCTTTTTCTATAAATATGTAACGTATATAAATACATATACAGGGTGCCCCCTAATTCTTCGACGATAATTTGGGAAATGATTGCTAGGTATATTCTAAGAAAAAAATCTTTCTACTGTAATTGTCTATTTCCAATGCTGACATCACTTATCGAGGTTTTAAGGAAAGGCTTATTTTGGTATACTCTGGCGCATGTTAACGGAAATTGCTCAGTTAATACTAATGGCAGAAACTTCGTTGATGACTTCGTTTTTAGAAGAGATACTACCCTTTGTAACTGCATTTAAATAAAGTTTCTAACAACAGTTGACAATAACAGTGATTTTCCATGAACTGAACGAATTTCAAAAACTACGGCGCCTGGAAATCTGCTCATCGCTTACATTAAGAAACCAAACTGAACCGGATAGTCACCTGTCATGAAAAGTGGATACTATATTGTTGCAACTCCCGGGGGAGGAAAATTTTTCCGCGTTAAAAAAAAAATTTAAACAATTTAACAGAAGAAGGGTGCCGGGCTACCGGCAACCAAAAAAAACAGAAAACCAAAACTATACGACTAGATAAAGAAAAAAACCGCAACCACACGGATGGTGGTTGGTAATCGAATGGAAAAGAATATGCAAAACCGAAAACAAGCCCAAAGGAGAATCGCAAGATAACCGGAATTGCAACCAGCAGCTGGTTCCAAGCTGCGCACACCGGCTGCTCAGTACGGGGGGGGGTTCGACAAGGGGGAAACTAAATGTAAACAATGTATAATTGGACGCCACCCAATTTTTTTTTTGCGAAATTGGGAAAACAAAATCGAAATAAAACAAATGAATTTTTCCCTGATGGGGAATTTATGCGTGTGTATTTTTGTAACAAGAAGGGGGAGGACAAAGGCTGTATATGGTCCAGAACAAATCACAATCGTGGGACACCAAAGGGGCTGCCCATCTCAAGGTTTAACAAACAAACTATTACGCTAGATTTGACGGCCGACGGAAGGCCCACGATTCCGTACGATCACAACCGGGGTGACTCACTAGGAGGTAACGGGGTCGCGAACGTTTTAAAGGTAACCGCTAAAGGGTTACGGGGTTTGCCACGAAAACGGGAAGGAGCCTTACGGGACTCTATCACTTACAAATAACCCCAACTGGGGGTAAATCACACAAATAAAAAAAGATATCAAAATTAAGAGGGGTACTTAACTGTTTTCCTGCCTACTTGGGGTCGCTCCTATCTGTTTGTTGGGGTTGGTGAGGGGAGTGGGTACTTCCCGCCACTGTCACTCTCGTTTCGGTTTCGTCCGTTGGCTGCTTGTCTGTCGGGCTTCCGTCTTCCTCTATTGTTCAGGTTTTTTTTTTGTTGTTCGTTCGTGGTGTAGTTTTCCCTTAGTTTTCCTCCTTGCTCGTTTGCTCGTTCGTCTTATGGTGTTCCTTCAGATTTTTTTTTTCCTTGTTGGTTTCTTTTGTTCGTTCGTGGGTATTTGTAAGTTCTTTATCTGTTTTCGTTATTCATTTTTTTTTCTTGCTATCGTCTTTGTCTATTGTTCAGGTTTTTTTTTCTCTTTTTTTTTTGGGTACTCTCCGCTATGACGGCTAGATCTTAAATGCCTAGCCGCACATTTCGGCTAGTTGCCACCCACACACATACACATGTATGGTTCCACTAATTCAGCTGTAAGAACAAAGGGACTCACTTCCAGAGCTCTGACAGCCTCCCTATGAAACCACCCAATCACGCCAGTCGATGTTTTGTCGTGTTCGTTCTGTTCGTTCTGTCTGTCGAGTGACTGCTTGGGTCCATATTACGCCCTCGGACCCGGAACACTTTTGGGTAACAATTAAGGGGAGCTCGAATGGTGACCGCCAAGTAGGAAGAAAACTTTTATAAAATAGATTCTACTGCGGGGCCCGTAAGTCTCCTTGCAGACACGAATGAGGGGAACGGATCGTGGGGAATCGTGAGCTTTCTTTCACAATTATTGTTTTTGCATTTGGGGTTTTGGGGGTCTTACAAATTTTGTGGCTGAAAGCAAACAATATATATATTAGGGTGGGCTCTCGGCCATTGCTGGGGTGTCGACCTCTTCGGGCGTCAAGGGGGGGCAGACCGTCCGTCCGCTAGGGTCTCCAGGCCGTCCGCCTGGCTCTTCCAGGGGTACCTATATGGTCATCTCTGGAGCGGTAGGCCGGGGGAGGGAACTGGATCCAAAGGATCTAGTAAATCCCACCTGTGCCGTGGCATCCAGAGCATGACGGGAAGAAAAGAACGGGGGCGAAACAATAAAAGGCAGGAGGGCAGAGGGTGAAACAGACAACAACAGGACCAAAGGGAATGGAGGATTTTTGGGGCGTGATTTGCACGTAACATATAATATATATATATATATATATAATATACTATATATAATATAATCGTAAAAGATCTGGGCAGTGGTTGGATGCAGATGAAAAACCAAAACAAACTCCCAAGCCCGATCTTCACCTAAAAAAGATTATGATGACAATTTGGTGGACATCGAAATGACCAATCCACTTTTCATTTCTTCAACCAGGAGAAACGACAAACGCTATCAAATATTGTGAGGAAGTCGACATATTGCAATAGACACAGTCTCATCCTTTTGCATGACAATGCTAGACCCCACACCTCACAAGTAACGGTGCAAAAACTGTTGCAGTTGGGATTTGAAATTCTTCCGCAGCCATCGTACTCTCCTGATATTTGCCCAACGGATTACCATCTTTTCCGCAATCTGGATTCATTTTGCTGTCAGAAAGTCTTCCGGAATCGAGCAGAGGTCAGCACTCCTACGAAAAAGGAATTCTTGACCTTGTATTACATTGGAAGAATGTCATAGATGCCAACGGATCCTATTTTGATTGAATAAAAATTTACGAAAAAATAATATTGTCTTTTAAATTTTTACCGAAAAATCGGACAATTCATGTGGTACAACCCAATATGAAAGCTACCTTCATATGTTATGTGCACCACTAATTCAATTTAGTTGTCTTGCTCGGTCGGTTGACAATCGGAATAATTTAATAAGATAATTTAAGTAGTGTTGAGATAGTTTTAAGTGAAAGTACAATACAATCTATAAACAAAATATGGAAAAAATCGGTTGACGCACTTGTGAAAATTGCCCCAATAAATTTTGTTGTGTGTGTGGCCAATATATTGTAAAGACCCAAGGAAGGGCTGTAACTGAAAAAGTGTATCCGGTTTATCAACTTTATTTTAATCGTTCTATAAAACAAAACAAAGAACGGATTCCGAAATTGTTTTGTATCTCGTGTTATGTTATACTTATCGAATGGTTAAATGGGAAAGTCAATGCCGTTTACTATTCCAATGATTTGGCGTGAATAAGTGAATCATTATGTTGACTGTTATTTTTATTTAACTAAAGTCAAAGGGTTTTAAAAAAAAAATTAAAAACAAAATAGAATACCCTAAAGTAGCTTCTGTGTCGCCAATACCTCATAGTGAAGAATTTCCTGTGCCCACTCCATTCTCGGTTCTAGACTACAAGAATAGAATCTGTTGTCACCAAAAATTAAGATATCTTTGGCAAGGAAAAGGACCATATTCAATCACTTTAAAAGTAATTTATATTAAACTTAATATTTATATGGAGACTTAAAGTATAGACTCAAGTTGGAAAGTTTATTCTGACTTAAATGTAATAGCCTTGTTACTAGGATTATAGGATGGCTTTACAACGTATTGCTGCTTTTTGTGTATGTGGGACAGTCGAGCTACAAAGTAACACCACTTGGTTAAAGATTGGCCGATGAGATCGGAATTTGTTGCTGGACAATCCAATGTCAAATATTCACCTCTGATTGAGCCACAAAATATTCTTTTTCCACCTTTACACATAAAGCTGGGTTTAAGGAAGAATTTCGTAAAAGCTATGAACAAAACAGGTGAAGGCTTTTAGATTTAAAATTTGTATTCCCTAAATTAAGTGATGCCAAACTTAAAGAAGGTACCTACACGTATTTGTTGGACCGGAAATACGAAAACTTATGAACGATGTTATTTAGCAGCTTGAACATCATTGAAAGCTGTAATAAACGGGTTTTTAGGAAATCAACGACAATGTTAGTTAGCAAAGGATTTAGATTGCATAATGTCAGTGAAAATATATTTCTTGTATTCACATTTTGATTAAAAAAAAAAACCTTGGAGCGGCTAGTGACGAACAAGGAGAACGCTTTCACCAGGACATAAAGAAGATCAAAGAACGTTATCGTGGTCGGTGGGATGCAGCCATGCTGGTATTTACTGCGAGAAGATTCAACAAGTCACAAACGTAAAAGCTGAATCATAAAATACATGTTTTATAATAAATAAGAATTAAAAATATTTATTTTTTATTGTAGAATGAATTAAATGGGCCAACGGACTAATTACTGGCTTTATTGAAGAGGGAGATGAAGTGTAAAGTAAGAAACGGGGTTAATATTCAACCAGTATTGAAGCGGATGGGCCAGCGCACATTATACTAATTACCTCGGGGTAAAACTGGTTTTATAGAAGAGGGAGATGAAGTGTAAAGTAGTAAACGGGGTAAATATTCAACCAGTATTGAAGCTATTAAACATTGGGGGAAGACCAATACACACATAAGTTGTCAATTTTAAATGGTAAAAAAAATTATCAGGGATACCACTACAATCAAAATCGGTTGATGTATACACAATTTTGACCCGCTTTATTCATCCAGTGTGCGGTTGAAGTAATTGATACCCTGGGAAAAATTGATCCAGTGGGCGTGGCCCAATGAGTTTACCTTTTTGAATTTTTTAGCTTCAATGCCTATTAACGTTTTGTCACTTCTAATTTTGCATGTATTTTTTCTATTATCCATAACATTTCTATTCTCGTATCCATAACACGGAAACGGTACGTGTTACAAGATGATCATTGCTATACCCTTGATACCATCTTTTGCTAATGTTACACAAAAAAAATTTAAACTTGTCACACAGTGTTATTAGCGCGAGGACTATTCAGAGGAAACTGCACAACATGGAATTAACAAAAAAAAAATCTACCTACCCGTCTGCATTTTGCATAAGGGCATGAAAATTGGAACCAGGATTACTAGGAAAGGGTAATTTCTACAGATGAGCCCAAATTATATCAACATCTCCTCCATGAGCCGAAGACTAAATGAAGAATGAAAGCGGGCCTGTGTTGTCTCTGGAAACAAATTCGCGCTTAGTTTTATGGTCTGGGGAGGCATTAGTTTTTATGGTTGCAGTCAATTAGCATTCATTGACGAAACATTAACATAATAAAGGCATTTTTGGAGTCTTCGATCGATATACTGTTTCCGGTACGCGTATAACCTATTTCTCAGGATCATTCTGCACAGGGCCGGACCTTGCATTGGAGCAAGTGGAGCAGCCGCACCGGGCGCAAGATTATATAGATTCGTTAAATAGTGCTTTGCAAACATCGTTTTTAAATACATTTTAAAATTAACAGAAAATATTTTCCCCACTAACCTAATCGCGACGCTTCAACACTTCATAGTTTACATCCTCATAATAATAATACACACACCAAATGTAAACTGATACCTAACATCAGCTTACAGCCTTTTCCAGTGCCTGTACTCTGTACGCAACTTCAACAGTATAGTAACGCAGTTGCAGTTCATCCAAAAAAAATACCCTCTTTCATCGAACATATATATAACGGGAGCATAGATATCCGTGACCTGTGCGGACAATTCGGCGCAATCGACGCTCCAATCTCTTTTTTTTACAAGACAGCTTTCCAAAATTGACCAGAGCACCTCCTCTATGACGATATAATACAAAACTAAGCGAAATATACAGATATCTCTGCACCATGTAGACGCTCTAAAAATCGCAATGTTTTCATTCCGTCTTAAGACTGCGCAGACAAAAGGTTGTGCAAAACGTAGCGTCTAGACCGGCCTTAAGGCAGACGTGTTCGATGTAGAGGGTAGAAGAGAACGTGTTGTTAGCTCCAATCGCATAGAGTTGTAATGTATATTATACGAGTATGTACATATGTATATTTCACAGTAGGTACGCGCTTGTTCTGTTAAGATTGTCACAGTATGTTTTCTTTTTGCACAGATTTGTTTTTGGATAATTTTAGAATTGTGCTTTAATTTTGAGAAATTAGAAACCCCAGTCAGTGTTAAAATAATATGTAAGTAGATATATTATATATACAACTGAGTCAAGTTGGTTAAAAAATATTTTCAAAAAAAGTGTTGCCTTGTGGTCGGGACTCAGAAATGTATTCAGGAAAGAAAAAACTATCAGGTAGTAAGTGTAGGAGCAAACAAAACAGGCGCTGCAGTTCCGGAAATACCTTGCTGTGTGTCCTTTAACATCGGTAAGTCTAAGTTGCAATAATTTATTGCCTACAGAAAATATTGCAGAGCAAGTTCAGGCAGAATCAGCCTTACATGTGTTAGATGATGTTGAAGAGAGTAGTGCAATTAATGTTTTACCAGCATTTGAAGAGCCTAAATTATTACCAAATTTAAGCGATCTATAGTAGTTATTCAATTATTAGTGGAGCAGGGTCCTGTTCAAGTAGAAAATTTTGTTTTCCCTGTAACTAAAAGCAGGAAGTTTAGTACCCGTTTTTGCCAAAGAGATTTAAAAAATGGTGTGAAAACATCAAGGGCATGGTTAGTTTACTCAAAATCTTCGGTGAAAAGGAGTGTCGATTTGTCCAGCACAGGCTATGATGACTGGAGTCACTTGTCAAGGGCTATTCAAGAGCATGAGACAAGTCCTATACATATGGCAGCTTTTCGGGCTTGGAGAGATTTAGATTAGGCTTGCAAAAAGGCAAAACAATAGACTCCGGAAAGCAAAACCAGATGGCCAAAGAAACTGAGCATTGGAGAAATGTCCTGAAACGGCTTATAATTCTCGTGTAATTCCTTACTACACAGTCTTTAGCATTTAGAGGAAGCTCCGATGTTTTATTCGAGCAAGACAACGCCAATTTTCTGCAACTCGTGCAAACTATTTATAAGCTTTGCACGTCCCATGCTCCTCCCATTCGCTGAATCTAGTCATCCTTAATGATGTTCAATGTTATTTTGACGCAGTGTCATTTATTGAAGCTAGGATCATAGCTATTGATCTAGAAGTTCCTTGCACTTTTCCAGTTATCGCAGTCTTTCAGTCCCGAAAAAGGGTAAATCGTTTTTCCCAGGAAGGAAGGGATGAGCTCATTATAAAGGGTCCGCCATCTAAGGTTTTTTTTTTCAACTAGTGCTTATTTCGTGAATGGTAACACTTAGCTCATGTCTGATTTGACAGATAATTAGTTTTATCCATCCGGTTAATAATGGAAAATAATTTCATTCAAATGGCTGCCTAGGCTGGCCATGCAGTAGCCTACACGATCGGTCCAATTTTTAAGCACATTATCGATTGTGTGCAGCTGTATTTCACCAATGGCTTCTCGAATATTGTCCTTTAAAGCGTCAATTGTCTCTGGCTTGTCGGCGTAACACTTATCTTTTACGGCACCCCACAAATAATAGTCCAACGGTGTCAAATCGCAGCTCCGACGTGGCCAAACGACATCAGCTCTGCGGCTGATAATGCGATCTTCAAAAACAGGGCGCAAAACATCGAGTGTAGCTTCGGCTGTGTGGCACGTAGCGCCGTCCTGTTGAAACCAAATGTTGCCAATATCCTCCTTTTCAATTTTTGTGAACAAAAATTCGTTCAACATGGTCCGATAACGATCGCCATTGACTGTAACGGCCACTCCTTGCTCATTTTCGAAGAAAAATGGCCCAATTATGCCTCTGGACCAAAATCCGCACCAAACAGTGACTCGTTTTGGGTGTATCGGCTTTTCAATGTATGCGTGCGGGTTTTCTGTGCCCCAAATGTGACAATTTTGCTTGTTTACATACCCGCCAAGATCAAAATGAGCTTCATCTGAAAAGATGATTTTTTTTTTGCAAAATCGGCATCTTCTCTAAGTCGATCGCAGGCCCACTTAGCGAAGCGAAAACGCATTGGATGGTCAGTTGGCTTCAACTCCTGAACCAATTGGACTTTGTATGGCTTCATACCAAGGTCTTTATGCAAAATTCGTCTCAATGATGTCTGCGAAATGTTCAATTGTTGAGAACGACGGTGAATTGATGTTGATGGCGCTTCACGCACACTTTCTGCCACAGCAGCAATATTCTCGGGTGTACGCACTGTTTTTGGCTTTTCACGCTTTGGTTTATCGATGAGGATGCCAGTTTCTTTCACTTTTTTCACAAGATAACGAACATACGGGGCTGACGGTGCTTCTCTTCTTCCAACATCCGTACGCAATTTTCGCACACATTCTGCAACATTACCATGATTTTCAAAGTAATGTCGCAATATTTCCCAGCGTTGTTCAAGCGTATACACAACCACATTCGTTCAGCGGAAGGATAAAACTAATTATCTGTCAAATCAGACATGAGCTAAGTGTTACGAGTACCATTCACGAAATAAGCACTAGTTGAAAAAAAAAAAAACGTTAGATGGCGGACCCTTTAGAACCGCAAGAAAGATTTAAGGTAGAATTTTATTTTAAAGTTTTAGATCAAACCATTTCATAAATTTCTGAAAGATTTGAGCAGATAAAAGTGCACAATGAATTATACATATAATGTAGCTCAGAATTTTATCGAGAAATCATCATGTTGTCAACTTTGATTAATGAAAATGATTCCGCGATAGAAATTTTTAATTTTATTCATAACAGAAATATGAAGACTCTTTTTCCAAATACTGTTATAGCCCTAAGAGTAGTTTTAACTTTATCAGTTGCTATAGCATCAGGAGAACGCTCATTTTCCAAACTTAAGATTATACAAAATTTCTTACGTTCTTCAATGTCCAGGAACGATTGGTATCTTTGGCACCCATATCAATTGAAAAAGAAATTATGTCAGAGCTTGATAGAAATTTTATAGTAGAAGGTTTTGCCAAAATAAAGGCCCGTAAGATCATTTTCAAGGCACCATAAGGCAACACTCTTTTTAATTTTAAAATTTCTTGCCTATAGAAATACCTAACTTTAATTCTTTAGTTTAAGTTTTTTTGTGACTTCTTTAAAGAAACCTTATTCTTGTAAAATGTACGTAATTCAATTTTATCATTAAACTTTTTCATCTTTTTTCTTTTACTGGGCAATAAATTTTTACCAAAAAAACACGCAAGTGCAATAATATGTGTGTATGGTACGAGTATATAATAGTTGATTGATTTGTATTTATATGTATAGAGGAATAAGCTACAAAACACAAAAAAACGCATTGGTATTCTTCCTCCTTGGGTGATGTGGAAATGTATACACACGAGTGCATAATTAAATATTTTCGATTTTGCGATCGTTTCAAAATTTACTCATATTGTTTACATCTACATTTTAAAGGGACGAAGCGGCCCTGATTCTGCAATTTGCTATAGAGCCAAAAAGGTTTGTACATAATTTTTTTTAATAGCATGTTATTCGGTCATTTAACTATTAAGCTAAATAAGAACTTTCTTCGATTGTATAAGCTAAATGTTAAACAATACATACATAACACTAGTATAAAAACTTTGGCATGGCCTGGAGACAGCCCTGATTTGAATTCAACCGAAAATTGCTGGGCACCAAAGCCTTTTTCGAACGCTCTTTTTTTCGAACAACGTATCGGGTCTCGGAGCATTGTAAATGGAGCTTGATTCGTAAATTTTATCTCTTAGCGCCATTAATCAATTATTAAGATTGGCCTAAAGAGCTGTCATGTCATTAACGCATGGTACACATCACGCATCATTCTAATATACATATACATCTTAGCTATATCTTATCGTCCAAATGAGATCTTTGGGATCTCTATCGGACGCTTTTTCCGAATCGATAAAGACGAAATGCAGATCTGTCAGATAGATGTGATGGTTCTCCATCATTATCGGTATACTTAGAATCGCGTCATATGTCGACCTGCATTGTCGACTGTCTAGCACACTCTCGTATACTTGTATGCGTTAAAGCTTCACCGAACGCTAGTTGTTGCAATTTTACAGTGAAACAAGGAATTTAACCCTCCACTAATTAGGCATTCGACCGTCTTTCATAACTTTTTTTGAACAAACTCGGGAGCAATTTAAATCCAACTTTTCCTATTTTCGAAGATTCTTTCTTTCTTTTTCATCAAAATCGGCCATTTTATCTTCGTGCGCAACAAAAGAGGGAATTTTTTGTATACTAATTGTCGTTTTATCATTTATTTCACATGTCTACAGACTTTGTAGTGCTGAATATGAACTTCCCTCATGTGGTCGCCTTTACGACAAGAAGGGGAGTGAAATGCGACAATATTCTATCAACCGTTTCCCGCGAGATTAATTAATACTTCTACAGCTGGAAAAAACGTTTCTTTTTAGCGTTAGTTGTTAGCAGAAGAAAAAAAGCATTACTACAATGTCCTGTTAGAAATGACTGAACCTCAAAAGGAAAGTAAAAGTATGGCGGACGAATTTTGCGTAACTGAATAAATCGTGGCTTGTCAGATTTCTTACATAAGCTATTTCAATGTATTTGGGACTGCGGTCTATAAGGATATTCACTGTTTACAGTCAGAGTTTTGGAATAGATATACATAGTGGCGGATAAAGTCACAACCATCGAAACGAGTTACTGCTTAGGAGTATCCGGCTCTTTTGCAAAAAAAAGTTTGACAATCAGTTTGGAGATTGTGTGTGGGATAACTACCCGACCACTTAAACGCCCTACTGTTGCGAAGCAACCAATATTCTCAGGTAAGGGCGGATTCATTGTTGGCAACCCTGCAAAACGAAAAATAGATAACGACATTAACCTGATTTTTCGCTCACCCACAGCTGAAGCAGACAATGCCAAAACTCAAAAGCCGCGACCAAGGTGTGCCCTTAGGTAATTTTAATTCTAAAATACCTAATATACGACAATGTAAAGTCGGTATTATATTTACTAGTAGTAGTCGTTTAACTAATTGCTTTGCCTCATTTAAATGACTTGAGTCACAGATAATAAAGTAATTTTATTAAATTTATATTAAAGTAATTTTATTATCTATGCTTGAGTCGTTTATCTCTTGTGGAATGTATTCTTTGTGTGACACATAGATGAACTACCCTAGATGGCAAACTCTGCTAATACTTTTGCAAACCCTTAACTTTCGCACGGACACACTGTAAGTGAATTCCAACACTTTTACATCTCTATAACTTTGTCAAAATTTGCTAGAATGAGAGCAATTTACAAGTAAAATTGCTAGAATGAGAGCGATTTGCACGAGTGTGTTAATGTGGATGACATTTCTATTGATGACAATTCACACGTATTCGCAGGCAGGGTCACACGATAAGCCACGATCAGTAGAAAACCGGTTTTGATTTTCCAATATCTGGAAAGTTTGCCATCTAGGTTAGTTCATCTATGGTGTGACATGAGGAGTCGGTTAACATTTTGCAAACGACTAGCAGTGAAAATTGTCTTACAATGTAAGTTTTGTTTGTGTTTTAACTTAAGTAATTTAACATAAATAAACATTACTAAAATAATAATTCAATATTTTAGAATAAAAATATCAAATCCAAAACAAATGAAACGGTTGGTGGAATTAATGGAGAAGAATATTCCATTAGCAACCAATTTTAAGAGAGGTGTTTCTCAAACGGCTGACACAAAACCTGGGTGGGGAGAGGTAACTAAGACTTTAAACAGCTTATGACCAACTTTCCGATGTGAAAAGGAATGGCAAAAGGTATGCACATATGCAAATGAAGAATATGAAGAAAAATAATTAAGACTTATGTATGTATGTTTTATAGGTTTGGTTTGATCATAAATTTAAAGTAAAAAAGAAGCTCATATTTAATAAAAATTTAAAGGAAAAAGAATGTTTAACTGAAATTGATGAAACAGTAGCAAGACTTCTTGCTTTAAATGAAACGGTTGATCCAGCTGGAAAAGCATTTGGATGCTGCCAAGCGATACAGACGACAGAACAAAGTCAAGACTGCATCAACACCAAATGAGCAAACTTCAGATTGCGCACTGATAAAAAACACTAATGATTTCGACCCATTAAAAACTTGCTTTTGCTCTGCAGTCGTTTCATCTCCAGAAAGAGTTTTTGAAGATGAAACTGGAGAATCGCAGAAAGAAACATCATCCGGATCAAATTCTCGCCAAAAACGTTGTTTAAGAAAGATGTCGGGAAAGCAATTACAAGTGAAGGATTCATTAAAAAAAATTTAAAGGAATGCGCCCGATATAAGAGAAAGCGCTTTTACTTGGAAGAAAAAAGATTAAAACTGTATGAGCTACAAATGGAACGAGATGAAAAACAAAGAATAGAAGAAAATAAGTTGAAAATTAT
The DNA here is from genome assembly GCA_949129095.1 of Volucella bombylans. Lineage (NCBI taxonomy): Eukaryota > Metazoa > Arthropoda > Insecta > Diptera > Syrphidae > Volucella > Volucella bombylans. The sequence goes on from OX422140.1 coordinate 66,089,684, forward strand.
GGATTTAGAAATTAAAAAGAGACAACTAGATACTGAACAAAAAAAAATTCATTTTTATATGAACTAATCTTAACTAAAATACAATATTTATTGTAGTAGCATTTTAAATAAATTATGTTATTGAATTAAAAGGATTGTTTCGTATATTTACAGCAACTTCATGGTATTGGTATTATCATTTGTCTCTATATCAGAACCTGATGGATTTTCAAATTCAATTATTGGTGGGTCTGATTCGTAATACATACAAGCATGTTGTGTAAAGCTGCACAAATATTTACAATTTGAATTGCCTTGCACCAAGGAGACATCTGAATCAATTTTTTAAAACACCGATTGTTCTTTCTATGAAGTTATGTGCCTCTGAATGCATTGTATTACAGGGTGATTGTATGTTATTGTCTGCTGCTGACCTATACGGAGTCATCAGAAATGGCTCAAGGGGATAATCGGATCTCCTGAAGGTTTTTCATTTACAAAATTAATACCAATCCCACAGCCAAGCCAAGTATTTCTTTTTCCTCTCTCAAAGTTTCCTTTAAGCGTTCCCCTGAAAATACTGGAATTCCAAACATGGGAGTCATGACTGGCCACAGGATGCCTGGCATCAATGTATCTTATGAACATTTTATGATCACAAACCTACAACAATTTCTTAATATAACACACAAAAAAATGATTAATTATTTTTTTTACAATAGCGTCTAAACCGAAAAATCGCTCCCTATTGTAGGATTGTAAAATTGCGCTTTAATATGGATGTTTTCTTCGTCAGTGTTTTCAAACTTTATCCATTGTGGACAAATAAATTCATCCATTAGGCTAATCATCTCTCTGATAATTTTGCTTACGGTAGGTTGTGCTAAACCTAAAGCAAAATCTTTGCTAATGCCCGTTTGATAGCCGCTGTCCCGAGCTGAGGCGAGCGGGATTTAAAAGTTGGCTTGGAATAGACGATTCACAAGCGGTGGTTACCCTTTCAGTTAGATGAACTGAAGAGAAGAAAAAACCGTTTAAACTCCTTCAGTTAAATGAACCGAAGTAAGTAAAATAAAAATAATTAAATAGAAACTCGTGACCTTTAGTTTTTAGCTTAAAACTTTATTCGATGACTGTTGGCTGAAGATTGGTTTAAAATATGAATTTCTTCTTCCCTCGAAGCTGCTGATGGCTTATGTACCACTCAGCTGTTGCTTATAAGGTCAATCACCCTGTCTTATTTACCTTAGTGTAATATGTGAACAACACACCAGCACCAACAATGCCCCCCATATTTTCGGAGTAGGTGTTAGAGTGAATTGTGTTGCAGTGCATCTCGCTCACATGCAATTCGGCCATCCTGGAATTTCGTTGCCTTTGGTCAGAGATTATGAGCATATTCTTCAAGTGGCGGTGAAATGCGTCAAAGTGAGATCGATATGCTCTTCGTAGCTCGGCATATTGACAGTTTGATAGTTCTGAGTTTTATCCCGAGGCAAATCGTTTTGTGGTGCGGTTAAGTTTTTATAGCGAGATCGATATGTTCTTCGTAGCTCGGCATATTGACAGTTTGATAGTTCTAAGTTTTGTCCCGAGACAAATCGTTTTGTGTTGCGGTTAAGTTTATATTTTCGTTGGTTTGTGCTCATTTTTGTTATTTGTGTTGTGTGCATCAAAGCTAATTACTCGCGATGTTTTCAATTTAATTTCATGCTATTAATTAGCTTCCTGCAAACACACAATCTCCCATTCTTCCAACGTGCGGTAGATTTTGTTGGGAAGCAACAGCTGCCTTCAACAGAAAATCTTACGGCAAGTATCAGACTTATTGAAACAGCACGTGCATGCTTTATATCTCAAAGCTTATCCTCGTCAAAAGTACATTTTGAATCAGAACATACGCGTTGATTTATTTTAAATGTTCAAATTTTTATTCACTCATATACTTAGCATCTGATAAATCCAATGGGTTGCATTTTGATCTGTTACTCCTTCTTACTCGTATTAATTTTGTTTTTATTGGATTTATGTTTATCATCATCATCATCATCATTACTCAATGCTATTAACATTCCTATGCTGTCCATATTTGTATTACGTATTTTTTGTTTTTATTTAATACACAAGTATTTCGAATTTAAGGTAACAATCTGATTTAAAGATACCATAGATACACTTGCTGATGTCGGGCTCCCATCAATAGAAGAAAGGTACCTGGAAATCATTACAAAACTCAATGTCAAACTATTTTTTCAAACAGATTCGGTAATAAATGAGAATACAAACAAAGCTTTAACTCACAAACGCAACAAGAGGATCCCTTCCGCTATACACCGCATCGTGGAGACCTCTAGCAAACTACAGTTGTAAACCAAGGTTCCTACCAAACACTACCTCCATTTACTCAATTGAAGCAATAGCTATTCTGGAAGCTGCAAAGAGATATTCACTAACAGCAGGTAAGTGGATTATCTGCTCTGATAGTCTATCAGTACTAAAAGTCGTCGCTAATCCTCGTAATACTATTATCGTAGCAAAAATTCGATATATTATAATTAAATCAAGATTAAAGATAAAACTCATGTGGACACCAGGTCATGTAGGTCATAAAGCGAAACGAGTTCGCAGACACTGTTGCAAACTTCGTGCTTAAGGCTCCCACCTTCACGCATTGAGTCAATCCGCTTTAAGCGGTAATACACTCACTAGCACCTGATCAGAAGGGATTGCCCTCCAGTCTGCCCCAATTGTTTCAGCACACTAACCGTAACACATTTATTGAGTCCATGCTTCATATCAACTCAGTGAACACTGAAAAACACCTTTAGCCAAAGTCCAAATCTACTGAAGCTCCTCAATATTGAAATAATCGGAAGCATATTTGTAAATCTCAAAATCCCTATATAGTAATATTTACAATTCCAAGAGCCGAAAGCCTTTGCCGCTAATTGCTCTTACACTATTATATTAGTAACAATTTTCAATTGTAGAGTAAGTTCGGGTAATGCGCAGTAGGTGGGTAATGTGGACACCTGCACTTCCAATTTTCCTTGGAGAATAAGAGATCTGTTGATATTACTATATGTTAGTTTCCGTAATCAGAGAGCCAAATCTTTCATTGCCACGTGTTCACGAGTTATAGATTATGCGCAGTTCTATGATCCTTGTTTTGATGTGAGGTCGATGTTAATTTTTGCTCCGATTAAAAAGTTTATATTTTTAAAACTAAAAGCTCAATTGATATAAGTGTTTCCATTTCGCGTTTGATATTTTGTGTTTTATATAAAAAGGGTCCGCCATCTAACGTTTTTTTTTTTAAACTAGTGCTTATTTCGTGAATGGTAACACTTAGCTCATGTCTGAATTGACAGATAATTAGTTTTATCCTTCCGCTGGAGAACCCAGATAACAAAGAGACTAATTCTGTCAAAGGTGATGCAGTTCATAGTAATGTATGCCTCACCAATATGGACCAAAACAGTACAAATTAAGTCTTATGCAAGATGGATTAATTCCGTCAACCCTTTATGTGTGCTGTGCTGTGCTTATAGACAAATATATCAAGATGGAAGATACATAGCGATACATAGCATGAGAATATGGCAGGAAAGATGGAATCAGTCTTCAATAGATATCCATTTGGATATCCGGTATGTCGAAAAAGGGACGGACCGGCACCACGGAGAAATGGATGTCTATCTCAGCCAAATCCTAACCGTACATGACTGCTTCCGAGCTTATCTGAACAGATTGCACATTGCAGCGATAATCATGAAGGAACTTTATACGGCATTTCCCTTAGAACAAAGAGAATAAGTCAACAATATGACAAACAACAAATGTACTTGGACAAGCAAGCCACTGAGATCTAGCTTAAAGCTACTATGAATTACGGTAGCGGTTCCGTGGGGTAAGATAAGGACTATGGTTCTTTGCAGAAGTTAGGTTTAGTGGGTCAAAGTCTCACATTGGCATCTGCAGGGTGTGCAGTCATGATGTGTCTCCCTCCGAACAATAGCCAAAAAACTCCTGTTTGCGTTGACGGATTTTGGAGGAAGATATATACATATACATGTACAACTCGCTTATATAATGCCCTGCCAAGCTGTCTATTTCTTGGTCGTTATAACTTGCAAATTTTAAGAACAATGTACATCGGTATTCCTTTTTTTTCCTCAATAAATTTCCGTCGCCCGCGTTGTGTACATACCTTGAGCGCGCATAAGTCACCGGAGATGGCTAAGACACGTTGATAGGACTATTAACGCTCATGTCAGGAGGATCTTTTGTTCCTACCCAGATGGAATGCGTAATAAATGAAGATGTCACTTTAGGTGGCACGCAAATATGGAGCAGAACCTCAACCTTATGAGCTTACGTAACTGTAGATAGTTTGCCAAAGACTGGACTATCTACGTAACTAAGTTAGCAATTTTAAGGTCCAAACTCTTAGATTGGTGTTTTATGAAACATATTTTCTATACTATTTCAGTGATAATAGAAGGTACTACTAGTTCGCATGAAACTGTAATTACTTGTTACGTGTGTACTGTGTCCTCGTACATATTTATTGCTTTCCTCTGGAGAGTTATTTTCTAGCTACATAGCTAGAGAATCAAGTATCAAAGATTTATTCATTGCATTTATGTAGCTTACCGACGTCAAATTAAAGCTATTAAGCACTCAATCGCATGAGCACTGCGACGGGATAGTAATCAGAATGAATGAATATGTACATATGTTCAGTGTGCATTCTTATGTCTCATATGCCTTGGTTTCGGTCCTGATTTTTATAAGTGACAAAGTTTTACCACATTATCGGATCTTTCATTATGAAAATTAAATTTGATGACTCTGTAACCACTTTTACTGTTCAACAAAACATGTTTTGTTAACATTATATAAATATTCACAAATCGTAAACCGCGAAGTTGTGTCTTTTACTAGTATATTTGTATCACATCCATAGAGTTATTGCATTTTTTATACATACACTGGCGATTACTAGGATGAGGCCATACATTTTGCAATCGATTTTCACTATTTATACCTGTTTGACATTTTGTACCCGCAAACTTTTACTACCTGGGAAGGGTGAATAAGAAACGACCGTTGGAATTTCCCAAGATCAAACAATGAACTTGTTGAAAAGCATATAAAAAAATGCGCCACTAGGATGAGGCCATTGCGAATATTCCATTGCAGGAGTTCACATCGGCGATTTTTTTCAAAGTTTTGTTAATAGTATTTAAAAAAGCGTTGAAAAGAACTGTTTTTATTTAGTTAAAAAAAAAGGGTTCCGGGAAGACTTTGATAGCGACAGAAAGAGGATAAATATATGCTTTCAATGAGTTAGGACTCTTAGGCCGAGAAATTGCAAGGAAGCTTAATAGAAGTAAGACTGTTGTAAATAGTTATCTTGCGGATCCACAACACTATGGGGAAAATCAGAAAGGACGCATGGCAGAAGCAACAACATTTTGAGAAAAGCGGTTAATTCTACGACTTGCCTCAAATTCTACTCTACCAGCGACTAAAATAAGGGCCAACAGCAAAGTATCAGCCAGTATATCAACGGTCAAAAGGATGATACGAAAAAGTGGTACTATACAGAGAAAAGAACTTAAAAAGACACCTGTTTTGAGGCTAGTTCACAAGGAACATCGAAGGAATTTAGCAGGAGAACACGTCGCTTGGAGCAGTGAATGGAAACGCGTTGTCTTTTCGGATGAAAAAAAGTTTAACTTTGACGGCCCCGATGGTTACAACTTTTATTTCCATGATCTAGGAAAGGAGGAGCTTATTTTGGCCAGACATCACAGCCGTACATCAGGTGTAATGGTGTGGCGATCTATTACTTACTATGGCACAATCGAGTTGGAGTTTTTGTCTACAACAATGAACGGAAACAACTACAAATGTTTGCTGGAACGGTCATTTTCAAAAGTGAAAAATATTTTCGGACCCCTGCCCTGGATATTCCAACAAGAAAATGCCCCCATTCACACTTCCAGGGTTGTTAGAAGTTGGATTCAATCAGAAGACGTGGAACCTTTGCCATGGCCGCCCTATTCACCGGATTTAAACATAATCGAAAATGTTTGGGCATGGTTTGAAGACAAGGACACTTTAATCGAAGCTATTCGTGATGCCTGGGCTCAAATTTCTCTTGATTATTTAAAAAAAAACTGTATGAATCTATTACAAACGGTCTTATAGAGGTCATATCGAAAAATGGAGGGCATACTTATTATTAATGTATAAAAACTTTCTTTCGAAGATTTTGCATGTGGCCTCATCCTAGTGGCGCATCTTTTTATATACTTTACAAGAAGTTCACTGTTTGATCTTGGGAAATTCTAACGGTCGTTAGTAAAAGTACAAATGTACGGGTACAAAATTTCAAACAGGTATAAAGAGTGAAAATCGATTGCAAAATGTATGGTCTCATACTAGTGATCGCGAGTGTACATGCCTGTTACTGTGGTCCTTTTGCCACCATTGGCTATCGTATATATGCCAGACGTAGATCGGATTCCGGAACGTGTATCCTTTTCCCGTCTTATGAAAAGAGCGTAGAAACACATATGCTATAGGTTACATAGATATTGCACGCCGAAGGAAAAAATCTAACTATTTTTCCATTCAATAGGACGTACCCGTGTGTCCCAGTTCGATCGAACTAGAGTGAATCATACTCAGACATGATGCTACTCTTAATTGTTTTGTATTATAAAGTTGCGTGTTCTGTTAGTTGGATAGAAGTTTTCCGTTTTTCGCAACGTAATTTTTTTTTAATCAAATTTGACTGATAATAAACATTATATTTGAGAACCGTAGGAAGGTCAAAGCAGAATGCGCTCTATTTAATGTTGTGTTTATTGAATAGTTGTTTTACGTTTTTTTCCAGATAAAATTTGAATTTTTTGATGCTATGTTTTTTTCTATCTTCCAGGAACAATGCTTTCGTAATAGAACGAGGAGAGCAAAGTATAGAAGGTCCTTGTGATGCTATAGCAAGGCATTTTTTCATCAAACCATTTCGGATCTCTAGTATTTGTTATCTCTTATATTTCTTTCTTGTGGACGTTCTCTGAAAATTCTATTAAATACTTTGAAAAGAACTTTACAAACGTTAAAAAATTCATTAGTTGGTGCCTTCAGACTTCCAAAGTCACTTCTTTGAGAATAATTTTTTGCAAAGATGAAAATTTCCGAAGACATGTTATTTTTTCATCACTTTTTAAAAATAGTTTGGAACAATTTAAATATTTGTTCCTTAAAAGCATTTTAAAAGCAAGATATCCAGTAAAATATCGCATTGCCGTTGTTTCTAATGTGATTTTAGTTTCGATTTCCATATCACAAATGACTTTTTCGTACAGAGTTTCATCGCATATGATTTTCTTACGATCCTTAAGCAATGAAGAAGTTTTTGGAACTATTAGTCTACGTTTAAAAATTCTACATCATCATCATTACAGTTACTGAAAGGAGAAAAATTAATAAGATTTGACGAGAGAATTTTCGACATCAAAACATTAAATTCGTAAACAGACGGATTTTTGTTGTAACCACCTTTGATGCGAATAATAGAAAATAAATTTTCTAATACGTCTTGATGAATTCTCTTTGTTGGTAAATAATCCACGTTCTCATATAGGCCATTGCTTATATCATGACAAAGTAATAAGACCCCGTTTATAGTTTGTACCATTCCTTTTAAACAAAAGTTTCATGGAAGGTTAACTGATTTTTGTATATCTTTTAAGTAAGACAAAAATTGTTTCAACTCATTATAAGCTGGATTCTCTAGCTGAACTCCCCGCCTGAAAACATTCTTGTCATAATGTGAACCACTATCCATGCAGTCAAATATATTGTTCACTTTTAGTACGAACTCTTTCGTTGCTACAGCTTTATTATAGCTTTGTTTTAAGCAATTAAGTTCAAAAGCAGTTTGAATCGATGCCGCAGTTGTCCGGCTAAATATTTGCGTTGCAAGGTGAACATGCATTTTTTCGAAGGCATTTGGTGTTATATGACAACTTCTAAATTTTAAACATGTCTTAACTACGTTGTCAACTTCCAAATTGTATATTTCTCTGATAACATCAAAAGACACTTTACCATCTGGAGTTTGTACGAGTAGATCTGATTTCAATAGAACATTACGAAGTGATTTTATCAAATGACGGAAATCATAAAAACAAAATATTTTTTCATCATTAAAAATTATAAATGGGTTTTCTTTAGAAACACCATTTTATAAGCTTTTCTATTATACAAACAATAGCACATACCTTTAGACCAAGTTCTTGACATATTTTCAAATTTTTTTTTATAATTTCGCTTAGGTTATCCCCATTTACATCGTTTGCTGACAAAAAATAGTTTAAAACACTTTTCCAACTATTCAAACAAACCATTTAGCATGAAAATACATATTTCATTAGCAAATAATCTACTTCTTTCTACACCAAGGTCCTCGAAATCATCTATTACGAGGGGCGTTCAACATATTCTCGGTATCGGGTGAAGTTGTGGTTGTATATATAAATTGACTTATTTATCAAGTAATACTTTTATTTTAGTGCATTCATGTAAAATTGCAATAAATGTTATTATTAATTTGCGTTTTATCTCTAGTTAAACAGAATCATAATGGCAACTGAGACGATGGTGGTGAAAATTGAGCATCGCGCTGTAATTAAATTTTCACTAAGCAAGGAAAAAGTCAAAAAACTACTCATGAAGAGATGGTGGCTGTTTACCAGGGTTCCGCACCTTCATTATCAACGGTGCAAAAGTGGTCAAGTGAGCTCAAGAGAGGCAGAGAGAGCATTGAATGATGGCAGAGATCACCAAGCTTTCAATTGGTACCATTCACACCATTCTTCATGACCATCTTAACCTTTCAAAGGTCAGTGCAAGGTGGGTGCCACGAATGCTCACAGCGCCTCAGAAAAAAGTTAGAATCGCATGCTGTAGAGAGCTTTTGGAGATGTGTAGTGAGAACGCGGACGGTGTTATGGATCGAATTGTTACTGGGGACGAAACATGGGTCCACCACTATGACCCTGAAAGCAAACAAGAGTCCATGCAGTGGCATAAAAAAAGAACAGACCCCCCGAAGAAGTTCAAAGTCACTCCGTCTGCCGGGAAGCTCATGGCCACAGTTTTTTGGGACTCAAAGGGAATCTTGCTCATTGAGTACAAAAAAAAAGTGAAACCATCAACGCCACATCCTACGCTTCCACTTTGCATAATTTGCGGGAGGAAATTAAAAAGAAAAGACGGGGTAAATTCGCAGCGGGTGTGTTGCTTCTTCATGACAACGCTCCTGTTCACACGGCGCGAGTTTCCAAGGCTGCTGTGCAAGATTGTGGTTTCGAAGAAATCCAACACCCACCCTATAGTCCAGACCTTGCCCCTAGTGATTATTTCCTGTTTCCGGATTTGAAAAAATGTCTTCGTGGAAAAAGATTTTCGGATGATGAAGAACTCAAGTCGGCAATAAATGGGTATTTTGCAGAGAAAGAGGAAATTTATTTTTTTAGGGTTATCTCAAGATGTAACAAATGCATTGATGTTAGGGGAGATTATATTGAAAAATAAAAACAATTTAAATTGAATTCGCATTTTCCTTCATATCGATACCGAGAATATATTGAACGCCCCTCGTAAATCATTTTTTATATTATATGTGAGGTTTCTACGAATCCTAATTTCATCAAATATCAGGGCAACACAACGTTCACCGTGGTTTAATAAAGCGAACTTTGACTTAAGATACGAATGAGCATTGTTTTCATAGCCCATCTACAGAAAGAGGAAATGTGAGGAAGTTTAAAGCCAAGCCTATCTCTCAAAAATTTATAGGCGCTTTGTGATCTAAATATAATAAATATTTTGGGAAAGTTCTTTTTCGTGGCGGTTGCATTTTGTAGTCTTTGATTCTTTCAGAAGCATTTTACAAAATGTTTTTGAATGGTCTGAAATATTGAGCCTTTCGACTTGAGACGTCGTAGATATTTTATTTTTATTAAAAAATTTTATGGCAGTATGCGCTCTGTTTTTTTATGTTTTGTTTTTAAATTTCTTAATCTAAGTTTGTAACTTAATAATATTTTTTTAAAGTTGCATTTTTTTCTCCTCTTTTGCACATCTTTCCAATAACTGATCGCACCTTGCACACGAAATGCTGCAACTGCTCGACGTTCTTCTTCGTTTAGTTAAAGGAGACTTCAGATCTTCTAAATTCAAATTTGAATCCAAATCAGAATTTAAATTTAAGGAAGGAACAGCATCCGCTTTCAGATATTTTTTTGCTACAAACTCGGGACAAAAATGATCTCCACAAACAAAGTATTTGCCTTCATTTTTAAAACCGCATGCCTTCATTCACAAATTATTTAAAATTTCATTTTTTCTCCTAGAAGGACATTTAAAAATTTTCAAGTCAGGGTAATTCCTTTTAGTTTTCCTACAAACAGAACAAGAAACTCCAGATAATCTCTTGTCACCCATTGCTATCGAAAAATAAACTGCAAAATATTATATCGCTGATAAAATTTACTAAGAAAAATTGTTCAGTCACATAAAACTTGTTCAAACATCCAAATCGATCGAGAGTCGACGGCGAATGAGGTAAAGGAAGTATACAGCCCGCGAGCGCGCCGCGCAGCTCCGTGAACTATGGTTGTTTTATGTATGATAACAAGGGTTGAAAACAGAAACACAGACACATCTGCACGGCGCGGCGCCTGCCTGCTCGTTGGTTGTGCACACAATACAACACATACGATCCCAAGAATTGACTTCGGTTTTATAATACATTTTGTTCATACAAATTGTTCAGAACTTGAAGTTCGAAGTAAAAACTGGTTAGATTTCCTTCGGCTTGCATCTGTGGAACTGATCGAAATAAGATGGTTTTGCGGTCTAATGGGTGTCCATGGTATCGGAATTAGAATGACAACCGGAGACACATGAAATCATGCCAACTCTAAACCCCGTTTTCCGGGCGAATGAGATGTTTGAAATTCACAATCTTGATGACCCCAGGGTTGTGTTTTTTTTGCTGAAAAATGTGAATGTTTTCGTCTTGCATCCGCCAATAACATCTAGATTTAGCAACACTGCCATCACCCATCAAATGCTGACATCTGCAATATCTAGCCTGTCACTTGTCACCCAGTCAGTCATAATTGATTAACCTTTCTTTTAAGACTTCTTTCCTAGTTACAGTATTTGTGGTAAGATCTATAAATAATTTCTAGTCAATATTTGTAATATCAAACTGGGCGTTTATTTAAAACTTCCTACCAAGAGATCACAACAGTTTGTCATACAGATTACGTATAAATTTTGCTTTCCACATTTTCTCGAAAATCGAAAAAGTATCCGTACTCTGAGTTTATCTGACATTTGAAACGGCAAATAATTACCTTTTCACAGATGCATAATACTCGTATGCCCACCAAAGGCCCTTAGGTTAGAAACTACAGCAGTTTTATTGCTATTTTGGAAGCATTTCGTCTTTCCCGTTTTGTCGAAAATTCCAAAAATTACCGTTTTTTGCATTCATCTGACGTTTGAAACTGGAAACAATTAGCTTTTCAGAGATGCATAATATACAACCCAAAGGCCCTTAGGTTAGAAACTACAGCACTTTTACTGTCTGGAAACACTGAAAGTTCTCCAAGCTTAAAGAGTCATCATCAAGATTTTCCTCTGTACACAGCAAGGATAGTCCAAATTGTTAATTTTCTAAAATGGATACAAAACCCGACAGCTAAATCAAAATAATCGCACTTTCCGCTCATACACTTATTTTGAAAAATGCAAAGTACTCTTACATATCTTTGTTGTAATATTCATTAAAAAAGCGGAATGATATACAACACCTTTTTTGCAGCGCATTTTTTTTCACCAGTCCCTAGACCATGCAATAGAGAATTAATGTGAAATCAAGATTGTTGCAGAAGCATTTTCCCAGGAATAAAAAAAAATACACAAAATATTTATGGTAATTTTCTTTTAATTGTTGTTTTCATTTTCTTGTTGTTTTATTCGTTATATAAATAATAGTTTTTCTTTATCAATTAATTTACTTTCTATCAATTTCCATTAAAATAAAACTAGATTTTATTTGTTGTTTTTGTTTTGTTTTGTGTTTTGTGTTTTTTTTTTTTTAATTATGTTTAAAATTTTTGAGTAAATTCTAATGATGATAGGTCACCATCGTCATTACTCGTACTATTAATTACGCGGAGATGATCTTATGAATTAAAATAATGTTAATTCTTAATTAATGCTATTTGTTGTGGTTGTTGTTGTTTTTGTTGTTAAAACTTATGTAAAAATGTTCATTTCATTTAGTTTTATTTAATTATTTCAGACTAATTTAAAATTATATTAATGTAATAATGTTTAAAGTAATATTGTGTAGATTTATTTTTTTTTTTTTTTAATTCTTACAAATATGAAATAACAGACTTTATGAAGATTGATTAAAATTTGAGGAATTGTTTTGTTTTGTTTTGTTTTCATTTGTTTCTTATTAAGTTTGTCCTTTGTTTATTTTCAATTTATCGAAATTTTATCTTATATTACGAGTTACGAACTAATTATTTTGTTTTTCTCTTCTTTTGTTATTATTTCATTAATTTAATTACATATAACAAATTTTGATTAAGTCTTTAGTGATAAATAACAAAACAAGGTAAATAATAATAGAAAATAAGGAATATAACACAGGTTACCATATTTATAAGAAATAAAAATTAAAATCTGTTTAATTGAACTAAGTATTATAATTAATGTTTATGAGATAAGAGAAAACAAAACACACAGAAAAATGGACATACAATTTAGTTAGGCACAGAATATTGCGTTGCTGTTTTATTAATTTATTAAATTTTATTTTCATTTTACAAACGAGAAGAAAAGTTAATGTTTTTTTTAATTATTTTCTTGTTCTCTTTTCAACTTCAAACGTGTGTTGTTCATCTTTGACATTAGGTATTTCTTTCTTATTTTTCTGTTTTTTTTTTTTTTGTGTTTTGTTTTTGTGTTTTACTTTTATACCAGTCAGCCACTTCAGATGGCAGTGCATATCCGTAGTTCATTTTGCTTTTAACTTTTTTATTTTTGGTAAAATATCAGTTCTACATCGGTCACAAGTTATGTGTTACATGATTGCTAGGACCAAGGCTTCCAAGACGGCAAGTTTTGTATTCTCTTTGTAATTCATAAATGAAGTTTAGAAAAACAAAAAGTAGGCGAAAACAAAAAGTATGAGAAAAACCAAAAAATAGAAAAATAGTCAATTGAAACACTGTTATTCATCATCTTATCTGCTATCATGATATTTGTTTTCTTTAATTTATAATTTGGCTAAAATTGAACTTGCACATTTATACGTTTTTTTTTATTTTTTATTTCTTATCTCTTATAACTAATTACTTGCAGTAATGTTGAATTTTTTCTTTTTTTTTTCTTTTTTGAATTTATGATATCTATTATCTAAGTGTAGTACTTTTTAATTTGTTTTTTCGTTAATACTTTTAGATGAGAGTATTAGAATTATTTTTTGCTGAAAATTCATTTTAACACACATACACACATCTATATAAGATTAGAAAAATTATTTTAGTATTTATTTATTTATTTTTCTTATTTATTTATTTTTTTTTTGTCATTAGCTTTTGTATTTGTATTTTGTTTTTAGTTGTTCTTGATTTAATAAAACTTTTTCTTTAATTTATCTTGTAGTACCCTGACAAAAGTGTTTGTTTTGTTTTTATTTTTGTTTTGTTGGATTGGGTTTAAAAGATTTCCTTTTATGAACATTTTAAAAGGGCGTTTTAACAGAACCAAAGTTTTGTGAATCAAATGCTGAGCTATTTACAGAAGTAGTAGCGTAGACATCGCGACAACGATATACGTTGGACGTCCAATCACATGAACTCCTGGTTCTACAAATATCTAATAAAACGAGTTTTCCCCATTGTTACCTCTAACATATGATACAAATGATGGGTGAAACAGCTTTTCGATATTTTTGACATTTTCGTATGGCAACGGTCTTAAAACACTGTCCTGTGAACACGCCTATTAATTTTCGTAGAGCAGACTGCGCGAAACTGAATATCACATTAAATAAGACCAATTTTATCTCACTCTAAGATAATCGACTATATAATCATCAACAAACGGATTAGGAATGTACATATTGTAGTAAAAGCAGTGACAACTTATCCAGGAGCTGATGTGGGACAGACCACAACCCCATAGCTGCTAAAATAAAGATTAAATTGAAGACAGTAGAGAAAAGAGTAAATCGGAAGAGACAAGATCTAGGACTTCTAACAGACTAGGTAATACAAAACCAAGTAAGAGAATTAAACGAGATGTTATCTCAACTAAATAGGAATCATCCTATGCAACCAGACACACATTCCAAGTGGGCAGTGCTTAAAGAAGTTTTAGTAGAATCGAGTAGAAGGTATCTCAGTAACGTTATTAGGAAAATTTTCGTCTGTCTTCTAAGCGAAAATATACGTAATCCTGATAGCAACGAACTATATTGTGAAGAATCTGCAAGGGGGTCGAAGCATTTGAAACTAGTTCTTTGTCTGAGTGCTGTGTTCCGACAGAAAAGTAAAACGCGGATCTCAAAAAGGAAATGAAAAGCCGAATACAACAAGAAATGTCAATATTTGGTAAAATAAAGAAGAGGAATAAACTTAAAGATAAAAATCACACTTAGTTAGTGCTATGACTGGTCATTTTTATTATATGGAGTTGAAACATTATTGCTACATAAAACTAATAAACTGCAAATGAAGAAGTCCTGAGAAGATTGAGATGCGGAAGAGATAGAATACTTGGGCAACGTGTTGAGGATAATCATCAGCTTTTAACTGCTAACATTGTTTCACCTTCTCTCTTGCAACTTATCTTGACTTAACTTGAATGTTAACCCACGAAATTTTAGATCTGTTCCTCTCTTCCGTATTAATTCTCATCGAGCGAATTATGGATACCATCAACTTATGCCCAGAATCCTAGGTGAACTCAACTCTATCGAAGCTTTGCATCCAGTACTCCCAACCCTAAGAACTATGCCCCAATACATTATCAACCCCTACAATCCAAGACAAACCTAAGATACCTCAAGGAATATGACTTCAAAATTACAGGCGAATATCTCTACCAAGGTGAGCATAAGACATATGTAAATTTTTTTTTTCTAAGAATCAATTGACACACAATATAAAGAAATAACTGCCCACTGAATATAAGGATATAAATAAATATAATAAAAATTAGACAATTAAATGGAAAGCATTTTCGATCAAATATGCCTGAAAAGAGCCTATTTCAAAAAGACCCAAAACACCCCAGCCGGTTGGTGTAAACTTTCTTGGAAGGAGAAAATTTTAAACTTTTAGAGTGGCTGATGCAATCTTTCCACTACCAATTAGGGCGAATGAAATAGAGTTATACCTGTTACATTTTATGTATTTATAACGAAAAATTTGCAAGCTTCCTTTATTGAACCCGTCAAGGGTGCAAGCTTCCTTTATTGAACCCGTCAAGGGTTCGCTATGACTAAAACAAAAGTTAATGAGTGGTATAAGCGTTTCCTAAATGGCGGTGAAGACATTGAAAATAACGAGCGTACTGGACGCTCCAGCACACTAAGAACGGAAAAGACGTGAAAAAAAGCGAAAGAATCGCTGAAGTCACTGATGATGTTGGACTATCAATTGACTCATGTAATCGCAAAGAAACAAAAACACCACGACAGTGCACTTGCGCACACTTCATTGCTTGTTCGTGAATGTTTGTCCAAAACCAACACTGTAATTATACCCAAAACTTCATGTTCACCATTTTTTTGTAACAAAAATAAAGGCAACCTTAAAGAACCCGTCATTATTTCAAGACTAAATGAGATTAAAAGCGCATCGCTGAAAGAACTTAAATCTATCCCCAAAATCGAGTTCTAGAATTATTTCAGGGATTGGAAGAAGCCCTAGCATAAGTGTTCAAGTGTACAGTCCTTTATCTAACCTGCACTATAAACAACGTACCTTTTTATTCTTATAAATTGGCGTGTATGAAATATCCGGGTGAATGAAAAACAAATCCACGAAGCAGTGTAATCATATTTTATAAAAATATCTTTAATTTTCTAATAATACCATTTGCAAGTAATAGAAACAATACTTCAAAATTCTAAATTTGGAAATATTGGTTTTCAGACTTGATTGTTGCAACACATTCTAGTTGTTGTAATCAATGTATCCCTTTTGCTTGCAGCTAGATGTATGTATACATTGAAATAAAACGTAATCTTAGTTATTTTGAAAATAAAAAGGAACTTGATACTAATTTACGTTAAAGAGACTAGACAGAACACTCTCTTAGAGTCAAGGAAACTTTGTTTCAGACATACACAAATAGAACTCATTAACACAAATAGAAACTGATATAACGAATCTTTGTTATTTTTGTAATGTAAAGAATTCGGTTTTAAAAATCAATGAAATCAAAAACTCAAAACGCAGAATATACAACAGTGTGTACATGATCTACAATAGATTTACATTCTAGTGCCCCTGATAGATCAATACTGGATTAAAAGTGTCCTAATCGATTTAGTGAGGGACATTAGAGTTATCTGCTTTGAAAATGAGTTTGTCAAACATTTTTCTCCAAAGCGGTGTATTCATATAGTGAAATTAATACATTTTTATTTTTTAAAAAATGTGAAAAATGTTGGAAAGAAATAAATATCACCACACATTTTGGTCAACGTGATGCTGTTGTTTTGTGCTGTGCAAAAACAGCCCTTATAATATTACCGCAGTCCATTTTTCTGCGTGCAGTTAAAGCCGAACAAAGGAGGAAAATATTGGTCAAGGTAAAAGTTCGTGGCGTTTTTCAAAATAGATACACAGTTGAACGAGAATAATATCACATCGCTTAGAAGCACAAATCGCTCTATATCACGAAATGTTTAACCCATTAGGTCTCAGCGATCTTGTTTGAGATCTATGCAAAATAATTTTTTTCCATTTTTTCCGGGAGCGGCTGGAACGAAACCGTTAGGACATTATATTTGTTCAGCATATACTCCAATAAATTAGAGTCATTGTAGTAGGCTAGGTTATGGTTTTCACTTCATTGGTAAAGCGGATTTGAATTCGGAGTAATCAGTGCGTCGTAAAACGATCTTGTTTACATCTTCTTCGTTACTATTTCAAGGTCAACATACAATATGTATCATCGTGCATTCAAAAACATGGAGGAAGCTCTAGATTACTTGCAGCCGGAGAGAATAAAGGCTAATTTATTGGCATTGCCGCCGGATGTAGACGAGCTTACATATGAAGAAAATATTGAAGTGCCAATTGTAGTGTATATTCCAGGTACTGTGGAGTGTTATGTACCAGATGATGAAGTTGGTGAAACGTTTCAATCAGGCCCAAGTAGTGTGAAGAAATTGAAGTCTACTCCACTAAGTTAGTCTTCGAGTGACCCTACTTATTGCTTTCCGAATACAACTGATACAAAAACAGTTTTACGGCAAAAAGTATTGTAGAAGTTTTTAAAGAGTTTTTTGATGATTCTGTTTGGGAACTTATAGTAAATGAAACTCTTCGTTATGCTCATCAGACAAAAAATAACTTATCATTCACTATCACTAATGATAATATAAAAGTGTTTATTGGGTTTCTGTTATTTTCGGGATACCATACTTTGCCAAGTCAAAAAGACTATTAGTCCGAATAGGACGATCTAGGAGTGCAAATTGTAAAAGACGCTATGGGTACTTCATTTTCAAAACAATGCCCCAGCAGCTTCAAATAGACATAACAAGAGTTTCAAAATAAGACCCTTGATGGATTTGATGTGTAAGAACTTTCAAAAGCGGAGAGTTTTTCATCAGAACTTGTCAATTGATGAAATGATAGTTAGGTATTATGGCCACTACCCAATCAAACAATTTATACGTGCAAAACCAATAAGGCTGGGATACAAACTTTGGTCCATGTGTGGTCAAGATGGTTATTGCTACAATTTTTCATTTTACTGCAGAAAGCCATCTAGTGGGCAACTAGGCACATCTCTTAGATCAAGGGTAGTTTTGGAAATGCTCAGTGCGTTGAAGATCCCTCTAAGCACCAAGTTTTTTTTTTGACATCTTTTTTACTGGGCATGAACAACTTATTGTTTTGAAAAGCAACAGGGAATATAAGAGAAGTGCGAACTAAAAAATGCCCATTGATAAATGACAAAGATATGCAAAAAAGAAAACGGGATACTACGACAGCAAGTTTGACAACGAAAACAAAATTTTGATAGTAAAATGGAAGGATAACAAGTGTTTCTCTGTAGCTACGAATTTTGACACTGTACTTCCCTTGTCACAAGGGAACGATAATGTCCAAATAATAAAGTAAAAATCAATGTGGACCAACCGAATGTAATAAACAATTACAAAACATATATGGGAGGCGTCGATCATCATGATTGGCTGTTGGAAAAACACACAATTGCTATTTGTTGCAAAAAATGGTACTGGTGCCTTTTTACAAGACTGGCTGATATGGCTTTGGTGAACACGTTTACTTTATATAAAAGGATAAACGAGGACAAAACGATTTCTATAAAATCTGTAAGGAGAGAAATAGCCAGGACTAATCTAAAGTTGGGAAATGATATAAGATTCGTTCGTGGTCGCACAACATCAACATCATCATCTTCGCGTTCTAAGGTATTACCAGGAATAAGATATGATGGCAAGAACCATATTTTAGAGAAAAGATCTAACCAGCGGCATTGACAATTAGACGGATGCATAGGAAGGCCTAGAACATTTGTGCAAAATGTAATGTAATATTATGTAGTTCTTGTTTTAAAACTTTTCAGAATATTTAAAAAAAAAAAATAGACTTTTTTTTATATTATAGTCTCAGCGACCTCAACAGAGATTAGCTCATAAAACCAAGACCCCTCACCGAAAAATTATAATTTTAACTAAAAACAGTATTTACTTATATCTAAGCCAGGGTTATGAATACGGAAGGTTTGTATTAAGAAAAAATAATTCGGGACTTAATGGGTTAAGCCAGCTGCCGTGTTTTACATAATTTAATTTAACTTGGAATTAAAAGTCTTTATAGCTCCTCGTTTAATATTACAACTCGCATAGTCATTCGAAAATGAACTAGACAAAATCCTTTCTGAGTAAATTTATTCCGCTTAATAGCACACATATGGAAAATGCAGTTACCACACATATTGTCTTTGGAAGAACAATTTTTGGTGATTGTTTAGTCAAAAATAATAGTGATGAAACGTGATTACAACTCTATCATTGTCTTTTGTACTGCGCAAATTAGCAATCTTACTATAGGAAGCAAGTTGGAAGCCTTGAGGAGACTCCACCCCTTTAATGCCATAGCCTTTTGGTATGTATCTATTATAAATGAACCGACCGCATCAGCGCGACCTAGAAGGGATAATTATCAGCTTTGCAATAAAATATGTCTTATATATCCTCGAACATAGTGCCTTAGCAGTGAAAGAACATGCAGACAGATTCCAAAATAATATCTTTAATACTATATTAACAGCAAATCCTGCTGATTATACGAATCATGTGGCATTCCATACATAGACAACCTATCCCCACTACCTGTTGATGGACAAATTAGCTAGAAATGTCGCAATGATGACGACAGCCAATTTCAGGCAGCTATTAGATCTACAGATACCCCGCAGCCATATCATATTATCTTTATTATACTACCTTCCCTGAAGAGTATGGAAACGTTGATTTCTTAAGGGTCAAAGCATTGAGCAGCATCGTGTGATCCCTCAAGTGATATTAACACCCATAGAGGGCTTAACAGATGGCAGACTATTGCCTAGCGCAGAGGATCATCAATTCTCTTTTCTCATAGCAATTATCGGGAATGATAAACTAATCACTGAGAAAAATATGGTCCCGATTGATGACCGTTGTACAGTATATCTGGCCACATGTGGAGTAAACGGGTCGACCACGAAACTGACATTCTTACAATATCTAACACCAAACAACTTCTTTAATTTCAACAATTAACCTCCTGAATCATTGAAAGCTCCACTCCTCAAGATCATGTTAAATTATGAGTATGGGAAGGTCTGCCCCGATATGGTAGGATATTTTGAATTCAAACGTTGGTTTGATCAGGTAAAGAGTGATTACCCTTCTTCCTCTTACCTATACCTTAAGTACTCTAATCCTGAAGTTTTAACTACAGCTACACAGACAAGATATGTCAACCTCTTTGCACTCGTTTACATGCAGCAAGGAGGTATGGCAAACTACACGTCCGAGGTGTTGGAAGAGTGGTTACCCCCGCAGAAGGGATGCGTCGACGGCAGAGTTGCCCTAACCAGTCGAGTAAGAAATTAACTTGTAGAGTGCCTTGGTGTTGGAATCCAAAAGCAAAGTGTTCGTACACAATCCCCCACCAATGTTCTCCTAGAGCTCTTACTTCAAAGTTAGAAGTTGGGAATGACCAATAATATCTATTACATCTTCCTTTTTTGAACTTCACTTCACAGTATCTGTCTTTTTCTCTTTGTACTGTCACCTATTGGATTCTTGTTTTAAAATTCAAATTGTTTTGTTGTTGTATTGAATAAAAATTAAGATGCAGAAACTTCCGAGAAAGTTTTGCACAAAATGAAATCGGCTTTGCAGTCAAGTCGTGTTATTGCTTCAATTAACAAGTGTTTAAAGTCCCGAGACTGATACATAATGGCGACTCTCATAACATATCCACATCTGATTTTTAGTTAGTACCAAACTTCAAACGATACATGACAAAATTTGGTGACATTTCGATCATTAGTCATCGAGATATTGCAGTTTCAGTGATGCACTTTTTGATATTTGCAAAACCATGGAGAAAAACGAGTTTCGTATGATGGTAAAAACACTGTAATTTGATGGGGAAAAAAATCGTTAAAGCCAACGAATGGCTTGAAAAGTGTTATAAGGAATCTGCTCCGCCGAAAACATCGCATTTGTCGCTGGTTTGCTGAATTCAAACGCGGTTGTATAGACATAAATGACGCTGAACGTTCTGGGCGCCCAAATGAGATTACGCCGAAAAATAAAAGAAATCCACAATATTGTTTTGAACAACCGTAAAATGAATCTGCATAAGATATATAGATGACATCATTAAGATACTAATAGACCGTGTATATCACATCATATTTTGCACGAGTATTTGGGTATACAATTTTTATGATTTACGCGCGGCTAAGGGGTTATGATACCCTTTTACTGTTGTCAGGATGCGGGCGGAAAGATAGAAGGAAGAGAAAGGAAAACATTGTTGTGATGTAGTGGTTTGAAACTCAGGTATATTTGGTTTCGATATTAGCTCTCCGGGGGTGCGAGTCCGAATAGGACGGAGAGTTTTTTCCTCTCTCGGAATGATTCGAAGGTTATCAATTGTTCACGCTTGTTTTGTGCTTGAAACTCTACAACAGCCAAATCTACATGTCAGTGTTATGCCTTCAAACGCATATTTTTCTGACTAAGTTCCAATTACACAAATGAAAAACTTGTCATGAGTAGGATT
The DNA here is from genome assembly GCA_949129095.1 of Volucella bombylans. Taxonomy (NCBI): domain Eukaryota; kingdom Metazoa; phylum Arthropoda; class Insecta; order Diptera; family Syrphidae; genus Volucella; species Volucella bombylans. Next base: position 66,111,331 of record OX422140.1, read on the forward strand.
CGAACCTTGACCCTCCGAGTGAGAAGCGATTGCTAGTACCACTATACCATGTTGATGTTGCAGAGCGCTGTTTGGAGCTGTTTAAGCGAAATAAAAAGAATTTGTTCATACGGTATGTAACAATGGATGATACATAGATCATATTACCTGTTCGCAAACCTTAAAAAATGTTCGCCGGAAGGAAATATGACTCCAATGAAGAGTTGATCGCCGAAACTGAAACGTATTTTGCAGTATGGCAACGCTGGAATAATTGTATCACTCTAGGAGACTATGTTGATGAATTGTGCTTTTATATGTTAGTCTCGGGACATTTTGAACTATGTTATGTTAAAAAGAATAAAGTAGTTGTGCTCCTATCCGCCAGTGAATATTCGAAACTTACAATCATCCAACAAGTGCGGTGCCGACACTTTGGGCAAATTGGCCCATGCATTATTAACTAACACGAACTCATTACATTGATATTGGTAAATAATGTACTTCGAGAAGTAGCGATTGAATATATTCAATTAATTATTCATTTTCATTTCAGCTGGCGTGCCATCATACATATATTGCATGGTGTAAGCTACATCCCGATTGGATTTGTATTTCCAGCGAGAGGAGATACATATACTTGAAGCAACTAGCTCTTACTCACGTAGCAATATCAGTATAACAAAGTTCAACGTTTTGTCATACGAGTGCTATTTCCGTTTTTTTTTTACAGAGATTTGAAAAACTCATCTCAGTCAAAAAATGGAATTCAATAGTGAACATTTTCGTGTAATGATTTTTTATGATTTTCGACGTGGATTAATTAACTCTACAACAGTGTGCCGATCAACTCGCTTCGAATTTTGGTGATGAAGCAACATCCATAGCCAGAGTGTTGCACTGGTTTTCCTAATTCAATCGTAGTCGTTGTTCGCTCCAGGGCGAATTTTGCAAAGATCGTCCAAAATCGGATGTTGTACCAGAAAACATCGACGTCATGTGACATCGTGAAATTGGGTATAAGTTCCACTTGCATACATTTTGATTGCATTTGGCCGTCAAAAAGATTTCTTCGTCCAAAGAACTCTTGAAAAAATTCAGTCGGGGTACTTCAAAAGACGTCCATAAGATTGTGACAGGAGTCGAATCATGGATCTATGCATACAAGTCCGAAACTAAACAGCAGACTGTATAGGTCTTTCAGGAATAGCCAAGTCTGAAAAAAGTTATTCGCGCAGGAAACACTTTAGAAAAACCGGACATGTCGCCACCATCCTATCAGAGCAACGTAGAACGGTCAATTCGGAATGGTACACCAACATTTGTTTGCCGAAAGTTTTTGGAGAAATAACAATCGCCGAACAACCAATGCGAGCTCTCACAGGTCGGCTTAAATAAGGGACTTTTTGAACACTCAAAACATCGACTTGATTAGATCTGCAAACACAACATCCGTTTTACAACCTTTGGACCAAGGAATAATAAAGAATTTAAAAGTGAGCTTCCGAAAATTGCTTGTCCTAAAAATGATTGAATCTGACATTTCTTTCCATCCTTCTATACTGGATGCATTGCTCATGATATCGATGTTTTGGGATAAAGTCACGCAGTTGACAATTGCTAATTTCTTCAATCATGTTGGCTTCCTTTCATCAGCACTTCTGAATACGGTCCTGAAGAGGACGAAATTTCTTCAAGCGAACAGCTAGCGACTATAGTCAAACTGGAGGGGTACGAGCAGAAGAATTGTACCAATGAGTTTGGTGAGAATGTGGTAAATAACCTCAATTAAAAAATAAAATGAATTCTTTTTGTTTACAAACGTTTTTTTGTTTTTTTTTTACAGTTAGATATAACGACCGCTTTTGATTGGCCCATTCGCCGGCGTTTTAAGCGATCTTCACTGTTTGTACATATTCAATAAAGAGAAACAAAAGTTGATGCATGCAATAAATGCGTCCGTCAGTAAATAAATTAAATTGTTCCAATGTAAATTTTAAATTCTAATATATAATTGCCTACAATGGGCGAAATTAGTTTATACGCACCCAACACTGCATCAAATAATTACAGAATTGCTGTCATTTAAGGGTTTTAAATTCCTATATTTTCACGACCGTTAGTTTTTAAGCGGTATTGTATTTAAGAACCAGTTTTGATAACGGCATCTTTTTGTGATAAAGATAAAGCAAAGAAAATATTGGCAGCTGTTTAAAGTACGAAATTCATTTATACGCATTTAGTATTTCAGTGAAATTGATTGACTTCTGTGGAAAAATTTAAGTGAAAGTTAAAAAAGGTTAAAGATCACATTTTTACACATGAAATCAATCGTTCTGAAGGGCTCATCAGAAATTTCCTTAAAAAATGTGATTCGTATGGAAAGAATGGTGGTCGAAAAGGCTGGAGTAAAATAACTCGAAGGGAACGGAAACGAATTGTAATCGAAGCTACCCAAAACAAGATGACTGCTGGCCAAATTGTTGCTCATCTCGATTTGCCAATAACAAAGCGTCAAGTTCAACAAATTTTATCGAGTACTCCGAACGTGGTTTACAAAAAACAGCTTAAAATGCCACTTCTGAAAATCCATCAGCTCGATTAGCATTTGCCAGAGAGCATATGACTTGGGACGAAAAATGGAATACAGTAATATTCTCTGACGAATAGAAGTTTAACTTTGATGGACCAGATGGTTTCAGTTTTTACTGGCATGACTTACGTCACAACAATCCACCAAGAATGAGCAGGAACTACCATGGAGGCAGTGTAATGATTTGGGGAGCTTTTTCTTCTTTCGGAAAAGCGCAATTGTGTTTTGTTCCAACTAAAATGAACTCGGAAACATATTGTGAAATGTTGGACACAGCGCTTATTCCGTTATTAGAAGACAATGTTGATGACCCTGCCTTTATTTTTTAACAGGACAACGCAGCTGTTCACGCTTCCAAATTCTCCCAAGAATGGTTGAGACAGCGAAACATCCCAGTTATGAGTTGACCTTAACCCCATAGATATGGGAAAAATATTGAGCGGTTAACAATAACATCGTTGTTTCATATTTTTTTCCGCGCTTGATATGGTGTTTCAATTGTGTCAAAATTAACTACAGATGCGTATTAATTAAAAAACAATACCAATTTTTCGTTGTTTGGTTTTAGAACATTTCTAAAATCCCTAAAATTCGTTGGTCTTTCCCTTGCCCTGTCATTTTAAACGGCTCTGTATAATGTGCAAAGGTGGAGCTATTTACAACATTGCAATTGTGCGACGATCACGGGACTGTTAATTTGTTAATTTTGAAGCAGCTCTTAGTGGAGGTGTTAGAAAAAAAATCCATCTCTACATCTCAAGCCCACACCTTCTATTGTTAACATTTTATTGTTCCATTTTCTTGAACCGGCATTCATCTTTTAACAAATAAACACATTGTCAAGATTGCCAAATCTAATTGGATTTCTTTTTTCATAATCGTAACAAAATTGCATAGCATTGCAAAACCATGCGAACGCCTAACCCAATTTTGAAGAATTCAACTAACTACTTTACTGAGATACTGATTTTAATAGAAAACAGATGGTGTTGTTTATCTTTTTTAAAGAACAAACTTTCTTAATTTATTTAATAAATAAAAAAAGAGTGTGAAAAAATAACATGTCAACGTTTATATATTGCTCATATGTGTGCATTTCCTTGCATATATACATTTTCCTAACTAAATGTAGGACTATTATGGAAACACCATTTGCATTCGTGTGGGCTTTACAAGATAAAAACCAAATACAAGCTACAATTCTTAACGAAAAAAATTAATTTAAATAATAATAATAAATCCAATCTTTTGCTTTAAAATAACTTTCTCACTCACTTATTCTTAATTTTAAACACCGTCTTGCTGAGTCGGTTTCATTTCTTTTTTTTTGTTTTTTCAAGAAAAAAATATGTTCAAAGAGTAAAATTAAATAATAATTATGATTGCACTGAATGTAGGAGATAGATATTTTAACAATTCAAAAAGTACAACTTAAATTCAATTCATGTACGAGTGTACAACTAACTGGAGGAAGGGAATAATAATAAATCTAAAAAATAAAAAATAAAACAAAATTATCAACTCAAGGCTGAGGTCATTGTTCAGAATCAAAATCCAAAAAAAAAGAAGATAAAATTAATATGTACTAGGTATGGATAGGAGAAGTTATAAGTAATACTTTACGCCTCCGAAGTGAAGGGATCCCGTGAATGGTGAATCTTCAGATGTTTATTGTGGTTCGTCTTCGTTGTGGAACTTTTACCACATATCGTGCACTGGAATGGTCGCTCACCAGTGTGAATGCGCCGATGTTCAATCAAATAGTAGTGCCGATGGAAGAGTTTACCACAAATGTCGCAGGTGAATTTCTTATTCCCGTGATGTTCACGTCGATGCCGAATATAATTGTATTTGCGTATGAATTTACAGCCACAGTGTTCGCATGTGTAAGGTTTGATTTGTTTATGCGAATTCATGTGATTGTTGTAGTCGACTTCGCGTACGAATGCCTTAACGCATTGATCACATTTGAAGGGTTTCGTCGTGCGATTGGCATGCACCCAATTGTGAATTTTCAAATTCCACTTAGTGCTAAAGGATTTATTGCAAATGAGGCATTCGTGCTGTGTGTCCATGGAGTGTGTGGCCATATGTGCTTTGATGCTTGATTTAGCGTAAATTTGTTTACACATTGGGCATTCCATGGGTTCGGTGTAATCGAATTTATCTGAATGCGCCAGTCGTATGTGCCTTCTTAGGCTGTTTGCGTGTACAAATCGATCTCTGCAATATGGGCAGCATTTGGGTTTCAAGTCGTGCGTCTCTTTATGCCAGATAAAGCGAGCCTTTGATGGTAGTACCTCACCACAATAGCAAACGTATTCTTTAGTACGATTGATTTTAGTACCATGCCGCTTTCGATGCTGTGTAAGATTGGAGTAACGTTTGAAGCTTTTGCCACAGATTTTGCACTTTAGTGGAGTCAAACCCGTATGCATTCGCATATGCTCCACAAGGGCACTACGAATGACGAATTTCTTCTCGCAGAATGTGCAACCAAAGTCTTTCCAGCCGAGATGACGCTTCAAGTGAACCATGAAATTTTTCCATCTCGTAAACTTTTTGTGGCACGTAAAACATTCAGCAGGATGCTCAGTCAAATGCTCATCAAAGAGCTTGACAGTAAGAAAGTCCCGCCTGCACACGAAGCAGCAGAACGAAGATTTGGATTCCATATAGTAGCTTTGTGCTTCACCCTCATTCTTAACATTGAGGGCATTCAAATTAAAATTGATAAGCATACGATTATCTCGTGCTCGCATCGAGTCATACTTTGTGCGTGATATACTTGCACTGGTAGGTGGCGCAGTTGTAGTCAACGCTAAACTCACACCTTTTTGGCAATCTTTTTGCTCTTGATTTTCTTGTTCGATTTTGACAATCGCTGCTTTAGAATCCTCCTCTTCGGCCAACGTGGGAGGTGGTACAGCGCTTGGTTCCAAACCAAGCAACAAAGAGGCACCAGCGTCTATTGTATTCATTGTCGCTGTGGTAACTGTTGAAGTCGGTGGGTCTCGTATAAGTCGTCTGTTCACACGCTTGTAACCGTGCTGCTTAATTAAATGTGCGTTCTTCTCTTTAAGCAGAGGAAAGTTTGTATTGCAATGTGCACATTGAAAGGATTTTTTGCGTGGCACTTTAGTGATCATTTTGTTCTTTCGCTTTGATGTAGATGGTAAGGTGTCCATAGCGGGGGATTCGTCACTTAACCGCAAACCAAAACTGTAAACAAAATAAAATTAACAATAATCATTTGTCATAGATTGATGAAGAAACTTACTTTTTTGTCTCCGTTGATGAGCTTAAATCTTGCGGACGAAAGTAGTGATCTTGGCTCCAGCTTTCGTTGGTTGTCATGAAATTCTGATAGGGATTCGGAAAACGAAGAACAGGAAATTCGTTGTACAACTGAAAAAGCAAAACAATATAATATAATTAATGGCAAAAGAAATAGCAGATTATTTGCTTGACACTAACCGGTTGACTCCATGAACTCTCCACGCCGCAATTGCTTTCTTGTTCAGAGATTTCGCCTTTAGCTGGCATCTTCTCGTCAGTTCTTATGTTGAGGCCATCTGCTGTTGGCATACTTCCCTCTGTTGCAGCAGCAAATGATACACTTCGCTTACACGAATCCAAGTCCAGATAACTGCCCTTGCCGTCGATTTCAAAATCATTTTCGCTGCTTTGTGATTGATACCAGGTACAACTAGCACTGTTACCATTGCTGGTACTTGCACTGTACTTATTGAAATCTTCACTGCAATACATTGGCGGGGAAACATTGTGTTTTATCTCTTCTTGGTGATTTGCCTCGGCACTGTAGAGAAAACTAAACGGATATTCAACGTATGGCGAGTTATTTTGCTGTTGTTGTGGCGATTGATGTGAATTATTTTGATCTTGTTCCTGCATGTCATTACTATTAGGAAGCACAATTTCTGATATTGAAAAATGTTCAGTGCTTGCTAATGGCTTCGAGAATAACGAAGCCGATGGAAAGCCATTTGGTGCAGGTGGTGTAACGACATTATCCAGAGTCTCGGCTGTATCGTCGATTTCCATTCCGAATATAGAATGCATTGGCCGTTCTTCAACTTCTTCTTTCTTCATACACTGATCAAGAAAAGCTGATAAATCGGTGGTTGGCTTTTCTTCTTCTATAGGCAAAGCGGCTTCTTCTTCTTCTGATTCCATTGGGTTAGAGGTAGATGGTTGTACCTCATCATCCGGTGGAAGCTTCTCATTTGTATCGGCTAACAGAGGAGGTGGAATTTTTTCTAAAGGAGAATGTGAAACATTTTCAACCTTAACATTGTTGTCTTTGATTTCTAGGCGAATTTCCTTTTGTAACTCCAGCAAAGTAGATGTTGAGGTGGATGGTATTGATGATGGTGAAGGTGCTGGTGCTGGTATTGTTGTTGTTGGTGTTGGTGCTGATGTTGCGGTTGGCGTTGGCGTTAAAATTGATATTGAAGTTGATATTAGAGTTGGGGTTGAAGTTGGAGTTGTTGTTGATGTTGAGGTGGTTGTTGACATTGGCCTTTGGGTAGGTTCCGTTTGTGGTTGGGATGCAAATTGACTTGTTACCGAATCCTTACTCTTTGGCTTTATAACGAGCTTTTTCGGAACTTTTTTGAATGGCCGTTTAACTGATTGAATATACGCATATGCTGGAGGATTTTCCTTTACCGATTGCTTTCCTTCTTTAATATGCACCTCTTGTTGTTTTTGATTTATTTGTCCTGCAGCATCAATCTGTATGTGATCCGCTTGAGGTTGTGATTGTGAATTAACGTGACTTGTTTCATTTTCAACCTTTGCAACAGTGTCGGCTGTTGGTGATATTGCTTCAGTTTCTTTTGCAGTGCTTGTTGGTTCCTCAACTTTTGTTAAGCCAACGGAGACCATATGTATTGTCTCGTCAAGCTTTGTATTTGAGCTGGTGGATTGCACTGATTCATCAGCTTTATTGATTTGGTTGTCGGAATTAGTTTTCCCCACAGAAGCATTTGTTTTGCTAATGTCAACACCAGTTGTTAGTGTTGTTTCGTCAACCTTTTTTACTATTGTTGGTGTATTGCTTCTTCCATTTGGGTTTGCTGCTAATCGTATTACACTTGTAGTTCCAGGTGTAATCGATAAGTCTGTTGCAGGAGGTATTACAGAAGGTGAAGAAGACGGAAAAGAACAACTTGCAGACCTATCACTACTAAGATCTTGCTCTTTTTTTTTATCATCTATTTTTCGATCCTCTTTTTCCAGAGAAGCATTATCTTCTACATCTTCGGTTAGGCATGATGGATCTCCCAATTCATCTTTAACATCTTCTTCTGGTTCGAATTTTTCAATTTTTATTAATTCAGTTCGAGTTTTGGCCACTTTACCCGATGCTATTATATTTCCCATTAAGTCTAGATATTCATTAAGGTCCAACTGCACATCACTTAGTACAGTTATTGCGGATTTCTTTTGTGCTCGCAGCTGGGATATTTGTCTTTCCTCTGGTGACCGATCACCGGCCCATGTTCCATTTGATCGATCGTCTTCTTCCGTTTTCATGTCTTCACTAATCGATTCCGCTTCTGACATGTCGTCGTCCTGATCTTCATTTATTTGAACAACACTCGGTGGCATATGATAGACTCGTTCTATAACTGAAAATTCTCCATTATCCTTTTCAACACACTCCACAACATGTTTGGGTGTTTCTTGAACAATAAAGTCACCGTTTTCTCGTTCAAGATAGTGCGCTGTTACAGGTGATTCAGCAAACCTCAGTACGGATGGTGAACCTGCCATTGCTGAGTAAGGAGAATTAGACTGCCTTGAGTATTGTCCACCCGATGACAGGGGCGAACGGTATAATTGAGGAGGAGGTCTTATTGGCGGTGTCATTGATGTTCTTTTAGGTGATAAATCGCTATTGTCATTGGTGTCATTAAAACAAGTCTCAATTTGTGGAAAGTTTGGCTGATAACGTTGATTAAGCGGTGGCGGTGGTAGAGGTGGGGCTAGACGCGACGATGTCGCCGCCGGTGCCGATGATGATGATGGTATGTAATTTCCTGGGGAATACATTGGGCGATTAACGTTGCTGCTACCCATTTGGTTTTGGCTATTTTGAGATCGAAGTTGACTTATGGCGGCGCCGTATGCAGGCGGTGGTTGCAACGGTTTGGGTTGTTGTTGATAGGAAAAAAGCTAGAAAAGAAGAAACAATGTATAATTCGATAAAATGGTGAAAATTCGAATAAGATAGAAATGAGCTTACTCGTAAAGGAGGTTGCGGTGGTCCTTGACTAATAGTAGCATTGCTACCACTCTGAAGATGATTGTGTAGGGGATGGTAATTCTGTAGATGATTATGATGATGTTGCTGCGACTGATTTTGCTGTTGCTGATGCTGCTGCTGCTGTTGTTGTTGTTGTTGTTGGTGTTGTTGTTGCTGCTGTTGTGACTCATGCTGATGTGGATGATAATATGTTGTCGGTGGTCCAAAATAATTACTACTACTACTACTACTGCTACTACTGTTGTTATCAAACAAATATCCACTTTGTCTACCCAATAAAAGATTTTGAGGTACCGGGGGTTGTGGGCTATTGTCCTCTGGCTCATTTCTTTTTTCATTTTTTTCCACCGATGTCGGTAAACTACTACTCCTGCTCGTTATTTCCGATGTTGGTGTTGTACTGCCATGTTCTATATTTGAATTTTCACTCGAAGTTATCTTCTTGGCTTTGATTGGATTATCGGGAATAACTATTTCACCTACTTCTGATTTAAGACTTAATTGTACAAGGGCCTTTATAACCTGCTCCTTTGGATGTGTCTCTAAATGATCAGATAGATCCATACCAGGAAGCAGGAATAATGTGCATACTGGACACTGTACGTTTCCACCCATTTTATTTAGTTTATGTTTATTCTGTGCTATATTTGCGTTCTGATGAGTGCAAACAACGTTCAATTCACACCTTTGTGTTCGAGGAATATTAGTTTCCTCTATGCTGTATACGTTGCACAAGCAAATGATTGAATAAGATTTGATGGGAATCCCCTTCCAGTTAGAAGATTCTCTTTCAAATCCCTGTCAAAGATCGTCCATTGTTGCCTGCTTCAAATTACCAGAAGAATCTAGAAGTAAATAAAAAATTATATAAATCCCTTTTGTGATTTCTAATAAGTCCAATTGGATGTTCAACGTGAATTTGTCTCTTTGTCAGTCTGAGAACACATGTTGCTTACAAATGTGATAACAGCATTTACCCATGATTGGGCTACTTATGAGAGTACTGCTAAGCTGTTAATTCCGTTTAGATTGTCGAACAAAGTTGAGCCTAATACACCAACCAACCTTTTTAAAAGGTTTGATCAACTATGACAATCAGAAATGTACAAATTGCCAATTAACGCACGTTAAAGGCAATATCAGGATAGTTTGTAAGTCCGCTTTCATACGTCGCAAGTTTCGAAAGATTCAAATGAGTGCAAAAGAGAGCGATAATGAAACAAAAAATACCCAATTAACCAAATTCCCACTGCATGTGGGTAGCAATTTCATTGCAAGTTTTTGACATTTCTTTTTCTCCTTCTTCTTTCTTTTTCGCATTTGCTTCATTACTTCTTTCGCTGTGTTACGAGCACAACATTTCAGTATGGCGGATGAACTGAAATGGACAAAAGAATTAACAAGGGGGCTCATTTTCAATTATGAAAGACTGAGCGCCAAAGATGAAATGAAAGAGAACTGTCAAATAACATGCAAACTCAAAGAAGGGGAAAGTCTTCATGTAGAGTTGCGCGCATCACTGAATAACAATTCAAAAGAAAATAACCAGAACATGCGCATTACACACTTGCGACGTGTGAAAGCGGACTAACTAAAGCGCCCCATACACACCACACTTGTGTCGGTGTGCTGAAATGTGCGGTGTGTATGGGGCAGTCTGCGTACCGATTTTGCGGTGTGCCACACTGTGTGAGCAAAATCAAAACATTTTAATTTTTTGTGTCGGTGTTTCTAGAAGTGTGCTGTGGATGGGATGATGCGCGCACCCTCATACAAAATATCAGTCTTTGTTTGATCGCATTAGTGTTAAGATCGGATAAAAAAATGTTTTAAAATGTCAATTAAGGACTGCGACTGCGACACTGTTTCTTATACGTCCAAGTCCGATAAAGAACTATTGTGTGATGTGTATGGCGGAAAGCGACACCGATGCTCACACCGAAGTGTGCACACAAGCGTGGTCTGTATGGGCCGCTTAAGAAAGCTGAACCAGTATCCAGGTCAATCTATTGGGATGACCAAAAAAGTAATTTCGGTTTCTTGTGTATGCAATAAAACCCTTTTTCCCTTTTGTATACAAAGAATAAATTTGAATCAATTATACGAGTATATTTTCCGTTTTCTTCGATTACATTCTGCCATATTTCTCTTAACTCTATGATTCCGTTCTCATTAAATTTCTGTCTCCTTTTAGCACAAAACTGGACCAAGTGCAATTTTAGACCATCATCATTGGTGAAACTATACGACACAACAATTACTATACAAAGAGTTTTGTAAACTTTGAAACATGATGATATAAGGTTGGGCCTCTATAGTGGATGACACATCATCATTTCCCAATCAAGGTTCAATCTTTTTTCACGAGTTACCAAAGGTGTGTGTGGTCTAACGTTGTCATTTACATTTTTCAATTCTGGCCATATTTCTTTGATAGCTTCATCCAGTTTCTTCCCTGAATTGAACCTTTGGTTTCTAGGAAGCAGCTCAAAACACACGACAGCTTTATAATCCCACCAAATTGACAGCACAGCCTTCTTTTGATGCAGTTCGGCTTTCGGTCCATGATCGTTTCGATTTATGTTGTTATAGACGTTTCGTTTCGTTTCAAAAAAACGATCAATCATAACAGTCTTTGTGAGCCCTCAGCAGCTTCCTTGCTTTTACGGAGCAAAATATGTTGAAAATGTTCGTGTTTGCATCTCATGTTAAAATTGACACTGTACTCATAGGTGTAAACAAAACTAAGCTCAATTTGCGTCTAAAGTAAGCTTAAAGTGACAAGTGACATCAAATGTCACTCAGTTCGACAAGTTGTTGATATCTATATATGACCTCAGAATAATTTGTTGTCTTCTTTGGAAAGCCTTACAAATTTATTGAATGCATCGATAAGTAGGCACATAGTAAGTGGGCAGACTGAACGTGGCAAGTCTGATAGCAGGATGGTTAAAAAAGGTTCACTACTGAGAAAATTAAAAATTATGATAGAATTCTCATTCTGTATAAAGAAAATAATCCATTGCTCTCCTTGAACATTGCTTGTATTGGAATTTCTGAATCATTCGTAGACAGATGAGTTACTGCTTGATTCCACATCAGCTCCTATAAAGATAGCTCGGTACGTTCGCATCAGATTGCAGGAACTACGCCCTTATTAGTGGGACGGGGTGCTGTAGGCATGTTATCACTGAAACAGGAGGCAATCTTGTGGGAAAGCTAAGCAAATTAATTGTAAAAATAGGTAACCGCTTCCAACTAACTAACGTTGCATCTAGTAATACAAGAAGCACTAGGTTCCCGAGACAGTGCGACCACAAAGCATCTCGGCTATTTCCAGATAATTGAACCGTCAAACAAATCATCATCAAAGTGCTAATACATTAGAGGCATGTATGTATAATTCTGAATGTGCACACTTTCAAAGCACCAACTGTCGACAAGAGACAACGTTAAACTCTTTAGCAGAGTTGAAATACCCAAAAACTACAAAGAGTGGGAGACTCTCCGTTGTATTCACACCCTTCACTGTTCGCAACTACTAGTGGATTATAGTATAAAAATATAGCGTGAAAGAGGTATCTATTTTAGGTTACCAGCAACACGAAAAGCTGCTCGTGGTATGAAGATGATTGCAACTATCGGAAAGAAGCGATGAAGATGCACATATTCAGGCTCTGCAGCGTAAGACAAGACCAACGCGGAGTATCGAGACAAGGTATTCAAAGCCGTTATCAGGGCACTGATATAGAGATGGTAGTGAATTAACCCTCAATGAGTTCATTCAGCACTTATATGCGCAAAGCTGGTTATAGGCTGCAAAATATTCGTCTCCTACAGACCGATGAAAATGGAATTGTGTTTGGGGTTAATTGCCAGGTAAAAACCATACTATACCAATAACATTCGCACATGGAATGTGCGGACCTCAAATGTGGCCTACATGAAGGCGGAGAACTAGCATTCTACAGTTACTGCTACAGAGAAGAGAAGCAACGTCTACTTGGAGGCGTCTTTGTTGCAATCGGCAGACTAAAGTATGAAATCTGGAGCCACTAACGTGGGCGGCATGATATGCGATCATGCTCCTACAGCAAAAATGGACAATGCTGCCAAAGAATGTTTGAACGAACTCCTAAGTATGAGGTTTAAATAGTCTTAGGTGATTTAAACGCCAAAATAGAAAAAGATGACATCTTTGGGAGTTCAGCCGTTAAGTATAGGCTTTATATCACGTCAACAAATCGAGTTAGGCTTATTGATTTTGCGGAACAGAACATCACTGTAGCTAGCACATGGTTTCCTCACCGTCAAACGACCAGCGAAATCAATAAATCAACCTCCCGTCGACTATACAAGCTAAATTAAGTATTAAAGGTCAGTGACATCGATGGCAAAGGGCATCGTGGGTCTGATCCGACAAGGCCACGAAACCTCTGGTATAATGAAGAGTGCAGGCTATCACATGTGGCAAAACAAGGAAGAACGCAAAGAAGCAAATATGGAGGCCAGAGCAACAGCACACAAAGACTTTGCCACAAGACCACAAAAAATACTTGTAGAAATGAGAAAAAAAAATTTGGAAGGAGAGCCACTCTTGGCGATGAGATTGTTGAAAAATTACTTCTTCAGATAGTAAGATAGACGCAAACGATATAAATTACGTATCAGACAGAAATGAGTAAAGTAACCTGCTAAGTAATTTAAATAGCAAGAACTCATTAACAATATTAAATCAGAGAAAAGCCTGCCAATTACCATATTATGCTATCACTGCCCTTAACATCGCGTACAAGATCTTGTTTGTGGTATTGTGTGAAGGCCTGATTCGCTCCTATTTGCGGTTTAGGCCCGGTGAGCCCAAAATTGACCAAGCATTTACTATACACTACGGAAGATCCTAGAGAAAACTCAAGAAGTTCAGATCAATGCTCATCACGTTTCTTTTTTTTCGAAAAGAGCTACAGGTCAAATTGCACAGGTTGACGATGGAGAACGCTGTTGCGTAAAAGTCGGAATCAATCTCAGCGTGACCTTTGAAGTTAGTAAAGCGTTTAGACAAATTGACGTGCTGTTATGTGGTTTTTAGCATCAACTTTGAGAAAATTCCAAGACAACACCAGAAACACAATTGCGTACGATGATAACTTTGATGCCATTGGTTACATGCAACGGACTGTCACTAGTGGTCTTGCAAATATTGGAACTGCAGCAACAAAAATGCGTTTGTTTGTAAATGAAAACAAAACCTAAAAACGGGTGTTTTTTAATGGTTTTAGCATTTTTTGTTTAAATGATACACAAAGAAACTAACTTGAGGATTTATAAAATTCATTCGGATGATTGATTATTTCATGCCATTTAATATGTGAATAGTTCCACATCATACGAAGCGCATTTTGCTGGTTTATCGGCATAAACTAGTGACTTGACGTAGCTCCGCAGAAAATAATCCAATGGCATCAAATCGCACGATCTTGGTGGTCAATCGATGGGCCCATTTCTTGAAATTACTCTATTGCCAAATCGTATTTGCAATACAGTGATGTTTACGTTAGTAAGGGTGGAGCACCATCCTGTTGGAACCGCAGTTCTTCCACATTGATGTCACACAAATTTAGGAACATATAATCCTTGATCATCTCTATAAGTTTCGCGAAGATACCTTCTATTTTGGAAATAAATTTCGACGATTTGAAATCGTTCTCGTGAAATCAATCTTTTTATGATAAAATGGCAAACTGTACTGAAAATAAATGAAGCTTGGCAGCTCAATGTGACAGCTGATTTGACATTTAATCTCTATTGAAAATTATGATTATATCCACTCAACCAGAATTACCAACAGCGATGAGTCGTAGAGGTCTTAATAGACAGCTATTACTTTGAAGTAATTAGGGATACCTCGGCTACGATCCTAACTCTGATATTGACACCTCGTAAGGAATCAAATAAAGAGTTTCACTTGTCAAATGCTGTTTCTTTGGCGCAAGCAAGTAATTGAGTAATATATCATTGTCAAAAATTACTAAGGAGACTGTATAATAAGACCCTAATCATCCAGGTGCTACTCTGTAGCACAGAAGACCGAAGTTGAGCGAAAGCTATGAAGATACCCTCAGTCGTTTCGAACGCAAAGTTCTTCGAGTGTCATTTGTTGCCGTTTGCGTTGACGGGCTGTGAAGGAGAAGCAACAGTGAACTCTACGATATGGCAATACGTGGTAGATACGCCAAATCGGACGTCAGCGCGGTAAAGTTTGACGTTTTTAGTGGTACATGTACTCAGAACGTTTTGTCATACGAGTGCTATTTCCGTTTTTTACAAAGAGTTGAAAAATTCATCTCAAGCAAAAAATAGAATTAAATCGTGACCATTTTCGTGCGATGATTTTTTATGATTTTCGACGTGAATTAACTCAACAACAGTGTGACGATCAACTCGCTTCAACTTTTAATGATAAGCAATCATCCCGAGCCACCGTGTTTCGCTGGTTTTCCGAATTCAATCGTAATCGCTGTTCGCTCCAAGACGAATTTCGCAAAGGTCGTAAAAAATTGTTTGTGGGGGAGTGTAGGAAGTGATCTTGCAAGATCTTCAGGTTATCTATCATGAAATTGAGGCACGATTAGTTCCACTCGCATACATTAATTATTACGTGCACATTTGCCCGTCAAAAAGGATTCTTCACATTGTTTACCTCATAATTTCACAATCACTCAAGAAAGGCTCTTGTCGATTGGTCCAAAGAAATGTTGAAAAAGATTCGATCGCGGTGATTTAAAATACATCTATAGGATCTATAAAAGACATGATGGATCTATGCAATAACCATAGCATCTAAAAAAAGCTGTTCTCGCCTGCTTCTTCCGAAAATTTACAATGGTCGGAAAAAGTATTTTGACAATACTATTTGTAATGCTAGACCACTTGATATGATAAACTAAGAAATGTAACGGGAATCTTTTGCTACTCAAAACCAAAAACAAAGCACCTAGGCAACGGTAAAATCCAGAAATATTTTATTTTTCTCATGCATTCTTTTTGGGACCCTTTTAATGAATAGACTGAGCCATAACTAACTGGAAAAAGTATTTTGACATCGTAATCTTTGCAGTTTCTTTCGTGTCGCGTGCCAACAGAGTAGAGTTTTCTCCTTATATTGTCTCTTTTTAGTAAAATTTATTAACTTCGACGACATTTACAAACAATTAGTTGATAATAATGGGTAAAACGTCGGAAGTTAGCCAAGATTTAAGAATTGAGATGGTGACCAAGTATTATGCGGGTATTTCGGTGGAAAAGTTAAGCAAACTATATAAAGTTCCTCGTCAAACCGTCTATTACAAAATAAATAAGCAGAAAAAAAACAAATCCACGCGAAATGTTCCACGTTCAGGGCGACCACGCAAGACTTCCAAGAAAGAGGACCGTTTAATAGTCAGAAAGTTTAAAGAAAATGTGCTGAACACCCCAAAATCTGTGGCAATTGAAATAAAAAAAGGAGTATGAAATTGAAATTTCAGAAAAACTGTAAGAAATCGTTTGAGGGAGGCTGACTTTGCTACTTACATAGCCAGAACAATACCCCAAATATCCCAAAGAAATAAGCTTAAACGCCTGCAGTTTGCCAAACATTTTTTACACAAGCCTTCATCATTTTGGGAAAAAGTATTGTGGACTGATGAAAGCTGTTTTGAGTACCACGGATCAAAAAAGAAAACTTTTTGCAGAATCCCTATTAAAATGCGAAGCAAAGTAGCACCTGTGTGTAAACGAGTACCTCATGGTAGTGGCACCGTCATGTTTTGTGGATGTGTTTGCTTTAATGGCACCGGAGACTTGGTAGCAATCGAGGGAATGATGAACACACAACAATATTTGGATATTTTAAATAACCACGCTTTTAGTTCTGGTGATAAATTGATTGGACAGTCGTTCATTTTGCAACAAGACAACGCACCTTGCTACAAAGCCAAGATGATAACTAATTTTCTGAAGGAAGTGGGTGTAAATACACTAGATTGGCCACCTCAAAGCCCCGACTTAAACATAATAGAAAATGTGTGGGCCTATATCAAGCGAAAAAGGAGTCCATGCTTGACAAGAACGCGCGAAGAGACAATCGCTGAGGTCGAAAGCCTCTGGAAGGAAATTTCTCCGCAAACTCTCCTAAATTTCGTAAAATCTATACCAGGCCGATTGCAGAAAGTCATTAATAGCAACGGAAATTTCATTTTCTATTAAATTATGCCTTAATTTTCTTTTCAAACTCATTTTTTCCTCATAATATGAAGAAACGGATGAAGTGTTTCGAAAATTGCCAATTGGTTCAAAATCATGCAAAAGTGTATTGATCTTCATGGAGAGTATTTTGAAAAAAACATAAAGGCACTTTCGACGATAAATACTTGCGTTTACTTGTTTTTCTCAAAATTTTAGTAGCAACCTACGAATGAGGTGTACAGTGGAATTGGCTTGGTGAGAAAAGTGCGCCTGCTATAGCTACGACATTCGGAGTCTCTACTCTACTTTAAGGACTCTAACGCCAATTTTAGCTCGTTGTAATCGCCCCAACCGTAATTTGGTGCAAAAATTTGAGACTACATTTTCGCTGTTTAATGTTCCGATGCTTGTGAGAGAAAGAAATGCAAGGAGTACTGTGTTGAAGTCGTAAGAGCATCTGCTGTGCGACCCAAAACAATGCATTCCACGCCGTTCGCAGAAATTTGGCATCACTCAAACAACAAACAACATTGCAGCGAATTTTGTGGAAGGATCTCGGCCTACACCCATATAAGATCAAATTGACTCAAAAACTGAAGCCAAATGACCATTTAAAGCGTCGAACTTTCTCAAATTGGTCTCTGGAAATGGTTACAACCGATTCGGAATTTGATTGCAAAATCATCTTCAGCGATGAAGCTCATTTCTGGCTGAATGGTTTTGGCAGCAAACAAAATATGTACGCGCTATTGGACGGCTACAAACCCTCATGTGCTTCATGAGACGCCACTACATCCACAAAAATGTACTGTTTAGTGTGCTTTTCATGCCGGCGGCGTCATTTGGTCGTATTTTTTCATTGGCGATGATGGCCGCCACGTTACAGTTAATGGAAATCGCTATCATTGGTGAGATGGGGTTTCAACAGGAATGCGCCACTTGCCACACAGCGGGCCAAACAATAGAGCTTTTAAAGTCAATGTTTGGTGAGCGGGTTATCTCAAGAAATGGACCAGTCAAATGACCGCCCTGCTCGTGCGATTTGACACTTCTGGACTTTTTTCTTTAGGCCTACGTCATGTTCCTGGTCTAGACCAACAAGCCAGAGACGTTAGACGTGTTCAGAGCTAATACTGAACGCGAAGTTGCCCGGAAATGTGTGGAAGAATGGATTCTACTGAATCGATCGCTTCAAACGCGCTCGAGGTGGACATATAAATGAAGTCGAGTTCCATTCATAATGGTATGAGATGTACTCTAACGGGACATAAACGTTTTTTCGATTTCAAATAGTTTGTATGTATAGTCCTTGATGGAACATCCGATATTTAGTCGAAAAATTTTGTTTGGAACATGACAATTTACCTTCATGGAACGAAGGTATAAAAGCTTTCGCTTTGATCCCAACCCTGA
This sequence comes from Volucella bombylans, assembly GCA_949129095.1. Classification (NCBI taxonomy): domain Eukaryota; kingdom Metazoa; phylum Arthropoda; class Insecta; order Diptera; family Syrphidae; genus Volucella; species Volucella bombylans. Next base: position 66,129,837 of record OX422140.1, read on the forward strand.
GACCAAATTACGCAAGAAACCGCAGATGGGAATAAAAGCTTCGTATTTTTGATTTCGCTCTCAGAGATCTCCCAGATCATAACCGGACAAAAAGAGGCCCGCCAACATTGCAATCTATTTTGAGTGTTGCCCATCACCGCATGCGAAAAAAAGGAAAGAAAAAACAGCTGTTTGAGGTAAATACAAGTTCCAATTCCAACAAAATCAATAAGTTTTGGGGAAAAAACTCCCATGAAAAAAGACTGGGCACACATTGCTCATCCAAAGACAACGTACAAGGAGAGAATAGAAATTTAAAACTAAAAGGACATCAACGAAACAACCCTAAACACGTTTATAGCTGTGGGAAATTCGTAAAAAAAAACATTAATAATAATAAAAAAAGCTCTCTGCCATTTTACACAATGTTTACCTTCCACTCAACTTGTTATGGAAGCGAGATGGAGGCCAATTATGTCAACACGCAGTTGTATGCCTGTATTCGAACACAACGAACAATGAAATCGAATTGAAATTTATGATAAGAGTATGTGTCTGCTAAATACGGTGGCCCGCACACTGTGTTTTCTGTGATACTGAACCCCTGGCTCAAAGTGAATCGAATTTTTTCCGCTTCCTATCGGCAAATCAAAAATAAAAAAATAAAGTCTTCTCCACTGGCACTGTAACACAACGGCACTCACAATGCATTTCGAAATGAACACTAAATATGAATATCTAATTTTTTTTTCTCTCGTTTTTTTGTTATTTTTCTTTTCACTACCATATTTGTATACCCGTACGGGTTACGTACACCTGTTCAGAGCAGGAGGAGTACTTACAGTTTACAAGTGTTTTTGTTTTTACATGCACACCACACAATCTCCTGCTTTCAGGAAGAATAGAACTGTAGCTAACATGAGACGACAACAGACAACAGTGAAGTAACTAACAGACATATTCCCGTATACAGAATCCGAAACAGAAACAATCACAGCCACAGTAACAGAAATGGAAACTTCAACTGAAACCGAAACCGAAATGCAAACCCAAACCGAGACCGAGACCGATATACAGAGACTCATTAACGATTACCGATTAAGTAGCCCCCAAATCGTGGAACCACAAATCGGACCTCGCCGCTTGTTCACAAGTCATTTACCTTGGCAAACATATAGAATTCCGCTTGTTAAATCAAATCCAAAATACAATAAATAAATAAATCCAAAAAACAAAGAACAAAACGACCACTGAACCTCACTTACAGAATTTTCTCCAGCTGCAGCACAAATATTCAATTTCTTCGCTGTGAAGTCATTTTTTTTACTCTCTTTTGTGTGTTCTTTGTGAATTATTATCACTGATACTGTTTTCGTACGTTTTCGGGGGCTTTTCTCCTTACTTATTTCTCATGATTTTGTTGCTAAAATTTGTATTGATTTTCTAGTTGTGGCTCTGTTTCGAAATATAGGAAAAGTTGCCAAGTTTAGACTTTTTTGGAGATATATTTTCGGAGTAGGCACCACATAATACTTGCACGATCTTTTCTTCTTTTTTTTCTCTTTCAATATGTACGAGTATTTGTTTTTTTTTTTCTTTTTTGGTTTAACAAGTTTTTATCTTCGTTCATTTATCATGTCGTCGTCGTTGTCGGATGTAGTGGGAATGCCTGGTGGACAAGAAACAGAACAGAAAATCCACAATACAGAAAGATGAACATATAATATAAAAAATGCCCTCGGTAATGACGTCGAATGAAGTCGTCCAAGTCGTCGTCGTATGGTCGTATAGTCGTAGCCGTTGCCGTAGTCGTTGTCGTCGTCGTTCAGTGACATAGAAAAATTCACTCACACGATTTTCACTGAGGAATTTCCCACTGAGAATGATCACATTTTCACTAGAAATTTATCAATTCATTTAGTTTATGTATTAAATTAAATTAATGGGCGATTTAATGAAAAACACGAGGTTTTATTGGTGGAATTTTGATAAAGTTTCACAATTAAAAATCAAGTCCGACGACGTGAAGTAGACATGTTTATTTTAATTGATTAAAATTTATTGATGATGTACTAGATGTACATCGTGATGATGGCTAAATTGTAGTAGATGAATGCAAACAAAAATGTGTTCAGATGTTATTGGTAGGAGAGTTACCAGTTTGGTGTGAGAGTTCTATGTTTTTTATTTGTCCTCATAATTATTGTATGATTACAGTTTTTCTCTATATTTTTCTTTGCTTTCTTGAAGGGTGGGACAATAATTATATGAAATTATTTCAACGATAAATATATAAATATAAAAGAAAGATTGCGATATATTAATCAAAAAATGGATACCAATTCAATCTGAGACGTTTTGAGAATGTTAATATGGATATTAGGAGGAAGGAGAGCCCCTATATGGTGAAAACAACAGCAGTCTCGTATAAGGTTGATTTATCTTTAACAACCTACCCAAACGTGAAGAGGACAACGACGATCGTTAAGATATGTACATATTTCTTTTATTTTTAAACAGATCACTCAGACAAAGAACTAGTCCATTGTGCTCCTTTCACGTTCCTTATGTTCCTTTTACTAAAATTTCTCATTCGTTCGAAGAAAGAAGCGTTTCATAGATAAAGTGCCCAAAACATCAGCGCCGAGTACCTTCAGACTGATGCGAGTGTAGTCATCAATTTCACAGCAAGCGTCACAGGATGTTGTGTCACTTACACCCAGTACACTTAAGTATGCTGTGTGTAAGCACAGTGTCTCGTCATGACACCAGCCTTTCCTACTGAGAGATGGCAGCTAAGCTGCTGGCCACTTAGAGACGCCGGATAGTATTCTTTTGGATTGCCGGCAACTTGGAGAGTCATACCATCTACAGTTGTACTCAAATAGAACTTAATTATCGCTGGAAGCCCAAACTGAAGGTGCAGGCAGTTCTAACGAAGATTTGGGTCTTGAAAAAATCTCTTCTAAGCATTTGGCGAGTTCATCGGCTCTGCAATTCCCTGGAATGTCTCTATGGCCCGGCACCCAACAAAGGTGAATGTTGAACTGCTCTGCCATCTCCATGAGAGATGATCGGCATTCAAGGGCGGTTTTAGAATATAATGAGACCGAGTCCAGGGACTTGATGGCGGCCTGACTATCCGAAAATATGCGGATATCCTTTGCTTATCACGTTTTTCTTCAACCAGGACAGAGCTTCTATAATCGCCAAAATGTCCGCCTGGAACACGCTGCAGTGATTTGGAAGACGGAAAGAGAGGCTTAGATTTAGATTATCTGAGAAAACACCGCCACCAACTCCGCTATCGGTTTTATATCCATCTGTGTAGAGATGGATTGACTTGTCCTCCATGAAGCATCTTCCCCCCAGAATGATCTAGAGGTGAAGCATGGAAGTTTTTGTCAAACCAAAGTTCAGGTATGCTGTAATCGATGTTCTCTGTGAGGATTCGTAATGTATTAAGAATGTTGGCGGGGCCAAATGAATTATTTGTCCACTGTTTAGTCGCTTTAAGGCGAATAGCTGCAGTCGCAACTACAACTACAACTCGCAAAATGTCGAGGGTTGAAAGTGAAGTGAAACAGAATATCTAATGCCGCAGAGGGGGTAGACCGCAAGATTCCGCTTGTACATACACATGCTGTTCTTTTGACTCTCCTTAGTTTAATGAGGTTGACTGCATTTTCCAAGGCCGTCCACCAGACAACCACCCCGTAAGTAAGTATCGGTTTTATGACCGAGACGTATAGCCAGTGGGTTATGCGAGGTTGAAGGCACCATTTTTTCCCAATGGATTTTTTGCAAGAGAATAAAGCTATTGTAGCTTTATTGACTCTTTCTTGAATGTTAGCTTTCCAGTTTAGTTTCTTGTCAAAAATGAGACCCCGATATTTTGCTGTATCGGAGAAAATTAAACTGGTACCATTTATTGAAGGAGGGTCTATGATTGGAATTTTGTATTTCCTGGAAAAGAGGACAAGATCAGTTTTATGGGGGTTTATTCCAAATCCACAGCGATCTACCCAGCGGGTTAATCTACTGAGATTTACTTGAGGGAGTTCTTTAATGGTATTGAGATGCTTTCCTGAGACGGCTATGGAAACGTCATCCGCATATGCAATCACTCTGCTACCACCCGCTTCCAGGTATATCAGTAGTTGTTAACTACTAAGTTCCAGAGAAGGGGAGAGAGGACACCGCCTTGCGGCGTACCTCTGTTGACACGTCTTTTAGCAGAAGTCTCACCCAGTTTGGAGTTTATTATCCTGCTTTTTAGCATTAGACCGATCAACTCCCCAAGTGAGTTGTCTACCTGCAGAGTTGGCAGCGCAGTAGTGGTTGCGGATGTGATGACGTTGTTAAAAGCGCCCTCTATGTCTAGGAAAACAACCATTGTGTACTCCTTATATTGTAGGATCGTTCGATGTGGCTAGTCAGAGAGTGCAAAGCCGTTTCCACCGACTTTCCTTTACAGTAGGCATGTTGAGCCGTTGACAGAAGTCTTGGATCAACTTTAGCTCGAATATGGATAGCAATCAGTCGTTCTAGAGTTTTCAGAAGGAAAAATGATAGACTTATAGGTCTGAGGTCCTTTGGGACAACATGAGAACATTTTCCGGCTTTGGGAATGAATACTACATTGACTTCTCTCCATAACAGTGGAATGTGGATAAGTTCTACACAGTTCCTCATAATATTTTCTAACACTGGCAGAATAATATCTGAAAACCTCTGTAGTTCGGCAGGTATTATACCGTCCGGACCAGCAGACTTGTATGGTTTCAAGCTATGCAGCGCCATAGACAGTTTGTCTCTCGTAATCAGATAATGGATTTTTGGTCGAGGTTGCAGTAGGCCTGTTTGGGCTGCTACTGGCCGCGAGTTGGGAGCTACGTGGAAAGTGGGTGTCCAGAAGCAGGTTGAGTGATTTATCACTTGAGGTTGTCCAAGGGCCATCGGTTTTTTTCAAACAGCTAGGCATCATAGGATTTGTAGAGAGGATTTTTCTTAGGCGCGATGCCTCAGAGGTTTCTGTGATTTTGTCACAGAATGACCTTCAGGATTGTCGCTTTGCCTTCCTCAGTTTTTTTTTTTGTATAATTTGAGGGATTCTTTGTATGAGTCCCAGTCAGTCACTTTTCTTGTGCTTTTGCTCCGTTGAAAAGTTTTCTACAAGAGTTTCTGAGCAGTCCCAGTGCCGATGTCCACCAATGTGGCCTTTTCTTGCCTCTTGGTTGAATAAGAGGGCAGGAAGCGGCCATAGCCTGAGGCAGAGTAAAATACTTGACTTTCATGTCAAGCTCATGGGTGTCACGTGGGGGATTTGATATTTCAGAGGATAGCGTTTCTGACAGTATTCCTCTGTATTTTGGCCAATCAGTTTTCCGGTAATTCCGGAAAGCTGGTTGGCTGGGGGAGATCACTCACGCTGTGGTCTGAAAAAGAGTGTTCAGACGATACCATCCAGTTCGTTAGCCTTTGAGTGATGCTGTCGGAGGCAATAGTAATATCTAGCACTTCCTGTCGGTTTCTAAAAGTGGGCTCATTGCCAATGTTGCAAATTAAGAGGTTAGTACTTAAAATATAGTCAAAAAGTAACTCACCTCTATCATTGATTTCGGTACTGTCCCATACCGTGTGATGTGCGATTATGAGGCCAGTTTTTTGCCTTCCAGCTTCGAGTACCACCCTTTATAGGTTATCACCAGGGGGAGGGTCCACATGGTCGTGGCCAAGGTAGGCCCATGCCAGCCAGTAGGAGGAGGCAGTCTCTAGTCTGGCAACGGTTAAGTCGGGGTCGCTGAGGTTGGGAAGTAGAAATACATTAAGACTACGTTTCACTAATATACAAGTTCTGATCTTACCTTTGTCTCTTGTATAGAGCGGAGTGTATGCGGGTGTCCTAAGTCCACGAACCACGCCTTCTACAATCCATGGTTCCTGGATTAGGATAATATCTTCTGCGCTTTTGGAAAGACGCCAAAATGAGTGCGGCCGAAGCCTTTTTTGAGTGGTGGAGATTAATCTGGAGAAACCGTATCATTGGAGTCGCCTCCAACACGGTGTTGTTGAGGTCCTCCGATTCTGAAGATATGCCCAAAAGCTCATCTTCTACCTCTGATCGTGTAGGACCTCTCTTTGCTTCGTCATCGGTTTCCATTACCGACTGGGTGTCAGAAGAGGAGACCGACGGCATAATAGTCACCTCGGACATATTGGAGTCGTCGCTATCCATTTTTGGAAAGGATATCGACGCTCCGAGATCCAAGATTGTGTTATCAGGTATTAAAGGAGGAGGAGGTTGCTTATCAGCATTCAGCGCATCCTTTTTGTAGACCCTTAGGTGTATTGACTCGATTCCGAACCGAATCATGCCTTTTGTCTGCGCCAGAGGGTTAAGGGACTCCTTATTGATTACGATCGACGCGCATCTATAAGAGCCCCATAGTTCCTCCAGTTTCGCGACTTTCCAGTCATGAGTCGGAAGAGTCGGGTTACTGAGCCGGATGATTTCCAGAATACTTTCTGGAGAGGAGGGTTCGGCTGGGATCCAGGTACGAGTCTGCTAGGAATGTCTTCCTTAGACACGACCTCGAGTTTTGCATCTGGCAAAATCTCTCCTAAACAACCTTGGTGAAGAGATCAAGAGATCTCTGGTTGGAAGATGCGAAGAGCTTGAAATGGCCTTGGTGCCAGCCAGAGTCGCTTGTGATAGGAGGTGGTCCGGGGTTTTCCCGTATGATGGGCAAGAAGTTGGTCGAAAGCTTCAGCTTGACCAGCTGCCACCATTCAGGTGTAATGTAACCGTTCCTATCCTTCACCGCGGTCACCAATGCACCCTTTAGGACTTCATTGAAAGACCTCAGAGATGTGCTGTTGGATGGCCCAGGGGTTTTTGAACTATGTGTTTTGGGCCTCTTGGAAACCCGCACGGTTTTCTCCAACGATCTCTGACGCTTGGAGGAGTCTTTTAAAATTTTGGCAGCAGTGGAAGCAGTGGGTAATCCCTCTCTTAGGATGTTTTTAGCCCACTCCACCTTGCACTTTATGTCCGCATTTCTCTCAACCTCCGGAATGGATCCGAAGGTTTTGATAATTCGCGAAGCATTTCGGCGTCTTAGATGGGGCTTGTCGATGCAGCTGAGCTCCAGATTCCTTCTTGGGGTGAGGAGTTTTGGTAGCAGCAACAAGTCCGTGGCCTGCCACAAACTTGCTGCTGCTAAGGGTGGAGGAAGTGACTCCCTGAATCTTTATTTTTAGGCTCGTTGCGTTTGCCTTTAGAGGATAGCACACCATGGCCTGTCACAGTTTTGCCTCCTCTCGACAATACAGGAGCCTTGCTCCTGTCACCGGTGTAGTCACCGTTCTACCGCCCTGTATTAATGGAGTACCGGTCTCGGATTTTGTTTTAGAGGTTTTGTCCATAAATGGTCCCACGAGTAGCGGAGAAAAGGGTGTCCATCTGTACAGAGATCCGCTGTATACAGATAAGGCTAGCTAACCCGGATGTCGTCAGGTATCCGGATACTCCGTTCGCGACTGAGCTATTTTTTGAGATGCTGGGTCCTCAGCCAGGTTGATCTTCGGCACGGGTCGTATGACACCTTGATCCAGCCAAAGGGAAGCAGGGAGTGCTTTGTGAGTTGGGGGGGGGGTCAGGTTTGAGGACTCGTCTGAAGAATTTCTTCTCGAGATTCACTGATCCTACTCAGCCTCTACAAATCGACAAGTTCAATGCTCGCGGTAAAAGATTGTGACCATAGATTGCAAACTTTCCAGATATTGGAAATCCAAAATCCACTTTCTACTGATCTTTTCTATCCGTGTGACCCTACACAGATTCTTTATAATATACCTAGTTCATTGCCATCAGGAATGCTTGGAAGACAGCAGCAAGTTTTCCTAACGAACGAGAAGTGAAATCTAATTATTATCGTCTTCCAGCAAGACACCAACCCCGCATCCTAAATCGGTTTTGGAGCCATCCGTGAACACCCGACTACCTTCCATTCCTGGTTCAGATTGTAGCCGTAACCATTCTTGGACACAGGGAAAATCTATTTCGTATGATATGAATATCAAGGGGAGGGAGATTCATCAATGCGTTTAGAGCGCAGGCAGGCATGCTAACCAAAGTGCCCATGCAGCCAAGCAGCAATAATGTATTTTCATGAGAGCCTTATCATAACAGTGTAGATCCAAAGGACCCTTCTCGGTGACATGACCCTTGTTTTGCCGACAGCTCCTTTGTACTGCCAGAACGCTTGCGACGTAGCCTGTTTAGTATATCATATATTTACAAGTTTGTTATACAGGATGACATCCAAATACTTAGCTTCTTTGAAGGATTGGATGATGATGCCTTTAAGCACTAGATGAATCTGACCAGTCAGCTTTCTCCTTTTCGTAAAGAGAACAACTTCAGTTTTAAGAGGATTGACTGAAAGCTTATTTCTAGTGCACCAATCTTCAATCACGTCTAGGTTTGCCTGCGCTTTAGAGCAATCTTGGTTGCAAAACCATTTGCTCACCCATTAATTTTTTTTCCATTTTTCATATCGCAGGCCTATGCAAAGATTCTCTGCTCTAGCTAGCTCCCACTGTTGATCAACACAGTGTTCGCACTCAGGGTCTTTTAGACTGTTGTCATAGATTCGAGGGTACCATGCACTTTGTCGTTTCGTAATAGACCAGGAGCTCCCGAACATTCTTATGGGGATATTGTAGACCTATAAAGCTGATATAGCACATTGTTCAAAAGGTTCCCGGGATAGCCAACGTGTCGTGCACTCGTTTGACCGATCAAAATTTGTGTTTTGTTTTTTTATATTGGTTCAACTTTCTTAACATTCTCCCCAAATTTTAGCTTCATGGCGTGGCATTGATGTTTTTCTTCTCTGCGGGTTTTCAATTGAATAGGTACAAAAACTGAGCACTGAATTTGCATTCAATTTTGTGTTAAAAATGGAAAAGATGGCAGACTGCATTTAATGATTCATATTTGTCCCACGAACCTATATTTCTACTGCGCCACTTGTAGAGTTGATTAAATTTTGCAGGCCTTACAACAATTATACAGGCCACTCTATTTTGGATCACCTCGTTAGTGAGGCCAAGAGTTTGCCGATGTTTTCGCATTTGGGTGATCCAATTATTTTTCAGTCAGCCTCTTCTCCAGAGCCCGTCTGGAAATTGAACTTCAATTGCTTTTTGAACAGGCCAACTTTAGTTGAACCAGCTAATTTGTCCAGAAGTTTGTCCGCTATCGGTGTACTTCTTATTACATCATATTTTCTTACACCTGTTGCCCTTCATAACATTTTCATTTCCGTCATTTTCGTACATCGTCCAACATTGCGATGTTGTCGAACGACAGTCGCATATAACAAACCTCTAACATTAAGCGGCAGAGTTTTCGCATCACTTAAGACACAATACACTGACTCTATCTGCAACATCGTCATAGCAATTTGATTGGTGGTTAACAACAAAGTTAACAAAAATAAGAACTGGGTTTGCGAGTTCGGAAAAACGGAAATGCAGATATTTGGTCGTTTTTCAACGGCGCTTGCCGAATTCCCGAATGTTAAGATCCACGAAAAGTCAGATTGATCATATTGCGAAACGAAAGTATTCTAGGCGCCCTCATACTCCAAGGGACCCACGTTAGCTTGGATCAATATCTAGTTCAGGCCAAGGTACGAATGCGGATATAAAGGAGAGTAGAGCCTAAGCAAAATATAGTGAAAAGGTTTGACGTCTTGCAAAATGCGACAGAGCTTTTACGGAGCGCCAAAAAAGGAATCTATGGTTCGACGATTAATGCCAACGGATCATAAGCATCGTTGGATATACTTTTGTAAGAATGCGGCCCCGAAATTGTATCTTCTTTACTTATTTAACGGGCTCCTGATCCGTGAAGAGTCTCTGCTTGAGACATCTCTTCGATCCTAGACGAGTTGTTTCCAACGGAGTTTCGGTCATCCTTGTCGCCTCGAACGTGGGAGCTGTGATTCGAAGACTCTCTTTGCTGGAGCATAATTATCCATTCCTCGATGTGGACGAGCAAATATACCTACTGGAGGTGTTTTAGCTTTTTGGACTACATCCACATCTTGACACAGCTCATAGGGTTCGCGGTTGTATCTTCTCCTCTATTCGGCCTCATCGCGTATCGGACCACAGTGTTCAACATCTAACTGACAGGATCCACCTTTTTTAGAGTATGCAATTCGTCTTCCGAGTTAAGAGTTTTGAACCGGTTTGCTTTGCCAAACCGAAGTACTTAGCAGCGGTTTACTGGGGTAAGTATTCGCCGACTGAACGCAGTCGGATGGCTAAATTCAGTGACCCTTGTGCATGGAATCACGGGAAATGAAATTGCCAGGCAAGGTTCAGACGAGAGTTTTTTAGGACCCGAACCTACATTGGGTCTGCCTGCGTTCTCGGTTAAAGCTTCCATTGACAGTTGGGTCTCCCCAGGTTGCAGACAGACCAAACGAATACTTCCCGACCTCTCTAGGAAGTCAGCGGCCTTTCTGCTGTCCCTCAGCAAGAAAGACTACAGGTTGCTTACTGGCGTCGTGACAGGGCATTACACTTTTGCAAAACACCTAAATGTGCTGGGCATAAGTGACACAACATGCTGCGACCCTTGCTGCGAAAGTGATGACGACACCGCGGATTACTAGCTCTGTGAATGTCTGGCTTACTCTCGCATCACGCTGCAGGTACTCTGCGCTGTCGTGGTGGGTGCTGGTTCTGTAGGCACCTTGTCACTGAAGCGCTTACTCATCTTTCTTCGTAAGACTGAAAGATTTCGTCTGAGTGCTCTGTTCCGACAAAAAAAAGTCTTAGCCGAATCTCCATTCTACTACTCTTTATTGACTGAATGTGGGTTCTCTTCTCGCCCTATCACTCCCTCTTCACACTTCGGTGAATATGTTTCCTTCACTATCTCGAAGAGCCGGCGTTCCGGGCTTGAAGACCAGCTGTCAGTCGCTTGGCTTTTCTGAAGAACATCCGGATGTTGTTTCTGCCTTGAGCTGGGAGATTGCGTAGGCCCTTTTCTTTTTACGCAAAATATTCTTTTGCTCCCTTTTCCTGGATCGATACTATTCCCTCGCTGCCATTTCTTGCGCTGCAATATTTGCAGGTGTGTTTTTTCTGTCACGTTTTTCGATGGTGGCTGGTAGCCTACTACGTTTTCGGCTGCCACTTTGATGATGACGCGATACTGGTTCCGCTGATTGTTTTCGTTTGTGGATGGTGAATGCACAGCGGAGATTCTCACGCTCAGACGCTCTCTGCAGGCTCTTGCTACTGCAGTCATTCCATCACGCTTTCAATATTGAATTAATTTTTCTAGACGGTTCGCAGCTTCTTCTCGTTGGATAGTGGAGCTCTGAATTTAGTTGCAAGAAGAATGTGATCAGAGTTGACGTTTGCACATTTAGAATGTCTGATGCGTGCCGATTTGGTCGATGGTCGTTTTGGTTGCCGGTTCGGCCAACTGGAGTGCGCCAGGTTACTGTGTGGATTCGTAGTCTTTGAAACCTTAAATCGATTAGTCGGAAGTCGTTGTATGTTATCATGTCATGCGGTTTAAAGCCAATTACCATTAACCGTATCCAATATTCCACGACGAATCCTCATCCTAACATGTGCAGTCTTTTGTGGCAACTGTAATAAACGTCGCAATTTTTCCGTTTTTGCATGGTTGATCCTATCCATCGTATCTCCTGGATCGCAGTAATATCTGCCTTATACCGATTGAGAAGAGATTCAAATTTTTGAGCAGCAATAGGGGTGTACAGCCTACGTACGTTCCAGGAGCATACTCTCCATTCGTAGTCCGTGAACGTTCCGGGTCTTGCTTTTAACTGAGAGGTCCTAGTTAGTTAGCTGCTTTTTACGTGGTAGAGAAGTTACCCCGAAGGCACAACCATCAACCTGGAGGGCCATTACCATTGTGAAAACTCCTATTGGAGTAACCATATCTTTTCCAAGAATCCGATTTATTCGTGGAGATCTTTATCGGCTTGAACTTCAAAAATGTTGAAGTAGCCCAGATTAAGTTTTTTGTTTGCTTTCGTTTGAATCTGTGGCGCCACCGTTGATTCCGTTTAGGGAATTCGTCCGTTGTTCATAGTTCTGATATATTTGTCTCTTGCTCAACACTCGCGTATATAAGTTTTGCAAGTCGATGGACAATTACCAGTACCCGATGGCTACCATTTGGAGATAAAATAAGCACAACTGATGTGTAGTAACAATTACGAGTCAGTTAGTCAGTGACTACCCTAATCATACAGCATCCAAATTGTATCAGAAGGTTAAAAGGACGTGTCAGGGCAATAAAACTTAAGCAAGCTTACAATGGCGTCCATGCGATTCACTGTAGTCAGTACTGATATTTTCAAAGAACGCCTTTAACGAAGAAGGCGATGAATAAGCCGCTATCAGGTAGAACGCGCATTTAGCTTAGCCGAAGCCCCTGAAATCAGCCGTCGACCCGAGCAAAACTATGTGAGAGCAGCAAAATCCAAACTCAATGGCAATAAATGTAACAAATAAAAACGAGTTGATGGATTAGCCTCAAATCTTTTTAAGACTATGGAAAATGGTGTAATGAGAGCATACCAGCTCAATTGCAAAATTTGGCCAGACAAGTACAACGACGATAATTGAAATCTCTTCATGTGTATAAACCTACGAAGCGTCGCATACGATGTTTTGTACCTTTCTTATGTGATGCTTTCTACTTGTAATAACAAAAGGCTATTGTATATAATAGCAAGTCTCTATTTCGACCAACGAAGAAGACACTTTGCAAGACACTCATCATCGTTGTTCTGTTATACCGCGCAGAACGTACATAGCATTCTCAAAAGCGAATAAAGCAATTTGCGATGCTTTAAACGAAAGATTTCCGTGACATCTCGGGTCTCAGTACATTGAGGGACTATGGATGTTCAGTCAGCTTTTAGTTCAAAGTTACAATGGTTTCTTGCAGAGTTTGTCTGCTTTCTAAGTACTTTTTATAATTGGCACAGGCTCGTTTAAGGTGACTACAAAGATATCGGACAACTACTCTCCAACGTGTGTTGTCGTCGCGTTGACATGATCGCTTGTTGCCCAGATCAGCACATAACTTCGAAGTGTTGGTCTAATTTTTTTTGTATTAACTCTGAAATGATGGCAGTTTTAGTATTTTGATTTCTAAAAAAAATTTGTTTTTTAATTATTCAGTTTTTTTTTTTTCAATCGGCGTAGTTGGCGCTCTCGAGATGTAAAATTCTTAGGCTTAGTTGATGCAAAGAAATAACGTTTAGTTGTTAGTTATACGGTCGATAGACGAGAGTTTATATTTACAATTCCTCTACAATCTAAAAAATAGTATTTATTTTAAACAAATTAAGCACATTTAAAGTGATATCATTATATAAATTCAATCACCTCAAAACAACGTAACCAAAAAGAAATCGAAACAAAAACATCGCACATCAACCTTTTTACTGCCATCCCTGTAATACGTCAATCAATTCCAAAGTCTTGCTGTCACTTTAATCTGGCATTTATTCTCATTAGCATAGGCCGCGGAGTTGGTTCGTTTTGTACAAGCAATTTGTATTTAATTTGTGATCACAGAAAATATCTAATTCGGCAACATGGGTGAAAAAAATCCAGACCAAAGTATCATGGATAAATCCATGCGATCGGTTTTCGGTAAGGTCACTTACATTCTGTATTACAAACTACTCACCATCCAATTTTCAGTGGGCAACATTCCCTACGAAGCCACCGAGGAAAAGCTCAAGGAAATCTTCAGCGAAGTTGGTCCAGTTTTGTCCTTAAAGTGAGTACAGATTCCTATTCCTCGAAACTTCAACTCATCTACTCGTGAATTTAGGTTGGTGTTCGATCGTGAAAGCGGCAAACCTAAGGGTTATGGTTTCTGCGAGTACAAAGATCAAGAGACGGCTCTCAGTGCAATGCGGAATTTAAATGGCTACGAAATCGGTGGGCGTACACTTCGTGTCGATAATGCTTGCACGGAGAAATCTCGTATGGAAATGCAACAGCTTTTGCAGGGACCACAGGTAGAGAATCCCTACGGAGATCATTGTGATCCAGATCAAGCACCAGAAATCATCACAAAAACTGTGGCATCACTTCCACCCGAGCAAATGTACGAACTAATGAAGCAAATGAAGCTTTGTATTCAAAACAATCCATCGGAAGCACGTCAGATGTTGTTGATGAATCCACAATTGGCCTATGCGCTGCTCCAGTCGATGGTTATTATGCGAATTGTTGATCCTCAGACGGCATTGGTAAGCAGTCCCTCATCAAATAATTGTTTTCACTAATTTGTGTAATTTTGTAGACGATGCTCTTCAAGGCAAATCAAATGCCGCCGGTACTAGCCACTAATGCAATGACCGGTCAACCTCAGCAGGTACAGAACATGTCGCAGCAGGTGCCATTGATACAGCAAGTGCCACCTTCACAGCCAACACCTACGGCTTCTATGATGGCCAACTTCGTTATGCAGAACCAAGATATTGATTTGCGTGCAGTTGACCCACGAGTGCTGGGAGACCCGCGCGGTATGAACGATCCACGGGGAATGCAAGAGTCCCGTAACATCGATCCACGAATGTCTCGTAACATGGACCAAGATATGCGTGCTATGCCAAATCCAGTACCACCACCATCAATCGGACAAAATCAAATAGATCCACGCTCACAGCGTATGCCACAACCAGTGGCAGCGCCCGTTCAATTCCCAACGGATCCACGTCAGCGTCAAGGAGATCCTCGTCTTCGTCCGGGCATTCCCATTCAACCAGTACCCCAGCCTGTTTCTGCGCCACAAACGGCACAGCAGAATCTACATAGTCGGCTTACTTCGAACGGAATTCCAAGCGATGCTTCAGATCAAGAGAAGGCTGCTCTCATCATGCAAGTGTTGCAGTTGTCCGATGAACAAATCGCCATGTTGCCACCAGAACAGCGTGCTAGTATTTTAGTATTGAAGGAGCAAATCGCAAAGAGCACACAGCGTTAAAAAATGCAATTAAGGCGTCTACATATAATACTGACTGTAGTTTGGTTGTTTTTTGAAATAAATTTTGAATTTAGTAGTTTTGTGTTTCTGTGGTACTGTGGAAGCTATTCGACGCTTTTGTAACTATATTTCCAGAAATAGAGTCAAATTCAATAAAGCTACCAATTTACTTCTAATTTGCGGTTTTACCATCCTCAAATTGCTTTTAGGAGATCTTGGAGTGCGGTGTGGATAATTAAGTTTCATGTCGGGACCTCGAAAAGCGCTGCAAGGGACAATTAGGCATAAGGCGTTGGAAGTTCGAAGAAGCCCTAGGAAATACTGCTGAAAACATTTCGATTACACTTGGACGATTTGGCAACCAAGATTTAGTTGCTGCAGACATAAGCTACGTAACGGACGGGGAATAACAAATTCGTCGTTGAATCGGCTTATTTCCCCTATGATTCGTATTCACCGCCAAAACCATCGGCAGCAGTCGAAATCATTCAATAATCACAGTACAGGAAGATAAAACTTATTATTTACTTAGGAGGCTGGGGTGAATCAGGGCCTTAAATAACAAGTTAGCATGATCTCTTGGCAGCTGCCTCTAGTGCTGCGCTCTAAGTCGGTTGAGGTCCCCTTCCAATTGCGTGCGCCATCGTCACGCTCGTCCTCTGCTGCGCTCTTCCTTGGGATTGGACTCAAAGATCCTTTAGGTCGGAGTTGGAGTCCATTCGTTCAATATGGCCCACCTATTTCAGACGTTGGATTTGTAGACGCCTGCCTAGACCGATGTCGCTGTTCCATTCCAAATAGTTTGTGGTTGAACTTCCTCCTCCGTTTGCCGTGAATACAAATCAAAACGGCCAAATGTTTCTTCATCCACTGTCGACAAGGTCCAAGCCATTGTATCATAGAGCCGGATCAGGATGATCAGAGTCTTATATAAAGTCAGCGATGTTTGGGGGACTTATTTGTCTCTAATTGTCGCAGTCAAAATGATCCCCTTTCTTGTGGATCGGACAAACGATTCTGAAATTTCATGTTTCGGGCATGTTTTCCTCTGATTCTTACAGATGAGCTGATTCATTCTCGCAACCAGGTCGTCTCCGTATGCGTCAGCAGCTTTATTACATTTAAGTTTCGATATTTCTTCCTTAACTTTGTCTAAATCAGGAACACAAAATTATCTGCCACCTTCATCCATGGTGAATGGTTTATCCTGGCTGGGAGCGGTAGTTATATTATATAACCGTTATATAGCCTTTTTTATTTGTCTTTTAATAATCTCAGCACCGATAGCGACTCTACTACGAGTTGTCCATGTCTATTTTTAAAGATTTGCATTCTGGCTTAGTAGCCCTGGTATGTTCGTTCCAATCTCTGACAAAACTTTCGAGCGTCATTCCTGCAGTAACATTTCCCCATTTCCTCTATTGGACGTTTCATGTCAAACTTTGATGGTCTTAGTTGACTCCGTTGTGCTTTTTATATCCGCATTCATGCCCTGCCTGTAACAATGTAATGATCCGAGTCGATGTTGAAGCTCGCAGATCTAGAATGCTGAAGGAGTTGATTGGTCAAGACATGGAGCCAGGTGCCTTTATAGATTTTGAGATTACGCCCTATACAAACTCTAAGAACCTGAATGCAGTCTCGGAAGTGGTGTTATTCTATGTTTTCCGATGACCCGCTCAAAGACGGCTTCTTTACTCAGCTTAAGCGTTAAGATCTCCTATGATCCTTATCCTCTGTAGAGGCATGGATGCAAATCAGGCTTTTATATCCGAATTCGGCCTTAATGCGGATTTTTATAAGTCTAAGACTTTTTGCATAAGTCTGTCTCGAATACCAAATCCATATTCAAATAAGTTGCAACCACCGAAGTAGGGATCGTAGTTTTTCATCCGCTTTTTGCTCCACCCATTCTTTTGACTTCTCTTTAATTGCGTTTATGTCTGCCTTGCAGCAGTATAAGTCCTCAGAGTTGTTTGGCCGCAAGTAATCTGTTGGGTGTTCTAACATTGGATGTGCAAAGCCGAACGTCGTTGTCGTTAAAAACGTTTGCTGGGGTCGTAAATTCGTCCGTATCCGAGGTTGTTGACTGACTATTTACTGGATTTTTTAGTCCACGGTGGGGACGTAGACCCATACGAAATCCTCAACCTGAATGCCGCCGTTGATTGATATATGAGATTCCTTCGGCTTGCGCCGTCTTGATGAAAAAGTGCTCTTCAATACTCACTCGCGCCAGCAGCCGCCAATGACTTACCGCAGGGCTTAGGTTCCCAATCTTCAGTCAAAGGTACTAAACCCTCAGGCTTCACGACGTGGAGGACAGTTGATGGACAAAGGCTCCAACTTTGACGCTTTTTTTTTTGAAAGAACTTAACACTCAAGAGGGTATGACTATTCTTAAAATGTTGGAACATGTGTTAAGTTTTTCGGAAAATTATATATATATAGAGAGAGATAGAACGATGTTTGGGCTCAGTGGTTATTTCACTCTATGGGTGGCATCCAACATTTCATGGGGAGACTAAATTATTAGTCTCAATTGACTTGTATCTTTGGCACTTTTAGTTCTTGAAAAATGTATTTCATAAAACTGCTGACAACCATTGGAAATTGTAAAAAGTAAAGTGAAGTTTTGTAATTTGGAGCAATCTTTACAAATAGAAGCAAAATTAATATAATGCGATTCAGAGTTCGAAGAGTGCTTTTTACAGTTTACAGACCACTCAGTCATGTTTCATGCAGAGAAAGAAGCCATCTGCGAGACATGGTGCTTACCAAGCAAAGCAGTGCTCAAGAATTTGCTGCATCTTCTCACTACTTGTAAATCTGTTCGAGAATGCAAGGCTTCTTTGAATGCGGTTTGAAGGCTGAATTCATTGTCATGTTTGGGTTCCAGGTCACACTCAAGTGTTTACTCATCTTTCTACGAAAGAGTGAGAAATTCCAAAGAAAGCAACACACAAGTAGTACAGATGCCTCTAGTTTTTTTTTTTTGACGTAAACGCCTGTCGTATAGACTTAAGTTCACGCAATCCCCACACATTCATGAGACATAGAATATCCTTTGATACCAATTCGGAATCCCTATTGAGTCGAGGGCGACCTAAAACCTCTTGCCGATCTTAGGGTCACGACGGCACCCAGTATTTATTGCAACTCTACATCGGGTCAAAACCAACTGGAAAATTCTTCCAACAAGTCAGGCCCGGACCTATGACCGCGGGGCATGACTCCCAAGGTACCCTGTTTCAAGTACAGGTGTGGACCATCAATTGCCACTCAACAAGACCTATAACCGGCAGCTTGTAACTGATCGAATCGTACCAACCTTCGGTACCGTCGTCTGCAGAAGTCTCCGGTAAGACCAGTGTTTCTATCCCCGTTTATTATTAGACTTCGTCATTAATGGGTGTAGTCTTACTAATTGGGCGGGCACCCAACAAGTAGTACAATGCACTAGTTTTTTATGCTCTGTTCCAACAGAAACTTTTTGTTTTCATTAGCAAAAGCGCCGAATTGTTGTACACCTAAACGTCCAAACAACACATAATCTATTGTAAGATTTACATGTATTCTATTCTTCTTTCTAATAAATCGTGCGTGATCTCGTTAAACAATGAAACTGCGCTTAAGTAAGTAAGACAATAAAAGAAACTAAAAATATTTTATTTCGCAAAACTAATGTATACAAAAGTGAGCCATCAAAATACTTGACATTCAATTTAATCATATAATAAATTCATTCATTTATCGTAGTGCGTCAACGTGGTAGAAGAAATCAAAACGTTATTCTTTAGAAAAGTACTTTTGTATGATGAGATCCTGATAGATCGGTTCTTCCTTTTCTGTTTTAGATTTGTACAAGCAAATCTCTGGAATTTTTCCGCGATCTCTCATAATTTTGGCATACAGCGTCCGTTCGCTTAAACATTTCTTAACCGCCTCTTTGACGTCTTTCTCTCGCAGTCTTGAATTAGGCTTTAGTGCAAACAATTTCATTTCGAATGTTCGTAATGGAAAAGATAGCAACTCTTTTGGACATCTACGTACATATTCCTCTGACACTTGTTCGGTATTTAAGAAATCTACATAAAAAACTTTAACTTGACGTGTGCTAGCATTGTGAGATCGAATAATAGCCCGATACCATAATTTGTCCTTTGAGTATCTGGCTAAACACGGTGCCTTTACTTCAAAATGTGTCAGCGGTGAGATTTTGCGCACTACTAATTGGATGCGTCGGGCTAATTCAATTTGTCGATACTGAAGCTCAGATAAGTGTGGAAAGATGTGCAAAATTGTAGAAGAACGAGCATATGCAACGTCGCAATAAAACGATTTTACACTGGATGGCAGTTGCGGGGCTTTAAATGCTTCAATTCCACTGAAATTTGATAATAGCGATGATGTATCCATTGGATCGAAGGTTTCGAAGTTAGATCCTACTTCAGATCTCGCAATCGGATCCACATTTTTATCAGTTACCCAGTAATTTGATTTGAAACTGAATTCCAGTTCGACGACATCTTCATCATCGTCTATATTTTCATCGAGTTCTTCATTCAAAACTGGAGAGCTTTCCGAATCGAGATCAGTAATCGACTTGTAAAGTTTATCATTTTGCAATTTGTCAAACATACGCTTGTACTCATCTGGGTTAAACATTGCTACATTCTCCTTTGGGCTTGTTACTGCAGTTTTCCTTATATTGTCTCCAGTGGGATCGCAGATTTGTTCTTTCATAAATTCTCTAAGTTCATCTTGAGAATTGTCCTCTTCTATTGGGGCAACTGATGTAGGGATTATGTTAGATGGGTGTTGTCTGTTTATATTCATATTACTTGCAGCTTTAAACATTTTGTTGGACACAGGGCTAGCAAAGCTATTTTCTATCAGGTATACTGCCAAATCATTTTGATCAAAGCGTATGCTACATTTCTTTATTTCATTGTCTTCCTCACCAGCTGACACTCGAATAGCGCATAGTTTATCGACAATAACACCATGAATTAGATCCAATACAGTGACAGAGAACTTTTGTTTTGATCCTCGAGGTTTAATTCCATCAATTCGGAAGCGAACTGCTTGAATTGGTATATTTGGAAAGGCAATTGTTGTATATAAGTCTTCTATAACACAGGTTTCGGTGTTTCCGTAATCAACAAAGTGAACTTCGTATTTTTTATCCGGTAGTAAGCCCACTATAGTAGCACGATACAACGATTTATCTAAATGATAACGAGCCAAACAAGGTTGGCCAACCTTTATTTGCGATTTTGATGGTGATTTTAACTCAACAATTTCATTAATTTTGACTCTTATTCTTGTCAGCAAAGAGTGTTTATCAGCATCGTGTAAATACACAATAGCTTCTTCATCTACATAAGTGGGATAGGCAGTGAATAGAGTTTTTTCTATGGGCTCTGCAGGTAACCAATCGGTAATAATTTTTCCGTCTTCGATTGGTTGATCAAAATCATATGGTGAAATCGCAGACTTCTCTGTATCGGATTCGAGGGTTTCATTGCATTCTGGGAAGACTTCAAGAGCCTTCTTGAATTTCTCATACCAATCCTGCAATGTTTGTTGACCCTGTTCCAATTCCGTCTCAACAAACTTATCCATTTGAAGTGTAATATCGATTTTTTCAGCTAAATGAGCTAGTCCTGCCCAAACTAGATTTTTGTTGATATTCATGTATTTGGTAGTGCATGGTGCAAGGGCATCATTTGATTCTGTCGTCAATCCCCATAGAACAACCGGAATCGAACCATTTAATGTTTCCCCTTGAATTGTGGCACCAAGCGATTCAAAAGTGGTAACACTATGACTGAATTCATCAGTTGATGAGTGCGACCATGTCTTCATGCCACTAGTCGGATAAACACATGCCAGATGACAAAGAATAGCTCCATTACATACTCGATCAAATAAATTACTAATCGTTGTCAACTGTTTCTTTGACAGATCATGGATTGTTAAGCCTTTGTCACGTAGAAATACCACAAAAGGGCAGTCGGGGTCATAGTCATCTGTCCTTAAAAGTATTCCACGATACCACTGCTGTGATGCGCTGTCATTAATACTCGTTAATACCATGCAGTGGTCATTAACTTGCCAATCAATATCTTTCAGTGACTCTTCACTTTGAAACAGTTTTTCCTGCTCCAGCTGAAGTTCCTCATGGAGTTTAAGTATTCCCGGAATGTGTTCGACGAGATGAATGTAAAATTCACCAGGATCTACTATGTGAATCACCTGAATAGGTGTTCGTTTTAAAGTACGAATAGATGGTACTTCACTACTACCGACAAACTGCTGCTTATTCTGCTCCTTGGGAATGAAAAATTGATCAATAGGAGATTTACTTTTTCGCACATTTTCGATAGTAGCGGATCCCTCGCCTGTAGTTAAGGCGTGTTTAAATTTCACTAGCATAGCTCCGATGTTAATATCTAAGTGCTTTTTGATCACATTTATGATAACTTGGTAGCGAAATTGATGGCTGGTTGAGACGATCATTTGAATGTTTGGATTAGAAGACATGCGCACGAACTCGGCAATAGCTATTTGAGTCCATTCGTAGTCATTTTCTTGTAGGGGTTGGATATCAGCAAGAGAACATTCAATTGAAAATTCTGGACTATTCGTGAAGCTTTCCTTGAGGACTCGTAATTCACGCCAACTGACTGTAACATAACGCCCATTGTCCACGAGACGAACTCGAATGTTATCTAAAAAAAAGGAGGAAAGCAGGATTAGATTTAAAAAAAAAAGAAAAAAACGAGAAAATAATTTAAAAAATGGTTACACTAGAGTTCGTGAACAATTTTTGGCACTCAAGGAAACACATCTCCTCGATCACCCAGATCAGAACTTCTCAGAACGAACTAGTTATATTATACTACTCTCACCGCGGTCTCGGCATTTACATATGATCGTAGTGATGAAGCTTACTAAGCTCCATCACAATGTAATCTCTGTTCCAATTCAGAATTCAACTTCCACTACTGATTTATTTTACAGAGCCCCCCAAACTGGATACCAATTCAAATTTTAACGCTGTCTGGATCCACTCAAAGAATTATATCATTTTACTCTAGAATTGAGATCGTGGGTGACTTCGATTCGGCATAATCAGATCATATCATAATCAACTAATGTTGATATTCATGTGCCAAATAGCTTGTTCTTGTTTTTAACTTCTCATCCTGATAAGTAACGTGCACAGTCGTGTGCTCTCCACCCTAGCCTAGTCAGAACACTGTATCAAACCAGCTAAATTTACGTACATTGACCACACAGGTAAAGATTTCTATGTATGGCAGCACGAGAAAGCCAAACGAATGAATGCCACTACTGATATGATCACAAACTCTATTCTCATTGGATTGAGATCCTTAATCCCTCATTGGTTGAAGAGCCAAGCCAAAATAAAATGCGTATTAAAACTCGAGCTATAAAAAGAGTATCAAAGTTAGGGAACTGTTTTTTTTTCGGTGTTCGGCAAAACCGAGAAATTTCAAACGAGTCAAGATCGAACAAAAACTGTATTCCAACGCTCAATTATAAATAATAACATTCAAGCTGTTAGTGCTTCGGAAAAGGCAAATCTGTTGGCTACACACTTTGCAGCCAGTTCAACACTAACAGATTGTTCATTCCTCTGCCTACACTTACTTGCCTCAAATAGTCAATGGGTCAAATCTACTTTCGCACACATTTAGTAGCAAAAGTACTAACAGATCTTAATAAACAAACATCCGCTGGTCCAGATGGTATGTCTCCCCTTTTTCTGAAAAGGTGTTCTTCCATCCTGCAAAAACCACTGCGTAAGGTTTTCATCAATCTTACTCTGTAGGACTCTTTCCGAGCAGATAGAAAACAGCATTTGTCCAGCCTGTTCCTAAAAACGCGAATCTTCTTCTCTCTCCTCCTACAGACCCACTGCACTTATGTCCCTTCTTCCCAAGGTCATGGAAATGCTGATAAACCCTCAGCTCGTGAGTGTCAGTGTTATGCCTTCACCGCAGAATTTTTCTGACTGAGTTCCAATTACAAATGAAAAACTTGTCATGGGTAGGATTCGAAGCGATTGCTAGTACCACTACACCACGGCCACCCCTCTGCTTTTCATATTCGTTCCCAGACAGACTCAAGTCCCTGCTCTTCGGCTGGAGAACGGTGACGGAGTATATGTTAAGTTCATTTAATAATATATAAATACCATTACTAATTGGAACTACCAACCGAGTGGAATTTAATGCTTCCAAAGCACATTGTTGTCGTTAAAGCAACATTCTCCACGTATATTACTCGCATTATCGAAACCGGCTATCGGTTTGATTATTGAATTACGGAAAGTAGGAGTTCCATCATTGTCTGCAGCTGCAGAACAACGCCATCATGAGTCTACCCATATGTCTCAGACAGTGGCAAAAGGTTTACTTCGAATTAGACAATGAAGACGAACAAGTCAAATCGCTCAATAACAGGATCAATTGCAAGAGAGAGTGCTTTTGACAAAAGCAGTGAAAATAAAAAATAAAAGAGCAGCAAGAGCACTACAAATAGCAACAACAGCACACTAAGGTCCAGCAAAACCAACAGCAGTAAAAGCAGCAGCAGCAGAAACTACAAGTACAATGAACACAACACCACCAGCATCAGAAACAGTGACAGCACCACAAACAAACGAAACAAATGGTACCTTCAATAAATAAATATAAGATGGAGTAAAAGGGAACTATATTATAGAATTATGTTAGCCAGCCATTTTCAGTTTCGCGCTACATTAAGATTAAGAATTAATTGACGGAAACGACGCCGTGCCAAATAAGTGGTAAACCATGTTGCTGATTATTATAACCGTCAACTGATCCAAACTGAACTGAGCCAAAAGGGGGAAGCGGTTTTGACCGTTCTTCCTGGTTCAGTTTACTTCCGACAGTAAACCGGGTGATCTACGAAGTATTAAAGTCCTAAACTATCAGGTTGTACACTGAGAAAAATTAAAGAGGAGCGAAAATATTTTACAATGAAGGTTAGGACATACCGCGAAGATAACGATCTGGGAAAGGACGGAGCGCTTGACAAAATTCAGCTTTTGTGCGCTTTATGTAGGATCTCTGGATATACCGCAAACTATCGGAGTTGTCCTAAGTTCCACTACTTTAAGAGATGTGGTTCGGGCGTAAAAAGTTTTAGTCAAACACCAACTGTAATTCCCCAATTTGCTTACGCCCAAATAGCAAGCAGGCAAGTGAAGTACTGAAAAAGGAGCGCAGGTAGCTTTGAAAACTTTAGCACCTAAATCACTGGAAGCTTTATGTGACATCATACTATCTCTTCATGTGAAGATGGCTCAGCTACAACGTCAGATACAAGAGCAGGCCACGCGCGTGGTCTACTGCTGTACAAACGCACCTCCAGTCGTAATAAAAAAAATTAAAGAAATAGCAAAAGAAATGGAAAAATACAAGCTAGAACTAATAGCACTGCTAGAGATGGAGGGGTAAAGGAGAGGAGAGGTAAACAAACCAGAATTTACGCTTTTCTATAGTGTCATAAGCAAGCAAATGGGATACTAAGTTGCAGAATCCGAATACCCAGTTGTTGCACAAACACTCTCAAATAGACTAGAAGAAATAAATATTCAAATCCAAAACATATAAAGCGTTTTCCAATAGGGACTTGACAACTTTGAATTTAATTTGTGAACGCACTCTTTCACTAATCATCAAACTGTCACTGTCAATTTATTCAGTAAACTCAACATTTTCATCATGGTAAAGTACACGAACGAGCAACGTCTGTAAATTATAAAAATTTTCTACCGAAATTCGGAGTCGGTGACTGCAACTTTAACTCCAATTTCCGGTCGTAATTCTCGCCCTAGTAGACAGGCAATAACAAGTTTAGTGCAAAAATTTGAGTCTACATATTCGTTGTGTGATGTTGTCGTGTCAGTGAGACAACAGTTTGGTCGAAGTTTCGAAAATATCGCTGCCGTTCAGGCGTCCGTAGCAAACGATCCAAATCAGTCAATTCCACGGCGTTCTCAAGAGTTGGGCATGGCTCAGACCACATTATGGCGTATTTTGCGTAAGGATCTTGGATTACACCCATACAAGATCAAGCTGACTCAAGAATTGAAGCCCATGGACCATTTGAAGCGACGTACGTTCTCCGATTGTGTTCTGGAGAAGATGCTCATTTTTGGCTCAATGGGTTCGTCAATAAGCAAAATATGCGTTATTATTCGGGTGAAAATCCAAATCCACCACTTCATCCACAAAAAATAACTGTTTGGTGCAGTTTGCATGCCGGCGTCGTTATTGGGCCATTATGATTACATACGTAATCGTATGTACGGATAAAAACGGATTATTACTATTAGAAGAAGAAGAAGTGCCCAAAAGATGGGCTCAACACCTTGCATGATTATTATTAAATACACAAGACAATGAGCATGAAGAAAGTGAACAGGAACAAGAATTCATAACAGTAGAACCTTTATTGGAAGCTTCAACGACTGATGAAATCGAAAATGTAATAAAGAAAATGAAAAATGGAAAATCACCAGGGAGCGACATAATTATTGCGGAACTTATTGAAAATAGAGGCGAAACCTTAATGCAAAAACTACACAAAGTTTAAAATATGGGGGGAGAAGAGAAGATGGCGAGTGTGTGGAGTCTGTAATGGAGTAGCAATGATAACACAAGGTGTGCCCCGAAAGCTTGTAGAACTAGCGATGATGGCGATGAACGAGTTCAAAAAAAAAATTCTAATTCAAAGCAAGGAGTCAGGTGAATTCGACATCAACAACGGAGTTAGAAAGGGTGACGCCCTAACTGTGCAGCTCCTCTTTAATGTGGACCTGCAACATGCCATAGAAGACCTAGTAAAAGGTCATACCAAATAATAAAAAACACACACGGTTTAGCAGCGATAACGGCTAAAACATATTGAAGTATGGTAGCATTGAAATCAAGAGCAAAGCGTGTTGGGCTCAAAATAAACGAAAATAAAACAAAGATATAACAATGTCTAGATGCACCAGAGCAAGAATACTCTTTAGTAGCATCCGAGACAGAATACGAGCAGGCAACGCCGGTTATTTTGTACATAAAAAAGTACTACAGTCAAAACTCCTGTCCAAAAAACTGATATTCTATACAAACGATTATACGCTCAAGAGTAACATACGGTCGAGAAGTTCGGTCTCTACTCTCTAACAACTGTAAATATAGGATGCAGGACAACAAGCACAGAAATCAACGCAATAATAGAAGACGAAGACATAGTACGGTTCGCCAAAGTCCGAAGGATAAGAATGGTTGACTCAAATAACAAAAAAAAAAAAACAACATTGAGCGGTAACCCTGGAAGCCCGAGAACAAGAGGCAGGCCAAGGATAACAAGGATAAGATGGCTAGATGGTGTAACTAACGGCATACAAAAACTAAACGTTCAAAATTGGACGAATGCAGCACGAGACAGAACAGAATGGAGGCGCGCCGCACAGTGTGACGAATCGCTGATTTAGCTTGATTTAATTAAGAAAATGCACAAAATTAAACAAAGACCGGTTTCTCTCAGAGAGTAAATATCCAACGTAATGACTGTGCAAGTTTTTTCTGTTGTAGCTTAGTGCAACAAAAAAAATCATCTCAACTTCAAATTGTGTATAATTTTTTTTATAAGGTCAATTTGAAGAGCAAGGGTTTATATCGTTTTTAATTGGTTCGCGTACTTTTTATAGCTTTTTTTTGTTTTTTCTCAATAAGTAAACAGTCAATTGATATAAAAGTAAGTTTTTCTTAAATAATTAGAGATTTTGTTTAATATAAGGGGTAAATGAAAGTAAAATCTATAGATAAAATATGTGTTTTTTTGTATTCATTAGACGAAAAGTATAGTTGTTCAGTATTGTTCAAGTTCGAGACCGTGTTTGTTCTAAAGCCTTGCATATGCACTGCTAAAATGTGTTTCAACTTCTTGCGCACAGGTGCGACACTCATACTAAATTTTTCGCTTTTTAAGATGCCCATCGAAATCACGAAAAAGCAAATTTTTGATAGTTGGATTTCTAAAGTCAAAATTAAGCGCTGTTTTTGCTTTTGTTATGGGTTAACTTTAGCCATATACTATTTTCTGAGGCTGCAACAAAATCAATCAAATTAACCTTAAAAACTTTATGTTTAAGATTTGACGAGAGATGGGCCAAAAGTGATCGGCATAGAGAGCGCTTCGAAAATTCAAATTCTCTGCGGCTGAATGAAAATCTAACATTATCACAACATATCTTAGATGAAATACCTTCTTCATCTAGAGTAGGAAGACCGAGAAAAACCTTTGATGAGTGCTGTGAGAAAAGCAAGGAGAGAAAAGTTAAAACCGTTTTAGATTGAAATTGCAATGGCTCATGAAAAAAGGCTTAGGCAAAACGGAAAAAGAAATATTGCTATTGCAGTGAAAAAATTATCTGAAAGTTCTCCGAACCGAGGTTTGATTGTTTTGTTTTTTTTTTTTAAATATGTTTGTAGGTTAAATTTTCAAATTAAGGTTCTATTGTGAGGAAAACGCTAAAATAACCTGCTTCTGGATTTTTACTAATAACTGCAGATGATGCACTAGCATTAATCACGGACATTCATTCAAATTAGCAACAAAGTTCCCAATTATTACCGTTGCTGACCTAAAAGAAAATGGGGCTGTGATGGTACTCAACAGAAATCATACAAACAAAAATTTTCTGCTGGTCAATGGTTCCCATCTAGATATATTTCTTTAAGGATGCAATTAAGCAAGTACTTTGGCAAAACCCTGCCCAATGTCAACCCGATATTGTCGGCCAATAAATTTTGCTAAGGAAACCACAGAACTGATCAAGTCAGAGGTAGAATTAATTCAAGATCAAATTAAAACCCTACTTCCTATAGAATTTAACATTGAATTGACAGTTTGCATATCATAATTAAACCGGTCTTTTTGTCAACTATGATTGACGGAAAAATTTGTACTGCTTTATCATCTACAACATCTTCATCACAAACGTGTTACATTTGCGGTACCAAACCCTCCGAAATGAACAATTTAACTAATCTTTCGACTAGGCATGTGAACCAAGAAGCAATGTCCTTTGGATTAAGCCCCCTTCACTCATGGATACGATTTATGGAATGCATCCTTCACATAGCGCATAGATTAGATGTCAAGGTGTGGCAGGTAAGAGACCACGGCAAAAAAACAAATCCAAGAAAAATTTAGAAGAGAAACAGGGTTATTGGTAGATATGCCAACTCAACAGTCTGACAATACTAATGACGGAAATACGGCTAGAAGATTTTTTAGAGATGAGGAAAAGACCGCCCAAGTTACAGGGATAGATAAAGAAATTATCAAAAAGTTTCATATCATCTTAGAAGCTCTTGGGTCTGGGTTCCCAACAAATGCCGATGCTTTTGAGAAGTATGCAAAGGAAACAAGGGAACTCTTTCTTAAAAATTATGCCTGGTATTTTATGCCAGTAAGTGTGCATAAGGTCTTGTTTCATGGAAAACAAATAATTTCTACTCGTATACGTCCAGTCCAATCGGGCAACTTTCAGAAGAAGCGCAAGAAGCAAGAAACGAGGAAAATAGAAGGTTTATGTAACTGTTTACTAGAAAAATATCAAGTGTAGATACAAATACTGACCTCTTAAATCGATTGCTCATAATTTCATTCTTAGCAAGTCTAAAATACTTTCCGAGAAGAAAGAAAAGTGTCATGGAACATGAAGTCTTGCAACTTTTAGATGTACCAAATAATTAAAATAAGCTGGTTTTTATGTATTTTTTTTGTCTTGAAATTTGTAGTCATATGTTAAAAAAATTTGTTATATTCTATTCTGTGAACAATTTCAATTAAAAAAACAAAAAAGCTGAACAAAAACATTTATTTGTGAGCGCTATTAATATAATTCTGCTAAATTAGCGATTCCTCATACTGTGCGCCGTGCAGAAGACTAAATCCTACCCAAGGATGTAACATTATAGTCCCATCACCGAAATAAGAGTTCAAAACGAAATTGTAGAATTGGACGAGTTGGTTCAAGAGAGAACATACAAAAACGAACGATACCATTAAACGAACAATGGACGAATGATACCTCGGTATAAACACACTGTTAACGAAGACATATTCCGCACTGAAACTATTGACGAAATGCGCCAAAACAAAAGTGGCGGTGTTACAAATTCCCAAAGGATAGTAACACGTGTAATCTGGCGAATCTTCAGTCGATAAGGCTCCTTCCTAATAAACGAAAGGTGGCGTGTAGGCGATATTAACCGGCTGTTCTATTAGATGTCGACCTCTTCTACCATCATGCTCAGGATATTGAGCATATACATATGCCTTATCGAGAATTATAAATATTCCTTTGAATTTGGAATATCAGGTCATCAGGCGTAGATGAACTTTGATCCGGGCTTTTCCAGACTTTATTGCACAAAACCAAATTGATCATATATTATAGTTATTGGAGATATACGAAACTAACTTCAATCAATTCAGATTATGTAGATAACTTGCGATATCAATAGGTTGTCGCAGATCTATGGCTAACAAAAAATAGTTTAGAACGTAGTTAAATTACCGGTCGGTCCAAATTATAGTTTTCATATCATATTGGTTCGTTTCACAAAGGAGGAAAGCTAAGGCAGAAATATATTCAATGCAAAGAAAATTATCTCGAAAATAAACTATTTGCAACTTAACAACAAACACGCCAATCATCGAAGATAAGCTGAAGAATCTAACTATTTGGCAATAGAAGATCAGACTGTAGTCCCGATTAATAGATCAGAAAAACTATAGCCAAGGAGCTTCAATCGAGTTTACAGCGAAGTTTCATTACATGTCAAAATCAGAAACAGACTCCCGAACAATCGCATGAAAAACGCTAACGACTGGTGAATTCTTAGAGAAGCCACATCTATAGATACAAAAAGGTATCATTTAGTTGCATATTCAAAAATCTCGCAGAAAGAATCAAGCACACAGAACGAAAGTTGAGAACAGTTTTTACGTATGTTCGGACAATGAGCAGAAAAGCTCATCAATTCCGTAATCACCTTAATTACATAGTGCCGCAATGCTTGACTTGCTTACGTATTCTTAAAAGTACATATTTGAACAAAATACAAGATACTTACTAGGATCTTTGATGTCTTCGATACATCCCCGATACCATTTTTCTTCGAAAAGTAATACGCAGCACATATGCAATTTGGCATAATATATCGGATTACTTTGCTTATTGGAATATTCAAAGTCTAATTCATTTTCTAACGATGTCAGATCATCTAACTGTGCGAACTAAAAAGACAAACGATTACTGAATACGTTCCCATATATGTACTTCTTCGTTAACGTACTCTAATGGCAAAGAACTGTTGAGGATTTTCGATGTGAGTGATTTTCACACGAAACACTTCTCCAGGATGCAACACTGGCCTCGAAAGCCTGTGTTTCATTTTAGACATCAGTGTCGGCTCCTAAAAAAAATAAAATAAAATAAAAGTTTACCAACATTTAATGGAGTATGACAATCTATTCGTAATTAATTGCACAACTTACCTTTGTACCAGCAAATTTAATATTTCTTTGAGATGATGCGGCAGAACTATCAATGCCCAGACCGGTATACAACAATGCTTCTCTTAATGATATGGGATCTCCGGTGTGTAAAGTAAAAACTTCCACGTCCCATGGGGATTTAGTCGTATCTTGAATCAGCACTTGTACTGGTTTACTGTCAATTTAACAATAAAAAAAATTTCTTTTAATAAAGAGATTTTAAAATTGTAAACGTTTAGCGATGTTGTTTTTTCAGTATGATTAAGTTTGAAGCAACCGGCTCAAATGTTCAAGAGCTGACTAAACGGTCTATGCGTATTTGATGATAAGAGGTGTGCGTGCAAACAGAGGTCTCAGACCTATTACTTGGGACCTAAACATGGATACAGGAGAATGAAGTAACATTACTTATTTTTGGCTGTCACGTAGTCCTCATTCAACTTCTATGGATTTTTTTTTTGTGGGAGTATTTACAAATTCAAATTACTGTTGTGCGCCTGAATTGGAGACTTCATTCACCAACATCGCATGAGAGCCACAGCTGTTCCCTCTTGTGTGCGAAATGTGTTTTTTTAGAACAGCGTCATATTCTTTAACTTCAAAAAATATCAACACAAGACTATCAAGTAGTCGATAAAGCTTTTGACCATAATCTGCCACAAGATTTTTGGGCTTTCATATGGGACTTTAAATCTTCAGCTGAACACCAGCATTGCAATTAACATGAATGAGTATGAATTCAGTAGATGAACGAAACATTTCGTGACAATAAGTAACAGTATAAATGACAGTGTTAGGGCTTTGGCTCTCGAGCTCAAAGAGTAATCGACATATTTCAACCATTTAACTTGACGGAAAGATGTAAAGATTTATAAATTGTAAACTAACAGAGCTCGATTATAGTAGGACGGCAACGTCTCCAATAGACGGCACGTGGTTACACGTCAGCCGAAATGCATCTTACTAGTATCGATTTAACCACCAGTGGATATAAAATATATAGCTTTAGCGAATTATCTCAAAAGCGCAGGCAGCCCTGGACGATTCCTGCACTAGAAATGAGCTTTCAGTCAATCCTCTCAAAATTGAGGTCTCATCAGGAGCAAGATTACTGGTTTCATCACTCTAGCACTAGATGTGGGTGAAAGGCATCACCATCCAACGAAGCTAAGACTAAAAATGTCGCGTCAAAAATTCCAATGCGCCTTCGAGCAGGTACATGTACTTTCACCGAGGAGGGTATATTTAGGAACGAAGTTGCGCTGAAGGCCTTGGTCAAAGCTCTTACCACTTTGAAGCTTGTTGGTTAGTGAAAAGCTTCTTTGAATGCATTCAAAAGATAGAATTCACTTTTTTTTTGGGTCCCAGGACACAAAGAAATCAAAATGAGATTGCGGGAAATAAGATCATCGATAAACTTACTAGACAAGTTTCAGATGAGTTTCTCAGGGCATTGCGTTCTCGTGGGCATTAAGTTGAGTTTTGTGGAAGATGGAATCATGAAAAGCAGACGGCTCTCCAGGATGCCGATACGCGAATACTCCCCAATGGATCTAAGGTATCAGCGACTTTCCTGCCATCCCTCAGTAAGAAAGACTCTGCTTTGCTTCAGAAAGACTTTAGGTCTCTTACTGGAGTAGTAACTATGCTTTTGCTTAACACTTAAGTGTGGTAGCCTTAAATTACATATCATCATGTGATGCAACTACTTAAAGCTTTCTCTAACATCTACTAGGCTCATTATCTCGTTGTAGCCAAGGTAAGAATACGGATTTCCCAAGCGCCACAACAAAGAAGAATTACTGTGAGAAGATGAGATTGCTGCACACGTAAGAGACCACCAGAATCCTCGCTGAGCGCGCATCCCGAAATCTCGCAACAACTCCTATGACGCCAACATCAAGTACCGAAGACTCGTGGCAACGCTGCCAACGTGTCATCAGAGATGTCGCAACTGATGTGATGCGCTTCACCCGATCACCACCAATAAATTCCTGGTTTGATGAAGTATGTCGGCAAGCACATTCAGCTGATCAAGAAGCGTACAAAGCGGCGCTGCATCGAAGGACGAGAGTCATTCGTGAGCTCTACGACGAAAAGAGACGGGAATTTTACCAGCAGGTAAAAATAACGTATCTTGTAAATAATAACAAGACCCGTACAGAAACCTGTAGGGATCGAGAAAAGTTGTACATAGTAGAGTCACAATCGGTGCTGAGACTGTATAACGGGGACGAAGGCCAGCGTCCCACAGTCAGGCAGAAAAGAAAATTCAGCTTAGAAGACAGTAGCCATCCACCTGATTAAAACGAATTAAGGATAGCAATATCTAATCAAATTCAACAAAGTTGCTGGACCTCACAGCTTACCCACAGAAGTATTCAAAGCTGTTTTAATTGACTTTGTGGAAAGCATACACCAACTTGTTTCATATTGCATGCCTGATGAATGGAATCTCAGCATCCTTTCCCCGACCCACAAGAAAGGAGACCATCCAATTATGCCAAATACAGAGGTACACGATGGTTGTCTGAAGAGTTTCCGACTGAAACGTTAAGATAGCGGCACTCGTCAATAAAAGCTAGTGAATGCTAGTTGTGCGTCTTTTGACAGAAAAAATTTAATATCGAGCTGTTATTCAATTCTGGCTTTTGAAAGGCAATACGCCTACGCAAATCAAAAATGAGTTGGACTCTGTGTATGGGGACTCTGCACCATCATTTACCGCAGTGAAATTTTTGGCAGCTGAATTTAAACGTGGCCGAGATTGGGAGGTGGGGAACGTTCGGGACGTCCAAAAACTGCAACCACTGACGATAACATTGCTAAAGTTCGCCAAATGGCGTTAGACGACCGCCGAATTAAAGTGAGAGAGATAGTAGAGGTTATGAAAATGTCTAAAGAACGTGTTTGTTAAGTATTAAATCAAGTTTTAGGCATTAGAAAGCTGTCCGCGCTTTGGGTGCCGCATTTGCTTACGTTAGAACAAAAATGTGTTCGAATGAACATTTCCAACGCTGTTTAGGCGCAATAAATCCTAGTTTTGGCGCCGATTAATTACTCTAGATGAAACTTGAATACACCATTATACGCCCGAAACAAAAATTCAGTCAAAAAAGTTGACTTTTAAGGGCGAGCCGGCTTCAAAAAAAGCTGGAACTGTTCTTTTCGGCTGGGAAAGTGATGGCGATAATAAAGGGGATAATAAAGGAGTTATCTTAATCGATTATCTTCAAAAACGAAAAACCATTACAGAAGCATACTACGCATCATTACTTGCCAAGCTGAAGGCAGAAATTTCGGAAAAATGGTCACACTTGCAGAAAAAGAAAATCCTGTTTCACCAAGACAACGCGACGTCTCACACCCCAGCGGTTGACATGGCGAAAATCCATGAATTACGGTTTGAACTGCTTGACCATCCGCCTTGTACACCAGAACTAGCCCCAAGCGACTTCTTTTTGTTCCCTCATCTAAAAACTGCGCTCGGAGGACAGAGATTTTCGTCGGAGAAAAACGCCAAGTACTATTTGGACGGGTTAGAGAGATGGAGCATCGCTGGGAGAAGTGTGTAGAGTTACAAGGAGACTATGTAGAAAAATAAGAAAACATTTTGAGAAAGAATGTCTTGTATCATTTTTCGGTCGGAAACTTTTCAGACAACCCTCGTAAGTCTCCACAATATTGCGTACAAGATGATCAACATCCTGATTGACCCCTATCAGTGTGATTTCAGACTAGGAAAGTTCACAGTCTACCAAATCTCAAAGAGTAAAAAAATCGATACCCACTATATTTCCATCGAAGACCACATATGACAGCAAATTACAGTCATGTATACATGTGACATCCCTGACAAACTCACGCTCGCTGATCCGTCAAGGGTAACGATATAACCGAGACCTTTGATGTCAGAAAAGGTTTTAGACACGATGACGCGCTGTCATGTGACTTCTTTAACAGCATACTTGAAAGAATTGTGCAAAACTCAGAAACGGACAACGGCTCAATTTTTTAAAAGTTTGTGTAACAGCCGGCTGTTACCGGTGCGATCGCTAGTATTGAAACGGAAACTGCTAAAATGGGCTTAGCGGTAAATGACGGCAAAACCAGGTAAATGCTGTTAACAAGAAGGGATACATAACATCGAAGAATTGGACATAACGTCACAGTCAATAACTATATATTCGAGGTAGTAAGGGACTTTGTCTACCTTGGCTCTGCTATCAATCCTCCCAACAACACCTCAGTAAAAATAAAACAAAGAATCATTCTTACTACTTACTTACTGTTTCTTTGGACTGAGAAGGCAATTGAGTAGTAAGTTCCGATCCGGAGTAACTAAGGAGTCTCTATATAAAACCTTAATCATTCCAGTCCTACTTTATGGCACTGAAACATAAACTTTATCGAAAGCGGATATCTTCGGTCGATTCGAGAAAAAAAATTTTCGTAAGATATTTGGAGGAGAAGAATCAACGCCATGCTCCTGCCCGCAGAGTCTTCGAATCTAACCAGGAGGGACAATGCGATAGAGGAAGACCTCAACTTGGTGGCGCGCATAAGTAGAAGGAGAAATTAATTGACTTGGAGTACACAACTGGAGACAGGTAGCTAAAGATCGAGCTAACTGACGAGTCTTGTTAGTTGAGGCCCAGATTCAACTAGAACTGTAATACTACCTAAATAAGAAAGTAAGAATCTCATGCAGCTTTGAGCACGTGCTTGCGATCCTCATACTGTCTATAGAAGAATTTCATATTCCCTCGGCGAAAAGAAAGGAGTATATACAAACGTAATTTGGCTCGGTAAACTAACTTTTGGATGATCTCCTCCATCAATTCACGTGCTTCTTTGGTCCACTGCCCTTCAGCGGGTGTAATGTCTAATAATTTGCAGGCAGCAGCTGCCTCTGGGATTGCTGATAACTCCTCTGAAATCTGACGAAACCTAAAATACACGAAATCATTAAAGTCACTCTAGAATTCCTTTTGCAAAAATCATACCATTTCTTAGAAATATCTATAAAAATCCCATAGTCAATAAGAAATACTGAATATTTGAAATTTTCACAGTTCTTAGGGAGTTTTTCCGTCGAATCATTACGGACAACACCTCGAAACCATGCTTTATCAGCAACATGGTAGACTAAATACAATTTCCCAACAGTTACAGACTCCACATGGCCAATGCTCTCGTCAAATTTGTCCAAAAGCAAACGTATTTTTCCAATTGCATCTTCTTCCTGAACGAAAAATTCCGACGGACTAATGATATTGGTAATACGTCCAATACGTTTACTTCTGCCAATCGGAACCGCAGATGACAATGAAGTAGATACCACACTAGGATGATAATTATCCATAGATTCCATTCGTGTCAAAGACAAAGGTTCTGGGCTCGAAGCTCTATCGGAACTAGTTTCAAATGCATGAGCTAGATCTCCATACATCGGTGTTATTCGAATCTTTAGCTTTGGATCAATTGCAATCACTTCATAGGACGAAGATATATCTTGCTGAAGATTTTTTAATTTCTTGAACCTTAAATGAAATAAGTTTATTTATTTATTTTATACAAAAAGTGTCTGTTCCTACGTGAAAGGACTCTTTTCAATTGCAGATATTTGTATCTGACAGGGCATTTGCTCCAGTTGTACTGTGGCTAATTCAAGAACAGTGTTTATGTGAAAATTATGAGGTGGCTTATGAATATATCCCTGAAGCGATGACTTCATATTCTATTAAAAGAAGAAATTAATACGATTTGAGAGTTTTGTCACAATGGAACTTACATTTAGGGTTGTCTGACTGTCAGAAAGTCTGGAAAATGCTTCAAGAATAGCTTTCTGAGAGCCACGAGCGGCTTTTTTAAATTCATCAAGAATTCGTCGCTCTTCTAGTTGCAGGTGGTTGTGAAGTTCCAGAAAATATTCGTTGACTTCTAAAATTACTTCGGTGGCAAAATCCTCAAGCTGATTCTCACAAATACGGGCTTCCTGTAAGTAAAAAATATAAAAATAATCGTCAATTTGTGTTTGGGAGAGTAGGAGCATTAAGGGGACTACACTGAATGCTGACAATCTAGCAAATATTTCTTTGAATCTAATATACTCGTAAGGTGGTTTCAAATGGTGGCGTTTTCTGAAGATGCAAGCGTTCACACTTAAGACTGAGAGATGAGTACTTTTGACTGACGACCGTGCAAAAAGCAGGTGAAAGAGTAAGACATCTACTAAGGTGACTGCTGAAAACAAGGATGAAGACTTTTATTTGGATGTGGATTTGCTATTCAATGCAGACTTTGGAAAACAATTTTAAGCTGTCGTCATGTAACCAAAATGCCCCATAATAATCCACCTGAAGGTCAAATTCAGACATATAGGATGATTTTCCGTGGTGTAGTGTTACTAGCAATCGCTTCTCACTCGGAGGGTCAAGGTTCGAAGAATCCTACCCATGACAAGTTTTTCATTTGTAATTGGAACTCAGTCAGAAAAATTCTGCGTGTGAAGGCATAACACTGACACGTAGATTTGGCTGTTGTAGAGTTTTAAGCACGAAAAACAAGTGTACCTTCGAATCACCCTGAGTGAAGAAAAAACACTCCGTCCTATTCGGACTCCCCCCTTGGAGAGCTAATATCGAAACCAAATACACCTGAATTTCAAACCACTACAAAACTATTTTCCTTTCTCCTCCTTCTAATTTTCGCCCGCGCCATGGCAACAGTAAAAGGGTATCTAACCCCTTTGGCGCGCGTAAATTATAAAAAAAAAATATATCCCTCCAGAGGATAAGGATGACAGAATCACAGACAAATTATGTGACCTCCTAGCCCGAACATTTGCTCAGTGCCCAAACCATGACACAAGATATGATTAAGGAAGCCGTCATTGAGTGGATCATTGGAAAAGAGCCTGCTTAACACCACCTTCCACAACGGAGTTAGGTTTTTAGAATTTGTCTCAACATACATCTGGCTATCCTCCTCTGATCCTCAATCAACCGTTAATCAGATTGATCATTTTGCGATCGACGCAATCGTATCCTTTTTGCAGCCAGGATACGAATGCGGAGCGGAGTCAAGCTGCAATCGCAACAGATCACTAGAATCTTTGTCGATCGCGCTTCCTTCTGTGACCCTGACCTAGACGAAGTTAAGGGAGAAATATTGAAGCTCTCAAACCAGAGTTTTGGCAGGTGATCGTGTTAAGCCCATAATTCGCGGCATTTCTGATGGTTTCTTTGTATCGATGCCAGTAGTCTTCAGCACTTGGTGTTTGATACTAAGAATTGCCTCCGGAAAAGGTTCTGGTTCCGGTTTATTGCGATTGTAGTCGTTAGGCGTGAAGCCTTCTCACGTTATCTCTCCATTGTTTTCTCTTTTGTATGTGGTCCCGAAGATTTTCTTTGGAAACATGGGCAGAATGTGAGTTGGGTTCGATTTTTTTTTCTTTTTTTGTGGTTTTTCTTGTGAGGGGAGAGGTAAAGTATTAATCACCGTAATCACAGATTCCACAGAAGCAAGCCACATACGAGAATGTTGTTGTGCCAATGTGAATGTATTTAGTTTGATTTCAACTAGGTAGTGACCTGACCGTATATAGGACACAATGTTCCAACATCTATTATACTAGGGAAGGAAGTACCTTGCGTTGATTGCAAGTTTACAAAAGATGATTGGTGATCCACCTGTTCCTTTACAAATATTGAGTTGGGAGCACCGTGTGGTAGCCATAGTGAAATTTCGCTACAGAGCGGAGTTAATAAGTCAGTTTCCAGGCGTACGTGTAATATAATGAAAACTATGTTTTTAATTAAAGATCACGATTTTAACCCCATATTTAGGACATTGCTCGTAAGTTCTTTTGAGGAGCTCGGAGAAACAGCTTTGGTAGCATCGTTTGTTTCTTCCTTGGGATCGTGACTGC
This sequence comes from Volucella bombylans, assembly GCA_949129095.1. Lineage (NCBI taxonomy): Eukaryota > Metazoa > Arthropoda > Insecta > Diptera > Syrphidae > Volucella > Volucella bombylans. Next base: position 66,168,458 of record OX422140.1, read on the forward strand.
GCATCAGCTTGATGCTGACGAATTTAGTTTTGATGTGGATGATTACAATCATGTAATGAAACCTAAAGGATTCATACTTCATCTGTAGTGTTGTAAGCCGACAACTGTTAGCTGCCATCGTCGACTCAGTAATCCACTTCGTGACAAAGTCTGCTAAATTGTTGTGTATCATGCGTACTTTAGCTTCTCAAGTGGTAACAGATGAAATGGTTTTGCGCACACTCTGGATGCAGATGTTACCCCTAAATACGATGGTTGTCCGATAAATATTTAGAATGTAGCTGCGCTGCCTCTTTTGACGTTTCCAAATATCATATTCATAAAATTGGAAACTTTTTGTGGTTAGAAATGCGGTTTCGTTTTTACAGTGTGTTTTAATTAACAAAAATATTATGTTTCAAATGTGGTCTAACTCCACAACAATGCAAACATAGATCGACTTCGTATGGCTTTTGGCGACGAAATACCATCCAATGCTAAAATGTTTAACTGGTTTACAGAGTTCAAACGCGGCCGTGCCAGCGTCAGTGATGAATTTCGTGAAGGTCGTCTTTGCAGCGCTGTTGTCCCAGAAAATATTGATGCCGTACGCGCCAAGATTAAAACCGCTCGGCATGCAACATACCGTGATATAGAAGCCACCTCGGACATCAGTAAGACCACAATTCAATTAACATTTAGCTGTGAAGAAGTTTTTGAATACAACACAAGCTGACCGATGCTCAAAAAAAAAAGAAAAGAAACGGTCGGGTCAAATGTTGCAAAGAAATGTTAAAGAAATTCACTCGTCGTGCTTCAAAAAACGTGTACATCAACGTTACAAGAGTTTTGTCTCCGTTAATCCCGATGGGTACACACAAAACAATTTGAGTGCCGGAAGTCATCAGTGAAATGCGTACAACAAACATTAAACGACTCCATCATGATAATGCTACAATATTACAAAGTCAACCAATTCAATTTTTTGAGTTTCAAAACTTCAAATTAATGAGCCATTGCCCATATTCTCCAGATTTATCGCCTAATGACTTCTTTTTGTTCCTGTTCGTAAAAATAAAATGCGTGGTCAACGTTTTTCAACGTTATAAGAGGCTATAGAAGCTTTCAAACAACATGTTTCTGAGGTGCCAGGTTCAGAGTGGAATAAATGTTTCGAAAACTTGAAAGAGAATTCTTCGAATTCTAATTCTGAACTTCAAGTTCCCCTTAATGCCTTCATGAAAAATACAAAGAAAAATGACAAGAGAACAATTTCTTGGACACCGGTGGCTGAACAAGCTTTCAGTAAGTGTTGGAAAAGTTTATCACAGTCAGCTTTAGTTTTTCATCCGCTTCCTGGCGCGCAATGACATCTCGATAGGAGCTGTACTAGAGAAAAAGGATACTAAAACATGGAAACCCCTGTTTGTTGCACAGCAAAAATACAGTACCTACGACAGAGAATTACTTGATTTCGTCACTTACTTGAGGCAAGAATATTCATTATAAAAACCGATCATCAACCCCTGGTACATGCATTTAGACAAAAACTTAAGAAGTCATCCATCAGACAACTTCGCCATCTTAGATTTCATCACGTATCTCTCCTGCAAAAGGTGTCTGTGATATCATCAATGTTTCCATTCTTCCATACATTCCTAGAAATCTGCGACAACAATTTTTTAACGGTATTCATGGCTTGACACATTCAAATTCTGGAATAGGACATGTTTGACATGTCAACGATCTAAAATACAGCGCCACATGCATTTAATTCCGAAGAAGATTGAATTAGATTAGTTGATTAGACCCCATTCAGCTTGACATAGTTGTGATGCCTGAGGTCAAAGACTATAGTTACTGTCTAACGATGACACACCGTTTCCCTTGTTGGCCAGAAGCGACACCAATCAAAAATATGTCAGCGGATACCACTGCTACCGAATTTTACAGCAACCGGATTGCAAGTTATGGAGCAGCCAAAACAATTACCACTGACCAAGGCTCTCAAGTCCAGTCGGTTTTGATCAGAAGTCTCGACAACATGGTTGTAGCAAGAAAGGTTCATACTACACCTTATCATCCTGCAGCAAACGGCATGATAGAAAGATTTCAATGGACTTGTGACAATGGACAATGGACAATGACACTTCCTATATAGATTTTCTACCAACTGTTTTATTAGGACTTCGCACAAGTTTCAAGGAAGAGATTCATTGTTCAGCAGTAGAATTGTTGTACGGATATTCCGTAATGCGTTTGCCAAATGAATTTTTCATCGACTTAGATGTTTCTCAACAAATTCAAATAACACATTCGCCAGTGCAAACCTACAGCTCCTTTTTACTATCTAAAGGGTAAAAGAAATCCATCCATCATTAAAAATCATTACAGTTGCTCGCACGTTCTTTTACGAAAAGATGCTGTCAAGGCAACGCTTGAGCCCCCTCACTCAGGGCCCTACGAGGTGGTTAAAAAAAATCCATGATCGCCGTTTTGCCATCAAAATATAAGCCAAAGAAACAACAATATTTGTGGAGCGCCTCAAACCAGTTTATATTTAAAGAGAAAATTCTCACAACCAGGCACTCTAATATTGAGATCTTATTAAAAAAAAAAAACCCGCGTACCTTTCGCCAGTCAACCTATTATCTTATCATTCAGCAAAATAGTCAGTCTGAAAGTTATAAATCATAAATTATTTTTGTTTTTCTACTAATTACAAATATATTATCTGTTGCAGGCACTGGTGAGAGGTTGTAGGGTTGTTAGCCGACAGCTATCAGCTGTCTCCGTAGGGTCCACAATCCACTTAGTGCGACGATATTAAAGTGGAACGCATACAATTTCAATTTAAATCTAGAAGGTCGTTAGAATAGCAGCAATTGCATCTTGTTTTTCAAAATTTATTGTATAAACTTTCTCCAAAAGCAATAAACCATTTTTGTGCAATTTAAATAATAAAATAAACTTTATCTTTTCCTAAATAACTTTGACTATTCCAGTGATTGCAGAACCGAGAGAAAATTACTACCTACTGGGATTGGGCAGAGGTGAAATCCGTTCTAAAGTGGAATTTGAGAGGTGAATTAATAACAGAAGTGATGAAGTGGTTTAAGTATAAGATAAAGCAAAGTAAAAGTGGTTGAGAAAATTGATAGAATTATGTATATTGTAAATTGTTTTAACATTTGAACAAACACAAGCATTTAACATATTGGTATCAGAAGTGGAATAGGACTTATTGTGTAAAAAAAAATACAAATTCACTATTGCAGTTGATCCTCGTCCAACTCAAATCCGAGTTGAACAAGAGAAACCTCAGCGCTAGTGGAGGAAAAGGGGCTTGATGCTCCGACTTCAGGACGCTTTGTAAAACAAGGGATTTGATCCAGATATGGAAGAGGAGGAAGAACAGATGAGTACCGGCAATAATGTGGCTACTATGATGCAACGCCTCGTGTTGAAAATGGACCACTAGAACAGTCTCGATGAACAAAAGAAAACTCTGGACGAACATAAGAACAGCCTGTACGGTCTGCAACAAAAAATGGATGAACAAAAGAATAACCTGGAAGAGGAAAAGAACATTTTCAGCAAAATTTCGAAGAAATTGATGAGAAATTTGAAAGAATAGAGACAACAAAGTTGACAACTGGCAAAAGAGCTCGACACTGTGAATTACAAATTCAGAGAATGTTCTTTAAGCGGTCCAAGGAGAAAAGAGTTGAAGCCTCCCTCATTCGATAGCCAGACCTCATGGTCTGCATATAAGAAGCAGTTTGAAATGACTGCCAGTGTGAACGACTGGGATAATGAGGAGAGTTGATTTGCCCTAATAATGGCCTTGCACGGTCCTGCAGCAGAATAGTTACAAACAATAGACATTGAAAAGTGTACAGGTTTTAGTACAGATTATAGGTTTTAGGCTATCGAGAAACGGTGTGGGGATTACCACGTGCAAGAGGTTTACAAGGTCAAATTGCAAAGCCGAATGCAGCGAGGAGAGACACTGGCACATTTGTTATACCTAATCGCAGGCCAGGAAATTATCGACGAAATGGCAAAAGACGCATTCATCAGGGGAATTGCAGATTCGTAGCTACAGTCAGCAGTAAGGATGGCCGGGAAAAGTACACTTGCTGAAGCACTAGCTTTTGCTTTGGCGATTGAAGCAGCCAATCAAGCTTCCAAAGGAACACATTTCGTCAGGGAAGTAACAACTGTTGAATGCTCCTGCGACATACTCCACGGTTCTCCAACTCCAGTTCTGCTGGAACTGCGATAAAATAGGACATCTTCAAAGGCAGTGTAAAGAACCGGTACGGCGAAAAAGTCGCCCTCATTGCAGAAACCAGCAAATAGAAGAAGAAACGGCTATCAAGAAGCCGGTCAATCTTCCCGAAGCCATCAATCGGGATGCCCTGCGAAGTTGGGAGCAGGAGTTGACGGCTCCAGGACCATCATCCAAATCTCGCTGGCAAAACGCTGGAAAAAAGGCTTCTGGTAGCAGAAGTCAGCGGTAAAGAGAAACGGATAGCAACAATAGACACCGGTGCCACGTCTCAATCATCAGGAGAGATCCGGTTGCATAACATCAGCAGTTACAGCTCGAGAACAGCTACGGGTGAAGTCCGCATAAAAATCCATCTGGATGGAATAGCCTTCTCTCAAGTTTTTCTGGTGGCTGACATATACAATGAGCGTATCATTGGTACAGATTTCATGAAAGAACACGGACTAGTAGTGGACTTTGGGGCACAAACCCTGAAATACGGAAACATGGAGAATCAATGATATACGGAAACGCCAAGACTTCCATCTTAAAAGCCGTCATCTGCAGAAAGTTTGGGTAAAAGCGGAAGGTGATCCTGGTAGCCACCGATTCTATTATATTTGATGGACCTGAAAATAGGAGAGACATTCAGGTTAAAGGTGAAAAAGGGAGAGATTGTAAGAAAATGTGAATCTATTGAGGCTATGCCGACCACAACGGAAAAAATCGTGCAACACTGGTCGCAAGTGTCCAGAGTATGAAAATCAAAAACGAAATCCTCAGGCTCTGTAATTTGGATCAAGAGCAGAGTATCCTGGCAGACAAATTAATCGGTGAGTACGCTGATATATTTGCAACTTTTTCAACACCACAGTGACATCGGAGACGGCCGACCAATCCGTCAACCAGCAAGGCGTCTTCCATTGGCAAAGCAAATAGAAATTGCCGAAATGGCGTTGAAGATGAAAGCTGAGTGGCTGATTGAAGAATCGCAGAGTCCGTGGGCATCTCCAGTGGTCCTGGTGAAGAAGAAAGAGAGCAGCACGAGGTTTTTTGTAGACTACCGATGTCTCAACTAAACACTAGATCTGAATAGCTGTTTCTTGGCAGGTGGAGATTGATCGAAAAAAATCGTGAAAAAACGGCTTTCACTACAAGAAGCGGTCTTTGCCAGTTTACGGTGATGCCGTTTGGACGATTAATGAAACGATCATTGCAAGGTCTCACGTGTAAAACCTGCCTAGTGTATCTGGACGATGTTATAGTCATAGGCAAGACGCTCGAGGATCATCACCAAAATCAAAAAAAAAGTGTTTGAGAGGCTGCGAAGTACTCATTTGAAACTGAATGCAGAAAAGTGATCCTTGTTCCGGCCGGAAGTAAAAATCTGGCTCACATTATATCCGCGGAAGGAGTAAGGAAGGACAAAATCGAAGTTGGCCTGCCCCCAAAGATAAACACCATCTGGGAAGCTTTTTGGGACTTGGCACGTATTACAGAAGATTCGTAAAGGATTTTGCTGGTATTGCAAAGAGCCTGTATCAACTTACGGAAAAAGGCCGACAGTTCAGGTCGTCTGGAGAGTGTGAAAAAGCATTCCAAGAACTCAAGTGGCAGCTGTGCAATACCCACATCTTGAGTTACCCCACACCCGGAAAAATGTTCATCGTGGATGTAGACGGTAGCAATGTATGGGTCGGAGCAGTGATCTCTCAAGTTCATTATGGTCAAGAGAAAGTGGTTGCACATTACAGCAAGGTACTCTCTAGATCTGAGAAAAACTACTGTGTAACTCGCGAGATGCTGGTTTTAATTCTGGCTACGAAGCATTTCCATAAGTACCTCTATGGACAAAAGTTCATTCTTCGGACAGACCACGCAACTTTGAAATGGCTACTCCAATTTAAGAACCCTGCAGGCCAAGTTGAGAGATGGATCGAGCAGTTGCAGGACTACGACTTTGAAGTGCAACACCGCAAGGGAAAACTCCACTTAAACGCTGATGCTCTCAATCAATATTAAAGCTGGATGCTAACAAAAGAACAGACCTTAGGTGGACTGTTGGATCAACATGTCTAGGGACCAAACAGATCTGGCCAAAGCTGGATCTGAATCGCTCTAAGAGTTTGATCTTTCTAAAAAGGAAACATCTCATCGCCATCAGAAGTATCATCACTTGACACTACTTTATTCAAGAACGCTTGGCGCTTTTACAAATGATTTCTGTAGAAGTTGCATGGACGAGGAGGAGGAGGAGACAATCCTCCACCTACTCTGTACATGCCCAGCTCTTTTCCAAAGAAGACAACTTCACTTAGGAGCTTTCTTCTAAAATGACTTAAGCGATCTAAAGAATATAGACGTTAACAGTCTCCTACGATTCATCATAAGGTCAAATTGGTTCCAAGAATAGGAGGATTATAGATCCACGCGGCATCATAATTATGCAAATAGGCCTAAGTGAGTTGGTCTTTCTAGAAGCCACTTTAACCTAACCTACACTCCCGTATTATGTTAGTATCTGGAATCATTCATGAACAATCTGGTTGGTCCATATCAGCGCGTTTTCAGCCCAGGAAACCATCAATCAAATATTTACACTGGAGTAGGTACAGGAAAAGACCTGAAAGATTGAATTTACCGAGACCTCACCGACAACTCACTGGCCAACAAAAGAGGCATTAGACATTGATGTGATTGGAGGAACACAGCGTTGTGAGGATTGAGGCGGAAGCGGCCAAAACGAGTCTGAAAAAATGAGTAAACGAGAGCAAAATAAAGAAAATTCTGTTATCAGAAAATGATGCACGACACGGATAGCTTCTGTGGAACGTTAACATTGGCAGTTATAATAAAGTAACACAGCCCCCTCTTTTGTAAGACTAAACTGGCTCTACACAGGAGTCTTATCATTCCCTTCCTGCTCTTTGGCGTAGAGGTCTGGAGCATGTTAAAGTGGATGGAGAAATACCCGACCGTTTCGAGAGAAACATTGCAACATGGATATGTTTTTGCATACCTCCGCAGTTGGGGAGTTTTAATTTTTTTCGTTAGAAAAAATTCTCGAGAATGGCTCCAGAATAACATACAACAAGAATTATAACTAAGCGCGCAAAACTCTGCAGGACATTTCAAAAGGCTGGCTACACATAAAGAAAGAAACGTGGTTGTGGAAAGATGACACGAAAATAGTGGTCATGAACAAAAGACGGACTAAGCACAGAGGAACTAGCAAAATCGATAAAGTGCATCTTGAGTTAGACCATGAACATTGCAGTATAGTAGTAGAGGTATTTTATCGGGGGTCACGACAGATGTATTCACAACATATAAGCAGGCGACAACCAATAGTTGAAGTGCAACGATGAGGCACGGGCAAACAAGGTAATGATATGATATTCAACGGCAAACTAGTGGAGGTAGAGCTTTTTTGCTTGCCTCGTATTTCCGGAGGGGAATGCGATAGTGTAGCTCTACACTTGTTTAAATATATTGCTCAACAAGTTTATGGCTTAATTAAAAAGCTTCAAGTAATAGCACCAATACACAATGTACTCGTAACAACAGAAATCCGTTTTCACATTTCACTAAATGTCCAATTAGACAAATTCAGAGATGAATCCATTCTCCAGCTAGTCAGAGCCAAGCACTATCCGTAATTGCTAATTAAACGTAGCCCCACACCAGAAAAAATATCAACTCTAAATTAACGCTCGATTATATTCTATTTAATGATGTGCATCTTACTCGTAGAGACATTGTATACAAACGGACGGATACCTCTCAACAAATTGCATTCGAGATCAGCGCGGAATCAAGAAGATTCCTCTCACTTTTTGCGCGATCTACTGCGATATAAACCGAATGGTTGATGGCGAGATATCTGTAAAGCCACAACGTTGTTCACACTTTCACTTGAATGAAGATTTTAAAGCCCTCAAATACCACCACACAGAAGGTTAACCATTAAGACTTAAGGATCTATGTACACAGTCAGACTAATTGTATTGATTTGCTTTACGACTTATGCTAATGACAGACAAAGTTCCCACGCGTGATTTGTACAAATATTTACCCAGACTGGGCTCAATTAGCGTTCCTAAGATACATCCAGAGGTTGACTTGAGTTGAGATGTTTTGCGAAATCATAGGAAATCATCATCATCTGTAGACACCTGGTGCACGGATAAATAATTTTGTAAGCTTAAGCAAACATTAACAATTCCCTGAGTTGCAATGAAGATGCTGATGATCATCGTCACATCGTCATCTCAGTGGTATGAATAGACACTGATGCGCGCGCATCAGCCCATCTGACTAAAACATGAAAACCTGCTCCTACCCATTAATAAAAACATAAAGAAACACCAAAATTAGGTAAACTTGGTCAATTGAATGGAAGAAGAGAAGAGAAAAGTGTTTATCTGATTGATACATTGCCACATTGATTATTAATTGAAGTGCGCGTGATGTAATTTGCTGAGCTATTTGTTATTTGTTGTCCACAAACCCATTTGTGGGTATTTATGACGAAGTAGAAGTGAAATAACTCATTGAGAATGACGCTGATTTTGGGGGGCTTTTTTAAAAGGCTTTTTGTAGTTTATATCTTGTAAGTATTAAATCTTTAATTTTGATGGATAAGTGGTCTTTGCTATTCATGCGGTAAAATGCCATGAAATGAGCTTTTGATTGGCACTATTAGAGGAGGTAAAATGACACGAATTTGTTAGTCATTGAAGAATGCCACAAATTTTGTTGGACGTTGCGTATTGAGATTATACAATATGCGGATTCCTTTAATGGCCGGACCAAACTATACAAACAGTTTGCCAATCCAAACAGATTTGATACCGGCACAGGCTAGCACTAGAGTATAAATATGAATGGCAGCTTAAAGGCGGAGACAGACACGTGAGAAACGGGTTCATCAACATGCTGATTTATATCCTGTTTCGGTAAAATGTTCATTAAGCATCCCAACTTTGTAAAGATGTAGTGTGTTCCCTCGTCAGTAGAATCGACATAGTTATTTCTCTTTCAACTGTTAAGAGATTGAGTTAACAAGTTAAATAGATTGAACTGTATTTACTTTGAAAACTTGAGTGTTCTAGTCTTTTGTTGGAAAGTGAGCTGGGAGATGGCACTTTTCCTTAAAAAAGATATGTTACCTCAGGTTGTTGAGTGCTCAGCAAGCAGAACAAAGAAACAAGGATGGCGTCCGGAATATACGTAGTCAGATGTTGCAGTGAGGCAACAATGGATTCGTACCTAACTCACATATTTAACACTAAACCAACTATGTACAAGGCACCTGGTGATCTCCTGACCAACACTCTGTCTACCAAATTGACTACATTGCGATCGCCGCAATAGTCCGGTGTTCAGAAGGTTCAAACGGCAATCTTTGTTGTAATTTAAGTACAAATGCGCAAATTTCAGATGCCAAAACAGTGAATAAGTGCTGGAAAAAAAGCTGAACGTCAAACGGTTGTAATCGACAAAGATTGACAGAAGCTATTCTTATTGAGATTTCAAAAATGCCTTAACAAGTCTTTCGTAACCAGTATCAATAGAGAAAAACTGGCAGAGTAACTTTCGATTGAAACTATCAAAGCTGGTCAAGAATATATTTCTTCGATAACGAGATGAATGCCGTTGCTGAAGTGATAACAAACCCTACTTTGGAATGAGATCCTTTATACTTTCCAAATCAAATCCAAAGGAAAGAAAAGGCAATGTACGACTCGAGCTGTAAAAATGGTAACAGGATTAGGAAAAAAAATTAAGTAAAAAAATATTACAGTGTCCCGCAAGTAGTAGACAATTTTAGTCATTCGCAAAGAAAATGAGTAGTTCTGTCTCATCGGCTAGTCCAGATGATATACGAGTATCTTCAGCATTAGCAGGCTAAAATATCATACTGAAGATGGTGCTAAATACTCGTACTATAATACGAGGGGCGTCCAACATATTCTCGGTATCGGGGTGAAGCTGTGGTTGTATATATAAATTGACTTATTTATCAAGTAATACTATTATGTTAGTGCATTCATGTAAAATTTCATATAAATGTGATTATTAATTCGCGTTTTATCTCTAGTTAAACAGAATCATAATGGCAACTGAGACGATGATGGTGAAAATTGAACATCGCGCTGTAATTAAATTTCTCACTAAGCAAGGAAAAAGTCAAAAAACTATTCATGAAGAGATGGTGGCTGTTCCGCAACTTCATTATCAACTGTGCAAAAGTGGTCAAGTGAGTTCAAGAGAGGCAGAGAGAGCATTGAAGACGACCCCCGCTCCGGCGCCCCGGCTACTGCTTGTACGGGAGAAAGCATCAAAGAAGTCGAAAAACTTGTTCTTGAGGATGCCCGAATAAAGGTGAAAATGATGGCAGAGATCACCAAGCTTTCAATTGGTACCATTCAGACCATTCTTCATGACCATCTTAACCTTTCAAAGGTCAGTGCAAGATGGGTGCCACGAATGCTCACAGCGCCTCAGAAAAAAGTGAGAATCGCATGCTGTTGAGAGCTTTTGGAGATGTGTAGTGAGAACGCGGACGGTGTTATGGATCGAATTAGTACTGGGGACGAAACATGGGTCCACCACTATGACCCTGAAAGCAAACAAGAGTCCATGCAGTGGCATAAAAAAGGAACAGACCCCCCGAAGGAGTTCAAAGTCACTCCGTCTGCCGGGAAGTTTATGGCCACAGTTTTTTTGGGACTCAAAGGGAATCTTGCTCATTGAGTACAAAAAAAGGTGAAACCATCAACGCCACATCCTACGCTTCCACTTTGCATTATTTGCGGGAGGAAATTAAAAAGAAAAGACGGGGTAAACTCGCAGCGGGTGTGTTGCTTCTTCATGACAACGCTCCTGTTCACACGGCGCGTTCACGCACGTGGTTTCGAAGAAATCCAACACCCACCCTATAGTCCAGACCTTGCCCCTAGTAATTATTTCCTGTTTCCGGATTTGAAAAAATGTCTTCGTGGAAAAAGATTTTCGGATGATGAAGAACTCAAGTCGGCAATAAATGGGTATTTTGCAGAGAAAGAGTAAATTTATTTTTTTGAGGGTTTAAAAAAGCTTATCTCAAGATGTAACAAATGCATTGATGTTAGAGGAGATTATATTGAAAAATAAAAACAATTTAAATTGAATTCGCATTTTCCTTCATATCGATACCGAGAATATATTGAACGACCCTCGTACATCGTTGCCGAGGAAGTCCCGCAAGGGTCGGTTCTCGGATCTATCCTTTGGAATATAATGTATGATGGAGTTTTGCGACTAAAACTGCCCGAAGAAGTGAGAGTGATCTGATTCGCTGGCGACATAACTGTACTCGCCATAGCCAAGCACATCCACGAGATAGAGTCTGCCACGGATAAGTCTGTTGCGATGATGAGAAATTGGTTGGAATCTACCGGTCTGGAACTTGCCGAACACAAACTTAAGCTGCCCTAATAAACAGATGTAAGTGGGATCGCGGGAAATGAAATCGCCGATGAGCTTGCTTGCCACTAAATGTGCTGGATATAAGTGAAAAAACATCCTGTGACACTTGCTGCTAAAGTGATGTCGACATTGCAGAGTACTGATCTCTAGGGTGCTGATCTCTAGGCACTTTATCGCTGAAGCGCTTTCTCATCTTTTTTCGAAAGACTGAAAGATTCCAGGAACTTGCAAGGGGAACAACAATGTGCTAATCCTACGTCTGAGTGCTATCTTCCGACAAAAAGAAAAGTGAGCAAATCCTTTCTTTGGGGCCATATGAAAGAGAGGGTTCACGCCAACGCTCCCCAGTCAAAGCCAATTCAAAAGAGCCGGGATGTGCAACAGAGGTTGTGAGTCTTTTAGCTGACATTGTTTTTCACTATAAATGACATCTCTCTACTACCGAATAAAATACAATTCTTATTTCATAACAAATACGCGTTTCCTTGGTAAATCAATATGAAACCTCTTATTGGAAAACCGGATACATATTGCATATCACCGTTATAAAGGGTTTTCCAATAGGGACTTGACAACTTTGTATTTAATTTGTGAACGCACTCTTTCACTAATCATCAAACTGTCACTGTCAATTTACTCAGTAAACTTAACCTTTTCATCATGGTAAAGTACACGAACCATCAACGCCTGCAAATTATAAAAATTTTCTACCGAAATTCGGAGTCGGTGACTGCAACTTTAAGAGCGTTAACTCCAATTTTCGGTCGTAATTCTCGCCCTAGTAGACAGGCAATAACAAGTTTAGTGCACAAATTTTGATTCTACATATTCGTTGTGCGATATTATTCAGGCGTCCAAATCAGTCAATTCCACAGCGTTCTCAAGAATTGGGCATCGCTCAGACCACATTATGGCGTATTTTGCGTAATGATCTTGGTTTACACCCATACAAGATTAAGCTGACTCAAGAATTGAAGCCGATGGACCATTTGAAGCGACGTACGTTCTCCGATTGGGTTCTGGAGAAGATGCGCCAACATGATAAATTTTATCGCAAAATCATCCTCAGTGACGAGCTCATTTTTGGCTCAATGAGTTCGTCAATAAGCAAAATATGCGTTATTGGTTGGGTGAAAATCCACATATGCTTCATGAATCACCACTTCATCCACAAAAAATAACTGTTTGGTGCGGTTTGCACGCCGGCGGCCTTATTGGGCCAAATTTTTTCGTCGACGATAACGATCGTCACGTTACTGTGAATGGTCAGCGTTATTGCGCCATGATCACCGATTATTTTTGGTCCGAATTGGAAGATATGGACTTGGACGACATGTGGTTTCAACAGGATGATGCCACAAGCCACACGCTACAATCGATTTATTGAAGAGTAAGTATGGTGAGCGTGTTATCTGAAGAAATGGCCCAGTCGATTGGCCGCCTCGTTCGTGCGATTTAATGCCGCTTGACTATTTTCTGTGGGGCTACGTTAAGTCATTGGTTTATGCCAACACACCCACCACATTGGAAGAGCTCAGAGTTTCGACCGAAACGTGTGGCCGAGTCGTTGAAAATTGGGTCCAACGAATCGACCGCTGCAAACATGCCCGCGGTGGCCATATGAACAAAGTCGAGTTCCATTCATAAATGTTTAGATTGTACTTCAAGCCGATAATAAAGTTTTTGAAATATCTCAAATGGTTTGCGTTTTATTTAAAAAAAAAGTTGTCAAGTCCTTATTGGAAAAGCCTATATACTCGTATCTTGGGTATAATTTGAGATGTTTCTCTATCTCTTTACAGACCTTGCGGGCTTAGTCCTTGTCCTTGAAGTATGGAATTTTAGAGTCATTTTCTTATTTATGTTGTGATAGTTTATTTTCTCTACTGATGCCGGTTTTCGGTGAATTTTCTCTGATTGATTCACGAAGATCACTTAATAATATTTTAATCGACGTTCTGTGTTATACGGGACAGGTGCTAAGCTAGCTACCAAGTTACATACGCGCTCAATTTCAAGTTTTATTGCCATTAGCAGATTGTTCATTTTTGATACTTTTACGAACTTATTTTGAAGTTCAGATATTAAGCTGATAGCAAATCCCTTCCTATTTTGGTACGTTCTGTAATATACTATACATTCAGAGCGCATTTATGTGCAAGTAACGGGACCTGTTTCCGACATTTCGCCAGATTTACCAAATATATCGATTTCACAGTTCTGTACCATAGTTCGAAAGTTCGATAGTTCCAGTTTGCGAGACAAGTAGGAGTAGTTAACTTCTGAAAAGAAAAAAAATATTTTGCTCGCCCTCGGAAACGGCCGAGCTCTGTCATGAATGTTTCCATTTGTCTTGGGGTCCCTCAATGCAATACCCTCTGACAGAGTTCAGCGGTTGTGATAACGAATTGCACGGTTTATAAAGGGTGTTTCAGTAAGAGGTGTAGGATTTTTTTTTTTTTTTTTTAATAAAACGAACAATTGTCGAGATATTTCTGAAACCTTTATTTCTTTATAAAGCAGACACATGGGGATTATTTATGGAACACAATATCTTCCAAATGACCATTTCGGCTCTGCTTGCAGACCCTCATTTTCATTCACTCTTCCACATTACTCTGGCTCTATTTCGACGATGGCGGCTTCAATGTTCGCTTTCAGAGTAGCAATTTTTCCGGGCGGTTGGCGTAGACCTTGCCTTTAATATAGCCCCGAAGAATCAAGTCTAAAGGTGTCAAGTCGTATGATCGTGGCAGCCAATGGGCGTCTCCGAACGCGAAATTATGCGGCCAAGAAACTTTTTGCGCAATAACTCAATTGTTTCGCAACTTGCATGGCACGTAGGATAATAATGTTGAAAGTAGAAATCGTCCGTATCCATATCCTCGACCTCCGGCCACAAAAAATTGTTATGTCTCGGTAGCACGCGTTCCATTGATCGTAATGGCTTTTCCGGCCTCATTTTCGAAAAAGTACGGACCTATGACACCTCTGGACCATGAACCACTAAAATTTGCGTAATAAAACTCAACGATTTGGGTTTTTCTTTCACTGTGTAGCGTTCCATGGTAAATTTTCTAAATTTATAGATCTGTCACCATATGCCAAACCTGCGTGCAACAGCTGTAAAATAAAAGGCATTCTGAATACTACACCTCTTGATGAAACACTCGTTAGCTTATTTTCCAGCATTTTATGACACAACTGGATCAGTTTTCTCGGTATCCTAAAATATGTTTCTGCTTGATAGAGGTCTCTGTATCAGTACTAATATTTTTTTCCGAGTTTAGTGCAATGTGTAGATTTGAGATATTGTCGATTTATTGCCAAGCCAGAAGCCATACCAACTTTGACTGATATGTTCGAAGTAAAAGCAATTTGTTCGCACAATTCATTGCAAATGACTTTGTAGGTGACATAAATAGACAATAAATCTAAACGACATAGATAGGGCTGATATTCCAGTTATTGGAAGTTATGTATTCTTCCAGAATTAGCGAATTATCTGATGCGTACTCCATGCCAAAAATCCCCGCGGATCGGTCAGATAATTTTGGGCCAGATAATCTCTTCCATTTCTTTCATTTGTGGCCATTTTTAATGATGAACTTGGACATGATCAGAACCGATATTGCCTTCTTTGTTCTATGTTCATTGCAGGTATTGCATCAATCAATAATTTTGAGGAATCCAGTCGCAACTTATAGACACGCCACAAAGTCAGTGAGTTGAATACCATTCTCTCTTATCGACTCGTGGTAGCTCTTTCAATCATCAACAACCTCCAAGCAAGGGGTCTTAGAAATGTTCGTGTTTACAAATGATAGCAGTGTTGATCCACTTCCTTTAAATATGGATCACAGCCAGGCGATCACTTATCAGCTTGCAATGGATGACCCAATCTCCGACACTTTTCCTATAATGAATCCGCATCGTAGCATAACCAACCTCTTGTGACATGTTTCGCGACTTAAGATTAAATGTGAAATCCAAAAATTCACGAAATTTCTTCTAATTTCGCCAGATTGTTGTATCTCAAAACAAAAGAGTTGACTTGGAAACTGAAGCACATTTGCGTATTGAACCAATCACTTCAACATTCTTTCCACAGAATCCAATCCACTTAATCACTTCATGTTTCTGTTTGTGCAAAGTTTGCACAATAAACTTAACTCAAACCAATTCACCTTCAAGTTTACCAACGATACGATTCCTAACGAACTATTGTACAATTCGCTTGTTCGCCCTGCACGCATTCACTTTTTTCCCTTACTTCAAACTTCGCCAAATGCGCCAACTAATGCACTTCGCAAGCATTGAACATGCCCCAATCATTGGCAATTGCATTTGCTTTGCCAAAGTCTGAGTCTGGGTCTTAAGCACAATTTTATTAAATTTCAGCAATGAAATTCGTGTGTTACAGTTAACTCGTGTAGGCTCTTGTTTCGTCACCATTATACCAGTTTCAAACGAGATATAGACACGAAATATCGATTAAGATTTCTTCTCCCCAATATTCATCTCCGTTCAGTGCATTCATTTGGTTGCATGAACACCAATATGTGGAGTGGTGTGGTGTGGTGTTTACTTTGCTGAGAAGTTTTTAACTTCAGCTTTCTTTATAGAGCAACGCGAGATCCAAAATGTCAAGCAATAAGCTAAAGTTGCTTGCAATAGTTGTACAGATACTTTTGTATCTATGGTTACGACTGAAGTCTTATAAGCATAAGATATCTGTGCCAGTATCGGTATCGGTCCTCTGGCAATTATTCTCTTCCATGTTAGAGAATCGATTCACATGGGCTAGTCTAGGAGATGGAGACCAGCCAGTGGATTTCACCGAGTGGAGAAAAAGTTCAACGGGATATGATTCAGTCTAGACGTTGGAAACAATATCGTCGTCAAAACACGACGACACAACGACCCAAAGACAACTATGTAACATACGTACATATCCGTATGACGACGGGCATTCACATTTGCTCAGATGGCTTACATTGCTGATAAATGTATTTCGCTCCAATAAGCGACAACTATGCGAATTTTAATTGAATTGTGTTGGGAACTGGGTGCCTTGTAAACGAAATCGAAATATAATCATCTTTCAATTCATTGAATTTGGTTTCATTTGATTCTGAAGTCTGCATTGACGTTGCAAATTGGGTGATTGCATGTAAAGTGTTAATTTGTTTAAACAGGGGATTCAGAGACTGGCATGTATGATACTCGTACATAGGTTTTGTCCGCAAATTTTCGAGTTAGCGTGCTAAGTTCACACCGATATTTTTCTCACAATAAAAGTAATAAAGAAGGTCTTAAATAAGGTATCAAAACTTTATCAGTTATCTTATCAGTTAGTCAGGTGCTGATACAATATTGGATTGATTCAGACACTCCAGAAAAGTTCACATGGAAAAATTTCACTAGCAATGGGCAACATTCTGCAGGTTGAAGTTCTATTCCAAGGCCTTTACTTGACACCTCCTGCTCCATTATAAAACAGGTGGAGTATTTTCTGGGCTGTGGGCTAACAAGCCGCAACCCTAAAACATTTCAATACTTCTAAACAGCAATACCGGTCTCGAATACTTTATTGACCACCATTGAACATCGACCATGGACAACGGTCGGAGTCTGAAGTGTCAAGACCCTCCTTGACAGCGGAAAAGAAGTTTTCCAAACTCTAGATTCCTACAAACAGAGCGGCAATTCATACGAACATCCTAGGAGTAAGCTAAATTCGAAGATGGCAATACGTCATCCAACCCTTCGATACTGGTATATTCTGGGCAACTAATGAATACCATTCTTGAATATGCGATAGGGCTCTCGCTTACTTTTAAAGCTAGAGACAGCCTTTTGTGCTATTCACCTTATGGTGATTGACGGCGAGGTTCAAGTGTAAGGTCAGGAACATAACCATTATCTAGTGCTACGCTCTGCCAAACTTTGTTAATGAGAATAACGAGTACTAATTCTAAAGCATACTGAGAGCAGCCACCAACTCAATGCCTAACAGAGATATTGTGAACCTAATAGGAGATTTTAACGCGAAGGCAATGGCAACTCCAAGTTCAAACATGTGATGACCGTACGGCCTCGGGGACACAAGTAATGAGAATTGTGTTGAGTTCCACCCCTTTGGTCATAAAGACTACTACAAGACTATCTGTATCTTAACTGAACGACAACATACATCCTACCAGATCGATCACTTTACTTACAATTACCCGACGCTACAAAATTGCATCTAATATGTCCGTCACAAACGTCCGTCACAATAATAGCTGCTTTACGTCTGTCTTTGTACTCCATTTGTTAACAGCAACCGATTCAAATTGCTACGGATACCTAGGTATAATGCAGACGGGCTCCGGGATCCTCAAATAATGGGCAATTTTGCCACAAATGCAGAAGCAATCAGTAACTTCGCTCCTGAGAGCATTGATGACCACTGAAGCGCTGTGGTCGTCGTCTAGGATCGATGAATGTATTGAACTCTAACTACGGATTGCAGCGGCACAGCAGTAGAGCAACCCGAACTAGAAGTCTAGTTCGAATGAAGGTAAAAGGAGTGCAGCGTAGTGTATAAACGATAGCCGCCATCGCTGAAAAAAGAAGCAAATAGGTGAGACAGCAATGAGGTGAGACGTCTACAGAATACGGATGAAGAACAGCTTGCCAGATGGCGGGAACATTTTGCAGCAGTGTTTAGTCACTTAGTCAATCGCAACAGCGATTTGGACCCAAACTCAGGAGAGCCCCCGCTGAAACAAACACCCGTGTTTGCACATCCATGCACCTATTCCTGAAGCCAGTTGGCATAAACGGCACTCGGCGCAACTCTTCCTGGCCCACCACTTTTCAGTAAAGCATGGGAAACCGGAAACCTTCCCTAGAAGAAACGAAACCTAACTGAATGAGGCAAATGGAGAGGCATATGCGGTCTGTCGGTTGTGGCCAAACCTATCTAGTTTTTGCATTGATTCTGGATTGAGTAAAGCAACATCTTGATAGAACAGGCAAACTTTCGAGCTAGATCCTCCTTTATCGACCACCATCAATGAAGCATACGTTGAGTATACATATGTAGATCTTGACTGAAAGTCGAGAAAGTACGCTGCTTTCTATACCAAGAAGGTATGGCCTCAGAAGACGGTGGTAACAAATTGGAAGTGAACAGCAGAATTCGAAAAACAAAAACTGCGATCCGTACACTTTTTAAATTTTGAAAAGCCATGTTTTCAGCACAAAAACCAAAATGTGGCACTGATCAAACGCGAAAATAGTGCTACTACCGATACAAGCCCTCATAAATATAGGATCCTAAAGATCCTCTGGTCAAACCGTATATCGAAGACGAGTCAATAATTAAAATATCTCTAAAGATGGAGGACAAAGTGGCAGCGGATTGGAGTGAAGATAGTATGTCATGCAATGGAATCCACTGATCTGAAAGGAAACAATAATGTATAACTTTGATTTGTATACTTTGATCCACTTAGAGTCTCAGACTGCAAGGTGGAGGCTTGATACCTTGGTTATTCAGCTCTAAATCAAAGGCAGATTCTTTGCGAACTTACTCATCTGCTCATTCATTGTACTCGGATATCAGGCCTTTGTTGTCAAGACCCCAGCAGAGCAACATAATGAACAGTGCAAAGAGCCTTAAATTCTTCACAACAACTTTGATTTTAATTTGACAACAGTCGATGACCTTTATAGCATCCATCCTGTCAATAAATATTTTAATGCCTGCATAGTGATTGTGATTGTCGCTAGTTTGGTACCATTTTTCCAATAATTTCTCGGCAATTCACTTCTGTGATCTGTGTTTGAGTCGGCTACCGCTTGAGGTAGTACATACGTAGTTCAAATTTCAGTTCATTGGTTAAGTTGTGATGAGGCCCTTAGATGTGGTTTCTGGCTGCAGACTATTGCACATAGAGATTAAAGAAATGCAGATCTGCTGGCTCTCTTCAAAAGGAACTCCCCATGAGTAGCCTTCCACCTGGTTAAGAATACTTCTATTCAAAAATGCATCAAAGAAACCATGTCCAGTAAGAAGAAAGCCCAAGTTGAAACTTAAGCTCAGCTCAAGCCGCTCACGTACGAACAAGACATCCTTTAGGAAGCGGTAAGTAACCCCGACATTATCGCTATTGTCCCATCTAGGTCTCCGTCTAGATATGGCGCATTCGTCTAGTAGAGCCTTACGCTCCTATTCTACGGAGAACAACATCCAAATCAAGAGGGGGTACTCCCATCAACACCTGTCGGTTCGGGGTTCAGTACCAGCCTTGCCTGAAAGCCATTCTTTTTTCCAGGCAAGTAAAACCTCGTGAAATGAATGGTTGCCTGAAATACATCAACAAATCATTTTATACTAATAATTTAGCCTCTCCACTGAGCTCCAAGTATGTCGAAGTAGTTCAAAAGGGGTTATCACTGGATTTGACTTTCAGCTTCTGTTGGCTCCATCTTGCGAATTTTCCCGCCGAAAAGATACCATATTGTGCTTTGTCTGGAGAAAGATTATAAACTAAAATTCATATCCGAGTCAGAGTGCTTACATTTATATTGCCAGACTCAGCATACTGTAAAGTGGCGACGAATCGAATCGAATCGACGAATATCATCCTCCTTTCTCAACCAGGCCTGAGACCATCTATGGCAGAGAGAATGAAGAAAAAAATTCAATTAAGCCCTATGTGGGCCATGGTAAGGAAAAAAAAACTTTTGTAGCATCTTAGATACTATGACCTGTCGAATGTATGTCAATGGGGACGACGCGGCAGAGAAAGATCACACCTACTCGTAGGTTACGTACGTAGTTTAAAAGAGATCTGTGTCAACTCTAATTATAAAATTGGAGGTAGCTTGCAAGGTATTAAGGTATCTGAAGAAGTTCTTCAGTTGGAGAACTACAAAACGTAAGGTTGTTGCAGAAGATTCGGAATTGGCAACTTAACTTTTGGCCATTCACTATGTGATAAACGTTGCAAAAGGATCTCGGACTACATGCATATAAGATCGAGTTGGTGCAGGAATTAAAGCCAGAAGATCATCGCCTGCGACAGAAGTTCGCTTATTTGACACTTCAGCAGTTTGAAGTTGACCCTAATTTTTATCGAAAAACCATGCTCAATGACAAAGTTCACTTTTGGCCCCATTAGCTATTTAACAGACAAAATTGACGTGTCTGGAAATGACGCAAAGCCAAAAAAGACTCATGAGGCTCAATTACGCCCTCCTGCATCCATCCTAATTTTTTTCAAAATTGGAGCTCGCGTTACAGTCACTGGTCAACGTTACCGGACAATGACGACATAGATTCGGACAATATGTGGTTCCAGCAGGATGGCGTAATATGCCATCGACTCACTGAGGACTATATTCACCAACAACTTTATATTACGAAAGGGACGAGGTAATTTACTACCGAGGTCGTAAGACTTGACACCACTCGGTTACTTCTGTGTGGGCTGTGGGGCTATGTAAAGTCTTTGACGCATTCGTATAGAGTGCAAACTCTACCCCAATAAGCAGCGCGTTATTGAGGTGACAGAGGTTTAAATGCTGCAAAGAGTGGCCCAAAATTGAATCAACAGGATGCGCTCTATCAAAAATAACGGAGCAAGCTAAATGCCTGAATTCGTGTCACGCGCTATAGGAGGCTAAATAACCCTTAACCCTAGTGAGTGCATCCAGCAGCGTTGTTTGGCAGTCGTTACTTTTCAGTCAATAGTCAGTTAAAGAGCAAGGTCATCGAGACGCCACTGGGAATTGTATCAGACAATTTTTACTTTTCTAAACAGAAGGCGGCTTTTAGATACGAGCCGAACAGCTGCATCAATTACAATAGTTAGTACTATATGTTAGTTAGTTTGTCGACCGAAACAAATTTTAAATAAACAGGACCTCAAAGCGGAGACTATATACGTCGCATTTTACGGTCCAAAGACAACTATAAATAGAAACGAACTAAAATTTTTTAATTATTCTCTAACACTCCTCAATTGTGCAATTTTGCAGCTGATCCACATACTCGTACAATCAACGTGATTCAGATGATAATGTGGTCTCCTTTTGGCCCAAATTGTTGATTTTAATCGTAGAGACATTATTTTCAGATTAGAGAGAACATTGCTCGATATAAAGGAATTTTGTGATGGCTTGAGTTCGAAGAAAAAAAAAAAAACATTGTTCACCTGCACGTCTTGAGATCGAGATGTACCGTCCTACCGACACGACACAATCTACTACCCATCGTCATGACCACTGCTGCAGCACGCCATCGTTATAATGACCTTGTGTTCATAATTATAGATTCAGAGCAATGAAGAGTGTCTTTGCACTCGGCGGCGGAGCGCATTTGCTTCGTAAATCCACTGCAATGTATTGTATCTACATCCAAACAGAAAACTGCAGTGAATTGGTACTGCCGACTTAATGCCTTACTAGCCCCGACAGTTGCAGCCAATTGGCAGGCAGAGTATCTTTTCCGTTCGATGTATCTCATTTAATTGCAACAAAATGATTTATACGACTACACACATATGGACAGGTAGTAAGCGGCATGTCGGGATGTACGAGCACATAATTATGCCCATACCCATATACTCGTACTCGTAGTCGTACTCGTATGTATAATAGATATGAACATCTTTTGTAAACAGAGGTATGTGGGTCAAAGCCCTGAAGTCTATCAAAACGTACTAAAGAGGTTTCGAGTTCCCACTATTGCGGGAGTGGTGATGGCAATATACGCAGTGGTCTCGATGATTAGCCATGATAAAGTGATCATATAAAATAATTAGCTGTGCTTGGATTAAAATCGATCATTTGGATTGCGTAGGTGACAGTTGTGCGTCGTGTGTATTTTGGAATTTTCTTTAACGATTTTCCCAAGCTAACAAATTGTTGAACAAATTTAGGCCTCCACCATACTCGTATATCAATCTCATTTCGTCATCGCAGTACAAAATGAATAGTTCTGCAAATGGAAATAGAACAATTTAAATGCGTGAACGTAGGTAGGTGCAAGACCATTACCACTAGTTAGAGTGGCACTTGTATTAATCATAAAGTGCGCGCATGAAGCTTAAGTTTTTAACCTATCCGTAAATTGAATTCAAAATTAACGTAGTCACTGAACGAGCAATAAATTAGATTCATTTTCAGTCGCATGCACCTTCTCTGGGATCTGTTAGGTACTCGTAGGAATACATTTGTTTGCTTTTTCATTTCAATGAACTGAACTGAAAGTAAATTTTCTGTTTCAGAGTCTGTTTCTGAAGATATTTTCTGCTCGAATGGTGTTGATTCATGATCATGGTTGTTTTGACAGTGGGAAAAGGTCGACGGAACAACATTTGATATCCGTTTCTAATTACTTTGAATGTTAAATGATTGTTTGATTAGAGCTGCTTCAGATGTGTAGGTGATGTGTGTGCGAAAATATATGCTGACGAGTGGTAAGGTCAAAGTTAAGATCGTGAGTAAGTAACTTTTGATTGAAGTTATTTAAGCTGATTACGACAATCTTTACCAATCTGCACTGAACCATTCTTATACATAATAAATATTTAGAAAGAGAATTGAGCTAACCTTGACATATGCTTTCGATTTTGAGGTAGCATGTCTCTATTTAATCGAATGGCGCCTACCGATGACTTGTTTTTCTTTCAGGAAATCGATGTCGCACTTTTTCTTAGCTGATGCTACAGGAGTACTTGATTGCCGATATAGCTCACTGTTGGAGAATTGTAACGTAACACAAATATTATTGCAGAACGTAGCCCAAAATCCAATCAACACCCCACGAAAAGGGAAACTTGTACAGCGGCCAAAACTTCTGTACAGTGTCGGCCAAAACTAAAGCAACTAAAATCGCAAGTCCGTGTTTTGTGATACATTTCATATAAATTAACCCAAAAGTTAATTTATTGGTTAATGGTTAATTTATAAAATCAATGAACAGTAATTATACCGTATTAAAAAAAAAAATACAAACATCCAATTGAATTTACTTTATTTTTCAAATCACCAAAACAAAAGCAACTCAATTTGTTCCGTATTTTTTTATTACGGGAGAAATAGAAAAACCGTTACTTTGACCACAACTACTCATATCTGATTTGTTTATATAAAAAAAAAACATAAATTGACTCAATTGGGTATATCAGTCTGCTGCAGCAAGATATTTAGAAGTGTTCCTTAAATTTTATCTCAAATGACCAGAAATAACTACTCCCATGAGCTTAAAGAAAAAACTATTGAAGAATATAGAAATAGTATTTAACAATCTGAATTATCCAAAAAGTATTCAATCTCGAAATCGGTGATAAGCCATTTACAACTTCGTGAAAATGATTCACCGAGGTTTCAGGTCAAGAGTTACCACATAAAGGGAAGTCAAAGTGATCATTAGAACGACAAAGAGTAATCCTTTTACCACCTTGATCAAAAAGTTCAAAAGAATAACCGTGTGGCGCTCCCATTGTTCCGATTTGAGTTCTGTTTATTTTTGTTCAGTTGGTAAATCTGTTGTTGGCATTCCCTCTAAATCTTAGCGACATAGCTTGACATTTGCAATAATTACGTAGCCATCTATCTCTGTGTATTGGTGATTTTTTACAATTTTAAAAATGGATTTAAATTTGCAACAACGAAATTGTATTAAGTTTTGCGTCAAAAACGGATTTAATGGTGCGCGAACGTTGGAAATGTTGGAAAAGTGTTTCGGCAACGATTCTCTAAAGAATACGGTGGTTTACCAGTGGCACGAGCGGTTCAAAAGTGGTCGTGAGTCAATCGAAGATGATGAACGCAGTGGCAGACCATCGACATCTAAAACCGACGAAAACATTGATGGAGTAAAAGAAATGTTGGTCAATAACCGTAAATTAACCATTAGAGAGATAGCGGAAGACTTGAACTTTGCCTATGGATCCATCCAAGACATTTTGGTTAATGATTTGGGTTTCCTCCGTGTAGCAGCAAAGTTGGTGCCAAAAGACCTCAATTTCATGCAAAAGAGAGACCGTGTTGACATCGCAAAAGAGATGATTTGCGAGGCTGAATCCGATCCCATATTCATCAAAAAGATCATTACTGGAGACGAGACGTGGGTTTATGAGTACGACATCAGACATCAGGCAAGTGAATGGCGTTCACCAAATGAGCCGAGACCAAAAAACCATGTCGTTTTCAGTCAAAGAAGAAAGCAATGCTCACGGTTTTCATGGATTACAACGGTGTAGTGCATCATGAATTTTTGCCAGAAGGCCAGATAGTAAACAAAGAGTACGAGTATTATTTAAGCGTTATGAGACGTTTGCGTAAAGCAATTCGCCGAAAGAGACCAGAATTGTGGTCAGAAAACTCGTGGATTTTGCACCATTATAACGCACCGTGCCATCATTATTCGTAATTTTTTGAGGAAAAATGCAACAAATACCATCCTACAGCCACCGAATTCACCTGATTTGGCACCCTGTGACTTCTTTATGTTCAATCGAGTTAAAAAACGACTACGGGGAACGCGTTTCAGCAGCCGAGAGGAAGTAATGGAAAAATCGCAGGAAGCACTGATGGACATACCGAAAACCGAATATAAAAAATGTTTCGAGGATTGGATCAAGCGCTGGCATAAGTGTGTTGCAGCCGATGGGGATTACTTTGAAGGGGACAATATAGATTTAGATGAACAAACTTGTATTTTTAATTTTCTGAATAATCAATAATCAACTTTTTGATCAAGGTGGTATGTGATCTAGGGAATTACAAAACTAGCTTAGCACAAAAGCTAGCGCCGGGACACTTAGTCGGAAGGCTGCTGATGGTTGTTCATCATTCGGGATCGTAAAGAAACCATTTATTTCAGCTAAAAACAGAAGTGCAATACTAAAATTTGCAAATGACATTAAGTATTTCCACACAGTATATCCACTAAAACGAAAACGAATACTATTCTCCGACGAATCAAAGTTTAATTTGAAGGGATCGAATAGCTTTGGCTTTCGCATCCTCGATACTTAAAGGGCACTGTGAAGCATATGCAGAAGGAAACATTATGGTTTGGGGATGTTTCTCTGGGCATTAAATTGGTCTTATACATAAAATATTGGAACTATTGTCCAATTTATTTAAAAAAAGTACACTTGAAAACACTATGCTGCCACAATCTGAGGAGGAATTTCCACTGAAATGGATATTTCAGCAGGATAAAGATCTGAAGAATGGTTCAAAAATAGTTCAAGATTGGTTACGGGATCAGAAAATCAATGTTATGGAATGCCAGCCCAGTCCCCCGATCTCAAACCGATAGAAGATCTACGGGAGATTGTAGATCGGCGAATAATTTAGGAGAAATTCAGATATAGGGACGAGCTTTATAAATCCAGGAGGCTTGAAAAACCATCCCACGCTCTATAATTTCCAATCTGATCGAGAGTGTCCCAAGAAGGTGTAGTGGAGTAATAAAAAACAAAGGTTTCGAGACAAAATATTGCTGTTTAGTCGCGATGATTATTATTAAATATGAAATTACTATGAAGTTGCTTTAGTTTTGTCCAACACTGTATATATATTGTTCTGTACTCTAATAAACTGATGTAAATTTAATAACTGAGGGTAAGTAGTTTTAATTGTATGTGTACTCGTACAAAGTAGCGCAAAATTAATCACCCTATCGGAAGATAGGGTAAATGGCGTTGTACGTCAATCATATTTGACATTTGTGAACTAGAGAGCTGCAGTATACAAACAGACAAGCAATGGAGCACTATACTCTGCAAGAGCGTGGAATAATTGTGTCGATGTTTTTGACCAATAATCGGTCGGTGCTGTTAGCGCAGCGTGAACTTCGACGTCGATTTCCTAATCGTGTCGCGCCAACTGGTCAAACATTCTGGCGCTTGGCTACTCGACTCGAACAGAGGAACCACAGACCATGCAGAGCGTGACCGCCACCGGACTGGTCGTTCGGCCGAAAATATAGCGGCTGTGGCTGCCGATGTCGCTGATAACGAAGAAACATCAACCATACGACGGGCCACACAATTCGGCATCACCAGATGGACCGTACAGCGAATTTTAGTGAAAGACTTACACATGTTCCCCTACAAAGTGCAAACAGTGCATCAGCTATGTAATGCCTTCTGACCGTCAGTCGCCTGTGAATTACTGCAAAGCCATCCTCAATCTCAACAACGAAGAGGACGATTTTGTGTCGAAAATCATCATGAGCGACGAGGCGCATTTCCACTTAAGCGGTTACGTCAATAAGCAAAATCTTCGTTTCTGGGGCACTGAAAATCTGCGCGTGATGCACGAAGAGCGATTACATCCACTCAAAACCACTACGTGGTGCGGGCTTCACGCGGGATGAGTGATTAGGCCGTATTTTTTTGAGAACGCCATCGGCAATATGGTCACTGTTTCTGGCGAACGCTACAGGGTCATGATAAACGACTTCTTACTGCCGGAATTGAATGAGCGGGGCTTGGTCAACATGTGGTTTCAACAAGACGGTGCAACCGCACACACACCACGAGCCACAATGGATATTATGAAGGAAGCATTTCCTGGTCGCGTAATATCCCGTTTTGGCGATTTGGCATGGCCAGCAAGATCGCTCGATTTAACCATCCCGGACTCCTTTCTTTGGGGCTACTTGAAGTCGCATATTTATGATAACAAGCCTCAGACATTCGCAGCTCTTAAGGAGAATATTCGACAGAAATGCGAACAGTTATCACCAGAAATCTTACGGAAAGAAAAAGTAATTCAAAAACAAAATTGGATGATTAATTTTGCGCTACCTTGTACAGTACAACATTGCCGGTCTAGACCCTTATCTTGAACCATTTCAAACTAAATTGTATTTTTTTTATTGGTTCAAAACTCGAACATACTGGTCCTTTGTTGCCGTCCAATACAATAAAAATTGGTAATTTTGATAAAATTTTGGATTTACAATCAATTGAGTGTACGTGTTTTGAGTTACTGGCATTGGGCAAATGTCGAAAAGAATATCCAGCCAAGTGACCATCTTCTGAAGTCTTCATGTTTCTTACAACCGGGATCTGCCGAAATTACAGAGAAATCTGAGGAAGGAATCGATTATTTCTGAGGATATAAAAGTACTGAAGCCTAGAATAACATCGAACTTTAACCCACGAACGTAATTTCAATTCTCAAATAAGTGATTTTTTTCTCACTTTAACTTAATTTGTATATTTGTGTGTGGCGAAACGGAAAGTAAAGTGCTGCAAGGAATTTTAACACAGCAGTCTATAGATTACGCAAATTTTAGAAAAAAACTAAAAGCGAACTTTAAATTATTTAACTAGTCGTCTAAATTTACTGGAGCAGTCAATGGATGCGGCCAACAAGAACTCTTGTGCGGAAACATAAGGGATGTATATGTTGACTATAATAGTGAATTGTTAGATGCAAAAGATCGTGTAGGCGCAGATGAAAAAAGAGATACAAGACAGTCATCGGAGTCCACCTTGGCTACTTCCAATAAATCCAATGGAACAGATCTTCCAAAAATCAAACATGAAACATGGCGTCCTTTTCATGATTTATTTGTTCATTGATCCACACAATTTCATCGCTATCTGAAATCAAGAAAAGGCATTACCTCAAAACTACAATAGTATCTCTGGTGAAGCAGAGAAATTGTTATCTCACCGGTCAATATTAAAAGACCGTTATGATCATCAACGCTTCTTAGTCAATACGCAATTCAAATGCTTCTTTAACCAGCCAGCAATAGCGCAGGAACGCGCCGTACTTCATTAAAAATTTGTTGGACACCTCAATAGAGGTGATCCATAGTATAGACAGACAACTTAAAGGTACCAGGTTAACATTGGGATGCAGTCCTTATATTTATGTTGCTGCAAAAATTGCCCAATAAGACTCAACACCTTTGGGAGGAACGTCTAGGGTCCAAAGAAAACTATCAGGAGTTGCCTAACTTTGCTGAATTCACTCAATTTTTGGAAAGAAGATTTAGAACTTTGGAAGCGGTGGGCCAACAGGTCTCTTGAAGTTCATCTAACGCAGTTCGTAACCCATCTTAGAAAAATCTATTTCATTCACAAATAAATCAGGGTAAATTTTCTTGTCAAATTTGCAGTAAGGGCCAACACGCCATACGAAAAAGCAATCGATTTCTAAAAATGAGCATAGGAATCTGTCATAATTGCCTGGCATATACATAGCTATTCATCGGAACAATATCCGAGCTGCCGTCGATTGCCAGCAACCGCACCACTACCTACTCCATTCGAATTCTATTACATCGCATAGTGAGTCCAATCCCAATACTCAACAAACCAATATAGAGCCAAACCGTGCTCGAACACAAACTTTCGCTACGTCAATAATAAAACCCTAAAGATTCAAACTTTTAACCGACTTACCAGGAGCCAGCATCAAACGTTAAAAAGCCCTAAATTCCTTCTGTTCGATACCCAAAACACTTGACTCAAATACACACATTCTTTTAGCAACTGCGGTGATGAAGGTTAAATCGTCTACAGGTGAAACTTTTCTTTTGAGAGCTCTTCTTGATTCAGGCTCTGAAGCCTCTTTCATAACCAACTCGGCGGTTCAATTACTTCAGTTACAAACAAAAAGAACATGTATCGAAGTAGCTGGTCTAGGACTGGTCAGCAATGGCACTTGTCAGAGGGCACTACGCAAGCGTTTGCATTCTCGTCATTGTCTGTGCATTTCCCATCTCAAACCTGGGCATCGAGGAGCTGGAGTTATCTAAGCCGATTGGTTTTAGCAGATCCTCTATTTTAAAAACCAGCCAAGGTCGAATTGCTGTTAGGCAGCGATATTTTTGCAGACATTTTGCTTCTGGATTTAATCAGGCCCCAAGATAAAAATTTGCCAACTGCTCAAATTGGAGTCACAATCACTCAGAAGCTTTTATCAGATTTGAATACATTGCATATGGGTATACGAGACAATCAGATTCGC
Source organism: Volucella bombylans (assembly GCA_949129095.1). Classification (NCBI taxonomy): domain Eukaryota; kingdom Metazoa; phylum Arthropoda; class Insecta; order Diptera; family Syrphidae; genus Volucella; species Volucella bombylans. Next base: position 66,198,195 of record OX422140.1, read on the forward strand.
AAATTTTGGGAATTGGAGGAATTGCCGTTTGAATCAATTTCAGAATGTGAAAAAAATTTTCTTCCCAACATTAGACGCAATCCAAATGGACGTTGTCAAGTAGCTCTCCTTTTCAAGGAAAATGTGTATCCCGCTCTTGAAAGATCTCGAGATGGAGCATTACAGCGGTTCGAAGCCCTGGAAAAACGTTTTACGTATGAGAAAATCTAATGTTGAAAGACTTATCCGGAACAGCAATCATTTCTGGAATATGAGAATCAAAAGAAGCTAGCATACAACTACAAAACACATCTATGTTACAGATTAGACTTAGAATGCGACTATCAAGCAGTATTTATAGATGTAAACGACTTATATTGGGCCTCGTAGAGGTAGCATCTCGCGATAGATACTGGTTTCACTAAAAGGATGACTTTGATGAGCATCTTGGTGCACAACGCTTTCTCGCGGAACCATCTGAGAATTTATTTGCAATTGCTTATTTACTTGCTTATTTAGATGGTTAGACCTGGGCTGATTCACATGTGAGCGCCACCTAAGGCGTTGGGTAAGGGTTTAAAGACTTTCCGGGTCGAAGCGTTAATCCCATCCCGGGTGACTGATGCAAACTTTTTTGACCCATCAACACAAACGGGCCCAAAATTACTCGGAATCTTGCATTCATCCAGACTTATCAATGTCTCCAGCGAAAGCTGAACCATCTGACAAATTGAATCTCTGGTTTGATGTTGAAGAAGCCACATGGCTGAGCACCACTTTGTCTTAACCCTGTTTGAAATGAAACGTCTCAGTTCCGATTTTCATGCAGCAGCCAACTTTTCCCATCGTCATTCTGACCGATCTAATGATTTTTGATGAGATACCAAAATTAGAAACTACTCCATGCTGTTACATATAGTAGCATTCAACCACGAAATCTATAAAAATATGTGAGTATCGATCAGAACTTCTTGAGTTTTCTCTAGAACCCACCCTATCATAGACATTCTATTATTGTCAGTTGTGAGTTATGGGCTTATGGGACTAAAACTGTATTAATAGAGGGCCTACGACAAACAACATTATGTACACGATGTTAAGGACACTGAGATGCTGAAATTCCTTTAAACAGGCATATACTCCTCAGACCAAATCTTATAAATACGTTGGTGTATGCTCTCTATCAAGGCATCTCCTTCTGCTTTAAATATTGTAGCTAAATTGAGAATGAAATGTTATTCACCGTTCAACATTTTGGAGAAGAAATTTTTCCATCTCCTTAGAACTGATTGAATTTCCTTGCTCATCTTTATAGATTTTTATTCAGATCTTGTTGGTTTGATTCTTTACCTTTTCATAAAGCTACCTCTTCCCGTTTCGCTTCCAATGAAACCTCCATTCAATAGGTTGAAAGATACGCAACCGCCAAAGTTTTGGTTTGATTTCTTGCGATTGCAGACGTTCGATGATAAAACTTCTCAGCTGTTGTAGTGGTCCGAGTCTACAGTGGCGACTTTTTTATTTTTATAATTGATTTTTTGTACCCTTAAAATGTTTACACATAGCGCGGGCGAGGGGAAGTTAGGGAGGGAAAAAAGAGAGATACTGATGTGCGTTGGTTTTAAATGTTTGCAAGTTGTAGTGACTAGAAAATGAAGAGTTCGGCTGGGCATACCATAAGCGAATTGTACGGCTTAGGAATGAATCACGATATTTCAGAGTACGTCCGAAATTGGGCTTGAGTGTATACTGACGAGCATTCATAGCGAGACGGGTGTTACTGTTAAAAGTTAGAAGGGATGGAATGCTACTGACAATTTCGATGGAGCACTGGTGGTGAAAATAGCGATACAACAAGGTGAGACAGATATTACGTCTGTGTTCGAGGGTGTCGAATGACTGTGTAATATTGTCATCACCTATGAGTTTTATCGCGCGGTTATGGATCCTATCTAGCAAGTTCAAAGAGGTCCTTAGGAGAACCTGACCAAATGTGAGCATTGTGAGTGAGTCTCAGTCACAGATGTGAGTGTACAATTTCGGGTGGATAAACGCCCTATGGTACTCGTATATTAAAGCCACATCAGAGGGGGTGAAATATTTCTTACATCGCTTGAGGAAATATAGACATGTGATCATTCCAACGTAAGTTGTCATTGATACACATACCCAGAATGGAAAGTTTTTCAGTTTCGACGATGCAAGTGCCATTCATGGATAATGGCTGGGTATTTAAATTTCATTTTAACGACAGCAGACAACATTGTGTTTTGAAAGCATTAAATTCCATTCTGTTGATAGTTCCCCAATTGGTTACGCTGCTAATATCAGAATTTAATGAGCTTAACATACGCTGCCGTTCCCGTTATACAGCCGAAGAGCAGGGACGTGAGTTCCTGTGAAAAGCTGAGAGTATTGTCGTCAGCAAAGGAATATATTGGATTAGAAGTAGCAGACAAGAGGATCATTGATAAAAATTAAAAAGAGTGTCGGAGACAGAACGGAGCCCTGGGGAACACCAGCATTTATTTTGTGAAAATCAGACTTGAAAACATCCAATACAACTTGAACTGAACGTTCCGAAAGGTAATTTCTAATCCATTGCATCTATCTTCCTTTCACCAGATTGGTGCAGACTATGGTTCCATTTTTCGGTGAGACATGCCATCAAATCAGCAGCGGACAAGCAGTGGACCTGTTGATTCGACGCACTTAAGTGTAGGCGGATACAAAGTACAATCTGGAAGTGTTGAACTGTCCGAAAGCAGATTGGCTTTGTCCAAACAGCTGGAATGTCATTGTCAATGAGCGTTGGGATGAAGGATGAAGCAGAATTTTTAATATTTTTGACGAACGACCAACAATTTTTACTACCTTTGGGACATTGTAGTAATTTTTGCCTCAATTGTTGGTCATATTGAAATTTCACGAGCTTGAGAAAGACGTTGCAGTCATTCCTGGCTCGTTTGAAATTTTTTCGGTTTTCCTCTGCCGGGTTGGTCTTATAGGACCGAAAAAACATTTCTCTAACCCTGACAGCCTCTTTACAGCTCGAGTCGTACCATGCCTTTTCATTTGGTCTGATACTCTTAATCCAATCAGGGATAAAGGATCTCATTCCAAAGAGAATAGTGTCAGTGATCATATTAGCAGCGGCATCCACGTCGTTATCGATGAAACATAACGACCAGTTAAATTTCCTAAAGAAGCTGTTAAGCCCGCTGCAATTGGCATTCTTGTATTGCCATACTGTTGTTTTAGGAATTTTTTCTCCAAAGTGCGGCACAATGGTTCGACGAGCCTAGAGGGAAGCCACCCAGTATGAGGATACAATTCTTTGTATGGAGTCAGACAGCGCATCAAATTCCTTAAAAGTTGAATTGCTGTCTAGTTTGGGGCTTCTGTAAATAAACCAGTTGGTAAGCTACATCACTACGTACGTAAATGGCGAGACGGCGATGAGAAAAGAATAGAGCCAGGTAGCTTTAGATCATAGTGATCGAACATCTAAAATACAGGAAGAGTGTCTAGCGTCGATCGTATGACAATCGATTTGGTTACCTTCTTTTAAACTGGTGACCGTCATGTTCCTTTGTAAATATTGAGCTGGGGGGAGACTTGTGAAAGATTGCAAGTAAAAGGGTACAGTTGGATTTAAAAATAAAAAAAGGAGGAAAAAGAATAGCTTTATCAAGATTATGTCCTCCGACACTCTGCATCATAATTTGGTGAATTCGTCAGATACGTAAAGACATCCAGGACATGGCACAGGCCATCCAAAGCAGGCTCAAATTGAAGCGATCGTTTGAAATCGACATCGAGTGCAGACGAATCTGGCTTGGATCATGAAGGCAGAGAAAATCACCAAGATATGCATGGCATGTCTGAAATGCAAGACACCAAAGACATACTCGATCCAAGCGATGGCGTTAACCTGGACAGTTCATCTATGCGTAAACGTAGAGGCAACCTTCCAAAGCACTCAGTAAAATTCTCAAGCCCTGGCTTTATGAACACACGGACAATGCATATACAAACGATGCGGACAAAATTACTCTGTCACAGGAAGCTAATCTCACAGTTCTACAAGTTTGCAATTATTAATGCTCGCCGTCGAATCTTGCCCGAAATGGTTCGCCGAGATTCGTGGGAAAAAGTTAAACAGTTTTTCAATGAGTTGAGACTTGACTTGCATCCGGAGTGAATGCACCTAATACAATTACCGGCAGTCCAGCTTCTGAAGTCATTAATGGAGCAATAGAGCAAGTTGAAGATGAAGAAGTTCATGATGGTGTTGTCAATGTTCTTACCGCACTGGGTGGTCAAACACCTAGTGGTCAAGTTGTTAAAGTCGAACCCGAAATGGAGTACAATTATAGCGTTATATACAGAGCTGAAGATGATTGTGTAAATGAATAAGAATCCTACTCACCCAGTGAGGAAGACAATAACAAATTCGAAAGTTCAGACGCATGGCAAGGTGTTATAAGCACCCAAAAAGTAACAACAAATCGTTCAAATGCTGCCTACTAGAGTGCCGGACCACATCCGCATTTGGCGCATTTGCTCCAGCTAGCACATCCTTTGTTCTTTCACGGGTAGGTGCCAACAGCCAGAATGACCAAGCTGTAATGCAATCTACCAATGAATCGAATACATCAGCTAATCACTTGATAACGAGTTCATCAAAGTCAACTGCAGAAGCGGTTGCTGCGACAGTCGATGCTGAAACAACTGTTGTCACCTCATCGACAGCGTCAACACCAAACAACCTGCTAAACAATAACAAGACTACACAACAACACTTTAACGTCATCAGTACAGAATGTCATGCACTCGAGTAGTCATATGGTTAAAGGTGTCATTCGTGATGATAAAGATAAGTTTAAAAGTCTGTACCTACTTGTTGAGACCGCTATAGTTGTACGCCAACGTGAACAGTAGCAAGAAGACGTCCATGTGCTGGATTTTGTTCAAACATAAACACACAAACAGAATATAAAAAAGAAACAAACAAAAAAACCTAATTAGAAAAGTAAACCTGAATCACTACCACCACCAACCACCTCCATAAAATTTGAATCATCACATCCCTGAGTAACGTGTGACAAAACACAAAACTGTCATCTGTCGAGGATAACATCATAGAACTGTAAAAGAATAAAAAGAAAATGCGCGTTTAAGGAATAAAAATAAGCGGTGTCATCACCACCACCAGACCAACCCAATCCAACTTAGTCACAACGTTGAAAAAAAAAGATGAAAAGGGAGGGAGAAGATGTAAAGGAGAATAACAATTTGCAAATATATAGAATTATGAAATTTATATCAAGCGAAATCCTTAAGAAATTTTCGTTCTTCTCGATTTTTATTACCTTTTTTCTCTTACTAACGCAAACATACAACATAACGAGTTTGGTTCTTTTTTTCTGTCTATATCTAGTACAATACATAAATAAATAGTTTTCACTTACAACAAAAAAAATTAATTTATAGACCCGATGTTGTGTGTTTTATGAGTGTACTACCAAAATCGTCCTTTCCTACGAGTATTTTGGCATCTAAGACGATTTTAGTGGCATTGCTCATAGGTTTTGTCGATGAGTTTAACACTCACGGTGAGGTCGGAATTACTGCGTAAATTGTAGACACCAGAGATTGGGCTCTGCAAATAGACACCTCTCATGAAAAAAATTTTAAAGGCCTACAAATAATATCGTACAAATGCCTAACAGGCAGAATTTTCAGAGAAAGAAACAGCTCCATAGAATGAGCCAAATCGCTAACGTTACAAACTTTTCTTATGGCGCATTTCTGCAACACAGTAATGTTACAAAGGTTGCGAATACGAGTAGATGAACCCAGATATTTTTCCGAGGATATGTCATCGAAACCACTCAAATTTTAGTCGATTGTCTAAGTAAAGGGTTTTCCAATAGAGACTTGAAAACTTTGAATTTAATTTGTGAACGCACTCTTTCACTAATCATCAAACTGTCACTGTCAATTTATTCAGTAAACTCAACATTTTCATCATGGTAAAGTACACGAACGAGCAACGTCTGCAAATTATAAAAATTTTCTACCGAAATCCGAGCGTTAACTCCAATTTTCGGTTGTAATTCTCGCTCTAGTAGATAGGCAATAACAAGTTTAGTGCAAAAATTTGAGTCTAAATATTCGTTGTGTGATGTTGCCGTGTCAGTGAGACAACAGGTTGGTCGAAGTGTCGAAAATATCGCTGCCGTTCAGGCGTCCGTAGCAAACGATCCAAATGAGTCAATTCCACGGCGTTCTCAAGAATAGGGCGGCATCGCTCAGACCACATTATGGCGTATTTTGCGTAAGGATCTTGGTTTACACCCATACAAGATCAAGCTGACTCAAGAATTGAAGCCGATGGACCATTTGAAGCGACGTACGTTCTCCGATTGGGTTCTGGAGAACATACGCCAAGATGATGAATTTTATCGCAAGATCATCTTCAGTGACGAAGCTCATTTTTGGCTCAATGGGTTCGTCAATAAGCAAAATATGCGTTATTGGCCGGGTGAAAATCCACATGTGCTTAATGAATCACCACTTCATCCACAAAAAATAACTGTTTGGTGCGGTTTGCATGCTGGCGGCGTTATTGGGCCATATTTTTTCGTCGACGATAACGATCGACACGTTACTGTGAATGGTCAGCGTTATCGCGCCATGATCACCGATTATTTTTGGCCCGAATTGGAAGATATGGACTTGGACGACATGTGGTTTCAACAGGATGGTGCCACAAGCCACACAGCACACGCTACAATCGATTTATTGAAGAGTAAGTATGGTGATCGTGTTATCTCAAGAAATAGGCCAGTCGATTACGACTCGTTCGTGCGATTTAATGCCGCTTGACTATTTTCTGTGGGGCTACGTTAAGTCATTGGTTTATGCCAACACCTCGACGACGTTGGAAGAGCTCAGAGCCAACATTGAACGCGAAATAGCGTCCGTTTCGGCCGAAATGTGTGGCCGAGTAGTTGAAAATTGGGTCCAATGAATCGACCGCTGCAAACGTGCCCGCGGTGGCCATATGAACGAAGTCGAGTTCCATTCATAAATGTTTTGATTGTACTTCAAGCCGATACTAAAGTTTTTGAAATATCTCAAAGGGTTTGCGTTTTATTTGAAAAAAAAAGTTGTCAAGTCCTTGTCAACCCTATAAAGAGGTTATATAAAATGGAGTGGTTTCCAATATGGAGGAAGTGAGCCAGTACCACACGGGTGCCCTGTTTCAGGAGGATTCTGCACCTAATTATCGTGCTAAGACCGTAAGTAAACAATAAATTGGCCACTGTTATTTTGGTGATTTTATTAATCTTTACGGTGTTTTTAACCAATTTTAACTAATTGTTTTTCCAGGTTCATAGTTACAAGGAAGAACTGCGGACAAATTCACTTCATTGGCCTTGGAACAGCCCTGACATGCATCCTATTAAGCACGTTTGGTATCGAATAGGTGTAAAACTCAGAAATAAAAAGCCAAGTTATTTGCAGGGATTAAGAAGGCATATCGAAAACATTTAGTAAAAAGATGTTGCCACCAGGTATGTATAGTATATCACCAGCCTTTACGATTCAATGCCAAACAGGACTGAATCCCTTATAAAAGCCAAAGACGGCCTTGTTGAAAAGGGAAAACCTTTTTTTTTTTTTTTGTAATGTTAACAACTGAAGTACCCTCAGAAAACCAACAAAGTAATGTTAAATCTATTTTGTAAGTTATAAAACAATAAATCAAACAGCATCTTAGTGTACATATGAGTATAAGTCTGACGTTGGAGAGTTAAGATGTGCGATACGGAGATATGGACTGTCACCCTAAATCCGCAGCTAAATATATGCTGCAATCGTCGTCAAAGCTTCTGATCGCTCCCTTGTCTAGTTCATTTAAAAACATTTCTTGGATGACTGTTAAATTAGTATTAGAGACCAGAAAGAGATAGTTAAGCTAAAGAATATTGATACAACATAATGGCAATAGGAAAAAGTATCTGCCCTTGGATTGTTTCAAAGAGCCTTCAAATCAGTTATCAATTTCATTTATTCAGTCGAGTGGCAGGTTTTATTTTTACAACCGTCACCACAAATGAAATGAGAAGATGGTCTACAATGCAAAACAGGAACGTATTAAATACGAACTCGTTCAAGCAATTAGGAAGCATTTACAAAACCAAAAACATATCTCATTGCAACCATGAATATCAATCAGTAAATACATTCATAAATAAATAAATTCAATGCAACATTGACGTCTAGGTTAACAAGACACTCAATAGTTTGGTTCGGTTAGATGTAAATGTAAAACTTGCTATACAAATAACAAATTCATATAGGTACTCTCCACATTATTGAAGTCTCCTAACACCCAACATAGCAGCTAAAGAAAAGTAGTTTTGAAAAATTCAAATGGAACTCTTTGACTAAAACAAGAGTTGAGCAACGGACTGGCTTTTGCAGATTTTTCTTATCAACCAACGTAACCTCCCTGCGTCATCTATAGATATGAGTATGTACAATATTTTGCCACTGTGCACTTGCAATTATTATTTTAGAGTATTAAGACTGTGGAAGCTAACAGTAACGATCTTTTTCATAGAGATTCTCTCGGATTCGTTACACGTACCAAAATAACATCATCCACAGCAACAATCATAGTCGGTTGTACTCGTACTCGTATACGTAGGTACGTATCGTATTCGAAGTTGTACTTCTAGACTTGCAAGTTGCTACAGCAGCCCAACAGCAGCTAAAATCATCAACATGCAATGTTTACAACTTTCAAGTTTTCAGTTTTGTTGAATTTTTTTTTTCGACTGTGTCGCTGTGTTGTTTCTATCTTTTTTGTTTAATTTTATTCTTTCGAGCTGTGGATATGAGTAGGAGCATAGCAGAGAACTGACAACAACACTGGGAGAGGGAGAAGGAGATTTAGTAGTGCGAGTATGCCTCTAGCCGCTTTTCAGACTCTATGGGCACCTTGTAACTATAATGGTACAGTGTTGCCCCATAGTACACTTGAGATACGAGTACGACTGCGACTACGACGAGTACGGGCACTAAAGTCATATTCGTAGTAGCGATCTACCTTCAAGTTTTCGTCGCTGTGAATTTTGTATCAGTTCACATTTGGAAGTCACGCGGATTTGTAGCATTCAGCATTGTAGCAACTAAATTCGTCGTTTAAACTAAGACTTCGGGTAGTTCTCCTTTTTTTTGTCTTTTTTTTTGTAAATTACAACCGTTATACACTCCCATTAAACACATTTTAGGATCTCATTTACCACTGTCGTAACTAGAGAGGAAAAATAAAGAAAACGAGATCATAGTGCCCATTGAGGTAATCGTGACATGCAAATCGTTGGTGTGGCAAATCGAAATCTGATTATTTTGGAAAAAAAATAAAAATTCATAAAAACTCAACGAAAGGGAAAACAACCGTCGCGTCCTCGATTCCAAACTTAGGAGGGTGAATTTTATTGAAATAGCTTTTTGAATTTTTGTATTTGCAAAGTGAGGTGGAGGTTGCACTCGCAGAGTAGATTAATCAAGATCGTGTTTTAGAGATACGAGTACGAATTAATGACTACGACTACGTCTATGAGCAAGAATACGAGTACGAGTACGAATACGAATACGTATCTGCGTAGAGCAGTTTTGGAGTGAATATTACGTGTATCACCGACAACATTCATAGTACCAGCTAAATAGCTCGGTTATTGCACTATTTTCGTTGTATACACTCTTTGACACGAGTACTCGTACTTCGTCGGACTCACCATATCTTGGTCTCGTATGCGTTGTCGTTGCCGTAAACACCTTCAAATCAAACTACGCTATTCCAACGTGGAAAATCGTCAATAGGCGCATAAGTGGATAAGTGGAAAAGTGCAAAAGTCGTATGGGAACATTTTTTTAATTTTTATTTTTTCCTCCGATATTGGACTCACGTGAATGTTGTAATACTTGCAGCGTTAGTGCGTAAAAATTGCCGTCGTTCCGATTGTCGTGCGCGGTCGTGTGTTGTTGTTCATTGAAATCGAGTGCACACCGTGAGATATATTTTAGTTTATTGTTTCTAATTTATGTAATTACTCGTTTGAGGATTTTTCTATGAACACCGCATATTGTAATCGCGGATTGTAATTAAAAAAAAATAAATCAGTCTAGGCGAATGATTCATATTCCTTGGTAAGGTTGTGTAAACTACAAGTATCTCCCTCGGCTGTTATAACTTATTTTCACCTCCACTGGGTCTGGCATTTTAAGTTTTTTTTTTATCTAAGCGCCAAACGACAAGAGACACATAGACAGCAAGAAAACATCTAAAATGCTGCGAAGGATATCGTTTTTGGTGGTGATCATTTTTGGATATCTGTTAATAACAGGTTTGTATTTGTAATTTTGTATTTGCAGTTTTGTATTATCTAATGGAGTTTAAGTCGACTGATAAGGTAGGTCGGGATATTATATCATTCGTCGAAAGAAAATTGTATCTGCAGGCAATGTATGCATTCATACGAATACTGAAAGTGAATTTCGTTTATCAGAGTTAGATTCCAAATCCAAGGAATTCGAAATTTAACGCCGTAATAGTACTTTATATCTAAAAGGAAACATGTTTCAAATATTTTCAACACATTTAAGACAGATATAGGAATGAATCAATGTACGACAGACTCGCTGTTCGACGAAATAGCTGAGGTTCTTGTCAGTGAATTTATTTTTAGTGTGAATGATCGCGTACATACCAATGTTTAGGATTTTTATCACGAAATACTATACTTCGCAGTGTGCTGGTTTAGATTGAACGATGACTAATCGATTTGATGGAACTAAGCCAGGATTATATGTATGTTATTTTCAAAAGGCGAACATAATAATACTATTTTTAAAATAAGTTAGAAAAAAAGAATTGTGAAAAGTATAAAAAAAGTTCTTTCACGACCCTATTTGTAAAGGGTCCGCCATCTAACGTTTTTTTTTTCAACTACTGCTTATTTCGTGAATGGTAACACTTAGCTCATGTCTGATTTGACAGATAATTAGTTTTATTTAGTTTTATTGTCAACATTTGGTTTCAGCAGGACGGCGCTACGTGCCACACAGCCGAAGCTACACTCGATGTTTTGCGCCCTGTTTTTGAAGATCGCATTATCAGCCGCAGAGCTGATGTCGTTTGGCCACCTCGGAGCTGCGATTTGACACCGTTGGACTATTATTTGTGGGGTGCCGTAAAAGATAAGTGTTACGCCGACAAGCCAGAGACAATTGACGCTTTAAAGGACGATATTCGTGAAGGCATTGGTGAAATATAGCTGCACACAATCGATAATGTGCTTAAAAATTGGACCGATCGTGTAGGCTACTGCATGGCCAGCCGAGGCAGCCATTTGAATGAAATTATTTTCCATTATTAACCGGAAGGATAAAACTAATTATCTGTCAAATCAGACATGAGCTAAGTGTTACCATTCACGAAATAAGCACTAGTTGAAAAAAAAACGTTAGATGGCGGACCCTTTAGTTTCAGACATACGACAAGTAACTCAAAAGGTAATAGGTTGGAGTAGCAATGAGCTTTTCCTCTACCCTTACTAAGGTGTTAAATCTAAATTACAACGGTGGATCAACATTTTACGAATGAAAGTGCATTTCATTTTTATTTTTCAACGTAATCTCCTTTAAGACGAAACCCTTTTCCTAAGGTTCCTACTACTTTTTTAAACCATCTTTATAATATGTTTTGTGAAACTCTTCAAAATAGAATTTTTTCTCGCCGATGAACTCCTTCTTCGAGCTGAATATTTTTCCGGCGAGTCATGTTTTCATGCTGAGGAACAAAAATAAAACAAACAGTCACAGGGAGCCAGGTTGGGCGAGTAGGGTGGATGAGGCAACAATTCATATCTTAATTCATCCAATTTGGCCACAGCGATTCCGGCTGAGTGAGCGGCATTTTTTTTTTACCAAATAAGGCCACATTTCAGTCAATTTCACAATCAATATTTCATTGTAGTAATGCCCTGCCATCGTGCTTCCTTTCTTCAAAAAGCAAAAAGTCCATTAGGATTATGCTCTTTGAATCTAAAAAAAAAAAAAAAAAAACCGTAGCCATGTCCTTTCCCGCTGATGGCATCGTGTTTGCCTTGGTCTCTGGCGTGGAGTAATGAATCCAGGTTTCATCAACGGTGGCGACTTGACGTATTGACGTAAAAACTCCTGGGGATTTCGCTTAAAGAGCTCCGCCCATTTTCCTTCGGCGATCAGCAAGCATCATTTCATGGATCTTTTTAACGATTTTTTCAGTAATCAGGTCTTCCAGGAGCTCCTCATCAAATACATATGTACGGCCACGGTTAAGGAGTTACATACATACGTTTCTCCGCTCAAAAAAATCGATTTTTTTTTTTGCATGAAAAAATTGCAATTCAAATGCCCCAAGAATTTTTCAAAAATTCCAATAATGAAGAAAGTTATGACCGTTAGATGTCGGACCGGGCGGAGCGCTCATTAGGGACATGAGCAGCTGCGTGCCTTCCTATCTTCTCTAATGACGGGTCAGTGCTCTCGCAAATATTTATACCTGCTTAAGAATATTAGAATTCAGAATATTCCAGAAGGCACTACTCGAGCACATTTTCAATTTTGCTTTCGAAGCCACGCAGGCAAGACACACTGCAGATTTTGCATTTCGTTTGCGTTTTTCTCGAAACAGTGTTTTCCGAGTCGGTACCAGAAATATCTCTTGAACCACTCGACCGATTTGCATGCCATTTCGCACGGATATTCTTAATACCATTATCTAGTATCCTACGTAGGATTTTTTTGATATCTTAATTTTTAGATTTGTTATAAATAAAAATGTGACTAGTTTTTTAGTCAAAAATAGCCTCGTACGTTCAAAAAGCTGCTATTTTGTTAAAAATGAAATTTTTTGAAAACGGCTATGATAGAGACTAGTTTTATCCATCTACTCGCACTTTAACAGTTTTTTTTCTTTGTTTCAAATGAAACCTACCAGAGATATTCCTGGTACCGCCCAGCACGTTTTTGAAGAGAGGTTTCCGGAGATGGGCGAAATGTATACTTTATAATTGTTTTTCTTCAATTGTCAATAAAGTTTTGTATTCGTCAAGGAATACTTTACATAATGTATATTTTACTTTTTTTATATTTATTAATTTTTTTATATTAATTTAATATTTTTTTTTTTTTTAAATTTAAAAGGCGGTACTTATTGGGAGGAACTCGACATGGAATTTTTATACAGAGCTTACCATTAAGGGCACTCGAACTTCAAATTTAAATTAAACAAGTTGTGTATCAGATATCAGAAACTTTTTCTTATTTGAAAGAGTATTCGACTATATTATGTTTTTAACATCATATCGGCGGCGCATTTGCGAGAGGTTAAATTTTTGATGACTCGACTAACGGCATTAATCGAGCTCGGTATTATTGATGGCATTGTTTACGTTCTTGACTTTTAAGACATCACTCGTCTGCTTATTGTGCTTATAACCTGTGATTTAACGTAGTTTCACAAGAAAAAGTCCAATGGCGAGTCCGAGATCGTGTGATTTGATCTTAGCGGCCACTTGACGTTGCGAGATAGCCATGCCGTCGAATTTGCCGCAGAAGATCTATTGCGCTGTGTTATTGTCATTGAGATTCATATCTAACAATTAAGGCCACAAATTGTACCTCTCTACGGTGACAGCTTTATTTCGGAAGAAGTACGGACCAATGACCCCGTAGGACCAAAATCCACACTAAACACTGACTTTTTCTGGATGCATTTGCAACTGATGCAACAATTGTACTTGTTGACATAGCCATTCATCCGAAAATGGGATTCGTCGCTAAAGATGATTTTCCGTCCGAAATCGGGGTTCGCTTAAAACTGCTCCAGAGCCCACTCAGCGTATGCTCGACGCTGCCTATGGTCGTCTACCTTTAGTTGGTGATTTAATGGAATTTTGTACGGGTGCAGGACTAGGTCCCGACGCAAAATTCGTCAACTTGACGTTTGCGAAAGGCCAAGTTATTGATGGCGACGAGGAATTGACTGCCTCGGGTTATTTACTATTCACCGCAGCAATATTCACATTGTTAAGCACTGCAAAATTCATATGTACGCTGACGATGTACAACTTATGATAAGCTTCTCTCAGGCCTTCAGCTTGTTCACATCAATCAAGCGGCTGACTCCGCTAAAAACCTTGGTGTGATTTTTAATTCGAATCTCTCTTGGGACACTCACATTAATTCTATCATCGGCAAAGTTTATAGTGGGCTTCGTACTCTATGGGTTACTCAACATCTTCTACCAACGAAAACTAAATTAATTTTAGCAAAAACTCTTCTTTTACCTACTTTACTTTTCGGATGCGAGATCTTTTGCAAGCCTGACCACAATAGTCTCAGAAAACTTAACATTGTCTTCAACAATATCGCAAGGTACATTTTCAACATCCAGCAGCGCGATCATATCTCACACTTTTCTAAACAAATAACCGGTTGCTCCTTCTCCAGCCTACTAAAATACAAATCGCTATTTTTTTTTGCATAACCTTATAAAAACTCGAGAGCCAAATAACCTATTTAATAAGCTTCAGTTCTTGCAATCGCATAGATCGTTCTCGCTAGTTCAACCAAGATACCATTGTCTTACTTCTGAGCGTCAATTCTTTGTTCAAGTTGTCCGGCTCTGGAACTCTCTTCCTATTGACCTGAGAAGAATGACAAGCACGAATAAATTTAAGTCGTCCTTACTCGCACTACTGGCTACAATCTACGAGTAATATGCACAAAATAATATGAACATGTTTTTCAACTCTCTAACTACTTTTTCTGTTTTAAAATATTTAATTCTTACTTTATTTTTTTTATTTTTAATATTAACTTTGCTATCTCTCTCTGTAATTTTTTTTTCTTTTTTAATGTAAAGGCTTACAAATTATTGTATAAGATTATTCAGTCTTCCTTTGTAAGTAATATATAAGTTGAATAAATTAAATGAAATGAAATGTTTTCTACAGACCTCACGTTTCGACGACTTACGGGTATTGTTTGATTGTTTACTGATCCAGTTGATTCGGATTTGTTCACCAAATGACAAATAGTCGACTCAATAGGACAATTTTGTTCGCCGTAAAAATCATATAGCGCACAGAACGTAGCTCGAACTGACTACTCATTTTAATAGTGAAGTTTAATAATTTGCACGCTTTGCTTAACAGATGAAGATTTGCTCAAATTTGATTACTAACACCTTCAAATTTGACAGCTGTAGCTTCTCTAACTTAGCCGCGATACAGCGTCAAAGATCGAAGGTCTTTGTTGGAAAACCTGTTACAATTCAGTATGCAGAGGTGCAATGTTAAGAATAAGTTTTTAGAAAAGATGCTTCCACTCCTGTTAATTTGAGTTAATTGTTAGTTTTCTATATCTCCAAATAAATAAATCAATCATGATCAATCTCGACGAAATTAATTGTTGAAATTTAGTTGGTAATCATTCAGATGCAACTAATTCTTGTGACAGTTAGCTGTTGAAATGATTAAGTGGATAATTAACAATTAAAGCTGATATTAAATTAATTATCTGCTAGCAACTAATTAGTCTATTTGGAATTAACAATTAACAACTAAAATATAATAACATTTTAAAAAAAGCACAAGAAGGATGGAAATTATTTGTATTATATCTCTATAGTACTAGAACATGATTACAGGAATTTCTAATAAACTGTTTCGATTTGAATATTCAATCAGCAGATTGATTGATTGTCAATGGATTTTTCAAAACCTTCTCATCAAGAGAACAGGTCTAGATGGACTTTCATACATACGAGGGCGTTCAATATATTCTCGGTATCGATATGAAGGAAAATGTGAATTCAATTTAAATTGTTTTTATTTTTCAATACAATCTCCCCTAACATCAATGCATTTGTTACATCTTGAGATAAGCTTTTTTAAACCCTCAAAAAAATAAATTTCCTCTTTCTCTGCAAAATACCCATTTATTGCCGACTTGAGTTCTTCATCATCCGAAAATCTTTTTCCACGAAGACATTTTTTCAAATCCGGAAACAGGAAATAATCACTAGGGGCAAGGTCTGGACTATAGGGTGGGTGTTGGATTTCTTCGAAACCACAATCTCGCGCAGCAGCCTTGGAAACTCGCGTCGTGTGAACAGGAGCGTTGTCATGAAGAAGCAACATACTCGCTGCGAGTTTACCCCGTCTTTTCTTTTTAATTTCCTCCCGCAAATTATGCAAAGTGAAAGCGTAGGATGTGGCGTTGATGGTTTCACCTTTTTTTTTGTACTCAATGAGCAAGATTCCCTTTGAGTTCCAAAATACTGTGGCCATGAGCTTCCCGGCAGACGGAGTGACTTTGAACTTCTTCGGGGGGTCTGTTCCTTTTTTATGCCACTGCATGGACTATTGTTTGCTTTCAGGGTCATAGTGGTGGACCCATGTTTCGTCCCCAGTAACAATTCGATCCATAACACCGTCCGCGTTCTCACTACACATCTCCAAAAGCTCTCTACAGCATGCGATTCTCACTTTTTTCTGAGGCGCTGTGAGCATTCGTGGCACCCACCTTGCACTGACCTTTGAAAGGTTAAGATGGTCATGAAGAATGGTGTGAATGGTACCAATTGAAAGCTTGGTGATCTCTGCCATCATTTTCACCTTTATTCGGGCATCCTCAAGAACAAGTTTTTCGACTTATTTGATGCTTTCTCCCGTACAAGCAGTAGCCGAGGCGCCGGAGCGGGGGTCGTCTTCAATGCTCTCTCTGCCTCTCTTGAACTCACTTGACCACTTCTGCACAGTTGATAATGAAGGTGCGGAACCCTGGTAAACAGCCACCATCTCTTCATGAATAGTTTTTTGACTTTTTCCTTGCTTAGTGAGAAATTTAATTACAGCGCGATGCTCAATTTTCACCATCATCGTCTCAGTTGCCATTATGATTCTGTTTAACTAGAGATAAAACGCGAATTAATAATCACATTTATATGAAATTTTACATGAATGCACTAAAATAATAGTATTACTTGATAAATAAGTCAATTTATATATACAACCACAGCTTCACCCCGATACCGAGAATATGTTGAACGCCCCTCGTAGTAGTGACACAGTGTGTCATCCATTTTGTGGTTCCGAAAGTAAATTTAGATTTGAATCAAATTTTTGTTTCAATATATTGTTTGGATCTTGCCATTATAAATGGAATATAACATTGTTCAAATGTCCTCCACAGGAGTTCTTGCAGGGCTTGACTCTGACGAGGTAATTTTTGATGACTTTTCAACACATATCGAGCAATGACTCGTCTATAACGTGACGAATATTCGTTTTTTGTATAGCCCAAATCCAACGGCGACAAATCACACGATCTTGGTGGCCATTTCACATCACTAGAATTCGAAATAATTCGCCAGCAAATTTTTCTTGCAATAAAGTCAAAACGGGTCGTGTTGAGTGGGATGTGGCACCGTCTTGTTGAAACCACACGTCTTCCACATCCATATCTTAGATTTGAGGTCAAACAAATTCAGTTAATATTTAGCTATAGCGATAAGAATTCACGGTGACGGTTACGTCTTCCTCGTATTCGAAGAACAATGGACCAATGACACCATCAGACCAAATTGCACACCATACACTGACTTTTTGTGGATGCAATGGTCTTTCGACAGCTACATGTGGATTTTCACTTCCCCATATGCTACAATTTTGTTGATTAACGTATCCACCGAGTGAAAAATGAGCCTCATCGCTGAAGAAAATGTTGCGCTGATGTTCCAGCACCCAATCGGCGTATGTTATAAGCATTCTGTGGTGAGTTGAACTTTATACGAGTAAGGGTAAGTATTAATGCAAATCCAAATGCAAAATACGCCATAATGTGCGGTAAGACAGGCCCAAATGCCGTGGTCGCCGTGAAATCGATAAATTCGGATCTTCTTCAATACTTTCACTAACGGCCTTAAGCCATCTGAAACAGAGTCTCTTCGAATTTTTTTTTGCAATTTTACCTATAGAACGCTCAATGGACGATTATGTCGAACATAATCTGCTTGTAATGCGGGAAACGTACCTTATACAGAATCACTATTTTTGTAGCAAGTTTTCATAATTTTAACACGTTTAACGATTGTTAAACGATCCATATTGTAAAATGGCAAACCTTAAACTAAACATATACAGTCTCGGATGACAATCCGGTTTGACGTTTGTGGTTGAAACACGGATGTCAAATCCGGACCACAAATTGGATGGCACTATATAAAATAGTATTTTCTTGATTTACACATTTATAGCATTTATGTAACAGAATTCTTACTTACGTACTTCACAGGTACTTCAGTTCGGGGTAGTACAGGGCCTCAGCTAACATCCCTTTCCAGCCAGCACGGCGTTTTGCCACTTGCCATCAGTTGCACATACGAGGTTGGCTGAGGACCCCATCCACATGTGTGCGACACCTTAGACGAGGTCGTCTTCTACTATGTTGTCCCTCTGGGTTTCGAGTCGAAATCGTTCCGCGTTGGGACGCTGGTGACCATCTAAGCAGAGTTATCCAAGCTCTTCTGACCAGGTCGGCATCGCTGTACAGCTTGTACAATTCGCTGTTGAAACGTCTTATTACCCGAAGAACTGACGAACTGACGAACCGCACGAGATCATTTTCATCCGCTTTTGTCATCCACGCTTCTGCGCCTTAAAGCAGGACTGGGATGATTAGAGTCTTGTATAACGTCTTTTTGGTTGCTCGAGAGTGGAGTGTCGTCTCAATTGTCTTCTAAGCGCCAAGAAACAGCGACTAACAAGAGTGTTTCTTCGCATGATTTCCGGGTTGGTGTCGATGCTGGAGTTGATAGCGGAGTCGAGATAAATAAAGTCCCTTGCTACCTCAAAGTTGTAGCTGTCTATCGCGACGTTTTGTTTTGTGTTTCACTTTGTTGACAGCATATATTTTGTTTTTCCTTCATTGATTGCTAAGCCTGTCTTTGCCCGCTTCAGCCTCAATAGGCGCGAACGCTCCATAGACCGCTCACTGTGTTCTTTCCATTATGTCAATGTCGTCTGCAAAAGCGTGTGATTGAACGATCTTTTTACAGATGGTACCTCTGGATTTGACTTATGAGTTTCGCACAATTTCAAGAACGATGTTGAAAAAATTACATGACAACTTATTGCCTTGTTTAAGTTCTTTTCTGACATTGAAGGTATAAGTTCTGTTATTATCGACCTTGACAGAGTAGCGTGTATTCTCCATGGAAAACCTGCATAGTCGAATGGACTTGACAGGGATGACAAAACTAGACATGACATTGTCTAGTTCGTCTCTATCGATGATGTCACATATGTCTTTTAAAGTCGATAAAAAATTGGTGTGTAACGATTGGGTTTTTTCTAAGATGAAAATTTGATCTACAACATGATGGGCTTTCCTGGCCTAAAACTACACTGATAGGGGCTGGTCAAACTGTTGACGAAGGGTCTTAGGCATTGATATAACACTGCAGACAGGATTTTATATGCGACGTGATGGAGACTTAATTCCCTGTAGTTGGCGCAGTTCAGCGGATCACCCTTATTTAGGATCGGACAACAATCCTGAGATTCCATTCATCGGAAAAACTTTCGTCGATCCAGAATTTAAAAATGAGTTAATGCATGCTCCGTATCTAATCATTACGGACAAATGTTGTCTGTCTTTGTCCGGTGGGATGTTGTACACTATCACCGTTTGAAAGTCTGCAGAAATAATCTCTCCAGATTTTCAGCTTACTAGTACTTCTCCATTTCGTACATTCGTGTTAGGGTTTTACAGTTTTGGAGTGTTCGTTCTAGTTTTTAGTAAAATTTACTAACTTTATTCTTTTGATAGCATCTGTCTAAGGCCCAGTTTTGTGCTTAAAGTGACTGAATCACGAAGGTAGCAGAAAGTCATCGAACAAAATGTAAAATATATATTTGATTAAAATTTGTAAAAAAAAAAGCTTGCGGCTTATCAGCGTTATAACAGATACTTGACAAAATCCTATAAGTAATAATCGAGTGGTTTCAAATCACACGATCCGGTCGCCAATTCACTGGTCCATTTCGCAATATAACGTAATGTTGTCGTTGAATCGAGTCCTCAGGCAGTATGGTACGTAGAGCAGGATTCCATCACATACCGTCCTGATCAATTTCGTTCATATTTTCGAAGAAAAAACGACTGATCATTTTTCGGAAATGTTTACCATTAACTCTAACGCGAGTTTTGGCCTTAATTTTTGGAAAAATTAAGAACAGATACTGTCTTCAGTGTGGAGACCACACCAATTAGTGCACTTTTGTGGTTGTAATTGAGTCTTAGACGCTCTTCTGTATTCGCTTTATTCCATGCCATTGAGCCAAAAGTGGGTCTCGTCACTTAACACGATTTTTTAATAAAAGAACCCGATCCGCGAATTCCCATGGTTTTAATTCCTGCACTAGCTAGGTCTTGTAAGGGCGTAGGTAGATATTATTTTACAAAAATTTCTATAAAGTGGTAGGGCAAATACCAAACTGGTGCGATCGACGTCAAAGTTAAAGCCGGCACAGTTCTTCTACAGGGTTAACGAATTGCAAAAACAACGTGAATGACACGGAAGCGTGTCTTGATGATAGTCTATTCATTATGATTTGCCAAAAACTTTCACAGAACTGTCCAAAATGACAACATGGATTGAAAGCTATCCCTATTCGAAAATACTATATACTCGTATCGATCAACAAAAAAACACAAAAGCTAACATTAGAACAATTGAATTGAATTGAAACTAGATACGTGTGTTTTTTTTATAATAAGCGTTCGATTAACAGAAAACAGCACCCGTAGAAAAATAGGAGAGAAAAGGAAGAGACCATTTTACTTTGGTTTTGAATGTTTGCTGGTTACAATGAGGAAAGGCAGAGGTCGACAGGGCATTCTATAAGCGAGAAGTATTACGGTATTTTATAGTACGTCCGAAGATCTTAAGAGTAAACTGATGGCGAGATTGATGTTGAGATTGAAGGTTAAAAGGACAGAGTGCAAAGGTAACTTTGATGGAGGACTGCATTGTGTAGTGTATCACTTCATAGTGCAATATTAGTGTCATCTATAAATTTCGTCACACGGGTTTGAATCTTATCTATTGTAGTAAGTGCAGATAAATTTAAGGAGCACCTGACCCGGAAAGCTAATTTAATCTCTTGTAGAACAAACTCATCAAATGCATGCATTTTCAACTAAGCAGTCTGGTGCCAAATGACTTTGACTACGAAAATCCTATTTTCTACTATAAGGCAGTGTTCCTGACTTCTATCTTATCTTTTCGTGATCTGGGATAGACGAAGTATTGAACAAGATTGGCCTTGCCCAAGGAGCTGACAGCTGGACCTTGGGCCGATATTCTTTCTAATTTTCATTAATTCGCTCTTTTTACAAAAATATCGTAGCAAAGTGCGGCATGTGTGGCAGTGACTCTCTTCTAAATCAGATGTCCTGACATAAATCATGAGATCTGAAAGTTTTAAGTCATTCCAAATGCATAAAATTGTACAATAATTAGTGACAAAATTAAATTTATGTTTTTTAATGTGTGTGGCAACGAAGTACGAGTAGACTATGGACCATTCCGTTTTCATTGTGCTAACTGCAACAAATAGAAACATAGTAAGAATATGTGCAAGTCGGAAGCTAGCTCGCAGACATTTTTTGAGTCACGTACGTGCTCTGATAAATGTTTTACCATTAAGAGTGTCAATTCATTTAAGTATCTTGAAGTTTTGCTTGACTGGAAAATGAGTTGATCTGCTCTTACTCACGCACTTAAGAATTATCTTAACGCAGCTACAAGGCAAATATACTGTTTAAAATCATATTGCTCATATAGGTTGTCTAACCCTCACGTCCTTCTTATAACTTGAGTCGTATAACCCCTACCTCCACTGGTTTGAAATTCTAACAGATGAGTAATAGTACAAGTTGCGAGGAACCATCATAATGGCCGTCGACACACTTAAAAAGTCAAGGCTGTTGGCGGCATGACTGCCGACGCCTGGTATTTCTGTGGGATCATTTACTTAGTAACGTTGCTTTCGGAAGGAAATATTTCAACTCAGTATCTTTCGGGTGTATGCGTCCAGAGTGTATGTGTATTGAAGTCATGTGATAATATAGAGATACAATTTCGGTATGGTATTAGGCAGCGCATCAAACTCATTAAAGACCGAAATGCTATCCAGTTTGGAGCTTCTGTAATAGAGCAGTAAAAGATGATTTGCTTACGGAGATGGAATTTTCACCTTACGATGTTGAACTTCGAATTGGAACAAGGATCACAGTGTATTGTAGTAAGCTACATCGTTACGCACGAATAGTATTGCGACACCGCGATGAGAAGACAATAATGGCATTAGTTTGTATCCAGGCAGTATGAGATCACATTGATCCAAGTCAACAACACAGCCAAATGTATTGACAGAAAACTGATATCTGTTTGATTGGTTGTAAGGAGTTAATAAAAAAAGCAATAAACGTGAAAGTGTATCCTTGGAAATAAGCATTAAAAACGTTGTTAGGAGGCTTGAATAAGTCGAAGTGCCTTATTACCTTCTGGCAACACAGATACAAAAGTTAGGGAGAGTCGAATGGTGAATTGATGAGGAAGAGCTTTAACCAAATATGTGAGTTAGTTGCAAGAACCAGAGGCATCTGAAGTTGACATTGGAGTTTAAAATATTAGAGGGCGAACTATTTAAACATTCATAGACTTGGAAAAACATTGGTTTCGTTTCATTAGAGTTATTGTAATTAAGCATATCTCTTTATTGTATTGCTACAACGACACTTATTGTGATCAATGCAGGTGGAGTTTGATTTATCGCTATGTCCTTGAAATATAATGTGGAGGAAGGACACATTAGTCTATGATGGTCCTTCAAAAGCACAATCGGAGGTGGTGCGAGTATCATTTGTTAGGATGAAGAATAGTCAAACGAAAGTTGGTGGACATCAGTACATACCAAAAAAACTGCCGACTGATTACTTGAGTCTAAATGGAACAACTATTGTTAATGTGGTGCAGATTTAGTGACGCTGACAATGCCAGCCGTTCTGTAGCTATCCAGATTACCCTAGGAAAGAGTAAACAGGTGCTCAGGTGCTAATGACATTAGACATTTTATCACTGAAATCTTTTTACAAAAGGTTAAGGCATAGCGTTGAAAGAGACAATTTTTCATTGCACAGTGGACTAGTTCTCTACTTGAGCTCTCTATGGGCAGGATCAACTGAACGTTGACTAAAAAGCAGAATTAAACATCTTGGTGTAATCACATACGTTTTCTGCTTTGTCTACATGTGTTAATGTTCATTCGCTCGCACTGCCTTAGGTAACTTTTCTCTTTTTGTTATGGGCATAGAAGTGGATCAGAAGACCAAACCTTACTTCCGCAATGGAGTCTGGTCTGTTGATGTTCGCATACTATGTATCTTCAACTCTCTCATGTCGCCTTTGAAGTTAACTCACTACATTGTAGCAGTTGAAAGGTCACTTGAAAAATGATTACTTAATTAAATCTGCCCAAGGAGATTCTCAAGTTACGACTACTTACCAAAAAAGCTAAAGGTCATTCTTCAGCAGAATGTCCCAGTTAAAATGTTGACACAGAGATAAGAAACTGGCACGCCTTTCGTAACATGATCTCAAGGTTAGTAAACTATGTGAAGCTAAATATTCAAATAAAATTTTACGAATTCCACTGCCGGTTATTGTGCTGAGGTGTCGATTATACTCGCATCTCCACTCCCATCAACATTTTATGATTGAAAGCCTTCAAAACTTCGCCCCCAAACTAAACGACCATTATGATATCATTTTACTTTAAATAGGAAACTGAAAACGTCAATCAAATTATCTTTATAAATTAAAAAAAAAAAATAATTCTCACCACGTAATTGGCTTCATATTTGCATACGGTATGCCCGCCCCGGTTTGGATTTTCAGTTCTCATACCAATATCTAAAGTAGATCTCCTTGAAATGATTCCAAAGCAATTGAAACCCAACAACGGGAATCTTCTTGCGACCATAACAATCGGCATGAGATCATCTCAAGATTCCACTTTTGTGGCACGAAGACGAACCAACAACCCACAACCAACAATAACAACAGCAACAGCAGCACTAGTCCGTTTGACTCTTATCTTCTAAGTTTGTGCATGTTTCACGAAATGGCCCCTCAGGGAGGCCGCCGTCGCTACCAAGCACTGCCACCAAACCAAGCACACGGCAGCCATTTACGGGCAATTACTTTTACTCAACCGCAAATGACGTACTTTCAAAAAATTTGTCCAAAATAGGAAACAAAAACAACGACAGCAGCATCACCAGCAATCTTTAGCCATGTCCCACTTGGATCTTCACAGAACACCATTCCGAATTGGAATTTTGATTTTTTGTGAAAGGAGAAGTTATAATTTCGTGATGTCTAATGCTGCTCTAGCATCATCATAGCCCCTCGTGATCTTGGTCTTTGTTAGTTTCTGCTTGTATACCTGCAGCGGTTTTATGATTACATTACCGAATGCCATCTTCATGTAAGCCTAAGTGGATAAGTGCGCTTTATAAGTGTAAAATGGACTGATGGTGGGCCATAACACTTTGGGAATCTGGAGATTTGCACAACGCCACGATCACTGCCACAAAAAAACAAAAAACTATTTAGCACAGGCATAGCCACAAGTCGCAACAGAAAATCGGCTTTCGCCAATTGACTGGCTATGGGTGTAGAAGTTGTAGAGGTGGAACGTTTGGTATCTACACTTATACACCATTACATGGTAGTCGATCGTTGTTGCATATTGCATATTGCATAAGCGCAAATTAAATAAAGCGGGCGCAATGTGGTCGCACTACCTCTTACTGCTTCTACGATCACCCACTAAACCGGACCAAATCAACTGGCATAATTATCTCCCCCCGTTAATACCGGGTTTGGAATGGATGCCCGTGCTCACAGTTGTTCGAATGATTAATTATGAGAAAATATCACTTGCTTTCGCGGATACATGTTGCTGAAGCGCCGACATGCAATACTACTCGTACTATTGACTCCAATGACAACAACGCCACGCTGCCGCCTTCGCTAACCAGTTGCCCGTAGAGGATGATACAAGTCAATAGATGGACAAAGATACTATACGAAGGTGCTAGACCTAAAGTTGTAGCTGATGCTGATGATGCATATGCTGGTGAAGATTTTATGTATGTTGCCTAGGTATAATAAGCATTACTTTCGCCTGAGCATCATGTGAACCCGGAAGATGTTAATGTGTCTTTAGCGCGGCCTGTCTCCGTATTTCATCTGATAGTAAGGATGACACGGGAATTAAATTAATGATATCTCATTACAATGCGTCGGTTGTACGAATACGAATATAGGTACACAGAAATTCAAGATACTTATACTGGTGGTTCCGCGAAATGTGATTACACTTGGTCGGTTTGGCTTTTCAATTTGGCGACCTGCCTTAAGGCGGACTTGTGAAATCAAAGTCTGTCTGCAAATTAGCGTATGTTTTAGTAGATTGCCAATCAAGTGGCTAATTATATTAATTAGAAGGTATTTTACCAGTGAACATGTCCAGTTTATCTTATGGATTTGCTGAACATGGTCACAGATTTTTAAGCGCTGTAGTAACTCAGATACATGTATTGTACATGGGCTCTGGTATACGACGCGACATAAGCGTCGTGACTTGGGAAAAAAGATCAGAAGATCCAAAGGTCAGATGGTTAGGTAGATGTGACAACAGACAATAGCTTACTCTGCGGAGAATAGATTTATAAAGAGATGCTATTAACGACACGATTCCCCTAAGCATTTGGTTGGCGAAGAAGATCGTGTATTTTTTGAAAAATACTCAACGAATACGGAACTTGCCGATTAGTTGAGCTAACCTCATTTTTTCAAGGACTAATATATTCGCATTTAATAGTAGAGCTTGTTTCAACAAAACATCTTCAGAAAAAATGGGAAACAAGCACAAATTTGGAGGAAGAATTATATGTTGCTACTTAAGTTTTGAGATATGGCAATACCGGTGTAGATACATCAAATCTGACATCAGCATCGTAAAGTTTGACATTTTAAATGGTACACATGCTCAGAATGTTTTGTCGTCCAAGTGCTATTTGCATTTTTTACAGATGCTTGGAAAATTCATCTCAGTGCGATGATTTTTATGATTTTCGATGTGGACTAACTCCACAACAATTGGTGATGAAGCACGAATTCAATCGTAGTCGTCGTTCGCTTCAATTTCATGAAAGTCGTTCAAAATCGGTTGTTGTTCCAGAAAACATCGATGATGTGCGGGAACTAATATTGCAAGATCGTCATGTGAGTTATCATGAAATGGAGGTATGCTTGGCTATTAGTCCCTCTCACATACATATAATATTGGGTGAACATTTGGAAGTCAAAGATTTCTGCGGATTGGATACCGCATAATATGACAATCGCTCAATAACCGCTCGTGTCGATTGGTCCAAACAAATGTTCAAAAAATTCGATCGTGGAGCTTCAAAACAAACTTATTCCCCAATTTTAGTCCTCCCTCCTCACTTATCCGACACAAAGCCCTTACACACCAATCTTCTAATCCCCCAATTCCCCCCGTTCCACCGAAGTCCCCGCGCCAACGCGTCTCTTTCAACTTCACCCCAACCACCCATATTATTCCTTCTCAACCTTCTACGCCACCAAACCCAGCTAGCAACCCAATTCCCAACTTCGACCTTAAAACTGGAGCTAAGTACCCTAACTTCATTAACTCCCATACCTTAAACCCCACATCTCATCCCTTGTCCAACTCCATATCCAATCATTTATCTCTATCTCCCTCCTCCAATGCTCCTATTCTTGATCCCCTTTTTCCCCCCACTGTTAAACTAACACAGCAAACCAATGGCACTACAGAAAGTCGATATGCTCTCTCTAGGCTCAGAGAACGAAAGATATACGAAAACATTCGTCTCTTTCTTGCCTATTTACATGACAAATCTGACTCGGTCTGCTACGAAGGGAAAACCAAAACCAGCGTCATGGTTTCCATCCAGCAGGAAGGCCTCCCTACCGACCCTATCAGTCTCAGGAACCTTTATGTCAGGTACCACGAGATATTTAACATGTCCCCTCAGAAAGTAGCAGACGACCTTGCTGCATTCGGCAACTATGTTCACTCTAAACGAGTATCACACCTACAACGAAGCCGAGCCGACCACGACAAATTTTTTCGTCCATAACGTGCCTCCCTTGCCAGCGCTTAAACCATCCTGCCTCACACCTCCACCCCACAACATCCCTCTTACATTTTACTACCAGAATGTAAGAGGTCTTCGCTCTAAAACCAATGCTGTCCTACGTCAATCGCATGCTCTTCCCTTTGATATTTACGCCTTGACCGAAACCAATTTGATTCCCGACATAAAGAACCAGGAATTGTTCCCTCCTACTTTTAATGTTTTCCGCGACGACGATCCTACCCGCACAAATAAAGATTCCCCCTGTCGAGGCGTCCTACTGGCGATGGACAACAGCCTTAACTCTTCTCCCATTACAATTTCTTCATCCTCTAAAGCCGACTTTGTCGCAATAAAAATATCACTGCCTCTCAAGTCCCTTTACGTTATATGTTGCTACATCCTACCAGCTCAACCTATCGAATCTTACCAATTTGTTATTGATGCGATCGATCATTTAATTGACCTGTCAGACCCTACTGATGATATCCTTATTTTCGGCGACTTTAATCTTCCTCAGCTACAGTGGACTCCATCAGATGATCAATCGTTTTTCATCGCTTCAAATGCCATCTCAGCTAAGGAATGTCTCTTCTTAGATCGCTTAACAGACTCAAGTCTATGCCAAGTCAGTGGTATATCCAATTATATGGGCAGGCAATTAGACCTTATTTTCACAACAGATCCAATTAACTCCTCAGTCTCACTTTGTCCCCTATCTCTCTCAACAATCGATAACTACCATCCCCCCCCCCCCCCCCCCCTTCTACTTTCATTTTTTCATAACTCTTCATTCCAGTCCACTCCCCCCACAACTCTCTCATCCCACGACTTTCATAAAGCAAACTTTCACAAAATCAGTGAATATCTCAGCAGATCCCACTTTTACTTTCACAACTTAAGTATAAATGATGCCTTATCCATTTTTTATAAAGAAATATTTAATTCTTTTTCCCTTTACGTTCCGTTTTCCCGCCTTAAAACATCATCTACTAGTCCTCCCTGGTATATTCGCAAGCTTCGTTCCTTACGAAATAAGAGAAATAAGTTATGGGCTGTTTTCCTGCGTACCAGATCCTTTACCGACTATTCGCCCTCGGCTTTGAACCCATATTGTTAAAATGGATATCCTCTTACCTCGAAAACCGTTTTTACAGTGTTCGTTTTAGGTCAGCCCAGTCCGCTCCATTTTTGGCCACCTCTGGAGTTCCACAAGGCAGCCATCTCGGTCCCCTTCTTTTTATATTAACCATAAATGATCTCGATATGATCATCAAACACTCGTCTGTCTCCCTTTACGCCGACGATACCAAATTTTTCAAAACCATTTCCTCTCCCCATGACTCTTTCCTCCTTCAACAAGATCTTGATAGTTTCTCGATCTGGTGCCTCAAAAATTCTTTGGAACTTAACATCGCCAAATGCCAATCCATCACCTTCTCACATAAGCGGAACCAATCTAGTCCCCGACTCTATCTTCTCCATAACCAACCTATCTCCTCCGTACAGTCTCTTCGCGACCTCGGCATTTTGTGTGACAGCGAGCTCAACTTCCGTTTACATATGGATGAGATAATCCTCAAAGCCAACTCTGCACTAGGTTTTGTAAAACGGTGGTCCAAAGAATTCACCAACCCATACGTGACCAGGTCCCTCTATATTACCTTTGTTCGCCCCCTCCTAGAGTACGCCAGTCAAGTATGGACCCCATATCATCGTGTTCATATCTCGAGAATTGAAAGCATTCAGCGTCGTTTTCTTCGATTTGCTCTTCGAGGTATGCCCTGGGACGATCCCTTTAATCTGCCCCCCTATCAAAATCGTCTCAACCTTATCAACTTAAACACCCTCGAAGATCGCAGAGATGCAGCAGACTTTCTCTTCATTCATCGACTCCTTTCAGGTCACGTTGAATGCGCGTCCCTTCACAACTCCATTTTCCTCAACACTAACCCTCGTAATCTACGTACCCCTCGACTCTTCTATCTACCAACCCACCATACCTCCTATGGCGCGAACGAACCAATCTCCCATATGCTACGTCAAATCAACTCAAACCCGTCTTTGACTTTCACCGCACCACTTCCTACCACAAATCTGTTCTCCTTCACCACTCCAACCAACCTTAGTTTTAAGTTTTAGTTTAAGTTTATTTTTTAAGTTATAGCTTGTATTAAGCCGAATAAATGGGGGCATTCGCCCCCACCAAAAAAAATTAAAATTAAATTCAAAAGGCATAAGATCGTGACAGCTGACGAATCAAGCATCTATGCATATAAGCTCGAAATTAAACACCAGTCGATTGCATGGGTCTCTAAAGGCGAGCCAAATCCAACAAAAAATTTTCGCGTATGAAGCGTCTCGCAACAAATGGTCACTTGTTTCTTCGGACAAACCGGACATATCGCCACTGTGCCATTAGAGCGACGTATAACGGTCAAATCGGAATGGTACACGATCATTTATTTGCCAGAAGTGTTTGGAGAAATATGGAAAAGCAACCGCCGAATACGGATCATTCTCCACCACGACAAGGCATGCCCTCATAGGTCGGCTCACACAAGTGACAATTTAAGCACTCAAAACATCAAATTCATGGCTCATCTGCGGTACAGCCGTGATTTGGCAGCCAATGACTTCTTTTTATTCCCGCACATCAAAAATAAATTGCGAGGTCAAGTCAATGTTTTTCGACGCCTTAAGAGGCGGTTGATGCGTTTAAAACGCATGTCTTGGAGTTACCTCGTTCGGAGTGGAAAAAGTGATTCGAAAATTGGTTCAAAGGCATTTTCAAGACATTTTCGATGATAAATATTGTATTTGCTTTTACCTGTTCTTGTCAAAACTTAAGTAGCTACCTTCGTATTAAGCCAACCTTGGTGTTACTATCGATTGTTTTTACATACGAGTAAGTAAAACTCAGTTTTAGACTTTTTAGCCTCACCAAAAAAATTTTTAAATTTTCCGAACAGTTGTTGTGCGTTGGTGCACAACAAACCGCCACGGTAAAATAAATTCTTATCATCTTCTACCTTATGTCCCGTTCATAGCCTAGCCGGAGTTTTGATGCACTCGTCAAGTTCCTCCGTAAAGCATGTACAGTTGGATTTTTTCGGATTTCTTCTCTTTAGCAAGGTTGAGTTTTTGCATCTCATTCGGACGTAGGTCATACTTCAACTTGATGATTTCTGCTGAAGCTTTGATGATGAGCCGTTCTTGTTTTTCGCCTTTTCGGGTCGAGTACAGGATGTTGGATATGGAGACGCGTCATCGAGTTTTCTGAGTTGCACTGGAATCTCTTAGATTCCGGGCGCATCAGTTTGGGTGGGCTAAAACCTTAAATTTCATGGTTCCCATAGAGACGATTTTGCCACTCAAGAGTTACCGTTACCCCGAGAGCAACCTTTTCCATATTGAATGCTACTTTAGTTAGCTCAATGCTTTCACTTAGAGTCGTTCAGATTATTATAATTGCTAGCCTTCCCAAGACACAAGACTGCAGCAACCTTATAGGTAGGGCAGTCTTGTTTCTTTTCCCGTGTGGTGCTTTTCGTTGACATAGATTTTCTCGCGACATCCAATGCGCAGTTATGACCAATTGCAGCACTGGTTTTATTCGGCCTTTAGGTACGACAACGACCAGGTTGTTTCGCTAGGTAGATCTGACTGCATCAACTGATGTCCGTCTATCATAACTACCACTCCAAGGCAAGCAAAGAAAAGGGTCTTACTGGCTTGCAGAAGTAACTTGATCTCGTTAGTGTTTGCGACATCTCAGCCTGTGAAAATTCTGAATAGCTTGCCGACAAGACATACTCCTAAATAATTTTGTAAATTCTTCAATACGTCGAGAGCTTTGCATTGGAAAATGCCACAACCGCCTTCGTTTTTGCGTGAGAGAAAGTAGGGCTAATATGGAAGGGTTTGAGTACATGTTTTTGTACATTTGATGGCATCAACCAACTTGTATCTCCAGCCATCTTGATCCCTAGATAGTTGCCTTCAGTTACGCACACCAAGTTGCTCGAAGTACATTTCCGACTGCGTTCGTCACTACCTAAAGAAATGTCGGCCTGTAAAGTCATACTGTGTTGCTAGCGTGGAATCGAAGATTCCTCGGGCCTTAGCACTGGTGTCCATGCGCCCCATATGGACTAGCCATCTTAATCGCTATAAGCGAAGCCTTCTGACCAAATCCACGTCGTTGTACACCTGTCATAGCTCTTCGTTATACCTTCTCCTCCACACCCAGTCAATGCAAACATAGCCAAATATCATCCGTTCAAAGCAACTAAGAAATCTGTCACTGCGCAGTACAACAGGACAGGGATGATGAGGGTCTAGGTCATGGTTCACTTTCTTGCTCGAAATAGGGCTTTGCTGTTTAATTGCCTTCTCAGCCCATGTAAACGGGCAATCACCACCCTTTTTTGACTACAGCATATATTTCGTTTTGCTTTCATTTAACAGCAGACCCAATGTTGCTCCGTTGGCATCCCACTGACTTCTCCCGATAATATCGATCTTGGCGATCGGATTAAGATTCACATATAACGGCAGCAAGGATATTACATACTTATGCCCCTGTGATTGACGCAGTTCAGGATGACTTCTTTCTTCAGAACCGGATAGATTATGCTCAGATTCCATTCAGCGGGTATGCGTTCCTCTGACCAAATTGTCCGTATGAACCGACACATGCTCTTCACCGAATAATTTATTCCAGCTTTAAAGATTTGAATTTGATCCAGAGAATTTGTCATTAATACCCATCCATCAGTGTGTTCAAATGCGTCTCTAGCCGTAATCGTAAAAGAAAGCAAAAGGTAAGAGGCGGGCATATATCTTATTGACCTGATCGACTGATATGCGTCTCAGTAGTCTTAACGTTAACCTCTCTATAAAATATTTGTATGACCTTCGGTCCAGAGTTATTGCTTAGGAAATAATATGCTTCGGAAGTGGTCCTTTATTGGTTTCAAAACGTTTCAGTTTTGCTGCTAAAATGCATAGACCAGCAGCTGTCAGCTCTAAAGATGATGTTAATCGTTGAACTAGACAGAACTGGCCTATAATCCAAGTAAAGGCGCATAGGCCTTAAGACTTTCTTCTTTCTGAAGATCATAGAGAGTTGTGGTTGAGCTTTGTCTTCGAAAAACTGTTCGAATGCATTTTGAGAAACGAGAAACTTGTGAAATGGAAGGTCTGCGTATTATAATCTAGAATTCGTAAAAAAGCGCTTTTCAAGAAATAGTATGCATTTGGCAATCCTATTGAGGTGCCTTCTACAATGAAACTCTTGATGCACCATTTGCGGTATGGATTTAAACAAAAGGTTGATGGTTAATGATGACAGGGGTTATTACCCAAGAAGCAGGTCCTATTTACCTTGCTATGATGTCTGGATCATGCCTGCCAGTCAATCCTCCTAAATAAAAGTTGATTTTTTTTTATCAGAGTGAAGAAGCTTGGCTAGATGAATTTAAGTGCGTTGGTGTTGTTTGTTTTTTGCTTAAGGCCTTAAGCCGGTTTGACCCAAAAAGATTCCATAACCAATCAAGTACGAGTATGTATTATTAGCGTCTTCGAAGAATAGCAGCAACATCATAGCTAAGACCTTATTTAGCCCATTAACTATTTCAAAACAGGTTTTAAAATGCAAGAGTTCTCTGTATAGCCAAATAACTAAATTCACTGACAATAGTACTGTTGTGAGGTCACAGTATGGTCTCCGGAACTAACATCGCTAATCGCCTTCGGTTCAGGCATACAGTGACTGTTGGGTTTATCGTGAGCACAATTCTAGGCGGCATAATATATTATACATGGATAGAACAAATGCTATCTTCAAGCATAATTCTCGCTATTTCCAAACATAAAATAAGACATTTCAATCTTGTTATAAAAAAACTTTCAAGCGTGGGCTGAGTACAGTAGAAGTAGCGAAACTGATAAAGTTTGCCTTGAGTTAGACTACAAATGTTGTTTAAAGAGACGAAGAAAGCGGTAAATAGAGCACGGAGAGGTTTCTTGTTTCACTGTATAAAGGCAAAAGCGACACGAAAATTTGTAACAACTACCGATCGTTGCAACTAATGTCGTATACAATGAAAATATACGAGAAAAGTCTAGATAGTCGACAACGCAGTATTATTAAACTCCTTGGACTGCATGACAGTGAATGGGGCTTTGTGGGAGGCAGGTCGAAATACGAATAGAGATGGGAAAACAACACTGGGTTTCTAAATATCTGCATACTGTTCCCATCGATGTGAGTAAAGCGTTTGATAGAGTTAAAAGAGATCTTATATGAATGGCGCTAATATCTCAGAACTTACCCAAGATGTATGTATAATTTTGGTGGAGGCAAAACTCCCACTTATTCGGCTTATTACAAGCTATAATAGTATCTTAAAAAAACTAAGGCTTAAACCTAACTTTAAACTTACAAACTAAATCAAGGACTTATCACTACAGCTTAAAGCTAGTGGAGATCGAATGTGAGGGAGAGAGTGCTGCGATTACAATCGAAAACGGAAAGGTTGGAGTTTACATTACGCAGCAACCGGGAGATGGGTTCGTTAGAGCCATATGTGGTGAGGTGGATTGGTAGATAGAAGAGACGTATTGTAGATTTCGAAAGAGACGTGCAATCGACGGAGTCGGTGAATGAAAAGAATGTCTGCTACGTCTCTTCGTTCCTCAAAGATATTCAGGTTAATGAGCTTGAGACGGTCTCGATAGGGAGGTAAGGTTAGAGGATCCTTCCAAGGTAGACCCCGAAGAGCAAATCGAAGAAAACGACGCTCTATGCTCTCAATTCGGGGTACATGAACTCGTTAAAAGGGACACCGTGATTGGCTAGCGTACTCGAGAAGGGGGCGACCGTGAGTGTTGTATAGTGATCTGGTAACGTACGGGTTGCAGAATTCTTTGGACCATCTTTTAACGAAGCCAAGTGATGAGTTTGCTTTAGTAATTATCTCATTAATATGCGAGTGGAAATTAAGCTCCATATCGCATAAAATGCCAAGGTCGCGGATAGACTGAACAAGGGATATAGGTTGGCAGTGGATAAGGTAAATTGGGGGAACAGACTTGTTGCACTTACGAGTACGTGAGAAAGTAATCGATTGACATTTGGTGACATTGAGTTCTAAGCAATTCTTCATGCACAAGGTGGAAAAACTATTTAAATCAATTTGAAGGAGGCTGGAGTGATGTTGTGAGGAAATGGGTTTACAAAATTTGGCATCGTCAGCATAGGGAGAAAGTGCTGAGTTTTGAATGACCTGAAACGAAGACTATAAAAACCATTATCCAGGTAAGAAGACGTCCATTTTAGCGAAATGGGTACAAAGCCAAGGACGAACAACTTGTACAGGATTAGTTTATGAGATATCTTGTCAAAAGCCTTACTGTTGTTATAACGTCAACTTCTTCGAATACGACATGAATTCGACGAGGTTAATGTTAGTTGATCTACCTTTCAAAAAGCCGTGTTGATTAGGGGAAATAAGAGATTTTCACTGGAAGCTGAAGGCTTCGTACAAAACGCTTTCCAGGAGTTTGGGTATATGTGAAAGTTTAGCTATGGGTAATTAGTGACTTCGCTCTTTAATCCCTTTTTGTGTATCGGTTTTATGAAAGAAGACCTCCATATCTGTGGAAATTCAGATTGGGCCAATATTTGAAATAACAGGGATCTGGTACGAAAGAATTATCGACAAAAGATTGCTTAAAAAAAAGTAGCAAACAAGTTGGCTATGCGAATATCAGAAGGATGGAGGAAAACCGTCAGATTTTTTTTTGTAGTTAACGAATTGGTAGAAAGACTTAGGATCGCTTATAAGCTTTGATTGCGCACTATCAAGGTATCGCTGGTACAGAACGCTATAAAGCTGGGCGAATTGAAGGTATGGCCCGATATAGTTGGAATAGTCAAAAAAAAAACTATACCACGGGGGAAGTTTTCTTGTTTTATGGAAAATGGTATGCGATATGTACGTTAGTGTTGAAACGAAAGGTTAATGTACGGCGCGAATAATCGGATAATTCGAAGTTAAAGTTGGAGTACACCAAAGCAGTGTTTAGCAATGTAACCGGCAGAATGGTTTAAGATGTAAAGAGTGCAATAGGGTACGTCAGACGCAGATCTTTCTAATATGATATAATCAAAGGGGTATTGTTTTTTTTCTAAAGGCGCCTTCTGTAAAGCTCGTTAATTCGACGAGCCAAAAATGAAAAAAAAGGAGGGAAGAGCACCGATATTTTAGAAGGAAGAAAAAAAATGCGAGATTGAGCAAATTGAGAGAAATGAGAACCAATGCCATCAGACATTCCTAACTTGTTGACTTGGCGCGTTTTTCCTTTAGTCAGCACTGACTGAGAATCTATCACTAGGTTCCCCTGTTCGTCATTCCAAGCATTCGTTCGTCTATAAAGGGGAACAGCGATGTCGATGATCATTCCTATGTCAGGCAGTTCAACCTAGAAGATGATGCTCAACAATTAATCCACGAAGCGAAAATTGTCAATTCAACAAAGACTGACGATACTGACGGCCTATGGTTGTTCAAGGAGAAATGGTTTTTCGGTCCTACAAGACCAACCCGACAGAGGAAAACCGAAAAAAGTTCAAACGAGCCAGAAATGACTGCAACGCCTTTCTTAAGCGTGTGAAATTCCTATACGACCAAAAACTGAGGCAAAAAATACTGCAATGTCCCAAAGGCAGTAACAATTTTTGGTCGTTCGTCAAAAACATTATAAATTCCGCCTCATCCTCCATCCCAACGCTCATTTACAATGACATTCCAGCTGTCAGCTCTTTGGATAAGGCCAATCTGCTTGCTGCACACTTTGCGGC
The DNA here is from genome assembly GCA_949129095.1 of Volucella bombylans. Taxonomy (NCBI): domain Eukaryota; kingdom Metazoa; phylum Arthropoda; class Insecta; order Diptera; family Syrphidae; genus Volucella; species Volucella bombylans. Next base: position 66,234,439 of record OX422140.1, read on the forward strand.
CAGCTCAACACTCCCAGATTGTGCTTTGTCTCCGCCTGCACTTGAGTGTGTCGAATCTTCAATGGGACGAATCTACTTTTGCACTCGTGTAGTAGCAAGGGTACTTACTCGTAAAGATCTCAACATACATAAATCCGCTGGTCCAGATGGTATATCTCCCCTTCTTCTGAAGAGGTGTTCTTCCTCGCTGGCAAAACCACTGCGGACTCTTCCCGAGCAGATGGAAAACAGCATTTGTCCAACCCGTCCCTAAAAAAGGCGATCATCTTCTCTCTCCTCCTACAAACCCATTGCACTTACGTCCCTTCTTTCCAAGGTCATGGAAACACTGATATATCATCAGTTCATGAAATATCTCGAAACATGAAAACTTCTCAATGACCGGCAGTACGGTTTTCGTAGCAACAGGTCCACTGGTGATTTGATGGCATGTCTCACCGAAAAGTGGAACCAAAGCGTACATCAATCTGGCGAAAGCAAGATAGTTGCACTTGATATTTCTAAGGCATTTGACAAAGTTTGGCATCAGGCTCTTTTGTCGAAAATGCGTGCATTTGGGATCGACGACTCTCTTCTTCAATGGATTAGAAATTACCTTTCGGAACGTTCAATTCAAGTTGTTTTGGACGGTTTCAAGTCTGATATTCACAAAATAAATGCTGGTGTGCCCCAGGGCTCTGTTCTGTCTCCGACACTCTTTTTAATTTTCATTAACAATCTCTTGTCTGCTACTTCTAATCTAATATATTCCTTTGCTGATGACAGTACTCTCTGCTTTTCATATTCGTTCCCGGACTCACGGCCCTTCGGCTGTAGAACGAGAACGGCAGCGTATGCTAAGCTCATTAAATTCCGATATCAACAGCATAACCAATTGGAGAACTATCAACAGAGTGGAATTTAATGCTTCCAAAACACAATGCTGCCTGCTGTCGTTAAAACGAAATTCAAAAACCCAGCCATTATCCATGATTGGCACTTGCATCGTGGAAACCGAAAAATTTTCCATTCTCGGTATGTGTGTCCACGACAACTTACGTGGAATGACCACATATCTAGGTTTCCTCAAGCGATGTAAGAAATATTTTACCCCCTCTGATCTGGCCTCAATATATAAGGCATTCATCCGCCCAAAATTGGAGTACAACTCCCACATCTGGTCAGGTGCTCCTAAAACATCTCTGCACCTGCTAGATAGGATTCAAAACCGTGCGATAAAACTTATTGATGATACTAATATCAGTCAATCAATGGACACCCTCGAACACCGACGAAATGTCTCGTGTCTCACTTTGTTTTGTCGCTATTTCCACCACCAGTGCTCCACTGAAATCGCCAGTAGCATTCCGCCCATTCAAACTTTCAACCGTAACACCCGTCTCGCTATGAATGCTTATCAGTATATCCTCAAGCCCATTTTCGGACGTACTCTAAAATATCGTGATTCGTTCCTAAGCCGTACAACTCGCTTATGGAATGCCCTGCCGATCTCTGTATGTCCTGGTCGTTATAACTTGCAAACATTTAAAAACAATGTACATCGGTACCTCTCTTTTCTTCCTCCCTAAATTTCCTTTGCCCGCGCTGTGTACAATAACCTTAAGGGTACTCAAACCCCTTGAGCGCGCGCTCATTATAAAAAAAATAAAAAATATATGCCCGATTCTAAAAAAAAGAAGACCTTCTAGTCAACTGCAGAGGCATCAGTCTCCGTAACATAGAAAACCGTCTATAAATCAATGGATTAGTCCTAGTCAGTGTGACTTGAAAATTATAATTTTATTTACATAACGACAGATCTTGCTTGTAAAAGACTCTTCTATCACAGCGTAATCTGATAAATTATACGAAACCATGCCCGGTCTTGGCATGCCTGTTTAACTTGATCGGATATGCAGGATACCAATGGAGAAGCATCCCTGCTCCGTGAGGGTCCATATTGAATTTATCGAGACCTTTGGTGTAAAAATCGAAACGCCAAATACTCAGTCTTTCAAACATTTTTACCTATGGACATAGATATTATCGGCCAACGAGGTGTGTGAGTCAATTTTGCAAGTATTGAATCAGAAGAGGCGAAAATAGGTCTGATGGTAAACGATTGAAGGGCGAAGTATCTGCTATCATCGAGAAAGGACACATCACAACAACGACGACTCGAACAAAATGTCACACTAGAAAGTTATAACCTTAAGGTGGTCAATAACTTTATCTACCTAGGCTCTGCAGTTAATATAAACAACGAAACCACTTAAGAAATCATTCGAAAAGTAAGTCTTTAAAAACAAGCAATAAAATGGAACCACAGACATACTCTTGAAGTACACCTAAACTTTCCACTGTAGTGCTACTGATTAGGTCTTCAACTTGTACTTGTTTGTGTGTTTCGTTTTTGAGATAAGACACAGACCAATAGCTTATAAAACTAAGAAGCCTAACAGAATGTTACTTATTAAGTAGAATACAGTGGTTAAACACTTTGGTAATATCAAAATTAAGTTAATCTTTGATCTTTGATCAAGCGACAGAGAATAACCTTCTCCTTGATGTTATCGGATGAAATTTCTGAAAACTCCGCAGACGAATGCATGATGTGTCACCCACAATATATGCTTCTACTTACATATGTTGCCTGATGTCATTTGAATAGAAGACACCACCTCCGCGTCATAGAGCATCCAATCCTCTGCACAGTTGTAAATGGATGTAGAGTTACCAAGATCGGAATGTGAAGACTGCATGACTGCTTAAAAAGCCACACCAACAGATCGTGTAGCTTTCAAAAACAACCATCTATAATTGGTCTTAGGTTTCAATAAAAACGCCAAAACACAACTATGTAGTTTTAACATTTACGACATCTTCACTTGAACCTAACAAGTTGGCTGTACTCCATGTTACAACAACTGTAAGCCCTTATAACCTGTACTCGTGTTTGAAGTAAAATTTATTGCTCCAGCAATTTCCATTGTTACATCATTCAAATTTATAAAGTGTACTCGGTTCAGAAAAGCCACTTGTCCCTGTCCCCAAAAGAAGCCACAACAATCTTCGCCAGTGTACGAATACCAGTACATAATACAGCTACTGAGGCTACTTCTTATGGAGTATCAGAGCATCGGAGTTTACCATCATAAATTATTACCAACCTTGCTCCTCATTAACTACGTGTACACCATCAGGTAGCATCAACAGAGCACCGAACAGAACGCCAACGGACGAAGTGCACCATCAGGGCATCATCAACAGTAGCACAATGACATTTCGTACAAGGAAAAGTACGGTGGCTTTGCGGACATGTTAAACATGCCGCTGGTACCGGCACCAAGGTATCATATTTAAGGCTTCCGTTTCGTATAAATGCCCGATGGGGCGGCAATGGGGTAGAGTATTTACCATAGCTTATGGGGTCATAACTCACAGTAACGCCGCGTGTCGGCTAGATCTTCTCAGCCTCATCGATTCTTTTGTTGTTACTGATGTTCAGGCGATTCCTACAACTGTGCCTTGTGGAAAAATCGATTCATTGCTCAGGGATACCATTCGGCATGCCACACAATCCATAGAGCTTAGTGTTATGTGCCGCAACAGACAAAGTGTTGTTGTTGTAATTGCAAAATCAAATGCAGAATTGTTAATTTATTTGCATAAATCATTGCATAAGAATTCGCAGCAGCCGCGCGATAGCTTTAGCTCTGGCTGCGGCTTGTGATAGTAGCGTCGTCGCCTTGTTTGCGCTACAACGCCGTCGTTTCTTCAGAGTTGCTGTGCTGTAGCTTGGTGTTTGGTTGAGCAATTCATCACATGTGGACGAGACGTTGTATTTGTGTGGCTTGGCACAGCAGGAACTTTACAAAATTACCTTACAAAGTTCATTTGCAGATGTAGGCTATTAAGTCGGTCAATTGAGTGTGACTCTGTCAAATCACATTGTTGGCCATTATCGACTATTGTTGCACAAACCAGATTGTGCCTTTTGTGCTTTCTTTCTTCTTTAGTTCCGTTCAGAAAACTTAAATCAATTGAATTGGAATTGCAAAGACCCATTAAGAAGACTCAGGGGAGACTCTTGGAAAGTGAAAGTGCGCAGAGGTGATGATATTTGCAAAGGCTTTAGAAACTAGGGAATTCGGTTTGTCTATTACATGAAGTAACCGCAATTATGAGTAAACTATTTTTTGATGTAATTAACCTCCTTTACGGAAAACAGTTCAATGTACTTAACTTGCATTCGCCGAAGAAGGTGTAACCCATGTTCCGACAGCCTCAATTCATCGTTATGCACAGCAAATCAATCTTTCCCATTCTATCACTTATTGAATTCATACAAAGCCGCCTATAAAATAAAAATGTCAAATCAACTGGTCTAAGTTAGGTTAGAGTGGTCTTCGTTCAGATTCTCTGAAGACCAGTTGTTATATAACCATGAGCGTGGGAAGGCGATGCTAGCTTCTGCTGAGAGGGGTACTATTTACTCGTAGCTTGAGTGGAATGATGATTATGCGGGTGTTTTGGTGAAGAGTATGCCTAAGGTATATCGCAGAATTTAAGAGAGTGCCCGTGGGTGTTTGCTCGACAGACTAAAGGCCGTTTGCAGTTCCGCATATTTACTCGTACCAATTTTATTCTATTGTAGAACGATTGATGCCAAGAAGTATCTATCATCCTCAGCGATGAAGTGGAATAGATAGATGAATGCATTAACAATGAAAACTAACGCGCATTTGTGTTACTGAAATTCCAAGGTATTCTGGAAAAATCTATTCACCCTGAACGATTAACTATTGGTTTTTGGGCTGACAAGTGACCGGTAGCTTTGAGGACTCTAAAATCCTTCCATTGAAATTACAATTCCAGAAGCGCAATAATTTAGTTTGTAGGGTAGTGATTGCCCTACCTCCCAGTGATGCCCGACCAGTAGCATAATACTGGCTTAATATGGCTCATAATCCTATACGGAAGAGATAAAAAAAAATTTGTCTAACCAGGTAATAGCTTTGGATACGAGTAGTAACACTATTGATGTCCCAGTTAAACGATTAAAGGATAACGGCCTTCGGATCTGCACGTGCAATGTTCGGACCTCTAACAAGTCACGTGCAGCCGGACAATTAGCAGAGGCCCTTGACTGGTATCACCGCCATCCAAAAAGTGCAATGGGATGGAACGAGTAAAACTGTGATATATGTAGTACTATGGTGACTGCTATAGGGAATAGAAATATCGCTTATTCGGGTGCAAATTTGGCATAAGCGGTAGACCTTGGCAATAAGAATAGAGCTTCCGCTATGTGAGCGAGCATCTTATGACAATTCGCATCAAGTCTAAACTCACTAACATTAGCTCATACCCCTACGGAAGGCAAGGACGACGCCACAAAAGAATGAAAAACGAAAAGAACGCCAGAACCCAAAAGGAGGACATCTTTGGTAGGACAGTTGGTAATCATAGCCTACACGACACCACGTCTGGCAGCGGACTTAGGCTTTTTTGCAGGACGAAATATCACTACAGCCACCACATGGTTTTCTCATCTCAACATATGTACATAGGAGGACATGGTGGATCATTAAACGCTAAATCAAATTGATCACATTAATTTTAGACGTCCCAACATTCCGGACAACCAACATTGACTTGGATCGCCACCACCACAAAGGAGAATTTCTGTGAGAAGATATAATGCAGAAACGTTGCAATCGCAAGAGACCGCCAAAATCTTCGCCAAATGCGTATCCCGAAATCTCTAAACAACACCTATGCCGCCAGCATCGAGTACCGAAGATAAATGCCTACGTGTCATCAAAGACGCCGTAACTGGTGTGTTGAGTTTCGCTCGACCACCGCAAGAAAAATCACGGCAAGCAAATGCAGCTAAACAAGAATCGTACAAAGCCGCGTTGTAACGAAAGACGAGAGCCGCTCGTAAGCCCTACGTGCAAAAGGGACGGGAAGAATATTGCCTTCTCCAGAAGAAGAAAAACAAAAGCATCAGAGACGCGCGATCAAAGATATTGAGAGTTTATACTCCAGGAACAAGGTACGGAAGTTTTATATAATAGGTAAAAAAACTGTGTCAGGGCAACAAGGAAAGATCAAGAAAGAAACCTGGTGGTAGATCTGCAGCCGTCAGGCAGAATAGAACATTCAACATAGACGACGAGAGCCATCCACATGATCAAGACGAAGTAAGGATAGCAATATTTAATTAAACAAGCGCAAAGTTGCTGGACCTGACAGCTTACCAAACGAGGTTACTGGAAATGACTTTGTGTAAAGCATACACCAACTTATTTCATACTGTAGGCCTGATGAATGGAATCTCAATCGTTTGCCCGTTCCACAAGCAAGGAGACCCCCTAAATTGCGGCAACTATATTGGCATAAGTTTCTTCAACATTGTCATTTTGTGTGCACGTCTTCGCCAATAACCTGATTGGCCCTACGAGTGCGGTTTCAAACCAGGAAAGTCCACAATCAACCAAATTTTCACACTCCGGCAGATCCTGGAAAAAACTCAAGAAGTCCAAATCGATACCCATCATCTTTTCATCGATTTTGAGTCTGCATTTGTCTGTCTGTCCAGAATAACAATGTACTCGTAGACGATGAAGAACGCTCGCTGGTTCGTCAAGTTGGGTAACGACTTAACCGAGACCTTTGATGTCAGAAGGGGACTGGTTTGCTATGCTATCAATTCTGCCAACAACACCTCAGTAGAAATAAAACGAAAGAATAACTCTTGCGAATCGCTGTTTCATTGAGCTAAGCAGGCAATTGAGTAGTAGGGCTCTATTCCGAATAACTGAGCAGACTCTATATAAATCATTGATCACCCCCGTCCTACTTTATGGTGCTGAAGCATGAAATATATCGAAATTGGATGAAGATATCTTCCGTGGATCTTTCTTCGTAAGATGTTCGATCCCGTTTACGTTGACGAGCTTTGGAGAAGAAAATTCAACAAAGAATTATACGAGATGTATGGCGACATCCATCTAGGCAGAAAACTGAGCAAACGGTCGTTGAGATGGCTACGACATGTAGACTGAATGGACGCCAATGTTCCGAATCGCAGAGTCTTTAAACCTAATCCGAAGGGACAACGCAGACTTCACGTTAAAACGAGAACCCAACCGACTTGGAGTGCGCAACTGGAAGCAATTAACTAAGGATCTGGCTAACTGGAGAGTGGCATCACCTTTATTTATTTATTTTTTTTTTCGCTATATGCGACATAAATTTCACTCATAGGTACATTTTACAGTTTTTCGTGACGCTATTTTTTGGCTTTATACAAATATTCAAATCAAGACGAATCTTACTGATTTCTCTATTACGGAAGCTTTGAAATCTCGCTTAAAAACCCTTGCTTCAAGCGTAAAATTCAACTTTAAATAACACTGATCCTGGCTAGTTTGGATTGGCATGATCAAATGACGAGGCTTCTTTAAGGAAGATCAACTTCAATGGTCTTAAATGAATTGATGTCCGCTACACTATGTGCATAAATGAAGTAGGGATCCGTATCAGATCCAAATTTTTCCTTTCTTTTCCGCCGATGATCGTGCCACTGATCAACTTCAATATTACAGCCGTGGAGTTTCATGAATTTAAAATCTTTTATAACATAATGGAAATTCCACTTGTGGATTCGCAGTTTTGGATCCAGTAGGAGTTTACCACATAACATGTCCCACTTAGCATGCGAAATTTTGAATCAATCCCACCCCCCCACAAACACCTCAACAGTATCAACAGATACTTGTCAGTCAATTAGCGCTCGACCTCTGGCGTGTAATTTAATTCCTCACCGCTACTTGTCGCCTCTTGTGCATATTACTTGACAATTTCCGTCGCCTTTTCGACACGCATGCTAAGAACCATTTTAACCGCACAATGGAGATATTGATTAAATCTAAGGCGACAACCTAACAAGTCTTGCGGAGTCTTTGAACAGCTCATAGATACTAGTACTCGTATCTACGTGTATAAGTGTATACGAGTACCTCACCTCACCGCATATAACCTAGATTTTGCTTTGATTTTTTTTTTCTGTGTGAAGTGAATATACCTTTCGTGTTCACATGTAGCATTCTCCGGATCTAGCTCTGCTGTTTCATTGTCTCCGAACACCGAAGATTACAATAATTCGACCATGCTTGACATTTAACGAGGCTTGAATAAAAAAAATAAACAAACAACAAAATACTGGAAGACTACTCAAGACTCGCACCAGCTTCAGAGTTGCATGGAGGTGGCAAACTCCAAACTGGAAGAAGGTCAGCAATTATTTCATTGTGCTTCAATGGAGTGAGCTGGGCGAGCAGTAAGTGCCTCTGGATGTGGCAGCTCCAGCCTGCCCCATTAAGATGGTAAAGTTCATTTAGTGCCCAACTTCAGTTGGTAAAGTGAATTTCCACGCCTCATAGCATGCACATTGTGAGTCTTTTTTTGAATTGATGCGAAGAGTTAATTTGCATAGCTGCGATTAATTCCATCGAATTAATTAGACAACAATGGGTAATTATTCATTTGAGTTTGCGTAACATGGTTTCGAGCTTTGGCAAGACAAGATTCGGAGTTCAGTTGCCGCTACCGAGGAGGTCACACACATAAAGTCGTAGTATAAATCCAACAAGTGTTAACTTTTTGGAAAAAGTCTGCATTTATAATTGTTTAGTCGTAAGCATGCAACAGTTTTGTAATTTATTTTTACGGTCTTAGCCGTCAATAAAAAAAAGCTTAGTCGCGTCATTAGGAATAATGCAAGATAGCCAGTTGGTTGTGGCAGACAAATGAAAAGTGATTTTTATCATTTTTATGAGGTTTCAACGCCACGCTTAGCAGGGCGTTAAATTTAATTTTTATTATAACAGTTAACCTCGGAAGCTGGAACATTACCATAGATTTAGTTCTGAAGCTTGAAGACCCTGAAAGTGAATTGTAGGGTTATTAACAGGAAGTAAGGTGGTTTGCACAATAGCATAATATACTAGGATATTATTGAAATTTGAAAAATTGCAGAAACATAACCTCAATAAAGACATTAGGTGGACAGCCTTAAATTTGGAAACTCGCTTCGCATGAGAAAATATGCTTAGCGCCTGTAGTAAGGTCACATCAAAAACAGGGAAGTTATTCAGATTTCAGTAGAGCGAAACTTGACTAGGGAATTCACTAGAGTCTGGTTCTTATGAATACTCGTACCTTGAATATCTACGATCAATTCTGCCGTACTCGGCAGACACATTCAGTCCCATGCGCGGAACTCTTATTTCGAAAATAGTTAGAACTATAAACAATCAGGCGAACTGTGATAACGAAGCCATTGTCCTTTAATATCATAGTTTCAAGTCATTCGGTATTCGATGAAATCGAGCTAAGCTGTTAAAAGGTATACATACACCAGTTACTGTCAAATGCAGAGAGATGAATTTAATTGTCAGCTAGACACTCGGAATTGTATTGTATAAGGCCAGTCTAAGAGGCGTTGCCCATAAGTGATTCTCATCGTCGGAAAAAAAACAACGAGTAAAACTTGAACAAATTTTCAGCAATCAGTTACAAATGACAAATGGAGTACCACAAGGTTTAGTATTGGGACCTCATTGTTTAGCTAACGTTTTAGTAGCCATATTACAGCATTTGCTAATATGACCTTAACATGTGCTAATAAGAAAGAGTATCTTTGACTCAGCAGTTCCGCTACAAACTGATTCAAACATTCTGCGGAAGTGGTTTTCCAAACATGAATTACGTATAAGCAATAAAAAAAACGTAGCTTAAAAGTTCTTTGTCCACTTGATTTTACCCTAGCTCATGCGCAAAACTGTTTTCAGCAGTTCATACTTGCGGAAAGTGTGCGTTTCAAACTGTTTTAAAATTGAGAGTTTCAAATAAAGGGTGACCAGATAAGAACGATAGGAAAAACAATTTGAATAAAATAACAAGGGTGTGAGATATATAAATTGATTCAGGCTTTCATTTGAGGCCACGTCATGCCATTATGTGTGAACTAGCACATCATTCTGCTTAGCTCCGCTGGCAGTGCTTCAAGCGGTCGGTCCAATTTTTGATGACTCAGTACAATATGTGCGGCGTTATTCCGGCAATAGAGTGTCAAATGTTGGCATCGAGCTGGTCCAAAGTTGTTGGTCACGCTAACAAGTAGACTAAGGACTTGATGTAGCCCCAGAGAAAATAATCTCTGGTAGCCAATTTATGAACGCTCGCCAAATTTCTCCTTCACAACTTCGAGCGAAAAGACGCATGTATGGCAAGTAGCGCCGTCTTGTTGGAACCACAGCTATATTGTCGAGCTCTGGCCACAGAAAGTCGGTTATCATCGCTCTATACAAGAGACCATTAACGGTAATAGTGTCTCCTTCCTCATTTCGAAAGAAATAAGGTCCGATGAAGGTCCGATGATGCCGCCATGCCATAAACCGCACAGAACAGTCAAAAGTTGTGGATGCATTAATGCTTGGCCAAATACTTGTAGATTGTGATCGCTCCACTAACGGCAATTTTGTTTGTTGACATAGCCGCTGAGCCAAAAATGGGCCTCGGTCGAGATGATTTTTTGGCCAAAATCCGGATCTCCGCAGCGCACAATTAGCGAACTCACGACTTTGTCTATGATCGCCCGGCTTCAATTCTTGCGTCATCACAATCTTATATGGATGTATAATGCCCCACAAAATAAGCCGGGTTGACTCTCTGGCGATGCCCAATTCAGCTGATTGGCGCCGACATTTCAACATTTCATTTTGCACCAATTTCTGTCTGGTTAGTGGTGTAAGATCAAAAAGAGTGTACTTACGCTCAAAAATTTCCACGATTTGTTTCTATTAAGTCGAGAAAATGATATCGGCTAAGTGGCCGCCGAAAGAAGTTATGACCATTTGGGCCCGATTTGTTGCATTTTCCATCACTCTTGCCGGAACTTCCAGCGATAGGTCTTCGCATTCTTGACGGATATTCTCCTTGAGGGTTTCGACAGTCTGAGGTTTGTTGACATAGACTCGTGACTTCAAAAAACCCCCCAAAAAGAAGTCTGGAGCGGTTAAATCATCAAATCAAACCGTCAAAGCGAGAGATTAGGCGACCTGGAAATGCAGCCCTCAGAATTTCGGTTGTAGCTCGTGCAGTATGTGCCGTTGGACCATCCTGTTGGAGCCACTTGTTGTCCAGTTCCAATTCATCCAATTGAAGAAGGAGAAAGTTGTTGTAGCGCTTGCCGTCCACAGTAGTCGTGTGGCCCGTAGCGTTTTCGAAAAAAATAAGGCCCGATGACTCCAGCATAAACACCACACCACGCAGTAACTTTAAGCGGGTGTAATGGCTCTTCGTGGGTTATACGCTAATTTTCAGTGCACTGGAAGCGATAATTTTGCTTATTGACATATCCACAGAGTCAGGAATGGGCCTTGCCGCTCATGATCATTTTCGATGAAAAGTTATCTCCCTCGTGGTCGAGATTCAGAGATTCATTAGCTAACAGCTAATGCACTGTCTGCTCTGTACTTTGTAAGGAACATCTTACAGTCTTTCACCAAAATTCTTTGTAAAGACCGCCGATTGATACCCAATTGCATGGCACGCCGTCTGGTCGATACTCCGGGTTCCTCTGCGACATCTTCAACCACAGTTGCGATATTCTCAGCACAACTGCTGCTCCGGGTCCGGCCAGACCTGGTAGCGTCTCGTGTTGTCTTCTAGGAGAGCGGCAAAGCGCTGTAAGGTTTGCCCGGTTGGTGTCAGACGACGGGAAAGTCTGCGCCAACGAATTATTCCGCAACAAAATCGTAACAATTATTCCCCGTTCTTTAGGATTATAGCGATTTATGTCTTGTTGACGTGTATTTTGTATCTGTTTACTTCACAAATGTCAAAGTAGAATTTACATTTGCCCCTATTTGCAAAATTTATAGCATTTTCCGGTAGGGTGATGACTTTTGCGCCACCTAATATTAAGAACTGGTTCTAGCTGCCGAACGCTTCAGTGATATCACTAACTAAACATGTGAAAAAGGAGCAATACCTGACATATGAGTACTAGAGTAAGATTTAAGGATTTACTATGCTAAGAAACATGTGCCCCTTGGACAGAAGGATCAAAAACATACTCGATTGAAACAGGAATTATAACCGGGGGCTTTGAAACTTGTTCTTCGGATCCTGTGGTCTGAGTGGCTCTATTTAGAAACCACAGATTACACACTGTATAACTGTGCGGCACTTTGTCACTTAAGTAGGCGTATCTTCTTTAAGACTATTGTGATTCCCAAGAACATTAAGAACCTCTTCAAACTTGCTGGCACTAAAAATCACACACTGTGCTCAAAACCTTGCTCAACCCATTAATCCTTCCAAACTAATTGACAAACATGGTCACAATGATTTTGTCAATCAACGATGGAGCCAGATTCACAAGATTACTTCTTACTGCCTGATTTTCTGTGACTTCGATTGAAAGTTGTGTTTCTTGTGATCATAACTGTAGGTGACATAACTCCGCAGGATGTATAGTAGGTAGACGAAACGATTGGTTCCCGATATCTGAAATTCATCAACGTCCGTTATGTATCCTTATAGAGAAGAGTGTAGTTTGCTTATTGCCATTATTGGCAGTAATGTACTGGGCAAAAGTGACAGAATTCCTTACGATGTTGTGCGGCACAAACTCGCTCGTTGGGGGCCAGGAAGAAAACAAAAATTTGTTATGTACGTGGTTTACATTGTTTTGGTTGAACTGAGAGCTGCGGCTTGCCTTTTTCTATTTTTCGAAATATTTGTTCTTGTTTCTTCTGTTACCTCCTCACTTATCGACGTTGGTTAAACTCGAATCTACTAATCTTCACACCAGTGACATTTGTCTTTTTTTTGTGATGGCTGGCATGCAATGGTAGACGCATACCAGTTCCATACTCTAATAGGTATAATATCAAAGCATCTAGTATAGGCGACTGCTCCAGTCTTACAGCTACTCCGCTGACGATTGTCGACTTTCCGAATTTGGCGTTGAAATCTCTGAAACTGCTTAAGAGGATCCATCATCGAATTCATCCTTGGATAAGATTGGATGAGCATCTTTAGTGAAAGCGTACGAGTATGTTTATATGTTCAAGCTTAGCCTTGATTCGGGCGCAGCTTCGCAATCACTTGAAGTTTATTTTGTTAATGGATTCTAAACACCATAACCGTACAGCATCCCGCCTTGATTACGAGGAATCTCGTATTACTCGACGAAGACAAAGCGTTTAGTTGTAATACTCTCAACTTTTTAACTTTGTTCAACACATGTCAATGTCTTCACCACCACAAAGCCCATCACACAAGTAATCATTCTTCATCATCTCCTCCACTAAATAGTTCTAGTCAATCCACACAGAATACGAGAATTTTCAGCCTAGCGCAATCAAAGATCAACAGTTCGCAACATTCGAAAAACTTATTACATAAAAATCACATTTGACTCGCAGCATTATAGCGCCACTCCACGATGTGAGCTTCGAGTTAAACTGTCAATATTGCGAAACTGCAACACCAATCAAAATACCTCGGGCCGGCTACACCTTAACACCAAGCCAAATCCAGTGGTTTTAGCTGGAGTACAAGTTTGTTGCCAAAAAGACTCATGCCAAGAACGTCACTTTCGCAAGATGCATTACCTCTTGTAGAGAAAACATAAACAGCTGGCAGCCCATAACTGACACTACACAACTGACATTATCAGCTGTCATCCTAGGCATAAACTCCTTCTGCTGGCTGTCATAGCTTGTTTATGTCATGCAATGCGCGACTAAAAGTCGGCCACTTAAATGCAATTCACACTTCACAAAAGACCAAAAGCAATTAAGCGCCATAAAACAATAATATTACCGTTACTGCTACCGATACCGGTACCGATGCAGATGCAGATAATGATAACGTTAACACAATTCGCCAGCTTTCAATCTGTGGTGTGATTCCTCTGGCGCTCTTGATTATCATGCGAAGATGATTAAGTGCGATTCACTTGAAGTTGTTTTTTTTTTGCTTTTTTTCAGCTTTTTATTGTTCAGTATTTTGTGGCGTTGTTAAGCCATTTTATTGCTTCTGTTGCAATTTGTAAAATTAAAATTGCCACAATAAACAACTCCGGAGGCTGGCGGCTGCCAACGGGCCGTTCTGGCCGGCATGAACTGCCTACCGGGGAAGTTGACTTTATTATTAATGCAAAGCGGATGCATCACTGAAACTTTCTGATTATTTTGATCTCTCGTGGAAATTACGTAATTTATGAATTTAAAAGAAAAAAAAGTCGTATCTACTCCCTATCAAAAGTATCTATTGTATGTAGGATCCACATCATTGTCCTGGTTAAACGATTTCAACCTGCTCGCCGCTGTAACAATCACCTACTCCAGTGGATTATATCCTTAATGAGCTTACGCAACAAAAACAAAAAAAACATGAAGTGCGGCTGTAGGCTCTTCATTGAATTGCAAGTCGTTCAGGGGTGAAAAAAAAAACATTACCACTGGAGCGATGCAACAATTTTCACATGGCTTCACTTGGCAAGCGCCCGTAAACCCACTTCCGGAACACGTTACCGGACTTCAGTGCGAATTATGATGCGTAAATTTCATAATTACGGGATGCAACGTGTGTATAAATCTTTTTTGTGGTCCTCGCCATAGCCGCAGTACATTTTTATTAATATTTTTTTCAAAATTAAAAAAAAAAAATGATAAACTACTTAAGGGGGCAGAAAAATAATTATTTAGCTATCATTACAGTGATGGCGGTGCTGCAAGCGGCGGTGCTGTGCTGGTGACTGTTTGGCGGATTCAAATTAATTTTCACAAAATTAAAAATTGATAAAATTTTTTTTTGCCACTATAACAGTGTGATTAATGATTAAGAAAATGGCGGACATTAATTGCGGCATCCAAATCGGACTACTTTCAGAGATTCGAGGCCAATTAAAATGGCAAATTTATGAGGTCGCCCAACAGCAGGGCTCTGGACCCTGATCGGTGGTTAAAGGTTAAACGCGCGAAAAGGTATCTATTTGTTAAATAACTCTAAATTGATTTTAATTAGCAGTTTGAGGTGCGAATTAAGAGTATGTAAAGCTGATTTTTTTAGCGCTTTGCACGTATATGAATCTACCGCTCGAGACAGCGAAGTCTGTCGCAATATAAACTCATAAGTGCCGAAGTTATTAGAACTTAAAGCTAAAGACGTTGCACTAACTTCAGAGGGCTGCCGGCAGAGAAAGATTCTTCCATAGCTGAAGCACAGTAGCCTTCGATATTTCTTACAAGCGCCCTTGCGGTTGGTTGTTGTACAATTACGTGCTACAGTTCGGGCGAACCTGGGCCTCAACTCACAGACTTCTCCAGTTCGGCCGATCCTTTGTTAATTTCCTCGAGATGCGCACTCCCAGCCGGCTGATGTTCCCTTCAACTTGAGCGCGCCATGTTACGCGAGGTCTTCTTCTACTGCATTGTCCCTCTGAGTTAGATTCAAAGAATCTGGGGGGCGGATCATTAGTGTGCATTCCATCGATGTCGCCATATAGCTCGTATAGTTCGTTGTTGACTCTTCACCTCCGAAGCTTATCAACGAAATCGGGACCGAACGTTGTACGAAGAATTTTTCTATAGAAACGACTGAGGATATCTTCATGCGCTTTCGATAGAGTCCATACTTCAGCGCCATAAAGTAGGACTAGGATGATTAAGGTCTTATATAGAGTCTCTACAGTTGTTCGAGATAGGGTCTTACTACTCAAAGTCTTTTACTACCACGAAATTGAAGCTGTCAACTGTGGCGTTCTGTCCAATTCGTCGATGTCCTTTTTGATGGACAAAATACTCGTATACGAGTACTTGGTTTTGCCCTTATTTACCATACTAGTGAATGCACCGGCGACACCGGTACCCGCTGAATTCTCTCAGTTATGTCGATATCATTGGCTTACGTTGGTAGTTGCGCAGACTTTTGAAAGATTGTGCCTCCAGTGCTTGATGTTAAAGAAGTCACATAAAATCCTTTTTGACATCAAATGTCACGGTTAAGTGGTTACCGATATTGACGGAGCAACGAAAGTTCTCAATCGTCATTTTGCACAAACGGACGACCCTATCAGAAACGTCAAATCTATTGTAGAAATGGCTTTATATAGTATAGCTCGTCTCTATAAATGCTGTCATAGGCGGCCTTAAAATCTATGAAAAGACGGAGGGTATACTATTTGGACTTCTTGAGTTTTTTTTCCAGAATCTACCGGAGTGTGAAATGTTGGTCGATTGTGGATTTTCCTGGTCTGAAACCACATTGATAGCGGCTAACCCGTTGTTGATGAAGGGTTTCGGACGCTCACACATTGCGGCAGATAAGATCTTGGGCGCAATGTTGAGGAGACTTATATCTCTATAGTTCGTGCAGTTGAGGGTGTCTCTTTTTCTGTGGATCGGGCAAATCATGCTGAAATTTCGTTCATCAGGCATAAACTCTTCCGACCAAATCTGAGAAATGAGTTGCTGTATGCTCTCTGTTACGAGTAGGTGCAGACGCTCTGTTGATTTTCAGCTTGGATATTGATATATCCTTACTTCATTTTGGTCAGGTGGAGGCAAGTTTTGACTACCGTCGTCTAAGTTGAATGGTCTATTTTGCTTGATGGCGGGATGTTGCACAAGAAGTCTTTCCTTATTCTCAGAATCGACTATGACTCACTACAAGGTTCCCTTCTTCATCTCTATAGGTTTCTATACGGGTCTTCTTGCCTTGACACGTTCTTTGTATCTGTTGGTAGAACTCCATACGTCGTTCCTGGAGTACAAGTTCTCTCTCTTCTTGTGCTATGATATTTTTTCTTTTTCTGGAGAAGCCGATGTACTTCCCGTTACTTTTACTCATAGAGCGCACGAGCTCCTTCGTTGCAGCCTCGCTTTGTATGGATCTTGTTTAACTACATGTGCTTACCGGCATTTTTCATCAAACCAGGGATTTGGCATCTCTGTGGCATCTCTGATGGCACGTTAAAAACCACCTTAACTTCCCTCCAAGCTATTGGCATGCACCCTATTTTTAGACTGTGTCTAGGAACGCTCGCTTCCTTTGAAGGCACTTTGCATAACCTCGAAACCTCGTCTGTTACCGCGATAGATTCGCAGTACTTCTGCCATGAAACCCTTTTTAACTTTCTAACTAGGTACTTGAATTGTTTCTTACATTCGTAGTACTCATTCCATGTACTGTTGCTTCTGAAAAACTTCGCCATATTATAGATAGCGAGGGGATTAATATTATTGAAATCGCTAAAATACAAAACAGGCTCCGCATCCTCCATGTTAAACTCAAAGGTTAGGTACGAGTATATAAGGTCATCTTTGGAGAAGCATAAAGCTGATTATAGAAAAGCGCTTTATTAAGCCTCCTGACAAGGAAGAGGTCAATAAGACTATTTGAACTGTTGGCGAAGTGGGTGAGGGTACAGGGATTTACGATCTCATTGATCTCATTGATCTCATTGTATTTAAGAATGGCCTAGACTCGGTTTCACACAACATGTTGCAATTTATTGGGTTGTTCAATAAGTTCTGCCGTTTTTTCCTTGGAAGTGGCGTTTATCGCTTCAGAAAATCTCTGTGTATAAAACCGTTATGAAAACTTATTTTTTTCCAGTAGAGAGGATTATTCTTTACATTGTTACGAGAATTTGTTTTGATCGGACGTGTTTTAAGTGCTAAAATTTTTTTTTTTAAAATGGAAGATAAAAAAGTGCATTTTAGGCATATTTTGCTTTTTTTCTTTAAAAAAGGTGTCAAAGCGACAGAGGCGTAACGTGAGATTTGTGGGGTGTATGGAGATTCGGCAGTTAGCGCTGACACGTATGGCCGCTGGTTTACACGCTTTCGTTCCGGCAATACAGATCTTGCTGATGCTGCTCGTTCTGGACGTCCATCCACCACAGACGACGATCAAATCTTAGCTGCATTTGACGACACGAGAGATCTGTCAGAGGTTTAGCATTGCCCATACAACCGTTTCACAGAGACTGAAAAGGCTTGGAATATCGAAAAAAAGCGATGTTTGGGCTCCTCACGAACTTAGTGAAAAAAACCGTATGGATCACATAATGATCTGTGATTCTTTGTTGAGATGGAATTCGCTGGATACTTTTTTGAAAAGAGTGGTTACGGGAGACGAGAAATGGATGGTTTACAACAACATTCGACGTAAGAGGTCATGGTGCGCTCCTGGTGAAATACCGCAATCGGTTGGTAAGCAAGATTAGCATCCCAAAAAGGTCGTGTTGAGCATTTGGTGGGATTGGCGAGGTGTCCTTTACTTCGAGTTGCTTCCACGCAATGAGACAATAAATGCTATTAAATATGGCTCTCAGTTTGACAATTTGAAGAAGGCAGTGGAAGGCAAACGGCCAGAGTTAGTGAACAGGAAGGGCGTTGTTTTCCACCATGACAATGACAGACCACACACAGCTTTTGTGACAAAAGAAAAGCTGAATGCCTTTGGCTGGGAAGTAATGCAGCACCCACCGTACTCTCCAGACCTTGCGCCGTCTGACTACCACCTATTCCGCTCTCTGCAAAACGATTTGGACGGAAGGCAATTTAATTCCAAGAAGGACATAAAAACGCATCTGGAAAAAGTCTACTGATTTTTACAAAAGAGGAATAATGTCTCTTCCAGAAAGTTGGAAGAATGTAATAGATCAGAATGGACAATATTGGATTAATTAAATATATAGTTTTTTAAAAAAAATGTGTATTTAACTTTAACTAAAAAAAAACCGCAGAACTTATTGAACAACCCAATGTATCACCACAAGTCAAAAGATTCGGTGTGGAGCAGCAATGCTGTTCTAATACAGAGTAAAACCGGGCGAGACTAATGGACTTTTTGGGCCTATTAAAATAACCAAATATGTCCTTGTCTGTGC
This sequence comes from Volucella bombylans, assembly GCA_949129095.1. Lineage (NCBI taxonomy): Eukaryota > Metazoa > Arthropoda > Insecta > Diptera > Syrphidae > Volucella > Volucella bombylans. The sequence goes on from OX422140.1 coordinate 66,253,403, forward strand.
TACATTCGCAAAGTGGTTTTTCTCTCAGATCATCACGAACATATATTGGAACGCTGCTTTTGATTCGTCCGAGCTTGTCACCTCAAAAGGTTTGAAAACCTTGGATTCCATAGATTGCATTCGATACACCTGGATCGAACCAAGTATCCGAGATGCACACTATATCCACTCTAGATGCAAAAATTCGTCTAACTCTATACCATTTCATAGACAGTTTGACATAGATCGACAACAAAAACAACTGAGAATGTGATGACCGTGTATATCTTATTTAGAATGGTTTTAGCAATCATCAGTCTCGTTTCAGAAAGCTTCCACATTCAATCGTAATCATAAAAGAGACTCAAAACCCACATTAATTTACAATGCACCCAGAAAGGGCTCCTTTATTCAGTCTGTGGAAATCTTTAAGCACTCATCTCCTTGTAAAGCACTAAAAGTTAAATGACGTGAAAAATTAAATTTCCCACCATTCAGTCGTCTCATAATAAATCATCTCTGGTACGCCAGCCAAAAGTAAAGTAACAAGCAAGCCAACAACCTTTCAGTTCATTGTAAAGCGAAAACAATACCACACATGATTTAGCAACAGGTTCATAACTCTTGCCATTACAAGTCATCGTTGCCGTTGTTGGTGTCGTTTTCTACGGCAAAAACGCCATGGCAGGCGGATATAATTTAAAAATTTATATTTCCTGCTCCCCAAACTCTGGAAGAAAATAACTTCAAGCCTGTAGGTGAAGTTGCCAGCAGAGTTCCTATATCTTTCCACATGCATGACGGGACTGGTACAAAAGTCGTGTCCTCTATCTTTGGAACAGCACCTACATCCCCAGAATATGTACACATTCGCTTGTGCATTACTCGTACTCGTATCTAATGCAACAGTTACATGGGCCAATAGACGAGCCCTGGTACACGTACACGTTACTCGTACTCGTACTCGTACTCGTAGTCGTACTCGTAAATCTAACGTGGAAATTCCTTTACCAATACGGAAGTAATCCTTCCGATGACGGAGGTAGTTAGAGATCGTGGAAATACCATCATTACTGTTGCATCCAGACTTCCTCTCATCCCAGTCATCATTGGTAAACTCATCAATACTAAAAGCATTTGGTAGGAGAAGTCGAAAAGGAGGAGAATCTTTTAAAGGAAGCATTATTGCATAACAAACGTGCCAATGACAATGGAACTGTTTCTGAGAGCCACATTGTAACAAATAGACAGGAAGTTAGGAAAAGTGTTATATCATTTGAGGACCGATGACAGCTTTCAAACTCTTTTGTTATGCCAGAGGAAGTTACTCATTAATGCCGAATCTCTAGCAGATTCGGAACGTAGATGTCGGGCCACGTTAGGTTGCCATCGTTTTGTTTGACTTTTGGTAGTGATTCTCTTATTAGATCGGCCATCAAAAGTCTTAAATGGCAAGTACATCTGAAGTGATTGATGTGAAAAGGCTATACGAATACTCGGGCTCGTGATAGGATTGAACTGAGTTCATTGGCGAGGAGACAATGCGGTTCTTTGTTTGGTTATAATCAGAGTTGTGAATGAAGCATTTCGTTGGAATAACGTTGTCGAAATGAGGGCTTATTATTGTGGTGGCTTAAAATTGGATCATGACTAAGGAGCGGGAGTGTAGTGAAGTATCATATATTTCTTTTATTTGCTAATTGATTGGCTTCGAAGGTCGCATATAGAGGTTTTGAAGTGACAAGGAAAAGCCTTAAAGCCATTTAAAATGAATAGGGCAAAGGCCAACAATTTACAACGTAAGGCTTCAGTTTGGTGTCCAGTGTTAGTTAGAAATAGCAGCTTTAACGAGAGAGTTTATACCGCATGTTTCTGCCACATATCTGGTGAAACAATGTCCCTATTGGGTGACAAATTTCCTGGACGTGTGATTTCTCGAAATGGAGATTTCAATTGCCCGCCGAAATCGTGCAATATAACATCATTCGTCTGTTTTTTTTGTGGTCTGTTAAAGCTAAAGTCTTCGCTTATGCTCGATTCATACTTGGCTTATGATGTTCTTGAGCCAATCTTGCAAATTTAGCGCTTAGAGTTAGCCTCCTCCTTATTTAAGCTGTGCCAGTTAATTTCTCGGTTGTGGTTTCGGTTGGATTTTCTCTGCTTTCTTCACGAAAAATTCTGTCCGCAAACAAATCGGTAACGCCTTGCTAGTGGTTCACCCAAGATCGTTTTTGAATTTTCTAATCACGGTCAGTTTTTGTTTAGAATCCGCTACTGTACTCGTAGTATGTCATTAGGTGGCCATACTTCCTTTGGCGCTCATTTAATTTCTTTTTCCAATTCTTTATTGCCTTTTTGGCTGCGTAGGTATTAACAATACCTATTCCAAGTTTTGTATTTGACTACCAGTTTTATGGTTAAACAACATTGACTAGACGGTGAGATCTTAGAAAGGAAGGTTTCCAGAACCTTGCGAGATGCGAGTGATATGTGCACTCGCAATCCAACACTTTTTGGACTCTTGAGGATCTGATTTGCATACTATAGGGTGACCAGATAGCAATGATAGTTTTTTTCAATTGTCAAGTTTCAGCAGCTGTCAAAGTTACCAATGACATCCAGCTGTCAAAATATTCAGTAAGGTTTGCGATTTCATCATGCATCGTTTTACGCTTGCCGAGATGCCGGCTTAGTTGTAAATACCCAACGTGAATTTCGTCGTGAGGTTGGTCATCATCATGGCTTTAGTGTGCAAGCAATTCGGCGCACCGTGGAAAAGTTTGAGCGTGAGTATACTCTTTTGGATCTTAGGCCACCAACCAGACAGGGATTGGTGCGAAATGAAGAAAACGCAGATATGTCGATTCGGGGCCGATCAGCTGAATTGAGCCTCGCCATAGTCAACCCGACTTATTTTGAAAGATTATGCTAGAGCAAGGATTGAAGCCGTACGATCATAGGCAACGCCGTAAGTGGGCAACGTATAAATGGGCGACTATCCGGCTTTCTACGAAGGACCGAAAAATTCCAATAGAAGGAAAATAAAAATTATGGATTATCTTACACAATGTGAACTACTAGTAAAAGGTTTAACAAGACTTTTATATTGAGCAGGAACATGAGCTAATATCGATGAGCTAATCGCATCTAAATGTCTAAAGACCATTCGCCCTCTCCGCAAAATCCAAATTGTTTACATAACTCCAAAGCAGAACTTTTCTCCCAAACTCCCCAACTTTTGGGTTTAGCCTCATGAAGCAGCAGTGCCTAATTTGGAAAAGATGATTTGAATCTCTATGGAATGTACTTGTTTGTTTTCGGTATATCACACCGTTGACATCGATATCGGCCCGTTGAGGTCCTGAACCGATCGTATTGGCTTCGATTTACCCAAGAACCGATGGCTATACCAATTTTACTAACAAACGGCCACTATTTTCGTTTCTTGTCGAAGATACACACTTGAAAGCTTCGAGAATATTATCGATGCGATACAAAAGATATTCATATGCGTCACAAGGCTAAAGTAAGTCCTCTCGGCACGTAACAGCTACACGCTTGAATCGAGGGAAAAATATGGTTTCGCGAATAGATTCTACTACTTTGTTCCTTGCGAAAGCTCAGATTCAACGGCCTTAAAGGAGCAGTTTAATAGGGCATCATAAATGGTCTATATGCTCTTGATATATTTGATATATAGATATTTACGAGTATAGTACACTCTGAGAAACAACTTTTCAGACTATCAAGTGAGACTTCTGTACTAAAACAAAGGGTATCATTTTTACGGAGCTGGTGCTGCGCGCAAACCCTCTCTAGATGCAACATGCCTACCAATCTGAATTGAACGTGGTTTCGACAACACAACTTCTGGCGGCACGTGTAACTCGGCCAGACAACACGGCGTAGACGAATCATTACTAGGGTGCATGTTAGTCGACTGATTGATAGATGATATTGCTAGACTTTCTGTTGGATCATGCTTAGTAACTGTCTGTTTGTCTAACGCAGACAGCCCTGACGTGATTGACAATACAAGGATCAGAAGTCTGTCCCTATTCAATCCCCTCAGGTCTGAGTTTTTTTCTCTTCACACGGGAAATAGGAAGCTAACTCATCTAGTGCTAAATGACATTACCATTCGTTTCTCCAACAAAGCTAAGCATTTGATTGTCATCCTGGATAACAAAATTCTTTTGACTAAGGCGCTGTAGCTGTTCTGATCCTGTAAAGTAGGTTTCGGTAAGATATGTCATATGAGTCATAGAGAATGATCCTTTGAGTATAAACGGCTCCGATAAGACCAATTATATCCTATGCGTCGGTTGTCTGTTGGAAAAAACTGTCACGAAATAAAACAAGCCGCTGGTGCAACAAATGTTTGCTTTTCTAGTAGGCCTGGCTCTAGATGTATTCTCCTCCCCTAGATATCCATATTATGCCTTTCTCCATTGCCTGGTGCTGAAAAATACGAAATCGATTTTGCAGTGTCCAGGAATGGTTTTGTCAAGTACCTGAACCAGGAAATGAACGGTCTTTACTAATGACACCGAATCCTATGATGCCCAGCTGTTTGAAAAAAACCGATGGCTGTTGGACGACCTAAAGTGATGAATCACTCAACCTGCTATTGGGCACCCACTTTTCTATTCATGGCCAGTAAGCTACAAAGTCTTCGGATATCATCCGGCCAACGCTAGTGAATATCATGCGGAGATGCTTAGAAATGATCCACATTCCCTTGTCATGGAGAGAAGTTCCCAAAACCGGAAAATGTTCTTATGTTGTCCCAAAGGACCTCAAACCTATAAGTCTATCAGCTTTCCTTCTGAAAAGTCTAAAACGACTGATTGATATCCATACACGATCTAGAATTGAACGATGACGTTTGTCTATGGCTCAACATGCTTACTGTAAAGGAAAGTCGGTTAAAACGGCTAATCAACCCATATCGAACGATCCCTATATTACAGAGAGTACATAGTGGTTGCCTTCATGGACATATAAGGTGCCTTTAACAACGGCAACGCATCCGCAATCACGACTGCGCTGCCAACTCTGAAGGTAGATGACTCACTTGGGGAGATGATCAGTCTCATGCTAAATAGCAGGATAACCAACTCCAAAATCCAAACCCTGCTAAAATGTGTGAACAGAGGTATGCCGCATGGCGGTGACCTTTCACCTATTCTGTGGAACTTAGTGGTCAATGAACTATTAATATACCTGGAAGCGGGTGGTAGCAGAGTGGTTATCTATTGGTTGCATTTCAATAACATTAAAGAACTCCTACAGCAAAACCTTAACAGAATAACACGTTGGGCGGATCGCTGTGTATTGGGAGTCGGCCTCCATAAAACCGATCTTGTCCCCTAGCACTAGCACAATTTTCTCGCTTTATATTTTCCCATACAACGAAACATCTGGGTCTTATTTCTGACAGGAAACTACAACCTCATATTCATGATGTGACCGATACTCACCTAAGGGGTGGTTGTCTGGTGGACGGCTGTAGATAAAAAGTTTTACTGCGGCAAACTAAGCATAGTACTCGTACAAAGGACAGCATGTCTGTGCATAAGCGGAGTCTAACGTAGTACTCCCTCTGCGGCAGTGGATATTCTGTTTCACTTGTCACACCTCGATATTTTCAGAAGGCAAGTGGCAGCTGACGCAGGCGAATACCTTGGAGTGACTGCAGAGTGTATAAATAAACTATTTGATAATATAATATGAATCCTTCCAGGCTGAAGTAAAATGTGATATCTGCAAATCTATCAAATCCTTGGCCTCAGTCTCATAAAATTCTAAAACAGCCCATGACTGCCGATCATCTCTCAAGGAGATGGCGGAGCAGTTTCAAGATCCACATTTTTGTGGTGCCTGGCCAGAGAGATTTTACAAATAATTGTAGGACCGACGAACTCGCCAAAATTTGAACCACTCTACCTATTCTACCTGAAAAAGTTATCATCGGTATACCTACTAATCGCTAAACGCGCAAACTAAAACTAAAGCTGGATGCTATTAGAAGAACAAACCTTAGGTGGACTGCTGGGGCACCATGTCTAGCGACCAAACAAATCTGGCCAATCTGAATCTGAATCGCTCTAAGTGTTTAATCTTTCAAAATGGGAAACATCTCAGCGCAATCATAGGTGTCATCACTGGACACTGTTTTATAGGCAAGCACGCAAGAAGTCTTGGCGTTTTTACAAATAGCTTCTACAGAAGCTGCATGGACGAAAAGAAGGAAGAGCTCTATACCAACGAAGAAAACTCTATTTAGGAGCTTTGTTCTACAATAGATACGATCTAAATAATATAAACGTTGGCAGTCTCCTACGCTTCGTTAGAAGCTTAAATTGGTTCCAAGAGTGGCATCACCAAGGGCCAATAGGTCTAAGTGGATTCGTTTTTTCCAACAGAATGAATAACTCCAAAACAAATCTAGGATACGGCGCTGGTGTCTTTCTGAAGGACAACGTTAGATTCCACTCCTTGTTAGGAATGTTTGCGTCTGACTTCCAAGTGGTAATATACGCAATGTATGCGCATAAGGCATTGCTGAACCGTCTCACCACTTCCAAACTATGGAATCACAGGAGATGAGATCGCCGGTGAACTTGCTCGGCAAGGCTCAGATGAGTAATTCTCAGGACCCGAACCTGCGTTAAAACTGTTAGGACTTCTATTGACGGTTTGTTCTCATAAGAGCATGAGGAACATATTTCTATAAAAGACTAAGGAATTTCAGTAGAGGGAACATATGTTATTGTACGAGGAGAACAATGGACTAGTTCTTTGTCTGAGTAAAAAAAAACAAGACAGAATGCTATTTGCAGATAAGTATAGGTGGTCATGTAACAAGCCAAATAAAATTACTAATAATGATCTTAACACGAACTATTGGTATAGCTCTTTTCTAATCAACGCGGACCACCCATTTGATCCGACCGACAACAACCAATTATTTTCGTTAGCGTGCAAATATTTCTATCTGTTCAATTTCATTGAGATTAACTCCACTGCACGCAAGTCCAACCCAATGCAACTATTTTCACATGTTGCGTGGTTACAAAAAAAAAGACAAAATTCTTAGCTCCCAGCTACAAAATAATGAGATCAAAAGTACCACCTTTTACCCTTCATTTCTTAACATTATCTAACTACTCAACTCAACACCATGCCATCATCTATTGTATGTATGCATGTAGGTATCTCCTTTGAACAAACAAAATTGTATTTCAAACAGCAATATCCGAACAATGCGGGTAATGATTTCAAATTTCTGATTTCGCACTCAACGAGGTGAAATCGGCGCCCTCAGCGGCAATTTGTGACTGATTGGAGCAGCGGACGGACCCACTTGATTTAGAAAGGTAAGCAATTTTCCCGTCAGTAACATTGTACGAGTACGAGTACACCCGTAGCACTGGTACTGTCGCAAGAGCGACAGATCCTGCCGAAGGTGTTAAAGCAATTCGCTTAAAAAATTACTCACGACGACGACCAAATGACTTCAAAGTGTGCAAAGCCAGCACTTTTCTTTTAACCACGGGTGCGGGTAGTTCCTTCCCGAAATAGTTATAAATGTACAAGCAGTCAGTTAAGAGCTTTGTACTCATATACGCCGCCGTTGGTCTTAAAATCCCAACAAATACTCGAACCTTCCATTCATTCATCCACTATCGCCACATGGCCAACAAAGGCGAACAAAGTAGCACCGATTACGAAGCAACGCATGCAACACGGTTGCCAAGAGTCAAATGGTTTCTAAATTTATGGGCGGTTCAAAGAATTAAACAAAAATTACGTCTAAAGGGGGTTGACTTTGGCGAAAAAAAAAATCTCCACCGGGTAGCCTTTGCCAGCTGGTTCCAATGTCTGAAGTCTGACGTCTGAAGCCCGACGACGTCCGAAATCCAATTGCCAGTCAGCAGTTTTGACTGAGATCAGAGATTATTGGTCGTAGATTTGGGAATGCATTACCTTTAGATACGAGTACACTTATGAAGTCCAACTGAGTATTGGTATCTGGACAGAACAAGTTGGTTTCTTTCGTACCAAACGATTGGAAGGAATGCAGTATAGACGTATTCAAATTTTTACAAGCAACCGCCGAGAGATAAGATATGGAGAACAGATGTGATTGTGTTTAGATGGAAAATAATTGAAATATTCGGACTGGTACTCCGAAAGGCATGTTGACAGATTAGTCTGGACCATGAATTAGGCTTAAGTCGAAACTGGATCGTGTGACTACCAGTTTTTCTCAGTGATACACTGAAAATGAAATGGATTAGAGGGCTAACAATAACTAAATACGGTTTTTGGCAACACCTGCTTGGGTATTTTCGTTTACTTTTTGTTTGGAATCAAGGTTGGTCCGAAGTTGGTTTTATTTTTCTATTGCCCGTTTACTTAATCGGTTAATTCTGGTTTTGTTAGACACTTACCGCCATTTAGGCATGCATATTAGCCTGTAAAGTATGAAAAATGTTGTTTCTCAAAGTTGAATGACATCTATGTACGAGTAGGTTTACTCTTCGTGCCAAAGGATTATAGAATGAATGCGCATTGTATACTTGGAGTGTAGTAAAGGGCGGATTTATGGAAACAACAATTCCGACGGATAGAAATGTTCATGTAAGAGGTCAAGGCTTTCCGGAGTCGAGAAATATGATGCTCTTATTAAAGTGATTCCTGATGCTGGCGAGTGTACAAGCTGATGGCTCTGACGGAAGCCATTGTAAAAAATAAATATGATAAATTGTTTGTGCCACGATCCCAGAAGGATAAAACATAACAGAACAACGTCTCGTCAAAATATTTTCTTGACATCAGGTTTCGGTTGGATTACTTATAACCAATCTGACGACTTTGAGAGATAATATGCGGCCTTAAAATCGATGGTGGTTTGTAACCATCAGGACTATTAGAGGTGTTCTCCTGAATTTGCGGCAGCGTGAATATTCTGGACTTAGACCGGAATGGTAAAATCTAATCAGATCGTTGAGAAATGGTTTCAGACGTTCACACAATACGGCGGGCAAAATCTTGTACGCCAGTGATACCTCTATAATTGGCGAACTTATGAGGGTCTCCTGGGACAATGATCCTTAGGTTTCATTCGGCGGGTATACTTTCCCCCTCATGGAAATGATTTGATGTTTGCTTTCTATCAAATCACTTCCTACTGCCGCAAATAGCTTAGCAGATAGATCATGCTTTCTTGCAGCTTTGTTATCAGTCGTTTAAGCGTTTTACGAAGGCACAGGCGTCAACACTTAAGCCTCTGACCATCAACTCCTACTCACACCTTTAAGTGGAACTCTGGTCTAAAGGGGCCTGCATGGGTATTTCCGGATCCGCAGTAGAGGCGGTGGCCGAGAAGAGCGAATGAAAAACTACGACATCTACTACAAAGAAGGAGAACGACGCTTCCTTGGTTGTAGATTTGCTTTTCGAGGAAGACTCAAGCCAAAAGTCTTAAGCTTTCGCCATGCAAGCAAACGCCACAATCTGCTACTGAGGATTAGGAGGACAACATCAAAGATAAATTCTATGCCTCCTAAACTGAACATATGCCGATCTTAACGCAAGGCTAGGTAAGGAAGCTGCCCTTGAGCGGGTCATCGGTTAACACAGCTTGCACATTCGTAATAGCACGTCCGACAATGAACTTAGGTTTTTAGAATTTTTGAGTAGCCAGCACGCAGTTCCCACATCTCAACATCCACAAAGTAACTTGGCAGGATCTTCTTTAAGTCCGCAAAGATAATTGCGTGCGTACGGGCGTGGCATTTATGTTATGGACGAATACAGTGAACCGTCAATGAAGCTTTCGTGAGTATTGCAGCGGAAGCGGCCAAATTGAGAAAAACAAAGTACATGGTGTCGACATAATTACTCTTTCCAATAGCTGTTTCTTTGGCCTCATCGAAAGCGAAAGAAAAAGCGCTTGGCCCTTTCGAAAGAAAGATACTGCGTGTGAATGAAGGAGGAGATTCAACTAGTTCTATACAACCTGTAGTGCGACATCGGTTAAGTCCGGCGTCTACGGATCTAACGTCTGAGATGTCTGAGCCATATTGAGCGAATGGACACTAGTCCCGAGGACGAGAGAACGACCGCATCTAAACTGTGGAAGGGAACATGAACCAAATTGGAATGAGAGACTGGAGGCAGCAGGCGAGAAATTGTGCGGTCTGCAGAAGCTTGTTGGTTGAGGCCCAGGTTTGCAACCTAAGTAAATAAGTACCACTTACTGTGACATTATTATTAAATTTCCTTGCTCATCTCTACACAGTGATGTTCGGGTCACGGTTGCTTGATAAGTTCTTTTGACCTTTTAATAAAATTTCTGCTCGTTTTTTTCTGGATCTTTCACTTCATATGCTCTTTCTTTTTCCTCTGGAAACGCCAACTTTTTTTCCTCCGTCTTTTTCCTAAAGCCTATGAGCCGCTCTCGTTCATTCTATGTGGCGCATTGTGTTTTACGTTAACCCGGGTTTTCACCTGTTGCGGCGTTTCTGGCGACTTCTTGGCATCGATGCCACTAAAGCAAGCCTCTAAAGCAAGTTTTAAAGTTGTTGCAGTTTTGTGACGGTGTAATTGTTCAACGTATAATCTCCTCACAGTATATATCTGTTTATGTGGTTTTGAGCTATTTTTAGATGTACTTTGACTTTAACTGGGTAGTGTTCCGACACTACATTTTCTACTCGGGATGATCTAGAGTACTCGTAGCTGCGTTGCAACATAATTAATTTGGTCGACTGTTTTATGATCTGGTGACTGTCACGTTTCTTCATGAATATTGAAGTGTACTGGCGGGTATAGTGATATTCTCCCCACAGCAACAACAATTAGCCCAGGTACATTTCCAGACTTTGCGTTGTTTAGGCTATGCTTTCAGATTATACTACCAAAAATGTAGTCCTTTTCTAATCTGCTGTTAAATTCGTAACATTTAGGACATTGCTTGCAAAAGTTGTCGAGTTGCTTGGAGCATCGTCTGTTTCTTCTTGGGCCGCATATCAGAATTATATCAAAGCCTTGATGTGGATTGTTTTCAGGGTGCTAAAGACCCTTAAAGTTCATGCCCTTGCTAGAACCCCTTCCGCTAAAAGGGCCGTATATTTGGGGGCCATTCGGAAATTTGAGAACTGATGTTGACGCATAAGAGGTTCGTTTAACATCACTTTTTGTGTTGTTGTTCGCCTCAAAATTTCGCGATAATATGGATCTTCTTATGATCATTCCTGAAAGAAGGCCACTTACCACTTTGTTCTCCTATTTTGTCCCTACTTTGTTGGTTAGAAATTTTTAAAAATACTCTTGACAGATTCTGAACCAATCATAACTGCGCTACTGATACAAGTACAGTGAAGATACTTGAGGACAGGACATAAGGGCTAATACGATTTGAACTATTGTACATTTCTATTTTCTAGACTTTTACAATTATAAACCAAGCCATAAACGTATGTACTGTAATCGGGAGATTATATCAGATTTTGTGTTCGACGATTTTTTTTTTGTTAGAGTACCCCAGGGTTCTAGGCTAGGTCCAATCTTATTCTGCATTTTCATTGTACTTTTATAATTGTGTTCACTTTTATCCCAATGATAGACAACTATAGTATATTTGTCTAGATGTGTAAACTTGCTTGATGGTCAGATTAGCAGGCTCAATTAAATACTATTCGTATGCAACATACCTTTTAAATTTGATGACGTTTCAGTCCGGTAATGTACGACAACCAAGATACTTGCCCATACAACTCAATTTACAGCACGCTTCTTTCATACACAAATAAAGGGTTTTCCAATAGGGACTTGACAACAAATTTAATTTGTGAACTAATCATCAAACTGTCACTGTCAATTTATTCAGTAAACTCAAAATTGTCATCATGGTAAAGTACACGAACAAGCAACGTCTGCAAATTATAAAAATTTTCTACCGAAATTCGGAGTCGGTGACTGCAACTTTAAGAGTGTTAACTCCAATTTTCGGTCGTAATTCTCGCCCTAGTAGACAGGCAATAACAAGTTTAGTGCAAAAATTTGAGTCTACATATTCGTTGTGTGATGTTGCCGTGTCAGTGAGACAACGGGTTGGTCAAAGTGTCGAAAATATCGCTGCCGTTCAGGCGTCCGAAGCAAACGATCCAAATCAGTCAATTCCACGGCGTTCTCAAGAATTGGGCATCGCTTAGACCACATTATGGAATATTTTGCGTAAAGATCTTGGTCTACACCCATACAAGATCGAGCTGACTCAAGAATTGAAGCCGAAGGACCATTTGAAGCGACGTACGTTCTCCGATTGGGTTCTGGAGAAGATGCGCCAAGATAATGAATTCCATCATCAGCAGTATCATCTTCAGTGACGGGCTAATTTTTGGCTCAATGGGTTCGTCAATAAGCAAAATATGCGTTATTGGTCAGGTGAAAATCCACATGTGCTTCATGAGTCACCACTTCATCCACAAAAAATAACTGTTTGGTGTGGTTTGCATGCCGACGGCGTTATTGGGCCATATTTTTTCGTTACTGTGAATGGTCAGCGTTATCGCGCCATGATCACCGATTATTTTTGGCCCGAATTGGAAGATATGGACTTGGACGACATGTGGTTTCAACAGGATGATGCTGTGTGGCTGCACACGCTACAATCGATTTATTGAAGAGTAAGTATGGTAAGCGTGTTATCTCAAGAAATGGGCCAGTCGATTGGCCGCCTCGTTCGTGCGATTTAACGCCGCTTCACTATTTTCTGTGGGGCTACGTTAAGTCATTGGTTTATGCCAACACGCCGACGTTGGAAGAGCTAAGAGCGAACATCGAACGCGAAATGTGTGGCCGAGTCGATGCAAATTGGGTTCAACGAATCGACCGCTGCAATCGTGCCCGCGGTGGTCATATGAAAGAAGTCGAGTTCCATTCATAAATGTTTTGATTGTACTTCAAGCCGATAATAAAGTTTTTGAAATATTTCAAATGGTTTGCGTTTTATCATATCATATCATATTTTACTACAATTTTTCCTGTACTGCACTACTACTCTCATCAATGCCGAATTGAGCTAAGAAAATTACAATATAAATAGATAAAAAAGTGTGAGGTACCAATGAACGTTGGTTTTGAATGTATTAGAATTACAATCGTTTGGAAAACTATCCAAGTATTTCCCTTTTTTTTTGTTTTTTAAATGAATATCCGAATTTAGAATTTTATGAATAGATTTCATTCTAACAGTAAGTTATACATAAGTATCAAAAAGTGTATAAGGAATCAGACAGACTTTGATCTGGAGATGTCCTTTATAATACCAGGTATACTCGTACATACATACCAAAGAACTGCATTGAGTATGATCGTGTCAATTCGATCATTGTCGCCAAAAATTCGATACAAGTCAATCGAACACATAGTAGACGTGTGATCGTTCAAGCTGCGCATTCGAAACAAAAATTCTTGGGCAAGCATGTATGAGACACAACATTATTTTTTCGAGTTTGTGCGGTAGTGTACTATTACTGATTTTTAATCTCGTGTATGTCTCGTCACGAATGAATGTTACCGAACGGATGGATACCTCCATATGCATGAATTCATCGTGAGTGTATGGTATATTCGAGTGTTTCGAGTATCTCTATTGTCTCGAGTGTGTTCAACCACCCGAAAAAATGATCATTATTTGCCGAACACCCGAATGCATGTATCTGTATGACTCGAATGTTCCAACCAACATGTATTTTTTTTAAGTTCATGAGCAAGCGATTATTCCTTGCTGCTCATGCTCAACGAAAGTGATTGCTTCAAACAAAATCTGAGTCATTGATTGGACATACACAAATACAAAGTACCCGTTGCAGCTCTCTGATACATACTCATATATTCTGATTTTTTTCTGCCGATGATTATATTCGTTCAGCTCGTTAAAGCGAAGAGCTGCTACAATCTGGATGTAACAATGGTGGTTTTCTCCTCCTATTCATCTTTACGGATTCGAGAAAAGTATATGGGTACACCGGTTACACAGGTTATCTGTGATCGCTTTAGCAAAGCCAACTCGACATTGATCCAGCTTAGCCCAGATTTTTCTCGAAATGTGAGACACGCCAGGGCATTTTCCCATTTGAATTTGACCTTGTAAATGCTTAGATATACATATACTTGCGGCGACGTACGTAGCTAGGAATCGTTTTGTCAGAAGTCTGAAATCAGTATGTTTTCCGAAGAGTTTTTCAACCATTCACACAATAGAAACATCTCAATGGCTTTGCTTTCAAAATAAGGGTCAGTGATTGTGCACTATTTCGACATCTCGTTGAGTCTTTGAGAGACAAGCGGTAGTGTGGAATTTCAAGTCTAGGAGCATAATTGAAGCGGGTGTCCCGTCAGATGGCTGCAAGACAAAGACTGTCGCAGAGAGTTTTTGTTTTTTGAATACTGGATTGCATAAATGCATGCATCTTTTCGTCTTAGAAGGACTCTGTACGTATTGACCACTGGATATTAGAGATGATTTCGTACCTTCCATCGACAATCAGAGAATTTAGCTCTTAAACCGAAGAACATCGTTATTTCGACCATCTTACCTGTCTAAGCAATCAATTTCCTTGAACCCAATTTTTTCTTCATGGATTCGTGATTGGATCCTATCAGAAGCTATAAAAGTCATTGGCTGTTCCAGCTAAATACTGGAAAGAAAGTACTATTGTAATAAATCAATATCAAAGACTGAGTTCTACATGTCAGCAAAAGGTCACAAGACTATTCTGAGTCTTTCCATCGTTACCACGAGGATCATAAATTTACATGCAGCAATTCTAACAAATTCAAACGCGAAATGTCAAAAGACAGACCTCTGCAAAGGCAAAAGGGTTGACAGCGAGTACCAGTGCCATCGACGCTTAATATCACCTCAACGACGACATTGAGTCTCATCAACATTAGCATCAACTCTGATTTATGTGTTTTGCATGGAAATGACATCGCTGTCATTGTTCTCACTGTTGGTGACACGATTCCACGATTTCATTTTTCATGGCTTACCTCTCATCTGGCTTGACTTCAAGCAGAAATAAGAAAAACCGCAACACACAACTGAGATGATACGATTGCTTCACTTCTGTCGATTCTACGTCCGGTCCGTTCAACCGAAAAGAAGAGGAACAATTTTCACAAACAGCTTTTCCAATTTGTCATCTGGTAGTACTCGTAGTTGCCCAATCGTTTTTTTTTTTTTTACTTCGTTTTATTGACAGAATAATCTATGTCGGCAATCGGACAAAGAGCCAACTATTGCCCTTATCTAGATTCTTGTCTTCAGGGGTTCTCTCTCAGCTTCACCTAACCATTCATTGTCTTTTGTGCGTTCGTGTCGATGTCGGTTTTGGTTTAAGTGTCTTGCGTCACATACAACGGACGCGCAGATTATGTGAAACTCCAAGAAATGATTTTCATTTTCATTTTCGAATCGTGTTCGTTATGTTTATTGGTAATTAACCTTGGATCCGAGAGTTACGATTATTAAACAAAGACACCCCCACAAATAGTCGTAGTAACAGCAACAACAGTAAGGTGAACAAAAAAAAAAGTATCTGTACTCCTAATGATTGCTCATTTGTGCGAGGCTTAATGTTGTTCATCGGATAGATGTAATAGATACCTTGGGCCTCAGTACATTTCAGCTAGACTCATTCACCCACGTTTCTAATCATAAATCACGAGTTTGATTTGAGTTTAAGGTTAGGCGATTTATTTCTTTCATTTTAGCACTCTGTGATGGTAGAAGAGTTCTCCAACAATGTTGCGTAAGATTGAGCTCTCATTAAGTAGGTGGAATGGGTTGAATTGGGTGTGGAAGATTAACATTGGATTGGAGAAAAAATTCCCAGCTATGTGCTTCTAACTCAATCGAACGTGGTCAAGTAGGAGTATCGTGCTTTGGCCTCGGGATGGTGAATCTTTTCTACTTATTTGAAGACATTTTTGACTGCAAGCTTTGACTAGTTACTTCAGATCTAGAAAGACTTAGTTGAATAAACCTCCCAGATATTTATTTCTAACAGCAACTGTAACTCATTCAAGGGAAAGTCCTCAGATATCTCTGATACGAGTAATTACGGAAGAGTTCCAACTTACGTTATAACATATTCGTAGCTTTAGCACCGACAGTGACAGTCTTTAGCTTCAATCTTCTCATATGGAGATACATTGACCAGAAGCTGGTCATGAAAACCTTAAAATATAATAGAGCATGGGACCTTCATATCATCTCAAAATATAAGCACACGTACTATGATACCACACTAAGGTGAATGGTTAAAACTAAACGTCTTGATCTATTTTGTATAGTAAGTATTCCCTGCTTTAAAACCCACAAAATACCTGCCTTTTTGACCTCAGCTTACAAGGAGCAAGATTTTCGAGACCCATGCCACACATAAAACAAAGTGGTTTTCGATCATGACTTGAGTATGCCAAGAAAGAAGTGATGCCGTTTCGGATTCAACGATGCGCTACTTCAATAAAAAATTATACACAATAATGACGAAAAGTAAAGGACCTTGACCACCACATTCTCAGACTTTGACTTCGAATTTCCCGGTTGATCTTTCTGTCTTTCTCCAGATCGATGAAATCTTATCGTTGGTGGAATTCCCCAAAGCCGTGCAGACTACTTTGAAATATTAATATATTACATTGCGCCGTATTCGCGTATCCTAAGTTGTTGCAGTTAATCGTGACGCTTTTATTTTTTATTCACAGAATAGTTTACCCTCCATCTGTTACCAATCTTCTCTTATCATTTTATTAAACAGCCATGAACAAGCAATATTTCAGTCTAAAGATTACCGTAGGCAGGTGCGCATCAACAGAGTCAATCTTACTGTGTAGGAATTATTGATTTCCTAGCACGTTGTTGATATGTCTTCGAATAAGAAAGTGGAATAAGATGAGCTTGACATTGTTCCCAACACCCATCCAAAATAGAAAGAACTTCAATAGAACCAAATCAATGAAATAATTTCCGGACTGGGAGATCTACAAACAAAGCCCAACTCTTTTCCAAACTAAAGTAAGCAAAACCCGATCTTGAATTCAACGCAGCTTAGGGTAGAAGATCCATCCCAACTCTCTTGGAGCTAATGTCCCGAAAAACATACCGAACGTCAGTATGAATCCGAATGGAATGAATAATCGGCTTTATCCGACAGAAAATCACTGAATCTACTTAAAGGAGCTCGCGTGTTATATGCTTGTTACTGGTCAAAATGTCATTACAGATTTCACAACTAATGAAATGATGACGTCAGAAATTACTTTTTTCTGTACATCACATGGAAATGAACTCATACAACCGGCGCGGTAGACGACGAAATAACCACCGCGCCGCACAGCCAACAGCTGTAGTTATTGACTTTAAAAAAAGAAGAGAAGTAATATCAAGAAGTAAATACTAACGAGTTAGAAAAGTCTTGGCTGACCTGCATTTCACCAAACCGGCGGTACGAATAAGACGAATAAGCTCCTCATCGGGGTTGCAATACATCAGGGTTTAACCATTTACTTCGGTAGTAAGGCCGATTGTGCTATACGGAGTAATAGTGTATGTGACTTCCCAGGAGAATAATTTCAACCTTGAAAAATCCTCCTCTAATCACTAGTATCACTAGTGTTAGAAAACGACTGTCTACCAGCTCAATAGTCCCTACAACGATAAGAGCACTAGTCGTGCCAAAATACTGTACTTAGGATACAATGGCATCTTCTCAAGTAACGATCTGCCCACAGAAATACTCGTACATTTCAGTGAAAGCTTTTAATACTTAAAGCGAACGCAAGGTCTGGTAATATTTTCAAACGAGTCTGTAATGTATCATAGAGAGGAAACTGATGACTACTCGCACGAAAGAAAACAGCAAAATAATGAACGAGGAACATCGAGAACCTCACTGGCATTTCTATATTCCTAAAGAATTTATCAATCCAATCCGAGACCCGGGTAGATGCCTGCCGAGATTGGCAAGGAAATTTGTAATTTGTGGAAATTGTAGTAAAGTAGGTGCTGAGGATATGGAAAAATCACATTTACAGAATGTTAAACCACGAGAACGACCCAAACTCAAGGCAGAACAAAACCAAGACTTCCGCGTGCCAAAAATGATGAGACAATGCCAATATCTAAACTCAAATATAACAAGGCAATCCAACCGAACTGACTACCTTTGTACAAAGTCTTTCAACAGGAATTTCCGAACTTTGACAGTTGATAGCGGCCATATTGTTGAAGCTACACCTGTCAAATTGGCTGCCATTTATTCAGTCTCTTTTACCAAATCACAATGGATGGACATACGAGTAGCATTCAACAACACATGCAAATGATAAAATTGTTTTATCAAAATGGGTGTTCTGTTCGGGCAACGTTCCGCGCGCTTCGCCCATTTTTCGTTTGCCATAATCGTCCTACCGAGAGGACTATTCGCAGTGTGGTTGATAAATTTGAGTACACTGGTTCAGTAAACGGTACGTCGCCGGAACGCAAGAACTGCTGAAACATCGCCGCTATCCATGAGTGTGTGCAGGAGAATTCGAGGCAGTCGATTTCGTATCGTTCACAAGAACTCGGCCTTTCGCAGACAACAGCTTCGCGAATTTTGCGTGGTGACTGCGTACAAAATTCAACTGATTCAGCAGCTGAAGGTAAACGACCATAGACAACGACGTGTGTTCGCTGAATGGGCTATGGAGCAGTTGGAAACTGACCCTAATTTAATTTTGGGCTGGCGGCGTTAACGACGAGCGCTATAGGTCGATGATTACCAACTTCTTTTGGCTTGAATTGGACGATATGGACACCAACGACATGTGATTTCAACAGGACGGCGCTACGTGACACCACACAGCTCACACCAAATTGGAAATTCTGCACGAGCGATTCGAGGGCATGGTCATCTCACGTGGAGGTGATGTGAACTGGCCACCACGATCGTACGATTTGACCCCGTTAGACTTTTTCTTGTGCGGTTTTCTGAAGTCGCAGGTCTATTCGAATAAGCCACAAACCACAGCGGCTCTCAAAGCCAACATAACCCATGCCATCGGTCAAATTCAGCCTGATTTATGCGCCAGAGTCATGGAAAATTGGGCATTTCGGATGAGCGCCACCCAGAGAAGCCGTGGCGGTCATTTGAATGATGTTATATTCCATACATAATGACATCGATAGGCCTTTCAAACGAATAAAAAATTTCGATGATATCTCACACACACTTTGTTTTATTTAAATTTATACATAGGAAGCGCTTAATGAAAGACCCTTTGTTTAAGGCAGTGCGCGTGAGCATTCCAACTATAGAGCCATCAATCTTTTGAAGATCGCGTACAAGATAATGTTGTATTATGTGCACACTTGAAATCAATTGTTAATGCCCTGAACTATTCTCATATAGACCTTTGATGTCATAAAAGCGTTTAAACAAAGTGATTCAACGAGATCACTCTCCAATCTCGGTTTCGCGATATTGACCTGTTTAAAAAAGCACACAAACTTCTCTCCCGAAGGCCTCTTCTTCGCAAAGATGGATTCTCTGTGAATGCCATCGAATGCCTTTTTAAAATTGATAAGCAGCAGGTTCAATGGAACTCAATAATCCACACACTGATGATCCATACCGTGTAAGAGGAACCTGACCGAAAACCTGCTTGCTCGGATTCGAGTCTCGACTCTGTGGAGGATTTATTGAGCTATCTGGCCACTACACAAATATCCCTCCAATTTCCGCACTTTATGACCCTTTCAATTTACACAAGCGAAACAATAATTCTCTCTCTCTCTCTAATATTAGTGGGTGCAGGAATTCTGAGGACGATGACGGAGCTGTACTTAAAAGATCCGGTGGAATACCATTAAATGCTTTCGTCTGTCTGTGTTGTCCTGCAGTAATCTTACAATGATTTCTACCAATAGCCGAGGGCTATAGTTACGAGGGTGGGTCAATAAGTCCGTGACTTTTGGAATAAAACACAGATTTTTTGATAAAAAAATAATTTTATTTTACAACGTAGTCTCCCTTGAGCTCTATACACTTTGTCCAACGCTTCTCCAATTTTTTTATCCCTTCCAAAAAAAATGATTTGTCGAGGTCCTCAAAATAGGCCTTTGTTTGTGAGATGACTTCATCATTGGAGTCAAATCTTTTTCCACCAAGCCATTTCTTCAGGTTTGGGAACAAGAAGTAGTCGCTCGGAGCCAAATCTGGAGAATTGGGTGGATGAGGGAGCAATTCATAGCCCAATTCATGGATTTTTGCCATGGCAACTGCACATGTGTGCACCCTTCCATTGTCTTGGTGGAAAAGAACTTTTTTCTTGGCCAAATGAGGTCGGTTTTTTTTTCAAATCGTCATTGAATCGGTCCAATAAGTTGGCATAATATTCCCCATTGATTGTTCTTCCCTTTTGAAGGTAGTCAATGTGGATTATCCCGCGTGCATCCCAAAAAACAGTCGCCATAACTTTTTGGCTGACAAACCCACCTTGGCCTTCTTTGGCGCCGATTCACCCTTAGAAACCCACTGTTTTGACTGTTGTTTGTTCTCTGGTGTGTTGTGATGGATCCATGTTTCGTCCACGGTTACAAAACGGCGCAAAAACTCCTCCATATTGCGATTAAACAACGCCAAACCTTCCTGTGAAGTGAAGCACACGAAATTCACTTTTTTCCATTTTCTCCTCAAATTAGTGAGTAGTCTGATAAAAATAGCTGTCAAACACAAACTAACTGACGCAGCAAGTTTAAATTTTGACAGGAGTCAACTGACAGATGCCTGTTGACAGGAGCAGTGCTGCTGCAGTAAAGAGGTCAGAAATTCAAAAAGTCACGGACTTATTGACCCGCCCTCGTACTTCGGGCATCACATACTGACTTGGTTGCATAACGCTAGCGAATACTCGATGAGGAACCTAATTGAAATGTTTCATCTATCTACTAAATTGATTCTCATTCGAAATGAGCAAATATGTAACCCTGCAAGGGTTTCACTGTATGCTATCTGTAAAGAGACGTTGCTCCTAAGTTGCTGCAAAATGTGCCCTTAAAACTCTCCGTTCTGAAATCAGTCTTCAGGTGTCGTATTCTGTCTTGATCGACATCTTGATACATCTCTCGCTACGGAAGTCCAATGATCTAGAATTGGTTAGTTGCTCCCTGCTGATGGTTGTTTCCACGCATTGCGAAAGTTTATTGGTGAGCACGGAAGGATTATATAACTGGCCGTTACTGCACCTGGGAATCCTTGCAAAGTTATCGACGCAGTTCTCAGTTTGAGAGTGAGAATCATAAGGCGATTATTAACCATCAGTTTCGGACTTCTAACTGATAAGTTCTTTACAGATGGCTTTTCGGTAGATCCGCAAGTTGACACCCAGCAAATTTTGTGTAGGTCTTATGCACAAACTATGTGGCTCCTATGACACAACGTTACAGAAATTGGAAATGTGTATGAATCTTTGCAAAATAGACGAGGCACTATTATTTTATTGCCATTTTTGTGAGACTTACTTACTTATTTAGGTGGCGCTAAAGTTCAGAGTGAGTTAGCCCGGTCTTTAGCTAACTGCCTCTAGTTGCGCACTCCCTTCTACTTGCGATGCTAATTAAATTTTTTTTTAAATTTTATGTGAAATCTAGGACACTTGAGGTCAAAGATCTTGATTTATTCCTATATTAATCTGGCAAATGAAAATTCTACGACACATTACATCTATCAAACAATGTAAAAGTATCTGATGCAAATATTTGTCGCACCATTTACCCAAATCGAGCTATAATACAATACCTTGAAACCAGGTGTACACCCGATACAGTGCAAGTATGGAAACGAAGACATGCATCGCATTTCAGTAAGCTTGTATCCTGCCAAAGCCACCGGTTTTCAAAAATCCAACATGGTCAATAAATTTGCGCAGCTTTAAGATCTCGATATGAGATCAAAGAAATCGATATTAAGACACTTTCAGTCAATACTTGTCCTGGCTGAAAATTTCAACAGCAAACCGTGTCAAATACCCACAAACAAGTTGATGACAAATGCTATTCAAGTGGGAAACTGATCAAGCGATTAAGAGCGAAAAGAATGCTTCAACCATATGGTCTGCTCAGCGACCCCAAACATGTGTTTTTAAATATCTTTAACCAAAGTTTTGAATGCCGATGTATAGCCCAAGCATGAAACCTATCAATTTCATAAAACAGAAAAATTATCTTTCTTTCCATTTTGATTTATTCGTTAATCGCTACAAACGAGTATTTAAAATCAAGAAGCGGGAAAAACAACGTCAAGTCGGGTGTCATGTTTGTTGTTACAAGTCACTGTACGGATTTGAATAGGCATTCGTGAAATCGAGACCAAAACTGAGACCGAAAGCGAAGAAAAATTGCGTTTTTTCCTAATCTTAGGTTCATGTCCGTCCAACGCATTTCCTTAAAAGTTTCAGGTAAACTGATAAGCACATAGGCCACACATTACACGCATGTTAATACTAGACCATGAATTCTATGGGTCATCCATAGCAAAGCATCACGGCCTGATGGTCCTTTGTTCTATGTCAAAGTAACTAACTCCGTGCATGTCTAATTTGTCTAATTGAGCACAGCAATAAAAACGAGCTTCTGGCAACTGCGATTTCGATTTCTTATTCTTTTGTTAACTTTGAAACATGTAACGCATATACGAGTACAATGGGTGTGTTCGCTTCGGTTCACATACATATACCGCAGCTAATCATTTTCCTCTGAACTTAAAAACAAAACAAACAAACTAAAACGAATTCTGAAGCGAGAGTACATCACGGTTTCAAATGATCAGTGGAATGAATCGATTAATAACGTCTGCTGTTGTTAGATGTCTTCAATGACATAATGATTCGTTCCGATAGATGCCTTAATTATGTAAGGGCCCCGATATATGGGCTCCAACCTATGACTTCCTCCAGTCGCAAGAGCAATCTTCTCGACGAGGACAAGATCAACTACTCTATACGCAGTTGGAGACTTGTCCTGTTCACCGAAACGATACTTCCAACGTTGCTGTTCCTGTTTGATAAGTCGAACTGCTTCCTGTAGGCGTTTTGATACATTTGGCTGATCTGCCTCATCGTCTTGTAAGGCTTATACTAAACTGGCTATCAGATACTAGGTAATTCGGAGTGCGGCCGTCGTAGCCTTCTGCTGGCAATTTAGTTAGGTCTTCGTCCGACTTGTTCTTTCGGCCATTCCAAAATAGTCTAAAATAGTTTGCTTTGCTTGGTCGTTTGCTCTTGGTACACGTACAGAAACCTTTGTTGATGGACAGTACTCCTGAAATGCCATACAAAAGTCTGAAACAACCTGTGCCGGGAGAACAAAGTACAACGTATAACCCGTCGGTTGGCTATTACCAATAGATGTACTTAGCCAATCTTGCTTGAGATCTTTACACCATTTGAATGCACAGATTATCGTTTGCAACAGCGAAATTATTGCTATGCTTGCATAGCCCTTAACGAAATTTGAGAAAAATTCACGAGCCTCCTACGTCAGTTGTCTTAGGAAACTCACGGACTCTATCCAACTTTCGTGATCCTGGTAAAGTTCCATTCTGACTTATAGCTTAGCTATGTATTTTTCCTCCACGGTTTAGTTAGATATGTTGGCGTCGCTCGTCAATATACACCAGAACTTCCCCTAGTTACAGCTCTGTCAGCTAATTCTTTCATCATTCCTTGAAACTAACCAAAAGACATCTGTTTGAATTCAAATTCGCTTTCACTCGTAGCAAAGTTGTGAATTTATTGGAATTTTCTTCGATTGGAATCTGATCATCATCCTGGCATTACATCAAGTATCATGATTCCCACTGTAGGCATACAAAATGGATCCTTTCCTGTTATCCCTTTCAGAGCACGGAAATCGACACACAACTAAACTTCTCCACTCGCCTTCGGTGCTTTACAGCTTTTCGAACTTTTTCCTACTTGGCTAATGGAATCCTAAACGGCCCTCCAATTATCGGTTTGTCAGTAGTCAAATTGATTCTCGTTCTACATGTCCCCAATTCTGTCCGATTCGCCGCAAGATAATCGCTGTACTCTTTTAGTAGTTTTTCCAGACACTATTTCTCATCCGTTCGCAGCCTACTACTGCTTAGCATTATCATTTTTACCAGTCGACACCCCTGAGGCTCCACAATATGTTACACATCCGTGTTGGTAACAGTGTGATTTCCCAACAAAACAAGGCCCGAAATCAAATGATTCGGTAACACTAAGAAATCCGCTTCAACCGAGTCCTCGTCAATCTTAATTTTACGTAGTATTTCCATTCGTGGTCTATATTGATGACCTCCAAACCTACCTAGTAATCTGCACTCCTCCTTCTTTATTTCGACAGCATTAACACTATCTGGAACAGTTTTCCGACTCAAAGAGCAGTCATCAATATAGACCACGCTATCCATAAGAACTCGGTTTCATCTTTCGCGAGCTTTCAGTCACTGCAGTTGCGGACAGGATCTAGCAAGATGTACCCGTTGGAGACAATTATATTTAGTCCTAGTGTAGAACTTCAGTTGTCTCGCAATCGATTTCTTGGCTAAGCTTGTTGTTGACGATTTAACATCAGAACGTTCAGCTCAGGCTGTCTTGGATGAAAGTCCCATATTCACAAAATGAATGCTGATGTACCACAGGGTTGCGCTCTATCACCCACACTCTTACGATTCACTTTTCTACTGCTTCAAATCTAGTATACTCCTTTTTTCACAGCACTCCCTGTTGCCCATATTCGTTCCCGGATCTATGTCCTCGCTGTTCGCCTGTAGCATAGGCACAGCAGCATGTGAGAAGGTCCTTTGATTCCCAAATTGATACCATAACTAGTTGTAATTGGAGAACCATGAAAAGGGAAGAAGATTTATATGCCCGAACTTGGAGTAGAATGTCACTTATGGTCGGGTGATCCCAAAGACTTCCACCACCTGTTAGATAGGGTTCAAAACGGTGCGATAAAACTTATGATTCCAACACTAGCCATCCCAAAAACTTTTCTGGACTAAACATGTTACATCGAAAGCCTTTAGGGGGGAGCTGTTGGGTCTCGCGGAAAGATATGGGGACTCTCACCGAGAAGAGTCCTACAAGGTTATGACAAGGCCAATTTTATCCTATGCGTTGGTTGTCTGGTAGAACCAGCTCTCACGAAAATACGTCACTGCTGCTTTTATCAGACTCCAAAGAACAGCCTGCCAGGGCTGCATGGAGGCTTTCCCTATCTCGCCCTGGTTTGCTTGGGTTTGCTCCAGATGCACTGATGAACCTCCATTCCCCTGATATTCATATCATTGGCTGCACTCTCAAAGCCATCTTACGTTTAAAGAGAAGTCGTCTTTGGTACAATACGCACTGGAGCTTTGATGCACTTGTGAGCCGACTGTCTTTTAACCCTGATTTTGTGGACATGCCGTCTGGTGCAATTACACCAGAGCTCCAGCTGCGGAATAAATACGAAATCAAGTTTCTCTGTGCCCAGGAATAATTTCGGTCAGAATCCAAGCTAGGAATGAATGTAGTCGGGTCTTCATGGATGTTGTGAAAACCGATCTAGGATGCGATGTCCAAGGGGAGATATGAGCAATCCTCATGGCAGCGAGGAGGGGAGAATAATTTGCCTCGCTGAATCCCTTTACGAATTCCAATCTAGTTAGAGAATGTAAGACTTTACTGAACCCAGTTGGAAGGCTTAATTCACTGAGTTTTGTCTGGGTCCAAGACAAAGAACTTGCTAGGCAAGGGTCAGAGCAGAAATGTTCAGGACCCAAACCTGCATTAGGTCTGTCTTAGCCCTTGGTTATGGGTTTCATTGTAGGTTCGGTTTCATGGCTGCAGATGGCATGACTCACCAGGTTGAGGGAAGACCAAACGAATACTTCCAGACGTTTCTAAGAGATCAGCGGCTGTTCTTCTGTTCCTCAGTGAGAAGGACTGCACGTTGCTTACTAGGCGGGTATACGCTTACATCGTGATGGGTGTTTATAGTTGTAAGTATTCAATCACTAAAGCACTTATCCGCCTTTCTTTGAAAGACGGAGAACTTCCAGCAGAAGGAGTATACAAGGAGTACGATGGAACGTAGTTCCTTGTTTGCGTGATCTGTTCCGACAGAAAGCAAAAATCCTGTCAATGGACACAATACACCACCGACGAAATGCCTCATGTCTCACTTGTTCTTTCCCTGTTTTCACCACAACCCCTCTATCAAAATTACTGAGTGTTCTGCCCCTTCAACCGTAAAACCGTTACATGAATGCATATCATTATTCATTCTGTACTACTCGCTTATGGAATTCCCTACGGAACTCTTCATTTCTTAGTCATTATAACCTTCAAACATTCAAAACCAACGTGCAGCATCTGTATCTCTTAGGAGAGGAATCCTCATTTTTCTTCCGCCCTTGGGGTGTGCAAACATTTTAAGGTGTTCCTAATCCATTATAATGAAACTAGTAGCGTTTTCGCTAATCACGCCTGATGCTCATGCCGCTCCTCAGCGTCGAACTAAGCTCAGACTGTACTGGTTAATTGATTGATTCATTATATTAGTAAAATACGCCAGACATTGGAATCCAATTGATCAATCAGGCGAAGGATTAAGTTCGCTCAGCGATGAGATGCAAGTGCATCTTAATACTCTATAAGTTTCAGTGAGCAAGTAAGTTGTTGCTAGATACTCGTATTGCTGTTCTAGGGCCTTCAATACAGATGGTGTAGGTTTTGCTACTACCGCCAGTTTATTAAAATGTTAGACGGCGGAGAGACCTATAGTATATATCCATCATTTAATGGTTACTGATCGAGTCCTGAATGTGATTCATTTCGGCCTTGGTTTCGTGTCAATTTTGATGAATAGCCTTTGCGTCATAAAGTTGGATTCCAAGACTACAGCATCCAGCATCCAATTCAGATTCAATTTTTCTCAAATCTAGAACAGATCATTAATGTTCGACCTTGACCTTACGTCATTCATTATTTACGTATGATTGTCTATTGGAAAATTAGTTAAAAAACGAACACTATATCGTTCTTGATGGCAGTAATTACAGGGCTATTACAACGACGTACAAAACATTAACAATAAGGACAAGGTGACAGCAGATTTACATTTGGAATTTCTATGGTGAATCAAAAACTGGCACAAATGTGTAGGCTCAGGTTAGATCTGCGGTTCTAAGTTCAACAATTATTTCTACTATCTGATGAGAACACTAATACTGACCTCAGTCAGTCCAACAGTTGATGAAGGCAATTGGCTCGTCCGTTTATCGCAGATTGTTCTTCCAAACCACAATACCACAATACCAATGTTAGAAGTCTTGCTCTTACCGCAGATATATAAATTTGACTTCCTCAATTTGAAATGACCGCCGATTATACTCTTACTGATTTGTTCGTGCTTCAGATTCAGTTGTCTACCTCTGTAGAACCAATTCGGTAGTAATTACCTGCTGGTTTAAGATCTTAAGCTCTCAAATAAATACTTGGATAAAGACTAGATTTGTATCTAAGAATACTTCGATTCAATTAGGCAAACACGAAAATTCGTTTTCTACTGCTTCATTGTCTGTTCGACTCTTCAAGTGGGATAAATGGCTTTTTTTGTAGCAACCTTATTTCCTTGTAATCATACCGACAACAGAAGGGAGTACGCCAAAAATCAAATCGTCCCAACTTAATTATGTTTATTTTCGGCAATAATTCAATGAGAGCATTCAGAATCGCTTAATGTGTCAGAAGGAGAAAAATATTGAAAGCGCAATCATGAGAATTACTTGCAAAACAAATCGTGGAACAAGGCGAAGGTCAAGGCTGCAGCTCTCACTATATACGAATACATACGAGAGTACAACCAGAGCCGACACAGGTGTACGCAGTGTTTTTTTTTTTTTTTTAACTCCAAATTAACAAACCCACTTTGTGGGCCACCTTGTACGGACGGTTGTGCGGCAAACTTATAAGGAAATATCAAAAAACCGGACAAAAAAGTATAAGTGAGAAAATTTATCGAAAAACTCTCGACAAAGACGTAACCTGTGACTTTTTGTGAACAGAAAAGCAAAAAAGCGAGGCAAGGGGATACTTGATTCGCGTCGTTTTCGTCGAAGGTCAACAGCCTCGTCATTACGTAACACTCCCTGGTGGCAGTGTGCCCTGATGGAACGCAATGCAATCGTCACTCTTACATATGAATGGGAACACAACTCAGATATGAGTATGAGTAGAAATTATACTTTGACGACTTGCGAGACAAAGATTCGTTTAGATGCAATAAAATGTAAGCCTATGGTTCGGTTAGACCTTTACAGTCCTAATTTTAAGACCACAAACCCACAACCACAAGGGCAACATACAAGTAACTCACTTAACATCTCATCTGAATGTCAAAGAGTTACCCGATTCATCCTATAGATACATTACAAGTGTCATATACGAGTATGATATTTGAGTTACACTCGATCAAACCACATAAAATCAATGGAGCACCTAAACACAAAGACAGGTGATGGTTAATACTCGTATATTGCGTACTGAGGAAGTAATCAAAAGGCGATTTCTTTCCATAGATGCTTAGACGTAACCACATCGGCACAGCAATAAAAGCAAGGCGTATCTCCATCAAGTTAAAAAAAAAAATCTCAACAAATGAAACTATAGATACTTGGATAAGGCTATTAATTATGCCGCTCGATTGGGTATAGGAAATCGCGAGACGTTTTAATTTATGAGCGTGCTCTGGTCTACATTAATCCGACTAGGCAACGACTATCAAAAAAACAATCTGATGGATGATTGATTTTTGCTGGAGTTGCCAATTTCTCTGCATCCGTATGTCGTTTCTTTTCACCTGTTCGATGCGGAATAGGTTTGGCGGTTGGGCAATTTCGAAGTCATTTTATGGCTAAATTTATAGATTTGGCGGTTTTTATTTGCCCTGTGTCTTGATCTAGTTGGAAATCGCTCTTTTAGTAGGGTACTTAAGTTTAATTGGTTTCAGGGTAGATGCTATTTGCAAAAATGACTTATGTTGAGCTAATGATGAACTTGTGTTAATTTAGATTCCTATCCAGCCGAGCTACAAGAGGTGAAAGTACTAACCTATGATTTCATGATTAAAGAAACAACAACACTTTAAGGGAACTAGCACATACTGGTCTTAAGAGTATGAAGTATGATGTAAATATGATACTGATAAGTATATGAAACTAGTACAAGTAACCAGAGGTTCACATCTTCTGATGCAACTTATGCTGCTAAGTGATGAAAAGATCAAACCAACAGCCCTCTAGTATATCACGTGTACTAACCTAGTCGAAAACTACTTCCCATCCTATTAGACCGGTCCGATTATACCAGAAAAATCTCCTGCAGACAGGATCATAAGACCTTCAAGGAATAGTTGAACGAAGGCAAAGGCAATATTTTGGGAAGACAACATAAAATGGGTCATCTTTAGTGATTGCCATTTTCATTATTTACTATAAAACCCCACCTGACGATGATGTCT
This sequence comes from Volucella bombylans, assembly GCA_949129095.1. Classification (NCBI taxonomy): domain Eukaryota; kingdom Metazoa; phylum Arthropoda; class Insecta; order Diptera; family Syrphidae; genus Volucella; species Volucella bombylans. The sequence continues at coordinate 66,283,005 of OX422140.1, forward strand.
TTCCACCTCTTCTTATGTCTTTTGAAATAGAGCTCTCAGACTGCTTAAGCGTTTGCCTCAATCTTGCTCATTTGTCCAGCCCGTCCTTAAAAAAGGCGAATCTTCCCATTGGGCATCCTTATCTCATGAAATATATCTCTAGTATGGTTATGGTATGGTATGATCTACCAGTGATTTGATGGCATGCCTTAACGAGGAACCAAATTCTTCACCAATCTCGTGAAAGAAAGATAACTGCTCTAAATATATCAAGGCATTTGACAGAGTTTGCCATCAAGTTCTTTTGATGAAAATGCGTGCCTTTGGAAGCGATGTATCGCTTCTTCAATCGATTAGAAATTGCCTTCCAGAATGTTGCTGGTGTGGCTCAGGGTTTCATTCTGTATCCGATACTCTTTTCGTAAACTATATTTTAATACTTCTATTTTAGTATTATTCTTTGCTGATGAATCGTTCGCAAACCTACGTCCTAGCTGTTTAGCTGTAGAACAATCACGGTAGTGTATTTTATGCCGAAAGAATTTGAAATTGAATGCCTCCAAAACACAAGGGTGTTTGCTGTCGTTAAAGTAAAATTTAAGCACCCAGCCATTATCCATCGGAGAAACTTTCCACGTGTGTCAACCATAGCCTAGGTTAGAATGACCATATACTACATTCCATGTCGAAAACAATGTCCATGTCCGTGACACAAAGGTGGTCAGGTACTACTAATTCTATTATCTCTCTGAACTTGCTAGAAAAAATCTAAAACCGTCCAGTAAAACTCATAGGTAAATCCTAATATTATACAATACGAACACCGATGAAGTGCCTTCTACTTTAACTTGCTCTACCGATATTTTCATCATCAGCCCACCATCGAAATGCATTGCAGTATCAATTCACCTCTTCAAGCCTTCAACAGTAACATCCGTCTCAAATAACCATAATAATTTATATATAATAATTTAAATAATAAACACCACATAAGCTCCAAGTACCGGCCGCCTAATTCAATAGTGCACCGCGGTGTCGTCACCACTCTCATAGTAAGTGTTGCGGCAAGTTGTGTCACTAACGCCAAGCAAACTTAGGTGTTTAGCAAGAGCTTAGTGCCCCCTTATAAAGTCATAAGCGGTATAGTCTTGCCTTCTAAAGCACTGCAAAAAGGTATGTGACCTATTTTTTAGACGGCCGCCATTCTGACGAGTCATATGCCAACTGCAGTTATCCCCGCAGGAAAGCCAACTGTCAATGGAAGCCCTAACGAAGCTTCAGATTCTCCTCTTGTCTAGCAAGTCCTCGGCGATTTCATTTCTCGTTCTGACCGTGGACATAGAGAGAACTCATTCTTTCGAAAAGTCTCGCATTCTTGAACCAGATTCTTATTGCTGAGTGGGTTCAAGGAGGCCTTTGCTGTCGCTTCAGGCGCAAGTACTTTCCTCCTTTTTCACAATACAGGTGAATATTTTCTAACGATTTCCTAACACCAACGCCGCATCCTTAATTGGTTTTGGAGCCACCCATAAAGGCTTAACTACACCCCTTACTTAGTTCACAATGAATCGTAGTAAATCTGAATCATGTCAAACGCATTTTTAATATTAATAAATCCAAAATCCCTTTCTCACTTAAAAAAGGTCACTTAGGCGTATGTGCGCTTTTTTTATTCTGCATATACTCGTACATTTTGGCATAATAAGCTATTTTTAATTTGCTGCGATCTAGTTGGCCAATATCCCTTATTAGTTTTGCAATATGAAATAGAGAATAGAGAAACGACCCGGCCATACAGCTTATCAAATTCACTATTATAGTTGTGTTCGTATTCAGGGCGACACCAGGACTCTGATCAATTCTCGGTAGACTCTAAAATAGAGCTGAGCTATTAATCTTGAAGTAAAACGACAATTGGGAGTGCTTAATAGTGCCTCAAGAGCTCATGATCTAGCGAAAACACCTGATTATGGGGCCCCGAAAAAACTGGCCCAGTTTTGTAAAACAATATTGAATAGCACGCGTTACAGAGAAAAACTCGTAGTTTGAGCTTTCGCAGGATTTAGAACTTTGTGGAACCTAAAGGAAGTTTTTTGATGAGCATTAGAACTAGCTTTCCTTAAACAGTAACAATAGGAGTTTAGTGGCAATATGGCAAATGTCCTTGAAACCTTAATTCTGAAATCAGAGGAAAGGATGCTTGACTTTTTGAATTAAACGGAATATATTTATATGGAATCAGAGAAAATGATAGGTGACAGGACAGAGCATTGGCTAAAAAGTCGTCAAGAGTGAGCTAAGCAAGTAAGAAGCATAGAGCTATTATTAAAACTCAAACCAATTTTACTCGTTTATGAGACTATTGATCGCTTCGGCGAATTGGACAGAAGTTCTCATCCGTAGGTCGCCCATAGGAGTGCGGCTAAATTGACTCGATATGACCTTTATCCGAGTATAAAGGCCTACCATAACAAGACATTGGCCCTGCAAAATGCCCACACGGCCAATGGCCATGAAAACATTTTCCCGACGTATGAGAAGTACTTTTAAACACACGAAATAATAAAATTTATGCTACTTCATATGCTTCAAATGCTCTAAAGTTTCTGCGTGGCCATCATCCCGTTCCAATAATCACTTAATGGGGGAGCTCCTCATCAGGGTGTCACATTGTTCCATTTCTGCGTTTCTGCATGAAAACAGGTGATGCAGAAGTATTCCATCAAGATGGAGAAGAGAGTATTTTGAAGGGTTTGACCTACATAGTTTTGACTCCTACAAGACTCTGCTCCCGTCTACCAGGGATATAACCCTGACTTTATAGCAGCAAAAGATCGACCATCGGTAAATTCAGATTGAATTAGGTACCATAGGCTGTAAGACTCCTCATGGAAATGTATAAAGCCCCTAAACAGTAACAGTCGCTGATCATTTAGGTAACTCCATTCTGGATTTTTCCTGTTTTAAAGAGCGCAGATTTTAAAAATCAAAGAAATACTCTTAGGTAAATACAATTTAAGCTTTTTTAATTCAAACTCTATATGCTAACTGATCTAGTTCGAACTGATGCATGTTGCCTAGCGTTGTCCTAAATAATTCTTTTGGATAGAATGACTAAGGCAGACCGTTCCTTTTTAAACTGATTTTGCTTCTCTTACCTGAAATGAAATAAAAATAAAAAATTATTATTAGTTAATGAATTTCTGTTAAATGAAAATTTAAAACAATTCTTAAACATAAATTAAATTAGCAACAAACAAGTGGGAATATTATGAATGAGCTCAAAACAAGTTAATTTTGATCAAATTTGAGTTAATAAATCTAATGACAATAGTTCACTCATAAAATTTGCTAAACATGACGACATTGATGAAAATTAAAAAGAGTGTCGGTGACAGAACGGAGCCCTGCGGCACACCAGCGTTTATTTTGTGAACATCAGACTTGAAACCATCCAAGACAACTTGAATTGAACGTCCCGAAAGATAGATACTAGGTGGGGAGAAAAGTAACCTCCTTGACCGCCAGAATGCGCTGCTACTGCAAAGAAGGTTATGGTACCTTGAAGTCCGTTCATATTTAGGCAGACATGCCAAATTTCAGTGCAATACTATCTTTAGTTTTGTTTAGACAGCTAATTGTTTTTGACGTATTTGGCATCATGTTGAGTATGGACAAAAACGATTTTCGTTCTCTCATAAAACTTTATTTTTTGAGAGGCAAAACGGCGAAGGAAACAAAAGAAAAGTTGGATAAATATTATGAGGCTAATGCTCCGTCAGATCATACCGTCAAATATGGGTTTCGAGAGTTTCGTGGTGGCCGCAACTCCACTACCGATCATGTCCGCAGCGGCAAGCCCGATGCGGTTACAGAGGACAATGTCACATGAAATGGTGTTGGCTGACCGGAAAGTAAAGGTGCGCGAGCTAGCAGATACCACAAAGACTAGAACGGAGCGCACACGCCATATTTTGGGCAATATTCTGCATATGAAAAAGTTATTCTGCCGCTGGGTGCCACGCATGCTCACTCTTGACCAAAAACACGAACGCGAGAGCGCTTCGAAAGAGTGTTTGGACTTGCTGATGCGCAATCGGGCGGACTTTTGGCGTCGATTAGTAACTGTTGATGAAACTTGGATCCACTATTACACACCAGAGAACAGAATGAGTGCCCGGTAATGGACTGGTTTTCTGGGATTATTATTGCATACTCTTCGTGGACTACCTCGAAATACCATCAACAGCGAGTATTACTGTGCATTATTGGAGCGATTGAAGGCCGAAATCGCTGCAAAACGGCCTCACATGAAGCGAAAAAAATTTTTTTTTTCGCAAGACAATGCGCCAACGCTCAAGAGCATGGCAACCACGGCTAAAATCAATGACTTACGGCTCCAATTGCTGTCGCATCCACCGTGTTCGTCCGATTTGGCTCACACGGACTATTATCTCTTCCCAAACCTCAAAAGATGGCTCATCAATAAAAAATTCAGCTCACGCGAGCAAATAATCGACGCCACGGAGGAGTATTTTGCAGACCTTCCGGAAAATTACTTTTCGGACGGGATCAAGAAGTTGGAAAATCGCTGGAATAAGTGTATCAAGCTAAAAGGGGACTATATTCAATAAAATAAAAAAACATTTAAAAAAAAAAATTTTTTTCATTCCCAAGGAGGTTACTTTTCACCCCACGTAGTAGTTTCTAATCCATTGAAGAAGAGTCACGTTCCCAAAAGCACACATTTTCGACAAAAGAGCCTGATGATAAACTCTGTCAAATGCCTTAGAAGTATCAAGTGCAACTATCTTGCTTCCGCCATATTGGTGTAGACTTTGGTTCCACTTTTCGGTGAGACATGCCATCAAATCACCAGTAGAGCTGTTGCTACGAAAGTCATCAATTCAAAAAGCACTTTATCGGTTTCTCTACACTACGTTCAAGCTGGAAAGGCTTGTTACACTACACGTTTTATTATTTATGTGGAGCTGGCATTTTAGAACATCGACCAGAGGTTACGCCCTACCTCTTGCATTTTTCGTGAAAGCTGTCCCATATATCTTGCGCACTTCGTGGTTACTTTAGATTCGCGACAATTTTGAGCCATTCTTGAAAAAATAGCGCCCAGAACTCGATCTTTCTTTATTTGTGTTGTGCTAAATTAATTTCTCGACAGATGTAGGTTTTTGTTGGGTTTTCTCTGGTTTCTTTATAAATTGTGTCAGCAAAAGTCCGTTCTGACTTGTGGTTCTGTCAAGCTCACTTTAAAATCTTTTATTCGCTGCTTCGCGTTATTTCCGCATATATGGTAGTCCCTCTGGGTTTGGTAGTTTGGTGCGGCAATTGCTTAGTAACCAATTTATTTAGGATTGATTAACCAAGTAATTTGGCCGAGTTGGGAATGCCTTCTCCCGCCGAAATCCTTGTTCCAAAAACTTTGAGGCCACTGCTTCATTTAAATAAAAAAAGGTTTCCTACCTTCATGTTCGCTTTTTAAAGATCATCGAAATCGCGCCAACAATTTTTGTTTTCTGTTTGCTTACTGCTTTCTTACAGTGTGTAGGAGCTGAATATGATTTACTCGTACATATTCAAAGTTTTGTGAACATTATGGCAATTAACCGGTCGCTGATTTATATATTTTATTTGGGAGTTCAAATGCGATATGCTGGCAACTTAATTTCGTAGTAATATATTTTTTACGCTTTCGTTTACACGTTCAATTAGAGGGCCTTGTTTCGAATATTTCGCCATTTGGTTTCTTGCACGCATATTATATCGATTTTACGTTGCCGTAGTACGTTTTCTAATTCTCAACTTTTGCTCGTCATTATGCCAACGTTCCAGCTTACGATACGTCAAACCAATGAATCGTTTGCTTGAGGCCGATAAATTACAATTCTCTTAGTTCTTCGAATACTTCTTATAGGTAAATCCTTTCAGAATCTCGTTGAACATGATACAAAATAGATGGAATAACAATTTTCTGTTTTTTTTTTGTTTTTACAGATTGTCGAGAAACCGTTCGCTCGAAACGTGCCAAAAGACCACGCGCCCCAGAACCAGTTAATTTCGAGCCGGAACCGCAGCAGGATTTGGAGAATGAAGACAGCGGATCTCAGGAAAAGGATATCCCGGCGATACCTACAAACTTTTTAAGTCCATCTGTTAGGGAGTACCTGGAGTTGGGAAAATCAATACCGGGTGAGTAGTAGTATCTTTGCCTCCATTTGCATGGCGTTCCTTGTTTACAATCCCTTGCAGCAAAATTGATCATTGCTTTTAAACGAAATGAAATTTCGCAAGTAACAGAAAAAACCAAAAGTGAATCATTCTTCATACAAATAAATTTATGTACATTCAATTTTTTCCAATCAACTGTACAGGGTGCAGTGAATTGGTGCCTTTGTCTCTTTGGTTAGCTTTAGCCTGTTGTCCAAGCTAATACCCTCCAGTCGTCCAGTCGTTTGTGGAAAAATTAGTATCAGGAGCTCTTCTCCGAGTTCCCCATTTTCCATTTCCATTTTCATTACCTTTTTCCACTGCCAGGATACATGGTGTATAGCCAACACCAACCCTGCGGGTAGGTGTATAACCAATTGGAAAATAATAGAATCCACACGGGCGGTAGTGGACCGGCGAGGCGGTATCTTTTTGCCCAGTGCACTTATAAAAATCGTAAAATGGCTACGACTCCATTTGCAATGGCGTGCAGTAAATTAGGAGCCGCCATACTTCACCTCTCCTGAAAAACAGGGTATCGTTGTCCTGTTTTGTTTTGTTTTTTTTTAAATATTTTGATTGAGACAAACGACACGATTTAGCTCGTTTGGAGGGGTTGTTGCATCTGTTCTGCATGCATGGTAGGGGTGTGCATCTGTTCTTAACACGAAATAATTGCATTTTGTCTCACACTGGTATGTCCTAAATTTTCATTGTATACTTTTTATTCCTTCCAGGTCGACCAGGAACGGATTACCCGATCCTTTCGGCGATACCCTACACCAATTTCTATTGTGATGAACAACCGTATCCGGGATTTTTTGCCGATATGGAGACAAGATGTCAAGGTGCGGTCGCAGCCACACAAATGGATTTCCATTCCAAACAAATGAATGATATTTTTTTTATTTTCTTTTTTAATTCATTTCCTACACACAGGTTGGCACTATTGTGATATCGATGGACGACAGGCAAGCTTCCTCTGCCCCAATGGAACACAATTTTCACAGGCAGTATTCGTATGTGACTGGTGGTTCAATGTACGCTGTGATCTATCGCCAAGGCTTTATGCCATCAATGCTCGGCTCTATCAGCGACCAAAGGTGAATCCTACTCGGCCACATCGCATCATCACGAAGCAACTGGTCGATGATATTTTTAATAAATAAATCGATTGATGAATATAAATTGATGGCGCATCAATATCAATGGGAAAAAGATACGATTTGACAAGTGAATACATATGAAAAAACACGATGTGCTTGATGAGAGTTAGATACATTTTAAAAATTTCAAAAAAAAAAAATTCTCTTTGGTTGGTTTCTTTATTTTTTTTTGTTTTTTTTTTGGCGGCAACGTGCTATGAAATTTAGTTTCTAGAAAAATAGCAATGCTTTGACATTCAAGGCAAATAGGTTAAGGAAGCATACACATGCATAAATATATATACACACACAATGGTACACCGTAAATGAAACTGAAATCTACAGGAAGAACAACTCGAAAGCCTTTATACATATCGCGGTCAACGTAAAATTAATAAATAAAAATAAAAATAAATTCTAATTCAATTTTTAAATTTAAGAAATACTCGTACTCGTATATTATGAATTTGTTTAGACAGTTGTAGCTTGTAAATTTATTTGTATATCTGCATTTTACTTAAGGATAATAAATGATTTAAATAAATGAAACCACTTCTGGATGATGTAAGACTTTTGTATCTGTCCAACACGGGAAACGATTTTTTTATTTTATTTATTGTTGGATAATGAATCTTCATAGATACCAGTAGCCTATACTACTGGCATGCACGATTCGCTGGTTTTGATTCGAATTTAATTACTAAACCACATATCTGTACTCCTCAAGCATTTATTCCGCGGGACTGACATCAGGTAGGTACTACTTCGCGGGACCAGTAAACAATTATGCTGCATTCACCAAGTCCACCTTTTAGGCTTTTCACAAGATCTCAGTTCGTTCTGTACACGCACTATGAATGAATAGATCTGCAGCCAGTCGTCCTCTGATACCGTCGTGTGACCTACGAGAACCTCCGGACTTTTTACGTTTGCCCTGTTTTCTACGAAGCGTATGAACTAAAACACTTCCTCTCTAATTTTTGCCTGAGAGGTCGCTCCCTTTGAATCTCATTCGCGAGGATGTCCACTCGAATTAATCCGACAAAAAATTTTCTAATATAATAATCCGAATTGCGCAGAGTATATACGCTGATGCCAGCTCTCTTTTAAACATTTGCTGTTTAAGAGATACTTTCTTCATTTTGTAGGAATCTCAAGGAAGATTGAAACTGATATCAACACTGTAGATTTTCTTGACGATTGTTCATCGGATGCGCCTTACTCTTACATCTACCAAGTGCTACCACTCCCATAAACAATTCAGCGAATAATTAGCTCTGCAACCAACTAAGGTGCTGTAAAATAGTTAGTTTAACCAACAGAAGTACAAAAGTCCCATTCGAAGATCGAAGAACCTGGTTCACTTAAAGCTCATATGATACACCAGCAGTTGATGGAGATGACGATGAATCCCAGCAAGAGAAAGAAAGAATTATGTAAGTATCTGCCGACGGGTGGTGATTTACTGAATAACAAGATCGAGCCTCTGTTCCTTCAATGATTGTAAAGTGAAGAGAATACATGCCAAGTGTCCTGTGCCAAAAAAGGGGATATGAGATGTTTGAAATTTGCCAATTCTTCCGAAAAGTAAAAAAAATGCCTCTGATATGGAGGATATGAAGACTTTCATGATGCATGACAAGAAGGCCAAATTCGGACAAGTCTTTTCTAGCAGACTAGTGTGAAAGCAGGAACTAGTCCTTGTATGTTGCTTTGACTGAAATTGATTAGTCTTTCATACAAATATATGTAAACGCTTTAGTGGTACATTGTCTACAGTAACAACACCAAGTACACATCAACCCGCAAGAGGTTGCGGGATATTTTATCACTTATTCGTAGCACACTAAGGTGCTTATAGAAAGCGAAATGCCTCGATAAGACGCCAGTCTACAGTCATTCCTACTGAAGGAAGACAGAAAAGTGGGTGACCTCTTAGAGACGGGGGTTGTGAGAAACTTTCCTCTAAGCCTTGCCTAACAAGTTCATCGGTGATATCAATAGGTATGATCCCAAACCGGGCACCCAAACAAGCCGTTGGACTGAGTTCAGAAATGTCTTGCATTCTCGAACTAGATTGGACAGAGTGAGAGGGTAAAATAAGGTCTTAAGCAAGCACAGCTTAGCTGTCGCTACAGATGCAGATATTTCGCCCTCTCCACCGATTTTTTTCAATATAGTGTTATGTCATCCGGATTGAGTATATCTTCGCTTGGAAGAAACACCCACGTTTTCCAAACGAGAAGTGAAGAAAATGTAAAATTTGATTTAGCAGTCCAATTATACATGAAAGTATTGATATTGATAATACTTGTAACCACAATGTAACACACAATACTCTGAATATGCAAAGCGACATTGAACTGATAGAATTTAACGAAACCACATATTCTATCATTGAGTACATAATTTCATCAATTGCAATTATAAGCTGAATTCATTTGAATAAACAATTGCCGGCGGGTTACTTGGAACCGCACCCTCCTGTATGAGTCATCGAAATTATGACTTACAGACGAAAAGGAATTTAGTTATATCTGCCTGGCTTTATCTCAATGTTTTGCAATTCAGATCCAGTTTTGTCTAGATTTGTTTGGTCTCTAGACAGTCAAGACTTGTTCTTCTAAAAAATATCATCCAGCTTTAGTTTTTTTCAGGTAAATAGTATAGGCAATCGGAGCAAAAGCTACAATTTTGGGGAATTTGTTGGACCTGCATATCTCTGTGGCCGGGCACTCAACATACGTTGTTGGATGTTGAACCGCTCTGCCATCTCCGTGACAAGGCCGGTTTTAGAATTTTGTGAGACTGAGTCCACGGATTTGATATCGGTCTGACTATCCGAAAAGATGGGGATATCCTTTGCAGATATCACGTTTTTCTTCAGCCAGGACAGAGGTTTTTTAATTGCAATCAAAATTGTGTATGTCTTCGCTTAAAAAACAGATGGACAGATATAACATCAAATACGGATTGCCGTCAGAGCTCTTCAAAGCTGGTGGAGATGTTTGGTAAGGAGAAAAGTATGGGACGACGAAAGCATGTCCGACGATTGGACTATCAGCTCAATCTTCCCTATCTTCAAGAAAGGCGATCCTATGTCTTGTAAAAACTACCGAGTCATGTCCCTGCTTAACGTAGCCTACAAGATCCCATCTAGCGTATTGTGTGAACGACTAAAGGCGTTTTGCCCGCCCCACGCTCATTGGCACATACCAGTGTGGCTTGGGGCCCGGCAAATCGATGATAGACCAAATCTTCACACTGAGACAAATTCTGGAAAAGACCAACGAGTTCCAGCATCTCTTCATCGACATCAATGCCGCATACGACAGTATTCATCGCACGAAATTATATAATGCGATGGCCGAATTCGGGATCCCGAGAAAACTGATCCGGGTGTGTCGTGTCACGCTAGAAAACTCGCAATGCACCGTCCAGCTTGGAAACAAAACCTCCGAATTATTCCAAATATGCACAGGATTTCGTCAAGGAGATGCGCTGTCGTGTAATTTCTTTAATCTTGTGCTGGAGCAGACAGTGCGAAAGGCCGGCGTAAGTACAGAAGGCACCATATTGACCAAATCCTTCCAGCTGCTGGGCCCCAGAGTGCCATTATTGAGACCTTTACTGCTATAGAAGAACAAGCGAAACCAGTTGATCTCATGATGAATGACGATAAAACAAAGTACATGCTGTCGACCAAAAACCGATTCATCGAACAGCGTATAGGACAGAATCTAACAATCGACAGCTATGATTTTGAGGTAGTGAAAGTGTTTATCTACCTCGGGGGAAATATAAATTCCACAAATGACACCCTAGTGGTGATTCGACGAAGAATAACCTCAGGTAACCGCTGCCACTTTGATTTATCCCAACAACTAGGGTCCAAACTCCTAACTCGAAGGTCCAAAATCATGCTCTACAAAACCCTGATCTTGCCAGTTTTGCTTTATGGAGCTCAATGCTGGACGATAAGCAAGACAGCGGAGCGAAGCAGATCCTGGGATTCTTCGAAAGAAAAAATCTACGTCGATTATTTGGTCCTGTCTTTGGGGAGGGCAAATGAAGGAGAAGATATAACCGTGAACTCTGCGAGCTGTATAAAGATGTTCGCAAGTCAAAAATCCGTCGAGAGAATCTACGAATCTCAGCCACGTGGTTCACGAAGAAAAGGAACACCGAACCTCCTCCTGTTTAAACATCAAGTAATAGCGGACGCCAGAAGCCTTGGTCTAGTAAACTGGAGGCAACGTGCTCGGGACCGTGAAGGATGGAAAGCGGCTCGGCCAAATTTTCAATCAGAGCGGCTACAGTTGGTTTTGTACGCACATTACATCGACGTGTAGTTGGCTTTGCATCAAGTAGAGTACCCTCTAATGCCTCACCCCGCCTCAAGGCGTTCTTAATTAAACCAGTGCTTACAGGTAACGGTTCGTTTTTTAGTTCAATCTGATGAGCTTTACCTCTAGATTATTTATTGCTTTGCGCATTGCTTTTTATTGCATATTCGTTGCGCTTATCGTTTGCAAGTTACATTCATCAAAAACAGAAACAATTTTTTTTTGCAAACCTACTTTTTGATAATAAAAAAAAAATTCAAATATTGAAAAATTTTAATTGGAAAAATACAAGTAAGTGAATAAAGTATTATTCTATTGGTTTGTGAAAAAAAAATTATGTGCTGTGTTGTTTTTTTGGCTCGTTTATGAGTGCTTTTTGGAGCCCGTCTAGAGGCGGTCTCAGGGAGTTCTGTGTCATTTTATTTTGCTGTCTCCCCATTACCTATTTATTCCGTGTTCCTCATATAGGTATGTCGAGGAAGTCTTTGAGGAATCTTTTTAAGATGACAGATGAAGCAGATAAAGGCGATTTCGTAGAACATTTTTCGAGCAGTGAAGACACTGATGGTGGTGATTTTGACGCTGACGACCAATCTGACGATCCAGACTTCATGTGCTGAAGACGAGTCTTTGATTGATGATTGTTTACTGAATAATCTGAATTCAACCGAATTATCGATTGATCCTGCAAATGCAAGCCTGAATTTTAGCGCTTTTGCATCATTGTCTTGTCTTCTACGTCGGCTGCTCCTCTTGCTATTTCAGAATCAAATACCAGAGGTGTTACATATGATGTTGATGCTTCACGTTGCAGGAAACGTAAACGTGACGCAAATGACATCGAATTGCAACAAGAAGAAGATGGTTCAGGTCCAGATCCAGATATTTCGACTACTGCCCAATTCATTGGGTCTTTGAATAGCATGAGAAATGATACTCTGGAATTCAAGTCTATGCTGTGGAAGAAAAAAAATTTGCATGTGCATGTAAATTAAATCAGTTTTCGGGGGGAAAAAGAGTTGCCAGATGACGTGAGAGCGATTTCTTTTACCACTTCTTGACTGATGACTTATATAACATCTTGTTGATCAAATGAATTTTTGTATGCTTGCCAGCAGAAAATTGAAACTCGATTTGTAACTAACAAACAAAAGTTTCGACAGCTCATCGGGATCATGATCTTTATGTCTGAGTTTTTCGATATCCAAATGTTCGTTCGTATAGTATAGGGGGAGACATTCATTCGAACCAATCCGAACTAGAAGGACTCGAATGGGATTCGAACAAATACGCCAGTTTCTCAATTTTAACAACAATTCGACCATGGTGCCTAAGGGCCAGCCTGCACCGATTGAGACCACTGATAAATCATTTCAATGAACGTTTCGGGTCTATTCCTATGTTGCAGAGTCTTTGTGTTGACGAACAAATGTGTGCTACAAAAATTGAAGGAGGTAACCCTACACTTCAATATATGCCAGCCTAACCACATAAATGGGGAACTCAGCTTTTCGTTTTATGTGATAATATGGGATTTTCGTATGCTTGCGAGATTTACTCAGGTGCAGGAGACAATGAAGCATCTTCAAATGTCGTCGTGCGTTTGTCAAGAAAAATCCCAGATAACGCAAACTACATTGTCTATTTTGACAATTTTTACACGTCAATAGGTCTGCTTACATACCAAGAAGTCGGGGAATTTATAGTTTGGGAACAGTGCGATCAAATCGAGTGCCAAATATAAAATTATATAAGGCTTCTCCGAAGAATACGAAGAGCGTTCGACTTCTATCAACTTATTGCGGTGTCAGACCTTTCACATCAAGCATGCCCAGCCCAGCACCTTCCAAATCATCACGAAGGGATTGAAAGACGAAACAATACATCGAAATTGACTGTCCATTTATAATAAATTAATACAATCGACATATGGGAGGTGTCAATCTTATGGATGTTTTTCTAGGTCGATACCATATCGGTATGAAAACACGGAAATGGACAAATCGAATTTTTTTTCCATCTGCTGGATGTGGCGATGGTAAATGCTTACATCCTTTATCATAGGTCGTACAAGGGAGTAAACATAGAATTGCCAAATTTTCGGTCAGAAGTATGTAGCTGAGTCTTTGTGCATAATTTCAACCGAAACCAAGAAACCCAGAGGTCGACCAATACCCCCACCTTCCAAGCCAAAAAAAAAAAAATCTTACTTTTCGACTCCAGAAGTTCGATATGACAATGTTGGACATCGGACATTGGTGCATATGTGAGGAACGCAGTGGCAAAAACACTTATAAACACCCAAGCTTATGGCACAAAATACAAATTAAACCTTTGTAACTCCACCAGAAAGTCCTGCTTTATGGCTTTCCATCAATGTTTCTGTTTAATAAAATATTTTCAATAACCCATTATGTTACACCTGTGTTATTTTTTTCTTGACAAAACCTGAATCCGCCTAAAGGCCTCCTTATTTTTACCTGTAAAAGGTAAAATGTGAGGGTAACGTTCAAGTTCTGAGCAGCTTCCGCTTTCATCTGTCTCGGTCTGAGCTAATATTGTTGATAACAAAATCAGATGATTGCATGAATATTTAATACTGCATTTGGTTGTGGCGGTATTACCGTATCGTTAGAGAAAAGTAGGCTCACGCAATGGCAAACTTATGCCATTCTCCATTTAGTACGTAGCTTAGGACTGCAGCAATGAAACAGTGGTTGCAAAATGGACAAAGCTTAGAAGCTGAGCGTGAATTTGGAGCAATAAGACAAGCTGTTGGCCTTCCATGTTGTTGTGGCGTGAAAGCCTGTATTATCCAAGACCTACATATAAATGCAACTTGTTTTGATATTTCGTGAGGTTTCGTATTTAACATGAAGACTCTGAAACATAGGGATGAAATAGCAGTAGTACTCTGGTTTCTCTCCAGCGTCGAAAAGACCTTTTGCTAAAAATATACAGAGAAATGATGAACGATGTTAGCAACCTCTCAGCTATCTTATTCGTATTGGACATATTGGATTAATGGATAAGCTAGATACTGTCTCCAATATCTTATTTCTTGAAAATTGTCTTCATCTTGGTATTATAGGAAATTTAGTCGCTTTGTCTCTGAAATGACCAGATTGGTTTCATTTCAAATCTGCTTCGCATTACCTGAGACACAAACCGTCATTTACGCCTAAAATCACATCCAAATTTTCTGAGCATCAAAGTATCTCGAACCAGGCAGCACTATGCAACTAAAAATAATTTTTCAATCTCTTCGATGACTCATAAATCAAAAGCCAAACAATTTTCTCTAAAAGATACAAATTCAAGAAATACAAAAACCTGTAGATAATTTTCAAGCGGCTCAATGGTCTAGGGGTATGATTCTCGCTTTGGGTGCGAGAGGTCCCGGGTTCAAATCCCGGTTGAGCCCGATTTATTTTTTCCCCCTTTTTTCTGTGCCCAATGGCAAACAAAATTTAATTTTGCCAATTTTTGTCTCCATTACATGGGGACATTCGACCAACACATAAAGCTTCAACAATACAAAGGAAGTGATGACGGAAAACTGCTCACAAAAGCTAAATCAACAAAAAGTTATGATGGTTAATCTGCAAAACAAGCAGAGACCACTACGGTAGGGACAAAAATCCGAAACAATTCGTAACCGTATCCGAATTCGGTGGCAATGAGAAAAACGTCAAGCCAGCAAATTGAAACGAAGTAATGAACACAGAATGGGAGTATAACACCGGTGGCCGGACCACACGGAGTCGCCATGAGACATTGAGCAAAGACAAACACTGGGTGAGGAAAATTAGTCCTGCAACAGCGCGCCTTTCATGTCGGTGGTAACCTTGCTCCTGTGGAACTGGCATGTAGTAGTGCCCAAAAAATAGATGTCAACGAAAGTAAAGCGACAGCACAACGTCAAAACAAAGAGTTCTGTTCCAGGTGGGGTTCCATTTTTTGTTTCTTCTTTTCCTTTTGCCTTTTCTGGTGTTCTTAGTCCAGTCCATCGCCCAGCCTCAAGAAAATTGTTTCGAAAGTAATTTCGTTAGTGCGGCACAAGTGACGATACATTTGTTTCCATTGTTGCTCTGTGGCACCACCGAGACGATACACTCGGTTGGACGTTGGAGAGCGCTGGAAAAAGGAAAAATACTTGTAGCAGGTAATTTCTGCCAGACAAAGAGCGAAATGGAGAATAATAAAAAGTCCACAAGCTGGTAATGAATGTCAATGTTTACATGGTAAGCGATTTAATATTCTATCGTTGGCCATTGTCGGGCCTAACGAGATAATCAACGGAAGATGAGATGAGATGTCCACTCTGGCGTCCGGAGTACGGACCGCACTGGGAAAGTGGGTAAAGTGCCTGGTTGTAGTGATTTGAACTGGTTGTCAACTTGTAAGTTGCCACTGTTCCACTGAGTGAGAAACGAGTGCAAAAACAGAAAGTGTCTTCATTAGGAGCGATGATACCTCTTTTTTGCTTTTTCTTTGGAATTTCCAGTCTGGGTTAGGTGACAGAGAGCAAAAAGGTCTAATTGTTTTACATTTATCGAATTGGGGTTGGAAATACTCGTAATAGGCTTACACACGTTTTTCTTTTATTTTTTATGAGTAAATGTACAAGGTGTTGCGGATAGTAACGCGCAGGGCTCTTCAGGTGTGATAATCAGCAAGCAACCTCAATGTGTTCAGCCGCTGCTAAGAGTAGCCGAGGTATGATCGTAGCAATTCCGTCAATATTCATTTGATTAATGAAGAACTAACGTCGACCTCAGTATAAGGTTTTCTCTTCCTGTATGGATCCTCGCTACACGGATAACATGCCAGTGGAAAGCTTATAGTGCCAATCTATGGGCAAGATTTGGACCAACCATACTAGCTAGACTGTACTGCATCGTGGGTGGTACACACTTTCGATGACATAAGCTTCTGTATAAGAGGAAATGAAAATGACTGGTGCACTCAGCGTCTGGTAGGCCATCAATCAAGGGTATATGTTTAAGAGGGAGCTTCCTGGGCTGTATACTTGCTATAGATCAACGGTACGAGTATGTTTTGGTTCGGAATTGATGAACAAAATGTTTGCTTCATAGGATTATTTCAAGAGTTCCATGCTCGTGTGTTCCTTTTATGAAAATTTCTCTATCGGTGAAAGATGACTACATGCTTCGGTGATAAAGTGCCCTCTCACATCGAAAGTTACAGGATATTGTCCCTTATGCGTAACACACCTTGGTGCTTAGCAAAAGCAGTGCTCGTTGTGATGGTAACAAGGTATAGAGTCATGCTCTCTGCAGTTATCCTCACTCGAAATTCAATTGTGAAAGGATATCCTAACCGAGGATGTAGAAGAGTTCTAAAGCAGGTTCGAGTACTGAGGAACTTTTCTGTAATGAGACTACATAAAATCATTCTTCCGACTGCGTTCAGAGAAGCTGTAGCTGGCTGTCGCAAATTCTTCACAATTTAGCTTATTGCCGTCAACACGTCTGTCGAGAAGTGACATCTAACGTTTTTGTCCGTCAAAAATACACTAGCGCCGCATCCTAGATCGCCTTTGGTCGGCGTGAAGAGCCTACACGACTTCACAGAGCTAGAAAGCCGACTGTGTCTTGTGTTATATTCAACGCGACATAACAAAGCAGTTTTTTACTGAGAGTGTGAAGCCCTGCTGGCAACCCTTGTTTACCTCCGCCATCATATTTTGCCCGTAATCAGGTAATTTATCGAAGTGATATAAGTTTAATCGAGTTACACATGCGCCGTCGAACGCGTCCTCAATTTCGATGAAGATGCTTTTGATTCTGTCCACCAGATTTGGAAGCGCAATTCTCTCTGTTGGTAGCCATGTTGCGTCTTGAACAGAGGATGCATTCACAAAGCAGTTGTGTGCAAAAGATTCTTTTCCTATACAAAAGGAAAAGGCACGAAATGCTTCGGATGATGTGGTTCTTATGACCACCGGCAAGTTCCTCCCCACGATCAGTGAAATTCCAAAACATGACCTTATAATCCTTGGAGACAGGGCCTGAATCAACCCGCAAAACACAGAGCTTGTTCCATTCACACATAAAAGAATAATACCACTTTGATCTTCCTTCCATAGATGGGGCACCCCTTCGACTATCCACTAGTGCTAAATACCTAGGTATCGTACTGGATAGTAAGCTGAGTTGAAGCTCAATGTTGAAGATCGTGTAAAAGTAGCAATCCTCGCCTTCTAAGCTTGCATTCATTCTATATATTTAAAAAAAACAAATAAAACTAGCAACCTTAATTTAATGGCAAAAGTACAGAGGATTGCATATATTGGCATAATTCACACCAAGAGAACGACGCCAACGGCGGGACTGGGAAATATAGTCGGCCTCCTGCCCCTAGATCTATACATGCAGCAAAAACCTTCAGCTTAATGGGTGAAAACTAAACCACAAGGGTTTAGTGGTGGGTTTAGAACTAGATTTATGCTCCCATGCGGACTATATAATACCCCATCATGTTTTTGAAACACAATTCGCCTGCATTTTCCCAAGCAGAGAGACATGGGACAGGAACCAAATGGTAGAAGACTCGATATCCATCTATATGGATGGATTAAAGATGGAGATAGGAACCGGCGCCGAATTCTTCTTCGATCAACTGAACTTACAATGCTCACGTCGCCTGCCCAACTACAGCAGTGTCTTCCAGGCTGATAGAAGTAGAAGCAGCCAGATTTACGGCAATAAAGGCAATATCTCATGAAGGTATTACTATATTATACTATACGAGATTAAATCCAGGTTTGTGAAGCGCTGTAGCGAAAAGACGCAGGCTCGGATAGGTTAGTGATGTGAAGAGTCCAATTGGTACTCGTCCGGCAAGGCCAGCTGAAAATATTGCCGCCGCAGCTGAGAGTGTGACTGAAAACCCAACCCAGGTGTGTTCATTTCGAGATGATTACAGTAATTGGGCCCATCTGCAACCACTTTGCACTGCATAAAGATCTTGGTCCACATGCTTATAAGGTCCAGTTGACGTAAGCGAGCAGAACACGTACAACGCCGTACTTTTGCTGATTTGGTGCCGGAAATGAATGAACAAGATCATGATTTTTTACATAAAATTATTCTGAGTGATGAGGCTATTTACATTTGTCTTGGTACGTAAACAAACCAAATTATCCCATTTTAGGCTCCGAAACCCCCAGAGAAATAGTGGAACAACCTATCCATCCACAATGAGTGGCAATTTGGTGCGGTTTTCGGCCGCAGTGTCATGGCACCACGTGACACACAGCTGATGAAACAAATGCTCTATTGTGTGACAAAATTTTTGGACATGTGATTTCTCGAAATGGATACTTTAAATAGCTGCCGAGATCGATCGTGCGATACGTTAAAGAAAAAGCCTACATCAATGCTCCACTACTGATTCATGCACTAAAAGAAAATATCAGTGCTATTACTCCCGAAATAAGGCAGGAATTTTGCGAAAAAGTGATGAAAAATTTCATCAAAAGAGTGACTATTTGTGGACAGAGCCAAGGCGAACAATTGACAGATATTGTACGAGTATTCCATTACTAACCTCGGAGTTTGTACTTTAGAATGAAATAAAACTATCAATACTTTACATAAAAATGTTGCGTTTTTAATTGTTCCAAATCAACCTGGTCTGCCATAAGTGACTCAGTTGGAGTTTCTCCTTTTTCTAGAATTTGTTTGATGCGCTGCAGAACATGCGGTTCTTCGCTTTCTTTTTTGTATCCAAGCAGTGAACTGAGCTCCTGTGTGGTAAGCTTCAAAGTTCGATTAGGAATCGTTGTATCCGCTGTAGAGTTGTCAATCTGAGTTGTCCGGTGTAGAGTTATGAATACTTTCAAGCACACCGTGGAATGTATCATTTTCGCTGTCTTTTATGATTTGTCCAGCCATTCTTGGAAATCAAGGCGCTTTAACAACAAACATTGGCGCACGTGGAAAAAAGTTATATCGTGTTCGGTTAGGATGACCAAATTCCTGGAAGCCACAAGAGTAACAGGTCCACTTACATCTGCATTCAGCAGATAAGTCAGAATGGCATCAATCATTTTGGGAATCAGTACTCTTGGCGGTAATGCCGCGTCTAGATTCAATTCCGGCGATGATGTGAAATATGGCGAAATCAGAGAAATTTCCGAATACAAAACGTTCTCCAGTATCCTGTGTGCGGACATCTGACACTTGGCTGTTTGTTCGGAGATATTTTCGGCATTTGTCAGCACTGCGTAGATCAACTCCTACAATTTGCCAGGGAAAATCGACAAAGCTGATATCTTCACCGAAGCATACGACGTTAGTTGAGCGAAGAACTGAAGGAGTCTTGCAAGGCTTGGGCCATTGGTTCCCTCGTTGCTCAACATATCTGTCAGAGTGTTTGATACGATTAAATCCATATTCGGTGCAAGATCAGCCAACTGTAGGCAAACTCTGGTTAACAAATCAAATAGCTGGGGGAACGAAGTCGGCAGATTGTTTCAATCAGTTGAGCTAGACGGTCACTTTCTGGATGCAAATGAGCAGACCAAAGCATTCGCTCTGTCAATAGTCTCTGCATTTGTGATTCTTTCAATAGGCCTGTTATTGGCCTGTGTTAGGGGCAGAGACAACAACTCAGCCAGTATCTGGAGACCAGGTATGAAAGTAGAAGGTGTCCACAAACTTTTGTGAAGAGAATCTTCGTCTTTTTCGTTTGGTTGGGTGTATGCGAGGAGAAGTTTAATGATCACCGCTTTGTTCTTCTGAGCCTCTTCGAACGCCTGACTGGTTGCCTGGTAGGTCTTCATTAGGTGTTCTATGGGTGTGAGGTCTTTGTAATCCACATCTCTTCTCTGAATGCCAAACGTGAGCATCTCGCGCAGAACCTGAAGCGTGGGTAGCACAATTTGACAGCAATGCACCCCCTGGATAGTCATCAAAGCCGGTGCATGCAATTCTGGCTGTTCGAAGTATAGACAGAGTTTCTCCAGCGTCAACACACCATCGACCGAGTAGAATTGTAAAGTCACGAACCGATGTTTAAGTTCTTTAGTTTCCGCACTGGATACTGTACCACCTCCTCCAATGCAGAGATGTCTGCGTATGCGAAGACCCATGATAAGATCCCCGGATAACGTCGTTATGTATTCCAAACTGCGAGGGATGACCTTAACAAGCGGTGTTATGTCGTCATATGCAAATATGTTGAGTGCCTCTAGGGGTTTTAAGTAGACATACATCTCCTGCAGAACAGCAGATGCCGATGGTTCAAAGTTTTCATGGTTTTTCGCTAGTCCAAGGATCGTAGCTCCGTGCTCAATCAGACAGTCAAGGCACAATGCCGCACACAACAATCAACCATATCCACAGCACAGGAGACTTGTACTTTACTCCCAAGTGAGCCTTGTTGGCGTCGCTCCTTCTCAAATAACTTGATAATTGGCTCCAAGTAGTTGTATAGTCCAACCGTCTCAACTGTATACATACGTCCTTTGCTAGTACATGTCTGGCTGTAAAGTTCATGAAGATGGGTGGCCAAGATGTTGGCCTCCTCCGGTGTCATAGGTGTGTAAACCAATGCGTCGATATGATACCGCGACTGCACTTTAAAGGCCGATTGACATGGCACCGAGTAGACAAATGTTCAAACAATGTTAGTAACGTCTGAGCAAAGCTCATATATTCATACAATCCAAATGAATGCAACACGGCAAGCGGCGTAATTCAGCTTCAACTTCCAATATCTCTTACATTGGATGATGATGACACAGATACCTTGTCCCGGAGTCATACACTGTTACAGAAACATCGGCTGAAGTCGAAACATACTGCTGAACGATTAATTCAGTATTTTAAGAGAAAGCGATTCTAGTTACTTGGAACTTACATCTAAATGGGAATGTGACGGTTCCCAACAACAAACTCAATATAAACAAAAGTTTGAAAATAAGTGTTTTCCAATAGGGACTTGACAACTTTGAATTTAATTTGTGAACGCACTATTTCACTAATCATCACACTGTCACTGTCAATTTATTCAGTAAACTCAACATTTTCATCATGGTAACGTAAACGAACGAGCAACGTCTGCAAATTATAAAAATTTTCTACCGAAATTCGGAGTCGGTGACTGCAACTTTAAGAGCGTTAACTCCAATTTTCGGTCGTAATTCTCGCCCTAGTAGACAGGCAT
The DNA here is from genome assembly GCA_949129095.1 of Volucella bombylans. Classification (NCBI taxonomy): domain Eukaryota; kingdom Metazoa; phylum Arthropoda; class Insecta; order Diptera; family Syrphidae; genus Volucella; species Volucella bombylans. The sequence continues at coordinate 66,304,897 of OX422140.1, forward strand.
TAACAAGTTTAGTGCACAAATTTAAGTCTACGTATTCGTTGTGTGATGTTGCCGTGTCAGTGAGACAACGGGTTGGTCGAAGTGTCGAAAAAATCGCTGCCGTTCAGGCGTCCGTAGCAAACGATCCAAATCAGTCAATTCCACGGCGTTCTCAAGAATTGGGTATCGCTCAGACCACATTATGGCGTATTTTGCGTAAGGATCTTGGTTTACACCCATACAAGATCAAGCTGACTCAAGAATTGAAGCTGATGGACCATTTGAAGGGACGTACGTTCTCCGATTGGGTTCTGGAGAAGATGCGCCAAGATGATGAATTTCATCGCAAAATCATCTTCAGTGACGAAGCTCATTTTTGGCTCAATGGGTTCGTCAGTAAGCAAAATATGCGTTATTGGTCGGGTGGAAATCCACATGTGCTTCATGAATCACCACTTCATCCACAAAAAATAACTGTTTGGTGCGGTTAGCAGCCGGCGGCGTTATTGGGCCATATTTATTCGTCGACGATAACGATCGTCACTTTACTGTGAATGGTCAGCGTTATCGCGATTATTTTTGGCCCATTGGAAGATATGGACTTGGACGACATGTGGTTTCAACAGGATGATGCTACAAGCCACACAGTACACGCTACAATCGATTTATTGAAGAGTAAGTATGGTGAGCGTGTTATCTCAAGGCATGGGCTGGTCGATTGGCCGCCTCGTTCGTGCGATTTAACGCCGCTTGACTATTTCTGTGGGGCTACGTTAAGTTTATGCCAAGACGCCGACGACGTTGGAAGAGCTCAGAGCCAACATTGAACGCGAAATAGCGGCCGAAATGTGTGGCCGAGTCGTTCAAAATTGGGTCCAACGAATCGACCGCTGCAAACGAGCCCGCGGTGGCCATATGAACGAAGTCGAGTTCCATTCATAAATATTTTGATTGTACTTCGAGCCAATAATAAAGTTTTTGAAATATCTCAAATGGTTTGGGTTTTATTTTAAAAAAAAGTTGTCAAGTCCTTATTGGAAAACCATATACAATAGTTGCCAACTAACAACAACTACAACTCACTTTCTCCATCAATATCCAAATATAAGCAGATAGCACTAGGACCAATACTCTCTTCGGTTTTGGCGGAACTAGAACCATTATCAATGAGGCGGCAACTAATGATGTTTTGTCACAAATTATTGGCAACGTTACAGCCACACCATCCTCCACCATGTTCTAGATATGCGGCTAGTCGACACATATTATCGATAGACCGCCCAACCAACTCTTAAGTTACTCGCTACTCAATAAGTTTTGGAAGATTTCGGAATGTTCAGTGAACTCTGTGATGAGTAGTCAAAGCGATTGGGCGATCTATCCGGCACAAACGGTGTTTTTTTGAAAGGTTTTGCTCAGCCCCAGCTACACACGTATTATCAATATTTTGATCAATGCTGCGCCAAAATCAAAATCGAGTTTTGTAGGTACGTAGAAGTAAATGAAAATCGTTCGTTCATTATGGAAAAGCTTGTCTGCGTCCAACATACATAGCCTTCAACTCAAATCATTAAATCACAATTTTAATCGAATGGTCGTCCTCTTTTTTCGCTCTTTTGCCAGGCATTCGGTCGCTCATTCAAAGCCTATCCCTTATCCCACGTAATAGATTCCATAACACTAATAATTGCAATATTTGATATTTTTCCACAAAAGGAATTTTGCGGCTAACGGTTTTTATTTAAAATTTAATGCCTTGGACTGGTTGCTTATTTTTTATTTTCTTTTACATTTGTGTGCTTTTCAATTTGTACCTGTTTCCATGGGATAAGTGGTAGGTTCCAACCCCTACTCTCCCTTTTGGTTTGTGCCTTTTTGCCGGAGATTTAATTTGTTTCTCTAACCTCAGCTGGCACACCATGCCTTGGGTGTGACGATCACAGTGCAATTGCGCTTATTTCTTCATTTTCTGTGTTCCAAACATTTAATGCTGTAGCAGGCAGGGGTTGGGAGAAAGAGAGAGCGAGAGTGCATTCTGTGTGCTTTTAGGTTAAAATCCTGTGATTCCAGGACGGGTATGAAACAACATTTGCACGTGTACCTCCTGACAGTTATCAAAAAGCGCGTTGGCGTCGATGGTGGCTGTTGGTGGTTTATGCTGGATGCGATGCTGCTTCCCATTGACGCTGTTGCAATCGAGTGCAAAAAACAGGGGAAAAAAATTGTTCGCGTGCGTAATTGAAAACAATCCCCCAACTCGAGCGGAAATGTATAGAAAAAGGATTTGACTAGCTATTATTTTTTTTTCTATTTCTTTATTTTTTGTGTCGACGTGTTCCTTTTCTGTTTCTCTATTTTTTTTTTTTTTAATTTTTTTCCTCAGAAGCAAAGCTTTGGTTTGGTTCTCCTCTTTGGTTTCGTTTTGCGATTTTCTTCTTTTTTTTAAACTTGTGATCTGTTTGTGATTTCCGTTGAATGCAGGGGGATAAATAAATTAAACAAATAAACAAAAAAAACTCCTGGGGATTGGGAAAAAACAGAAAAGTGAGAGGGCGGAGGCGATGTATTCGCTTTTATTTCAATTGACCTTTCGACTAGGAGGTGAGCTGGTAGTTGAAAAGGTGCCTGGTTGGGCCGTATGTTTTCATCAACTTCTACTCGCACGTATAAACATTAAATCCTGATTAAATCCAATAAAAAATTCATATCAAATACACGATAAAAATAAGACCAAGTATCTACAGATACATGCCGCTGTTTTTATCTCTTAGAATGATGGCAACGAGAGTTGATAAGGACTGCCGAAAATTTTGAAGAAGTTCCTAGTCCTCCAGTAAAAATATGACAAAGCTCAAGTCGGAGAAGATTAGCACGTCAAAACTACGGGTTCGACAACGAAAGAAAATGAAGAACGTAAAGTTGAGAAACGATCAAACAATATTCGACCAATTGCAGTGTATTCATGCTCAAGGGTGATTTAAATAAATGGTGAAGGGATCTACCTACATAAGTATGTGTACATGCGGCCTTCCTTTAATTATTTAACAAACCCAGTGGTTCCTCGGGCCAAAGACATTCAGACTGACCGCTAAACATTGGTTAAACTGTATGAAGGTGACTCCCAGGAATATATTCTGGTACTCGCAATGGCATTAATCCATCCGCAACCAGATCTGGAGCCCCATCCAACATATTAAATAAAACATACGCCGACTTAAGCATGAGCCAGGAGTTCCCAGATCTTTCGATTTCGACAACTCCTGAGGCTCTTTCCACGACGAATCGTAGATGTATCTATCGAAGATTGAACTGAACCGATGATGCCAGTTTCGGAGAGGCTCAGGCCTCATCCGAATAGACAAGTGTTTGATCAGAGGGCCTTTTTGACGGCATGTCCCGGGAAACCAACAAGGTCGAATGAGCCCCAGAGGAGGCAAACTGTGAAGGACTGTGAAGGGAAATGAACGGCGTAAGGTAATGACAGCTGCTTTCCTACATAACCTACATAACTCCTCCAGATGCGATAGAAATGAGAAACAGATCACTAAATCCGATCAAGGTCTCGGAACTGAAGCTGCAAGTAGCAAACTACCGAATTTGTACCTAGCGGGCCCCCGCTCAACTGTCAAGACTTCTTCCTCCCATGAATTTTTTTTAATAAAAAGCAGGGGTGGAGCAAATACTGGTCTTATCATTGCTACGATTTGGCCATAATTTCTGTTGGTGGCTGGACTACCGCCGATATCAGGACTTAAATCACGATACCGTGGGAGTTAGGAGCCCTTCAGATTTCGGTCTGGGCTTGACTTGAGCAGGTAGGCCTCCTAGTGGGACCGTCCGGCACAAGTTTTGCGATGGCAAGGCGTATTATTGCTGCCATGAATGTTTGGACATTCAGTGGAATTAAGCCTTATATTGTCAGGAGTTCACTTAAAACACACGAGACATCTGCCCCTCTGCGATAAAGGCTCTCAATAATAACAAAGTGGTAGGCATTGATGGAATTCCCGCCGAATTTTTCCAAATTGCTCCAAATACATCGGCAGAGCTACTGAAATAGGAAGCTATCATAGGAAAATCAGCGCTTTCTGGAAAAGTGGAATCAGGAGATGATCTCCAAGTTGTCGAAAAAGGTCAAAATGATGGATTGCGGAAATAGGCAGGGATATGCGTTCTGTCGGCAGAGGAACGAAATAGGACAGGATCAAAGTACAATACATTTAGACTCAACTCTCGATGTCGAACAAACGGGATTTCATTCTGGATCCTCCTGTACCGATCATATAAACAACTTGCGGATTATCGTAGAGCAATGCGTCGAGTATAGGTATCCGCTCCACCTGCTTTTTATGGATTTCGAGAAGGGTTTTGATAGCGCGAACGGAGAGTTTAAATGGAAAGCATTATGCAGGAAGAGTATTCCTGATAAAATCTTTGCTATTATAAAGGCTAGGAACGAAGGAGGTAAATGTTGTTTACTACACAACGGTAAGTTATCTGAAGGCCTTTGAAGTTCAAAGCGGAGTTCGGCAGGATTGTATTTCATCAACGCTTCTTTTCCTGGTGATAATAAGCGATGTTATCCGCGCAGAACTGTCAGAGGAAGACAGAAGTGTTCAATGGACAGATGTCTCTTGTGTTTTACGTAGGTACCTGCCGTGAAGGCTTAAGCCTACGGTGCGTCTTCGCACAAGACATCAAAACAATGCGTTGATAAGCGACCTTCGAGTAGTACAAGTACCACCATCAGTACCAGAGTCGAAGTCGTGTGTAAGGCACGAGCTTCCCCTTTGGTGAAGGGTCGAGGCTTATCTGTGGGTCATGGCACCCGGTTGCAATGCAACTCCACATCGAGCAGACCAATTGGTTCCATAGCAATACCATGGTCCAGGACAGGTCGTATTACACTACAACATATGCTAAGCCATGAGATGTCCAAGTTCCATTAGGTCTACTCTCCCCGCGATTTTGGGTACAAACCTACAGCCACCACGATACTCCCACAAGATGAGGCCGGAACCACAGTTCCGGGGGCTCCTGACCTCCGGTGGTACCAGAATATAGCTTCCGGTCAAGCTTCGCAACTTTGCGGTCACTTCCATTAGGGCACCTCACTGCCCAGGACTGGCGGCCGTTAGACAAAATTCTACGTTCTTAAATTGTACCCGATAGCTGCCTACTACGTCGTCTATTAAACGGTTCTTTTGCAAAACTACGGGTTCTTTGGAACCGTACGGTATCAATGACATCGTAGGCCTCACCGTTAAAGGTGATGCCCATAGCCTGCAAGTCCCTAATATCGGAGTAATTGGGACACTTACATAGGACATGAAGCCAGTCCTCATAGCTGGCTCCACATGAGCAGCTCGCAACCCCCTTATACAAAAATTCATTAAGAGAGCAATGCCCGGTCAACAAGAAGTCCAGGCTGAGGGTAAAGTTTCGTTCAGGAAATACTCTCAGGGTTAGCACATCCCTTAGGAAGCCGTAAGTAACCCTGCCGTTTTCGCTAGCATCCCCCCATCTATATTGGATAGGCCGACCACTTATTCCGGGAAAACCCAATCTCGCCCATTTAGAGGGAGACCTTTTCTGATCTTGAAAGCAATACCATGTCGTATCGCTTCCAAATCCAGAGGTGGCACTCCCAACAACACCTGCATTGCCCCTGTGGAGATAGTGTGGCACACAGGTAAACACCCAAGGCTGTTCAATGGACAATGATATTTTGCATGAAAATGTTTGATTACACCGATGATACGGTTTTGGCCCTACACCAAATGAGTCAGAATCTGGAAGCTGAAGCCAGCAGAGAGGGACTTAAAATAAGTGGAGCAAAACCAAAGCCCTTGACTTTTCAAGCTATTTCTCCTAACTTAACATTGCTGGACAGGAAATCGAGAAAGTGTTGAGCTTAACTTATTTGGGAAGTACCATCACCACTGGCGGTGGCACCGAACTCGATGTTAGTAGCAGTTTACAGCACTAAGACAAAGCTGCGACTGTTTCGTTCCAATGTCGAGGCATTACTGCTGTATGGGTGCAGTACTTGGAAGGTGGCCAAAACAATCACTTGGAAGCTGCAGTCCTTCGTTGACAGATATTTTTTAATTTTTAGAGTATGTTGGCTCAACCGAATCTCAAATGCAGAGCTCCATATCAGGACAGAGCACGAGCCAATAAGTATTACTATAAGAAGAAGGAAGTTGTTGTGGATTGGTCACACCTTGAGTCGCGAATTCAATTCCATTGCGAAGCACGCGATGCAAAGGAACCCGCTTACCCAGTCGGGAAGAAGAGCTGGCCACCCATGGCAGACACGGAGCAGAACAATTGAGGAGGAGTCGAGAACATTTGGAAAGAGTTGGGGAGATCTGAAGCACGTTGCAGAAAACCGAACAAGAAAGCATGCAGGCGTTGTTGACGCTCTATGCCCTACGAGGGGTCACAGAAACTAACCTATGGTGCGAAAAGCGTTCCATTGCAAAGTATACAACACGCAATTGAACCCACTTTGCCAATAAATCAGCAGAGCAGGCAGACTCTGCATGGACAACCGAGGAGGTATCCAGATCTTTGGGGATAACTTCAAGAGAACTCAAGCGCATTGCAGAACTCCAAACACTATGGCTCGCAGGTGTGGTTGTCGCTGCATCCCCCACAAGAGGTTAGAGGACTTGGGCAAAAATTAAGTAGCAATAGGTACACATTGCAAGGTCGTCTGTTTTGAATATTTCTATGAGATTTATGTATTTGAGAATTTGAACTAAGAACAACAAATGGAAGAAGCCCAACTGACAGTGAGTATTTTCCTTATGATTGACTTCGTATTGCCAATTTTGGATGTGCCTGAAACAACAGACCGAAACAATTTAAGATGCAATTGGTTTCGGATTCCATTAACCTTTGGCACACCCTCATACTGTACGTAGAAGGTGTACTATCAAAAGTTTAATCGTATTTTGGTATTATTTCGAATTAATTTAAATTAACTAAAATTGCTATGATCTGTCACAACTTCTAACCAATCTTTCGACGTAAACACAACCTGTACGAAAGCCAACAACTTAAAAGATTACCAGCTCAGAGAGAGGGCAAAACCAGAATACAGATACATACTCGCAGAGTGATGTATGGATGGAACTTTTCACGTGTACAAATATTATTTGACAGTGAATCCCTGTTGTTGTTTTCCCAATCAAAATCCGACACATGAAATTCCATTAAAATTAATTCATCAACCGGCAGCATCATCATGAACTGAAGTTCCGCAAATTCTGCTTTTGATTCTGATTCCGATTTCGACGCCAATGCCGATTTCGGATTCCATGAGTGCGCTTGTCACACCAATGTCAACAGAAATGCAAATAAAATTAATTGAAACATTTTGTCACCATGCATCTCGGGTTCATGCATTCGAATAAATTAATTTACTCTAAATATACAAATACGAGCATACTTAGCCCACTGAGAGGGCAGAAGATACTCGTTTGTATGGTATCTGTAGCTATTGTCATGGCAACGACGGATAATACCTCTGAGCTCTGAATCCTTTTAAATATATGTATTCGTATGTTATGTGGCAACGAAAAATTGTTGAATCCATCTACGGTGACTAATTGAAACTGTAAAACACTTAATCCACCCGACTGGCAGATAATTTTTGCAAAAGTTTGTCAAAATTAAACATAAACCAACAACCCACAGAATATAGGTATACACAACACATGAAATCGATATGTGTATTCATATTACTGGGAATATCTGTAATTTAACTGACCACTCCAAGAATTTTTTATCCAATGGAAACGTTGTGTCATAATAAAACGCAATCAGATTGCGCATATTTCACCTGTGAAACGAATTATGATACCAATGCGTCGAAAACAGTGCTGGCTGGTCATTGTAGTATTCCTCGCGTGACTGATTGAATGACCACGGAATAATGAATGGGCATCTAAAGTTTCTGTATCTGAGTTATGCTAATGTTGCGTAACACTATAAAATTACTTCCACTTTGATGTGGGATCAGGTGGATGCACTTCAAGAATGTGGTTCACTGTATTATTACACTTTGGATTGTTTGTTTTTCTATTTTCTTTTCTTAGCCCCAAGACGGATATCTACTCGTATGCTTAAATATTGTAACCAGAGGCTCATGGATTTATCATATTTTATTAATAATTTCACATCAGCTCTGCAGCGGTTAACAAACGATGCACTGGTTCGTTAAGTTCTACGACTTTTGTTTTCTTTTCGAATTGAAGAAGTGCTGCTCAATTCAGAAACCAAATTTGTTGAAAGTAGTAGACTCTTCTTTCAAACCCATTCATTTTTTAATTGCTTTACAGAAATTTATTTACGAAAATGTTGGAAAATATCTAGACTTTAGCCAGCAATTTGCTCAGTGCAGCCTTTGAAGTCGTATGACGAAAGACACAATTTATGTGGTTGCGATTTCTAAAACTACACCCCGGTTGGCTCTTGTGTAATATATCGTTCGTCATAGTAGATTTGCTATTCTGGTATTTGTTCGCTGGTACTAGATTTTCCAAACTTTATCGGAATTACTTTTTTTTGCTTTCAAATTTGACGGATTAGAGAAATCGGTACCTAGCAGGGAGACGGTAAGGAACTCAACCTAAAGTGAAGGCCTTAACTAAGAAAACAAGCAGTCTTTATGTATGTAGTACACATAGTTGTAGTATATATAGTTCAATGGCAACACTGGTTATGCGCTGTACATGAAGCATTAGAAACAGCAGCATAGTCAGTCGAACACTGGACTCACTAACGATTAAGTGTCTTAATAGTATCACAGTAAATATATCACAATTGGCTTAATATCATCTTAACAGTATCTTAATAAATATATTACAATTGGCGACGAGGAGTGAAGCGAATCAACGCAAAGGAGAGAAAAAAAAGTTAATTCTAAAAGGTTAGAATTTCCACGTGTGTTCAGGATGGCAATGTTTGGAGAGCTACCCAAGTTCCAACATGAAGTAAATGACTTCAGTTTATACATCAATAAGTTGGAACAATTTTTCATTGGAAATGGAATCGCAGATGATAAGGCGGATCGAAAAAGAGCGTTTTTACTTATCTGTTAACGAAGCTGTTAACTGATCTTGTTCATCCGATGAAAGTCGCAGAGGTGGAGTATGGAGTGTTAAAAAAAAAAAACTAAGCGAGCTTTTCCAGCCAACTGTATCTTCGTTTGCCGAAAGGCTAAAGTTCTATGAGGCAAAAAAATATCCGAAAGAAACACTGCAGCAATGGGCAGCACTGGCTATTTACTGCAAATTCGAAAGCAATCTAAATTTCGCTTTACGAGATAAATTTATCATGGCACTGAATAAGGGTCCAGAAAAGGATAAATTGTTCCTAGAGGAGGTGTCGACATTAACCTTCGAGAAAGCAATGGAAATAGCGTTGGCAGTGGAGTGCATTCGTTACCAGTATGAATCAGAGAGGACTGTAATTAAGCAAGAACATGAGGTATATAGATTAAAGACCTGTCAGAAGAAAGCTGTGCATCAGGGGAGTAATACGTCATCGGAGAAAAATTCATCTCAGTCAGCAGTTAGTACATGTAGCAGTTGTGGATTAAAACACCACACATCAGAGAATTTCCGCTTTAAGAGTTACGTATGTAATAAGTGTGGACGAAAAGGGCACTTGAAGAAGATGTGTGATCAAGTCGACAGCGGCGCGGCCATCACAGTAATTTCTGAGAACCTATTTCGTAAGTACTTTAAAGCGCTCGCTTTACGTAGTACACCGCTTAATTTAAAATCATATGATGGAGAAGTATAATACCAATGATTCTTTATAAAAACATAAAAAAAAATGTTAGATGTCTACGGTTGGGGTCCACCAATATTAGGACGTAATTGGATGAATGCATTTAACATTGGCTTGGACCACATAAATTTTTTGAAAAATGAAGGCAAACATTCAGATCTAAAAAAAGTTTTAGATAAATATAAAGATTTGTTCGATGGTTCCCTTGGAACTTTCAAATACCATACGGTGTCTTTAAAATTGAGAGATAACAGTGTGCCAAAAATTTTTCCTCCAAGGAAGCTAACATTTGCCATTAAAGGCAAAGTAGAAGCAGAAATAGACAAATTAGTGAGCTTAGGAATTCTTGAATCAGTAAATTATAGGGAGTGCGGTACACCAGTGGTTCCAATAATAAAAAAAAAGATGGTTCTGTGAGATTGTGCGGTGATTTCAAAATCACTCTTAATCCTTATTTAAGAGATGAGGCACACGCATTTCCAACAATAGATGAAATTTTCGCTGAATTAGCAGGACTTAGCGATGGCATATCAACAGTTGGCGTTAGATTAACTACAATTACTACTACTAAGGGTCAGTTTAGATATACTAGATTGGTTTTCGGGCTGAAGAGTATTAGCAGGTATAAAGGGTGTAAAGATATTTATGGACGATTTGCTAGTGACTGCTGAAAATAGAAAGCAACATGTTAAAATTCTGTCTTTAGTTCTCGCAAAGTTGCAAGAAGCAGGTTTCAAATTGTCAGCAAGTAAATGCGAGTTTTTCCAAAAATCGGTGCGCTATCTTGGTCATGTGATTGATAAGAACGGCCTTCATAAAGATCCAGCCAAGGTGGAGGATATCGTTAATTTGTCAGAGCTTAAAAATATAAGTGAATTGCAATAATTTCTTGGTGTTGTAAATTTTTATAGGCAATTTATGCCTAATTTCGCAACTACTGCAGCGCCATTATATGAACTTTTGCCAGATAAATTTAGGTGGGAACAACCGCAACGGGAATCGTGCGTTGCAATCAAAAGAATTATGGCATCAGATATCAGCCTTGCCCATTTCGATCCCTCAGTGCAAGTGAAATTAATAGTGGACGCGAGCCCAATGGGCCTAGGCGCTATACTTGTGCATAGGTATCAAAATGGCAGCGAACGTCAAATTTCATTTGCATCTAAAAGATTGTCGGAAACAGAACAGAAGTACTCTAAAATAGAAAGAGAAGCTTTGGCGATTGTTTTCGGTGTTAAAAAATACCACCAATATCTGTATGGAACAAGTTTCATATTGGTTTCAGGTAACAAACCATTAATATCAATTTTTGGAGATAAAAAAGGAATCCCTCTGATGATAGCTAAATAGGTTACAAAGATATGCTCTTTTTCTATCAGGATATGATTTTAAGATCCAGTATATAAAATCTAAAGAAAACATCGCTGATTTTCTTTCGCGAGCAGTCGATAATCTCGACAATTCTGATTTGCAAATACCTGGCATCATTGCAAATGACGTTTTTATAAATCATGTTTCAAATAATGAACTGAATATTCCAATAACCTTTTCGGTTATTCAGAAGGAAACGTTGAAAGATGTTATTTTGAATAACGTGTTAATGTGCGTGCGTAAGGGCTGGAAAAAATTTGTTTCGGACACTCAGTTGTCTCCATATTGGAGAAGAAGGCACGAGTTATCGACATCGAATGGTGCACTTTTTTGGGGATACAGGTTAATTAAGTATGCAGAATCAGGTGTTTCAAGAAATGCATGGCTCACACTTAGGCATTGTTAAGATGAAAACGATGGCAAGATCTTATTTTTGGTGGCCATTGATGGATAAGGAGATAGAAACACTTGCCAAGGCTTGTAGTCAGTGCTTAACATATTCAGCGCATACCAAAAAAAATGAACTCTTACAGTGGGTATGGCCGTCTAAGCCATGGGATAGACTGCATTTGGACTTCATGGATCCTATTTTTAACAAGTATTTTCTTATTTTGGTGGACGCTCATTCTAAATGGATAGAATGCATGCATAGACATGAATAAATCAATAAATATTTAGTAACAATACGATTGAACATTTAAGAGCGTTATTTTCACGATTTGGGTTACCGAGTCAAATTGTTACCGATAATGGAACACAATTTACCTCGTATGAATTTAAAGAATTTTTAAAGATAAACGGAATAAAGCACTTAACTTCGCCGGTGGGTTATCCAGCCTCAAATGGACAAGAGGAAAACGGTGTTAAAACAGAGTTAAATTGGCACTTAAGAAAGCTCTTCACGATAAAAATCCAACAGTGAGTTTAAACCAATGTCTACAGCGATTTTTAATGGACTACCGCAACTCCATTCATAGCACAACTGGTGTGAGTCCGGCAGAATTATTATTAAGTAGGTGTATTAAAACCCGATTCGATTTAATCAATCAATCTCTACAAAATAAAAAAATTAAAGAACTTAGATAATGTTATTCAAACGGTTGAAAGTAAGAAATTAAAACAAAAATATTTTTTCAAGGGTAAACGAAAAAGATGTCTTAAGACAGGTGACTTTGTAATGACTAAAGATTTTAGTGGAGTCTCTTGGACCAAAGGAAAAATTGTAAAGTCTATTGGAAAACAATATTATATTATTAAAGTAAGTACTTTGTAACAATAGCATTTCGGAAAAGACATATAAATCAATTAAAGAAAATTGAAGTTAAAAAGGACTATATACCTACGTCCTTGAAAGATTTGTCATGTTAAGTAGATTTAAATCAATCATGTAATACAAGTACAATTAAAGATATAACTAATAATGAAGTATGTATTGTTAGACCAAATGAGGTAATAACTAATAATAACTCTAAGGATAGATATAACTTAAGAAGTAGAAAAGTTGCAGATAAATAAGGGGGGAGGTTGTAGTATACATAGTTGTAGTATGTATAGCTCAATGGCAACACTGGTTATGCGCTGTACATGAAGCATTAGAAACAGCAGCATAGTCAGTCGAACACTGGACTCACTAACGATTAAGTGTCTTAATAGTATCACTGTAAATATATAACAATTGGCTTAATATCATCCTAACAGTATCTTAATAAATATATTACAATGTAAATTCGGTTTTTAAAAAATGTTTCTCTGGCCTGAATGATATCTTGCCCCGCCTTGAAACCGAATTGACTATACTCAACTATATGTTTGTCCTCAACCCGCTTAGTAAGGACTCTATTGATCACCTTTTCGAACACCTTACTAATCGAGCGGATTGATTCGCCTGATTGGAAGCATCTTTATCCCTTTTGCGGATGGGATGTACTCGTACCACCGCTGTTTTCCAATGCGCTGGATAATGTGCATTATTCATTGCGTTATTAAACAGGGTTGTATAAATGTCCACCGCTTTTAGTGGGAGATGTCGAAGCACAATGTTCGGTATTTCATCGGTTCCCACTGATTTCTTACTTCTAAGAGATTCGAAGATCGTTTGGAGCTGTTCATTATTTGCCATATTCTCGTCACTCAACTGGGTGATATCCGAACTCTCGAATCGCCAATTCACAATTTCATTTCGAATGTAGAAATTGTGCACAAGGACTCGATTCTCCAGATGGTGGTTCGGGCCAATGTACACTTGTACACTTCCTGGAAAGTCGCTCCTATAGCCTCTACCTGCTCCTGCAGATCCTCGATCACAAAGAAAGTTGTCATCATCAACAGCCTCATTTGGATCTATGCCTGCTGTTACCAGTATTTGTTCGTTGTTCGTCGTTCGGGCGATTTTAAGACATGGAAGGTCATCTTGATTATTTCTCCGAAATATTTTATTTATTTGCGGGAACATATTCGGGTTGCTGGTGTTTACAGCCCGAATTTTATTGTTCCAATACAAACTTACAGAATTTCTGTAATTTTCCTTTATTAATGTTATTAATCGACGACTTTAGTGTCATGATCTCCGAGTTATGTCTGTCAGTAAACTGTCTGTACAAGGTTTTTAGTCTTGACAGCAGTCTACTTTTATGTCGGTGCAGTGCGTCAATAGTTGCGCTGCGGAATAAGTCCTCTTCGTCAGTGTGTTGGTACCGAGGTATCGTTTTGTCCATTGTTCGTTTGATTGTCTCGTCCATTAGTCTTAAATACCTGTCAATCTCCTCGTTTGACAGATTTCTGTTGAACGGTGGGTAGAGCGAATTTGAGGAGAGTGCTCTCGTCAGTGTTCTGGTGAAGTGTATCCAACGCACCCTACTATAATTGTAGGAATGCCCTTGAACAAACTTATCCGCTTTCATTTCTGTAGTCTGAAAGAAATTTTTGAGCTACGGACATTAGAGCAAACTTCTGATTAAATACAATCGGCATCGAAGTTAAATACGCCAGTATAAGCGTAATATGCCCAAATGAGGGAAAGGGGACTTTGCCAAAGATTACATTTACGTGATCCTCGGCCAGACGCAGAAGCAATATTCCAAGCATGACGTTTAGAAAGGAGAGTAGGCTTAGCGGCACAGATGGAAAACATAGCCTATACGACACCAGCTCTGAAAATGGACTAGGCACATCTCTCCGGTGGGGCGAAATGGCACCAAATTTGGAGAACGTTTCGCACAACTTAAAATCGTCAAAGAAATGTAGCAATCACTTGATTAAAAACCTACAAACAGAATCAGACGGTGGACATCCTGGATGACCGAGGAGCCAAAACCGTATCACAATACTACCTCGTAGTAGCCAAGATACGAATGCGACTATCCCGGCCGACAGAACAACGAGGAAGTATAAAAAAAGATTATGTCGAGCGGTTACAATCGCAGGGGACTGCTAGAGCCTTTTTCGATCGAGTTTCCGTAAATCTTTCAAGAAACCGTAAGCTAAAGACAAGTGGCGACATTGTCATCAAGACATTAGAGACACCACATCTCAAGTGATAGGTTGTAGTTGACCACCATAATGAAACCACTTTTCTAATGAAGAGTGCCGGCAAGCGCATTGAATGAAACAAGAGGCGTACAAGACGGAGCTGCTCCTTTAGCAACTTCCTTCTATAGGCAAAAAATATGGCAGGAACATCGGCTCTAAGAACTTGAATTATGCGTCGAAGAGATGTAAGAGGGATGCCCAACTGCGGCAACGACTCGATGTTGTAGGTGATCTCTCAGATTGTACAGTCTAAATGTTTTCATCATACCGCCTCGGACGATATCGGCCTTAATGACTGGCTTACAAAGGTTGCCGGTGGCGATACATTTTTGGTGGCCTGGAGGATATTTTGCGAATGTAAAGCTGCACTATAAAACCGCATTGTGGTGGCGTGTACTGTCCCATGGCACAGATTCGCTTGGACTAACACTTCGAACGCGAACTGCCATAAGCCCATCTCAAAATGTCAAAGTTATAGGGTTGCCAGTTCCAGTTCTAGCAGCCGCTGCATCAGTGCCTAGTATCGGCAGCCTGATGCAGGTAAGCCAAACAGGCAAGTAGGTATGAAAGGCCGGTGTCATTATCATAGTCAGTAGGCAGCTTACACCAATTTGGCGCTGGCTTTTTAGAGACATCCCGAAGCATTTGGACGTTGGCAGTCCTAAGACAAGTTTCATACTCAAAAAGTCCTTCCAAAATTCATCTCCGATTTCACTTCCCAAGATTCCAAGACCTGAGAGCCTGAAAAGACTCGGTGAATTCAGACTTTTAACTAGTTTGGATGTAGTACAAGGTGGCGCAAAATTAATCATCCAATTTTGCTTTTGAACTGAATTGCTCTTTTACTAAATAAAAAAAAAGATTTTGAGTGATGGAAATCTTTATTTGGACCTTTACAATTGTTTCTGTTAAGTGGAAAAGATGATATCGGCCAAGTGGCTGCCACCAGTGTTGATACACATTTGTACCCGTTTTATCCATGTCTTTCCGCAAAATTTCCGGTGATAACTGTTCGCATTCCTGTCTAATATTCTCCTTAAGGGCTGTAATTGTCTGAGTATTGTTGGCATAAGCCCGCGACTTCAAGTAGTCCCAAAGAAAGAAGTCGATGGTTAAATCGGGCAATTTTGCTGGCCATGCCAAATCGCCTAAAAGGGAGATTACGCGACCAGGAAACGCTTCCTTCACAATATCCATTGTGGCTCGTGCTGTGTGCGGTTGCATCGTCTTGTTGAAAACATATGTTCACCAAGCCCCGCTCATCCAATTCCAGCAATAAGAAGTCGTTTATCATGGCACCGTAACGTTCGCCAGTAACAGTGACGATGACGTCCTTAAAAAAATACGGCCCCGTGCGCACCACACAGTGGCTTTGAGTAGATGTAATGGCTCTTCGTGCATCACACGCGGATTTTCAGTGCCCCAGAAACGAAGATTCTGCTTATTGACGGAACCTCTTAAGTAGAAATACGCTTCGTCGCTCATGATGATTTTCGACACAAAATCGTCCTCTTCGTTGCTGAGATTGAGGATGGATTTACAGTAATTCACACGCGATGATCGTCAGTCGCATTAATTGATGCACTGCTTGCACCTTGTACGGGAACATGTGTAAGTCTTTCACTGAAATTCGCTGTAGGATCCGTCTGGGGATACCCAATTGTGTGGCTCGTCGCGTCGTCTGGTTGATGTTTCTTCGTTCTCAGCGACGTCAGCAGCCACAACCGTGAAATTCTCGGCCGAACGACCAGTCCGGTGGCGGCCACGCCCTGCATGGTCTCCTGTGGTCCCACTCTGTTCGACTCGAGTAGCTCAGCGCCGGAATGTTTGCCCAGTTGGCGTGACACGATTAGGAAATCGACGTCGAAATTCACGCTGCGCTAACATCACCGACCGATTATTGGTCAAAAACATCGACACAATTATTCCACGCTCTTGCAGAGTTTAGCGCGCCATTGCTTGTCTGTTCGTATAATGCAGCTGTCTAGTTCACAAATGTCAAATATGATTGACGTACGACGTCATTTGCAAAAATTATACCATCTTCCGATTGGGTGATTAATTTTGCGCCACCTTGTAGACGCTGTTTAGTAAGAGCTTAAGCGTAGCTTGGCTGTAGTTTAAGGGACAAGTTTGGCCAACAAAGATGCCAGCGACACATCCCGGATCGCGTTTGGAAGCCTACGCCGACTACATGGCCGGCAGTCAATTCCGCAGCAAGATCTGATGTCTTTGGGTCACACGGCATAGCCATAGAATCGAATCAAAAAGAATGGGGCATAGAAAATCGAATGAGGAAGAAGGAAATCCTTCTTTGGGGGTGTGATAAAAGCTGCGCGATTATAGGCTTAGCAATGAAGATTATCTTCAGTTTCGGTTTCGATCGTTGACGATGCTTCGGGTATTGCTTTTTTTCAAGTTTGTATAGGTAGTTAAGAGATCCAATATTGATCACAAAAAATAATCCAGTGGATAAAAGTCTTGGCCTTGACCTTGAGCCCCTGTACTTTTAAATATGAGCACCTCAATAGGTTTTTGTTGAAAAATCCATCTCTCTCCTTTGGAATGGGTATTTGTTGAGAAGTTGAAAATTTTTTAGTAAGATTTTTGGACCAATTTTCACACAGAAAATTTAATGAATTGCATGATGCAACAGCTCCCTAAGTGACTCTTCATCAAAGCATTACGTAAGCTGAATAATTACCACTGCAACTCTTGGATAAATGAAGATGAAGATAAAAAAGATGAAGCATACATTGTATTATTCTGGTTTTTGTCCTTCCACAGTTGAAGTGTTATCATTCTGAAAAAAAAAAATACTTTCATGGCTCATAGAATCAGGTTTTAGTAGCATTGCATGAGTTAAGATATGGTCTATTGACCAGCGACAGGCTTTCAAACGAAGATCAACTCGAACCAGCCTTACATTGATATAGTTGCTGTGCTTATTATTGTGCTTCGGACATAATTTTCTGCTTTCAAAATGGATTTTCACGAATTATTGTTCGCCGGACAACTTGGCCTCTCCTCTACTAACTAACATTTTTGATATTCCAAATTCAAATTCAGTCAGATATAGAAGATACTTTTTCTGAAAACACCAAACTGTTTGGACAGTGGCGGATCCTGGATAGGTGTAGTAATTATGACCAATTACATCCTTTTCGTGTGGCAGATTTTGATTTGTAAGTATAAAATCTCCCAATACGCTTATTTTGCAATTTTCACAAAAAGTGTACAAACGAACATCGTATCCACAAATATTTCATGTGCAAAGGTCACGCAATAAAAAAAAAATGCAAAACAAAAGGTGCACAAAAGTTCTTTCCCAACTTCAGCGGGCCTAAATACCTACATATGTACTGTATGTAACTACTGCGAAAACTCCCCCCAAATCGGCATGAAAACATTAACAAATAGTCGACAGATACTAAATGCTTACTTCCTCTTTTCAAAATCACAGGCCAACATATTCACTTCACTTCTTTACAAAGAAAAAAGGCCGTTAATTACAATAATTAGCCATATTTTGCACAATGTAGTTTTCCATAAGAAACAAATCTTCCTCTTACTCATAAACGATAAGTGATAGTTTCCATTATCAGGTCCGACCAACATCGAATAGCTATAGTTTGCACGTTCGCAATTATTAAAATATGCACCTGGGCGGCGCGGTGGGGCATAAACGCGTCTATTGAATAGATTAGAGCCTCAGAAGATTTACGATGGTTCTGCATTCAGCAGTGACAACATTTGTACAACTCCAAGAGCACATATGTACTAGTATCTATAGCCGTGCAACATGCGGCAGTGAACGCCTGGTTCGTGAAAAGCCACCACAAGCGTCATTACACCAACCAGTTCGAGAGCTGATTCCTCTGAAATGCGTCAAACGATGGACAGGTGAAAAAGAAAAAAGATACTGTCACGCATTCGTTGAAATATGCAAGTTTGTGGATTGAATTCGATTTCGAGATTTTTGCTTACAAATGTGAGTATGAGTAGGAATTCCGTCGCAGTTAGTCGATGTATCTATGTGACCATTTGTGAGATAAAGTCAGCTGAAGATGTAAAGATGCAGACACAGATGAGACCGTTGTGATGGTAACTTGTGCTGAAGGAAATTTACAGATTTTTTTTTTATTAAGTGAAAGTCGTAAAAACAGTACTTTCTTTTTACAGTGAACCATTACGATATTGCGCTTCGATAAGAGAAGGTGTGCGCGTCTACTTTATAGAATTTGCTTATGGAATTTATCTCTTTTTTTTTGCTCACAAGTTACAAGTAACAGATTGAAAATTGGATCGTTAGAATGTTGGACATATATCCCAGTTAAGAAAATTTCGATCTATTCCTAAAAATACACGAATGAAAGCTCTCCCTCCTCCGTAGAGGTCGGTAGCTATTACAAAAACAATAGCCTACACAGGAGGCACGATTTTTCAAAAGTCTGTGCATGACATTGATGACATTGCTAACATTGAGAGAATGAAGCGAACTGTACCCGGTCCGTTTGCAAGTACTGAAATAAGGGACCGAAAACATCAACAAATCGGACAGAACGTCACAGGAGACAGCTATCACTATGAAATAGTTAGTGAAAGGCTCCCCTCCTATCAACCCTATTAACAATTGAGTAAAAAGACATTGTCAAGAAACACCAAGGAGACTCAATACAAAAGAGTGTATTCATGTCAGTCCTGTTCTGTGTCGCTTAATAAATGGACGATTGCAAAGGTTTGTTAAGGTATCATTGGCCGTTTTGAATGTGAGATTATTCGAAGATCATTAGTACTGTTTCCGTACAAGTTAGGTACATTTAACTTGAAATGCTGCATAATCAATGATATATTGCTGATGTGACTGGACTCAAACTCATAGTCTGCTTCTTCACCATCTCAAAGTAATCTATCATCGCGAAAGATATGCATTCAGTAGAAAGACTTTCCCATCGCTAAGGTATGAAGTTCGATTCTTGCTCAGACCTTTACAAGAATACTCGTGAAATATTTTATTGAAATACGAGTTTTATTTTTCGCACAAAGTTAAAAAACAAAAAAATTATAATTTCTTCATTCGATTTTGATTTCCATGTTATACGAGTATACGAGTATTAAGCTTATAAACCAAATTGTCTCATCCTCTTCCTCGTCCATGCAGTTTCTGCAGAAATCATTTGTAAAAGCGCTAAGCCTCCTTGCGTGCTTCCTTATGAGGCAGTGTCCAGTGATGACACCTATTATGGTGCTGAGATGTTTCCTATTTAAAAGGATTAGACACTTAGAGCGATTCAGATCCAGCTTTGGGTAGATCTCTTTGGTCGGTAGACATGTTTGCCCAACAGGCCACCTATGGTCTGTTCTTTTATTGGCATCCAGCTTTAATGTTGGTTTGCACATAGCGATTGGTATACCTATACTACCCTTTTCCGGTAGAATAGGTAGAGTGGTTCCAATTTTGGCGAGTTCATCGGCTCTGCAGTTCCCTGGAATACCTCTGTGGCCCGGCACCCAAAAAAGGTGAATGTTGAACTGCTCTGCCATCTCCATGAGAGATGATCGGCATTCAAGGGCGATTTTATAATATAATGAGACTGAGTCCAGGAACTTGATGGTGGCCTGACTCTCCGAAAAGATGCGGATATCCTTTGCAGATATCACGTTTTTCTTTAGCCAGGACAGAGCTTCTTTAATCGCCAAAATTTCCGCCTGGAACACGCTACAGTGATTTGCCCACTGTTTAAATGAATTATTTGTCCATTGTTTAGTCGCTGAAAATAGCGAGGGGTGTGAAATGAAACAGAATGTCTAATGCCGCAAAAGAGGTAGACCGCAAGGCTCCGCTTATGCATAGACATGCTGTTCTTTGGACTCTGCTTAGTTTAATGCAGTTGACTGCATTTTCTAAGGCCGTCCCCCGTCAATATTAACATTTTGGAAAAAAGTAAAATTGTATCGAGCTATATGGAATTGTTAGCATCGCATGGCCTAGCTAGTTTCATCAATGAACCTACTAGACTCGTCTCAGGTAGATGTCTAGGCCATATTTATGGACGGTTCAGGAATGGCTCGTTCAGTAACTGTGAGAAATGCGCTATTGATTTAATGATTACTGATCACTCTATGACTGGGTTCTTGTTTAATATTTCCGATAGAATGTGCAATTCTAATTCTGTACCTCCTGACAGGGTAACGAAGATAAACTACAATAAGCTCAAATACAATCTTTCTTGTGAGTTTTATTAATATGTCTATCTGTGTTCTGATGCTTCTGTTTCCTTTTCAATGCTTATTGATTGTCTAAAGAAGCATATGCTGAGTTCTTCTTAAACTTTTAGTCCTAAAAGATCTTCTACAAGGCATAAACCTTGGATTTCCAGTTACTTATTAAACAAAGTAAGGGCTTAAAACAAACTTAGAACGAAATGCTATAAGTACCCTGGTAATCTGTGTTTGAAAAGCAAATAAAGGGTTTTCCAATAGGGACTTGACAACTATGAATTTAATTTGTGAACGCACTCTCTCACTAATCGTCCAACTGTCACTGTCAATTTATTCAGTAAACTCAACATTATCATCATGGTAAAGTACACGAACGAGCAACGTCTGCAAATTATAAAAATTTTCTACCGAAATTCGGAGTCGGTGACTGCAACTTTAAGAGCGTTAACTCCAATTTTCGGTCGTAATTCTCGCCCTAGTAGACAGGCAATAACAAGTTTAGTGCAAAAATTTGAGTCTACATATTCGTTGTGTAATGTTACCGTGTCAGTGAGACAACGAGTTGGTCGAAGTGTCGAAAATATCGCTGCCATTCAGGCGCCCGTAGCAAACGATCCAAATCAGTTAATTCCACGGCGTTCTCAAGAACTGGAAATCGCTCAGACCACATTATAGCGTATTTACACCCATACAAGATTAAGCTGACTCAAGAATTGAAGCCGATGGACCATTTGAAGCGACGTACGTTCTCCGATTGGGTTCTGGAGAAGATGCGCCAAGATGATGAATTTCATCGCAAAATCATCTTCAGTGGCGAAGCTCATTTTTGCCTCAATGGGTTCGTCAATAAGCAAAATATGCGTTATTGGTCGGGTGGAAATCCACATGTGCTTAATGAATCACCACTTCATCCACAAAAAATAACTGTTTGGTGCGGTTTGCATGCTGGCGGCGTTATTGGGCCATATTTTTTCGTCGACGATAACGATCGTCACGTTACTGTGAATGGTCAGCGTTATCGCGCCATGATCACCGATTATTTTTGGGGCGAATTGGAAGATATGGACTTGGACAACATGTGGTTTCAACAGGATGATGCCACAAGCCACACAGCACACGTTACAATCGATTTATTGAAGAGTAAGTATGGTGAGATATATTATCTCAAGAAATGGGCCAGTCGATTGGCCGCCTCGTTCGTGCGATTTAACGCCGCTTGAATATTTTCTGTGGGACTACGTTAAGTCATTGGCTTATGCCAAAACGCCGACGACGTTGGAAGAGCTCAGAGCCACCATTGAACGCGAAATAGCAGCCGTTTCGGCCGAAATGTGTGGCCGAGTCGTTGACAATTAGGTCCAACGAATCGAAAGCTGCAAACGTGACCGCGGTGGCCATATGAACGAAGTAGAGTTCCATTCACAAATGTTTTGATTGTACTTCAAGCTGATAATAAAGTTTTTGAAATATCTCAAATGGTTTGCGTTTTATTTAAAAAAAAAGTTGTCAAGTCCTTATTGGAAAACCCTATAGAAAAATCTGTATACTAAACGTAAAAGGGAAATTCCAATTTGCCGTGATAACTAATACCGTTCTACTCGTACAACGACCTACACGATCTAGGAAATATGGACGTTAACAATCTCCTACGCTTTATCGTGGCGAGTATATTTGAGAGGTTTTCACGCCTCAGTAAACAAACATCTTCTTTGATGAATTATAAAACGCTCTTCAGCGAAATCTGACTGCAAAATCACACATATATATATAAATCATAAGCTCAAACTGGTTCCATTAGTAAGAGGATCATAAATCCACGTGGCATCACAATGGACCAATAGGCCTAAGTGGGTTGGTACTTCCAACAGCCACTCTTACCTACCTACCTACCACGTGGAAGATCCTGCGAGACTGCGTTTCAAAATGTGGTAGAAAGAATTCGAGACGCACTCGACTAAGCGTTTTCATAGACATTGAGCGCGCAACGCAACTTCTGACATCATATGTAACTCGCCCAGGCAACATGGTATAGAGGAATCACTATTGTCGAGGCTGACTACGGACAATACATATGTGGCAGGGCAGGGCGGGCATCCTGTTTACGCTGATATGTTTAACGTTCAGGCATATCCAGATAGTGTAACTGTACTGTACAGCCCTAAAATTGGTAAATTATAAATCAGCTTTCAGTCACGATTCTCTTCACGAGAAGGAGGATCTAAATCGAAAACATATAAAGAAAAGCAGATTTCGGCAAGACATGGGGATTGTTACGGAAGGGTGACAAGATTTTTCAAAAATACGTCACTAATGCTTTAAACAGACAAAAATGGTCTGTCTCGACAGCTTGGGTCGAGGCTCGCCCCGATGAATCTTCTTCAACATGCTGTTCATAGCCCCAAGTTAGTTCGAGTATGCCAGGCTTCCCTGAACGTCACAATGGATTTGCGGGAAATAAGATGAGCTTGCTATGCAGGGCCAAGAAAACCTAAATCTTTATCGAGACTAGTAAGCACATTCGAGGTGGCATGGTAGATTAAAAGAATGCTTCCTGACATATTTAGAAGGTCTGGCGTTCCTGCTGACTTTTATAAGAAAAGTCCATTGTGTTGGACTTGTGTAGTGTGTGTATTGGAATATAAACCTATATCCTCAGACAGGCATGACATTATACAAAAGTGGTTGTTTCTCTATATCAGCCTACTACCAAACAGCACTGGTCGTCCCTTAAGAACTCGTTTAGACTTCACAGTTTTCTCTGCCTTTTAGGAGAATTTTCGTTCGAACTGCATTCATACAGTATTACTTTTCTGTATCTTTGGGCAAGCGCTCATCTTTCTATGTTATTAGCATTCCTCATGTAAATATTCTCAGTTTTTTATGAAGCGCCTTGTTAATCTTAAAAAGCTCGCTGACATCCATAATCGAGTTAGGGACTTAATCTGATGACTTACATGTGTAAGGTTACGAAATGATGGCAACTCTACCTAATCAACATAAAGAGAAGAACAACGCAGTTGAAAACGGAACGTAGACATGAAAGGACGAACCCTAAATTACTGTTTTTTTTGTAAAAGTGTTTTGTTTTTTTTTTTAGAGTAGGTATGGAAATAGATGTGGACGAGAACTTTTCGTTTTAAATTTAAAACAACTGAATATTTATTCAGTTATTGTTATAGTTTTGTTTTTCTTAACTCTTTTAGATCAGAAGTGGGCCACCCATAACGCGAAACGACACCAGGTTGTTTAGTGACCGATAGACAGCATAAACACAATGAACAAAAAAATTAAGGGTAACGACAGCTGGAAGTAAACAGATAATTACAGGGTGAAGGCATTTTGTGCGTGAAATTAACGAAGGAAAATTTGTCAAAATGCCAAAAATAGTGTCATTGAGTGTAGACGTTATAAAACGGTTGCTACGCGAACGAAAC
This sequence comes from Volucella bombylans, assembly GCA_949129095.1. Lineage (NCBI taxonomy): Eukaryota > Metazoa > Arthropoda > Insecta > Diptera > Syrphidae > Volucella > Volucella bombylans. Next base: position 66,329,238 of record OX422140.1, read on the forward strand.
TTGAAAACGAGTGGCAATAAAAGCAAATTGGTCGAACACCTCAGCTCAGCGGTAAACAGCGACGAGATTGAATGCGAATTTGAAAAAGGATCTTTGATCTAAGCATAAATTGATGATTTGCGAGGTGTGATAGAGACCATCTTATCAATCAGAACGCTCCTCTTTAAAAAACGAGAGTATCAATCGCGAAACGTCAATAGTGTGTCAAAGAGAATACCTGAATACGATCCGACGAAAGACTCCATATTTTGTGTTGAGCAGTTCATCGACAGAGTGGACAAGTGAAAGCGAGCCTATGACTGGGATGAAAAATACGTTTTATTAGCAGTGTACATCAAACTGAAGGGTTCCGCTAAACTGTGGCTCGACGCATCGTCAGACTTTTTTGCAACGTGGAGTGAATTTGCCGACGCACTAAAAACCGACTTCAGTACAGTGCCAGACGAAGCCGATGTGCATTTTAAGATGATAGACGCAGTACGGCAACATAGCGAATCGGTCAACGAATATTGCTTTCGCATGGGTGCTTTAAGTAGACGATATCGCTTGAGGGCATCCGCAATAATCAAATACACTCGCGAGGGTCTAAAGCATCATGATTTGCAATTAGCAATTGCAGTGCTACGCTTTAAGTCAATGAAAGCAATGCGTGAATCGTTAGAGGATTATTTAGCAAACATAACGAGTTGGTCAAAAAGTAATAAAATGAATTCGATAATGAAACGTCATTATGGCGACAATGGCAAGAAAAACGTCAACAAGGCGAGTGACAACGCTTATAATTCAAATGACAGTACAAACAAAACGTTTACAGCCAAGAAGCCAAGTGTTTGTTACAACTGTTTCGAAGCAGGGCACATATCCAGTGCTTGTTCGAAACCGCCACGTCGGCAAAGATGTCGAGATTGCCAAAAATTTCATCCGAGGGGCATGTCGGAACATTGTGGCAAACAAAATGTACGAACAACGAACAGCGTGCGAAAAGATTTTAATGATCAACGATGCAGAATATTTTTCATTAATCCACACATGCAACCAATGCAGCATGATACGAAAATCAATAGCAGCGAAGATTACTAACAAAAAAAAAAAAGAAATGTCTGTTATGCATTATTGGAGTCTGCGGAGGTACACGTGTGCTGGATGAGGTAATGAAATCAACGCTGGTTATAGATAATATTCAGCTCACCGTCCATTTGTACGTGACGGATGATGACACTTTTTCATCAGACTTATTACTCCGAAACGACAAAGTACAACAACATTCGGTAGACGTACTCACAAGAAAGATCATTGAACGAACACCCATAGACTCACCAGAAATTCAATGTGGCATTGAAGACGACGTAACTAAAATGGCGCTAGTTAATCTCTTCAACGAATATCGAGATGTTTTTATAAATGATTTTCGTGAAATCGGACTGACCGACGCAGTAAAAATGAAAATCAACTTGTCAACTAACGAGCCCATTGTATCTAAGCCTTATCGACTGCCGGAGCCGAAGAAGGCAGCTGCTACTGCAATGGTCAACGAGCTTCTAATGAACGACATAATTATGAAATCGATATCGGAGTAGGCAAGCCCGATTGTACTCGTGAAAAAGAAGAATGGCAACGATCGGTTGTTCATAATCATAATCAACACATGGTCAAAGAGGTTTTTCCATCACCGAACATCGAAGAACTACAAGACTTGAAACAGTTTACTTACTTCACCGTACTCGATATGAATAGCGGACACTATCAGGTACAAACTGAAGAAAATTCTCGAAAATATTTGTAACCTATGTCTCTATGAGTTCAAGCGCATGCCGTTTGGCCTCAAAAACGCACCGGCTGTATTTCAACGACTTATGGTGCTTATTCGGGAAAGTACGCGGGATGGAGATATGTTTCATTACATGGACGACATAGTAGTAGGGAATAACGACATTAATGAGATGTTTGAAAAGTTACGACGAATCCTAGATGCATCGAATTCCTGAAGCAAACCATCGAATTTCTTGGTCATAAACTACATCCTGCGGGTTTGAGTCCAGGTGATGTTAAAACAGCAGCAATTCACGAATTCTCAACGCCAGCGAACGCAACCGAAGTGCGACGATTTCTGGGGTTAAGCAACTATTTTCGAAAGTTCGTCCCCGCATACGCCTTAATCTCCGAGCCATTGTGACGCTTGTTTAAAAAAGATTGCCAATTCAGGTGGGACGATCTCCAAAATGAAACTTTCGAAAAGTTAAAAACGAATCTTACAACAAGTCCTGTATTGGTTGCCTACAAAACCAACAGCGAACATCAAATTCACAAGGACGCTGGCTCTATCGGATTTGCCGGCGTATTATTACAGAAAGAAAAACACGCATGAAATCCTGTAACATTCTACAGCCGATCGACTACTAATGATGAACGTAATTATCATGGTTATGAACTAGAAGCCCGTGGTAACCGACTGCAGCGCAATTAAAATGACAAGGCAGAAAAAGGAACTGATTCCACGAATTGCGAGATGATGGCTACGTATCCAAGACTTCGATGTGAAGATTGAGCATCGAGCAGGACAAGGTATGGAGTACGTGGACGCACTAAGTCGAGAACAAAGTCGCCAAAAGAATTGTTAGTGACAGGAAAATCTGCGAGATAATCGAAAAAATGAATTCGAGTGATAAAACGGCATGCGACGAATATACAATCGAAAACGGCAGACTATTTCGTAAAGACAATGACAAGAGTATCTGGGTGGTACCAAAGGCGATATGATGGCGAGTTGTCCAAGGACAACACGATAATGCAGGACATTTGGGCCTTGAGAAAACGCTCAACGGTTTACAGAAGCATTTTTGGTATCCCCGAATGAGAAACATCGTAAAATCATATCTCAAATCGTGCACCGATTGCGTATTTAACAAGGCACCCGGCGGAAAGCAACAAGGTGAATATCACTATGACGCTATTACACCAGTACCGTTCTATACCATTCACATGGATCATTTAGCACCATTCCCGAAAAGTTCAAAACGTAACGAGCATATTTTGGTCATTGTGGACGCTTTCACAAAATTGTCCGTTATCAAAGCAGTGAAGAGCACAGCGACAAAGCACTTCATCAACATCTTACATGAAATTACCGAATACTTCGGTATACCGACGCGCATCGTAACCGACCGTGGAATAGCATTCACGTCACACGACTTTAAACGGTTTTGCCAAGTTAACGATGTGAAATACATACTACTCGTAAATGCGGTCAGAACTCCACGAGCCATTTTGGCTATGCTTCTACCGTCAACCAAAGAAGACAAGCGTTGGGGCGAGCAGTTAACGCGAGTGCAGTGGTCTATGAATTCGATGCAGAATAAAACAACGGGCCGGACACCTCAAGGGTTATTGTATGGCTTCTGACCTAGATACGTCCTCCAGAATAAGTTACCTCTAGCACCAATGAAATGATCGGCAACGAAAATTTGCAACAGATCCGAAACGACGCAGCTGATAAAGTCTTTGGCTGAAATGGCCAAACGGAAAACGAACCATCAGCAACGGTTACTTCAAGAAAACTGGAATCATTGTTTAAAGGTCCCTTCATTGTAAGTCAGACCCTTGACAAGAATAAGTACGAGTATGTCATTGAGGATATATCTGGGCAAGCAGAAAACAACGCCATTACACGTCAATTTACGCGTTAGAAAAAATGAAATGAAACAACGAAAGCAGCCATAACGAACATGACGGTACTGCTAATCGAGGTCGATTAGTTCGACAGGACGGCCGACTGTAAGGTTAAGATAAAGGAACGATTAAAGAGAAGAACAACGCAGTTGAAAAAAGGAACGTAGACGTGAAAACGCGAACCCTAAATTACTGTTTTTTGGTAAAAGTGATAGAATAAATATTCAGTTGTGGTAAATTTAAAACGAGAAGTGGACGAGATAATTTTGTTATGTCTTAACTCTTTTACGTGTTTGATGGCGACATACTCGTGTGCAAGTGGAACTAACTGATGACGCGGAATTTTTAATCCTCGTAGAAATCGTATCGTATTCAAAGATACGCCTTTGGATCTGGGTTTGCATTAAATCTCTGAGGATGCCAAGACGGAGTTCAGGATTATGTCTTAAGGTGAAGTTTTACAAGGCGTTTGTTTAAAAAGTCAGTGTATCTAGTCTTACCCTCGCCTATTTGGATGCCGCGAGTATCTCATCACGTTTACTGAATGGCAGATAGATTGCTTTAAAGCAGATGAATGGTTGAAATTTGTGCAAATTTAGATATTTTGGTCTCCTATTCGCTGGATTAATATTTTATATGGTCCTGCAGAAGCCAATCTGGAGAGCTAGACCGATTTTGTAGTCTTTAAACGGAAATAGATGTTGCAAGCCGGTGTCAGTTTTTTCCACCACGGGATACACACATCGTTTGCTTACTACTAAGTAGCATTTCACCGGGAAGTCTTGACTAACATTCAAATGTATGGAAAAACACAACATCTCTAAACTCTTAATAAGCAAACATCATGGCGAGATATTGGATTTCACAGGGTGGCAGTGGTGTAGTGGTAGTAGCAAACGCTTCTCACTCGGAGGGTCCAGGTTCGAATCCTGCCCATAGCAAATCAGTTTTTCATTGTAATTGGAACTCGGACAAAAAAATTCTGCGTGTGAAGGCATAACACTGACACGTAGATTTGGCTGTTATAAGAGTTTCAAGCAATGAAAAAAATACTGGGAATTATATTTCGAATCACTCTGAGTGAAGAAAAACTCTCCGTCCTATTCGGACTCCCACCCCTGGAGAGCAAACATAGAAACCAAACACACCTGAGTTTCTCAAACCACTACAAAAACAATTTTCCTTTCTCCTCCTTCTAACTTTCCGCCCGCGCCCTGGCAACAGTAAAAGGGTATCTAACCCCTTAGGCGCGCGTAAATTATAAAAAAAAAAAAAAAAAAAAAAAAAAAGTGGCTTTTTCGCAGACTACACATGGCCTATAATAAATTCAGTAGAACTTTTGGATATGAGGAAGAGGAAGTGTGTGTAAACACCTCTGCATTTGCAGAGTTCAAGTGAAGTTCCTTTCAGCTACGAGTATCTTGAAAATTTGAACAAATATTTCACGAGCGATCTACTACACGGTTTAAGCCAACGAAACTTGCAGCAGGTCAGCTTAAAACATCCGGCTCAAACATTTGATTGATCTGAAATTTCATGACATCATATTTCATTGTCCAAAAGACATAACCTCATGCTGGTTTGTAAAAGTCCGATTGCAGCTGCCTCGTATAATTAGTGGCTGGAGTGTTCGTGAATCCGACATTTAGCCTGCTACTACTTTCAACTGCAGCATGAAGTTTAATTAAAACATTGATTGCTAGTCACGCACGTTACCTAAATGGACTGTTACAGATAGGAGACTTATTACAAATATTAAAACTAATCGCGATAAACTATTAAACAAAAAAAAAAAAAAAAACAACCCGGACACCTGTGTAATATTCAGTTGCAACTTGGTTTTAATGTTTTAATGGAAGAAGTTAAATGGGTTCTCACTAAAACGCACTTTGACGAGTCTTCACATCAAGAAAATTGATTTCTTTTAGCCGATATTTAGTCTACGTAAGTATGCGCATATGAAAATGGTAGAATAGCTCCTTCCGAAAGGTGATCAGGCGCGTACTGAAAGGGTAAACACCTTTTCCCTATGGGGAACTGCACAACAATATCCCCTCCTAGAAAATGTTCTGGAAATGTTTGGGAAATCTGGAAATCAGAACTGCCCACTAGTTTTGTGGTCCTTAAAAGTATCATAGGTAAACCGGTCAAAAATCAGCGATGCAACTTTTAAAAACTCCAGACAGGAGATAATCGTTCCTTTAACCAAGAGAGAACCCTTACCATAGTAGTACACAAAATTGCCGATGCAGGACGACAGCGATATTGTTCAAAAACGAATGATTTGCAACAAACTCGCGGTCGAAAACACCGGTCATAGTCCCCGATAACCAGTAAGCATAAATCAGCAAGCTAAAGAAAAATCGTTAAAAATAAAGCAACCAGTACCATTCATGAGTGACCAAGGGTATAAGACAAAACATTAGACCAAGGGAAATTGCATCAACAACTACAACAACCAAAAGGCGCCAAAAGAAATAGGAGTCAAAACTAGGACATAGCATAGAAACCTGGTTACCTGAGATGGTTGCCGAAGGCATGGTTAAGAATTTAGAAATAGATGTGGCAGAGATTTTGCGATATTATCGAATGACCTCGTGCGTTGAACCTCAAGTATTGAACCATATTCCAAGCATTTCAATGGCTACTGCATTGAATCTTGTTAAGGTATGAAGTCAAGAACACCCGCAAGAGAACTAGAGCCCACATTTTGCTGGCGAGCGCTGGTCTTTTTATAATTCATCGGAGAAGGTGTTTGTTTTTAACTGAGGCGAGAACCTCTCAAATGTACTTGCTACGATTATTTGGTTCCGAGTTGAACATCGACTCGGAGTCTTTTATGGTGCATCCGACTTCGAAACCTAATGATTTCAATCATCAAGGCATACGCAATGGCAAATTTCAAGTATTCTGAACAACAGGCCCTAAACACGACGCAGACGCCCTTAAGGTCATTCAAATTATTCGGTATATCTAAGAAAAGAAGGCATTGACACCAGGAGATCCTTAACATCTCGTACAAACTTAAGTTCAGGCGACCATATAAGGACTACTTAAATTATGCAAATAGCCAATAGGATCGGCCAAGAAACATCGTTGTAGGTAGGTAAAAAATGTCACGTGGTCGTGAAAGACTTAAGGCATTTCGGTTTGACATCTTACATGCTAGAACACTAGAACACTACATAGAAGTTATCTTAGACCTTCAGATGAAATCAAACAGGCTGTTTTATGTTACTTACTTACTTAAGGTGCTACAGTCCGGGGTGGACCTAGGATAGGACTCAACCAACAAGCGCCTTCAGCCAACTCGGTCTTTAGCTCGCTGTCTTCAGTTACGTACTCTAAGTTGGTTAAAATCCCCTTCCAGTTGCGTGCATCACCTGAGCCGCGGTTCTTTTTCCCTGCATCGTCCCTCGAGGCTAGAATCGAAGACTCCTTAGGCGGAAGCTGTGGTGCACATTCGCTCCAAATTGCCCAATCATCTTAGCCATTGGATCCGTAGACGCCTGACCAGACCCATGTCGCTGTAGAGCCTGTAAAGTTTGTGGTTTAATCTCCTCCCCCATTACCCGTCAGTACAAACGGGACCGAAAATAACAACCAGTATCTTTTTTTTTTAAACGGACAAGCGCTTCTTCATCTGCGCTATAGGGCAATACCGGCATCATAATACGAGTAGTTTTGCATAAAGCCACTTTGGAGTTACCAGAAAGGGCTCTGTTGCTTAATTGCCTCTTTAGAGGCAATTGGCCAGAATAATTTTGGGTCTGATTTCTCCGAGGACTTCTCGTTGCTGCTTGTAACTGCGAAGCCAAATAGTGAAGTCCTTAACTCTATCGAAATTTTTACTGCGTTCTTTTTCGATGCACATGTAATATCAGAACCATTTTGGCGGCCTCGATACTCACGAAAGCTTCAAGATTGTGACTTTCGTTAGCCAGTGACAATTGCATGATTCTTTCTAGGGTGATGTTAAAAAAAGTCCTGTGACCGACCTTGATGGACAGCGAGAATTTGCCATAGTCATCCTTCACAACCTGATGAGTTTGGCAGGTGTCAATGCACTCTATGCACGCTGTCAATTGCGGCTTGAAGTCCATCAACACTCGTAGATGGTGAGTATCGGTCCGAAATTCACGGGTCTTTACCAGGATCAGCCGCAGTGAGTGAGAATATTTGATCAAAGGTGGAGTTTCCTGGCCTAAAAGAGCGCTCTTATGGAGCAACCAGATTTTTCATGAACGATTTTAGGCGCTCACTAATATTTTCAATTTCAATTTTCAATTTCAAAGATTCATTTATTGCAATTTTTCAATACATTTACAATAGTTTTTATCAATTATAAAGCATTGGCTTAGTCGTCAGCTGGACTGGCAACTTCAAAGTATAATTATATCGGTGAAGCCGATATTGAGGCTAAAAATAAAACACCCACGGTTTCAGGAAAAAAAAGCAGAAAAATAATATTCTCCTGGGACCTTCAAACAGAGTCTGCTTTAATTGCAACTGTTCAGGTGGATCCTGTCCTTTGGGATAATGGGCGGAAGGATTACAAGACTCCGAACTCCAAAATTGATTCCTAGAAACAGGTGGCGGTCAATTTGAATATTGAGGGTGTTGACGATGTCGATGCGTGTCTTAAATGGCAATCACTTCGTAGCCATTTTAAAGCCCATTTGGGCAAATTTCGAGCCAGAAAATCAGGCCAAGTGACAGGCGAAATTGCGAAAGTATCGTGTCCTTATCTAAGTGAAATGTTGTTTTTAGAGTCTTCCGAAGTGACACAATCGTGTCCATCGACGTTCAATTAGAATTGGTAGGTACTCGTACTTTGATCTGCTTTCATCTATGTATGTATACATTCACACATTACTATATTCGTTTGTTGTTTTTCAGGAGGATGCGTACGATGATTACTCAATTTTAAATGAGTAGACGCAGTTGTCAAACGCTGAACCATCCCTCGGCAGCTTCGAGGCAAAAGGCAAAAAAACACTTTTTCTGTTATTTTATTTTAATTTTACTGACGTTTTCGTTTTTCGCAAACAACTACACTTGCGGTCATAAAAACCGCACCACCTAATGAGTTCTCAAAAAATGCCTAATTACATCAGATCGTAAGGGTTTTTCCCATACTAATGAAGGGTATTCCCCATAGCGGAGTTCGGCCTCGTATTCAGTGCAAAAAAAAAAAAAAAAAAAAAAACAGTTTGAAGTGAGTTGTGACGGTGACAAGTAAAAAAAAAAGTGAAATGTCTGGTAAATATCATCAACTGACTCGGGACGAAAAAGTTCAAATATTGACTTTAGTTGAAGAAGGGCTTGGCTATCGTGAGATTGCGGTTAAAATGGGATGCTGTCATTCAAATATCGTACGACTAATGAAGAAAAAAGAAAATTTGGATCCACTGGAAAGGGAAAAAGCTCGGGACGAAAACGTAAAACAACCCAGAAGACGGACAATGTATTACAATGAATTAGCATGAAAGATCGCTTTAAAAGTGCTGTCCGTATAAGAGCAGAGCTGAGTGATCAAGTTGATCTAAGCGCCGAAACCATATGCCGACGGACGGAGGATGATTGGCGATGTGTGATATGGTCCGATGAAAGTAAATTTAATTTGTTGTGTGCCGACAATTTGCCATACGTACGACGGTCAGCAGGTGAAAGGTTCAAGGACGAGTGCATAGTCAAAACAGTGAAGTTTCCTCAAAGCCAGATGGTTTGGGGATGTTTTTCTTTTTACGTTGTGGGTCCTTTGCACCTTGTTAATGGAACTATGAACGCTCAAAAGTATGGAGAAGTAGTAAGGGAGTTTTTGGTACCAGAAATTGAACAGCATCATTCGTATACTGACAAGTGCATTTTTCAAGATGATTCTGCACCTTGCCACCGCGCCAAATCCGTAAGTAAAGTGTTATAAATCAACTTCTAGATGTCTACTTTATAAATAATAAACAGACAAGTAACTAGAGTCTTTCAATAATTTTCAGCTCAAGACAACGTTTGATGACCTCGGAATTACCAGACTAAACTGGCCAGCTAATTCGTCCGATTTAAACCCAATCGAACACTTGTGGCATGTAATGAAACGTAAGGTGGCTGAACCTAAACCAGAGAGTAAAAAAAAGCTAAATGAAGTTCTGGAACATGTATGGAATACTGAAATTTTAAGGGATATTACTGAACTTCTAGTAAACTGGATGCCTTCTAGAATAAAAGCGGTTATGACCGCCAAAGGAGGAGCAACTCGGTATTGATAATTTTTTGGTAAAAGTGGCATATCTAAACATCTTATGTACACATACATAAAAAATGTATCGTTTGATTTTGTTAACCAATGACTGTATTAAAATGTTTTAAAAAAATAAGAAAATTAACTGCTTTTTCTTTCTTTGTTAATATCTTTTTTCAAACATTCAATAAACAGATGGAAATTAGATAGAAATACTTATAAACTACTGCGGAGTACTCAACAAAAATTTCATTTCATTATAAAAATTATTATCGTAGTTATTAACAATTTTTCAATCATTTTGATATGGTGCGGTTTTTACGACCGCAATGGTTCCACCACTATGACCCTGAAAGCAAACAAGAGTCCATGCAGTGGCATAAAAAGGGAACAGACCCCCCGAAGAAGTTCAAAGTCACTCCGTCTGCCGGGAAGCTCATGGCCACAGTTTTTTGGGACTCAAAGGGAATCTTGTACAAAAAAAAATGTGAAACCATCAACGGCACATCCTACGCTTCCACTTTGCATAATTTGCGGGAGGAAATTAAAAAGAAAAGACGGGGTAAACTCGCAGCGGGTGTGTTGCTTCTTCATGACAATGCTCCTGTTCACACGGAGCGAGTTTCCAAGGCTGCTGCGCGAGATTGTGGTTTCGAAGAAATCCAACACCCACCCTATAGTCCAGACCTTGCCCCTAGTGATTATTTCCTGTTTCCGGATTTGAAAAAATGTCTTCGTGGGAGATTATATTGAAAAATAAAAACAATTTAAATTGAATTCGCATTTCCCTTCATATCGATGCCGAGAATATATTGAACGCCCCTCGTAGATACTCGTATATTATGTTTGAGAATATTTGTGGGATAGACAGGTTTCCGTCTTCCAGGATTTGCTTTTTAGTAGTGGTGGTGAAGGCTCCAATCGTGTTTTATCTTAGATGTTGTGATTTTTTGTATATATTTTATTAGGTCTAATTTTGTGTAGATATCAAATCTATATACGGGAGCATTGTTAGCGAGGTTGGCAGCAAACTCCGCGTTTTCATTTCCAAGAATTCCAGCATGTCCTGGAGTTCAGTTTAATATTTTTAGGTGATTTGGTGAGCTGGTATCAGATTTCGGATATAAGTTTGGAATTGTTATTCGGATTTTTTATTGCATTCAGGACAGAAATACTATCTGAGCATATTATGTGTTTACCTCGCTGTTTCATGACAGTTTTCGCGGCTTGAAGAATCGCAAAGGCTTCAGCTGTAAAAATTGATGCGAATTCGGGTAGATTACCTATGCAGGCGATAGTACCATTTCCGATAGATATGGCAAAAGATGTGTTTGCTGATGTCTTTGATCCGTCCGTGAAAACTAGATTCCATCCATCTGATTTCAAGTTTGATGAAATACTCGCAAAAAGTTTATGATATGTTGTGCTGTTCGTATTTTTCTTTTTATAATTTGCTAGGGTCAGTATCATAGACTCAGAACTGATAGACCATGGAGGGTGGCGTGGGATGGATAGTACTCTGGTTTCGCCTTAGTGGGAGATTATTTTGTTTTGCTTTTTCAAGTATGGTAGCCATTGCAGATGGTATCCTCTTGGTAAGTTTGTGATTCATTGCTCTTTTTATATGTATCGGCATCAATAATTGAGTTTCTGGAGAACATAAGTTTGGCAAAGACTTTTAATGTAATCATATCTCTTCGTTCCTCGATGCTTGGTAGGCCTGCTTCAACCAGGTGTGGTAGAAAAAGCGTTTATACTTCTCCGGGCAGCTTGCTGGTACGTAGGTTTGATGATTTTAAGTATTTATTTCGGGCATTGCCCGTATATATATAGACCATAGTCTATTTTACTTAAAACTAACATTTTTTGTTATGTGGGAAAGAGTGTTAATGTGTAAGTTAAGGCAAAACATGATGAGCAACGTAAGCAAATAAATTATACGCGCCGCAATGCATTTCATGATACAGGCGATAAACATCCGCCACGAGCAGCAAAGGTGATACTGGACACCGTTGCAAATCATGGGAACGTCTTTTTGCTGACACAGCGTCTGGGTCAGTCGCTGTGCGAACTGTCGTTAGACTTAAGTTTTGAATTGTAAGTTAGTTCTTAAGAATACCTTGTTTTTGAAAGTTGAAATAAAAAATTATTTTTTTATTTTAAATAAACAAAAAAGAATTTAATTGGCGCCCAACGTGGGGCCCGGTTACTGAAAGTGCGAACGCAAATAAGTCGACCTCAAGTAGCTCGCGTCGCGTACGGGCAGTGAAAACAATAAGTGACCGCAAGAAGCTCCAAGTTATCACCAAGGACCTCAAGTAGCTCCAGCCCGTTGTGTAAGGACCTTAAGCAGCTCCAGCAACAACGCACTCAACTGGGCCCGAACACACCAGACTTAGTCATTAGACAAAGCCGACAGCGAGGGAGTGTGGAGGAAGGCACCGTAGTAGCCTAAAGCAAAAAGGATCAAGCCACCTTCACCAGCGCTGGATATGCATTGCATTATACTGTAAGTTAGAATTAAGTACTTCTATTAACAAATCAATAACCGAAAAATCAATTATCAATTATACTGTAAGATAGAATTAAGCACTTCTTTAAGCGAATCAATAATCAAAAGTGAAAAAGTAATTACAAAAATTAAATATATTTAAAGAAAAAATTAGATTTTAGAGTGAAAATTCAAGTACATAGTGACGATATTAATCTTAAGGAAATTTAAATAAATCATTAAAAATTTGATAAGGAAATAACAGTTATTGAAATTTAAAAGGAAAAAAATAGATTTAGAGTGAAAATTTAAATACATAGTGACACCCTGATAAGTGAATTAATTAATTAATCCTAGTTTACCTATTAAAGAGTAATCTCTATTTCAAATCGATTTCAAAAATGACCGATCCAATCATTCGTCCTTCTGTTCTAAACCCTGAAAACCCATCCACTTCGCGTTCACAAGCTTTTAATCAGCCAGTGAATGCTACCCCAGAGCTAAGAGCCCTGATCGAGGGAATTGTGCGTCAAGTCTGTATAACGGAATGTAGACAAGTAGTTCAGGGAATAATAAACCCTGATACACAAATTCAACGAGGTGTCGATATAACGATTGACGAAAGACATCTAGCCAATTTGAACGACCTAGATAAGGTCCCTGATGTTGTGAGAAGCCTTCGGGAGTTCTCCGGAACTCCAGGTGAGTTTAGCTCCTGGCGCAAGAGCGTCGACCGAGTTCTAAACATCTATGACCGCTTCAAAGGGACACCAAAATATTTTGGCATCCTGAACATCATCCGTAATAAGATTATAGGAAATGCTGACGCAGTCCTTGAATCATATAACACACCATTAAATTGGGAGTGTATTACGAAATGCCTCACACTGCACTACGCGGACAGGCGTGATCTAGGTACTTTAGAGTACCAGATGACGATGCTAGTACAGGGTAACAACCCAATAGAGACCTACTATCAGGCGGTGTATAACCACCTATCTCTTATTCAAAACAAACTATCCAGCATGGAACTTCCACCTGATGCGCTACATCATCTAACCCAGTCATACAGATCAAAAGCCTTAGACACCTTTATTAGGGGGCTAAGAGGTGATCTTCCAAGACTACTAGCAATGAGAGAACCTGCTGACCTACCAACAGCTCTAAATTTATGTCATAAATTAGAAAATCAGCAATACAGATCAAACCACGCCAATCAACACATTGGAACCACGCGAAAACCGCAACCAGCTCCACCTGTTCCTCCACGGAAAAATCCAAATCCAAAAATCCACGTCCTTTGCAGCATCCCAATCAATATCAATACCCGAACACTCAATACCAATCATTTCCATTCAATTATCAACAATTTCCATCAAATAATCAACCAAACCCAAGAGCAAACTTCCAGCCTAATTCACATCATCAACAACTGAACAATCCTTCTCACTCCAAACCTACCCCTAGACCTGAACCTATGGAAACAAGCACCATAAAGACAAATAATGCTAATTACATGAATAGGCCAATGGATAAAAACCGGCCACCAGCTGCTAAGCGCCCTATGCCTGTATCCCAACAACATGTCCTACCTAACAAACTCCAACGTAATTTTCATGTAGAAACTTCTCCGGCAAATCACGATAGTAATGTCGAAATTGCACACAATAATGAGATTGAAAACTATAACATAGCAATGAATAATTGCGAGGTGAATGACCAATCCCTGAATGATTATCTGAACGATCAACAGATGAACGATCATGGGATAAGCGAAGAATATGCACAAAATACAGACTTTGTGGATGTTCATTTTTTAGATTGACCAACTCGTCTCTGCCTTATTTTGAGTGCAGAACGAGAGAAAGGAAAACTCTAAAGTTTCTTGTAGACACCGGGTCTAACAAGAACTATATTCAACCTCATATTGCTAAAACCCTTATACCTAATCAAAAAAATTTCTATGCTAATTCTATCGGTGAAAATATCGAAATAACCCATCATACCCTACTTAACCTTTTCGGTCTGAACAAAAAAATAAAATTTTTCGCCCTACCTTCTTTAAAGTCGTTTGACGCAATCCTAGGAAACGATACCCTCAAAGAGTTATCTGCCATTATTTTCTCCAATAGGAACTATATGATAATTAACAATAACATTAAAGTGAAATTAAAGCAACAACTGTCCGAAACTATCCACAACATATGTCTTAGAACGGAACATATGACACAGGAACAAAAAGATGCACTCTATTCTTTAACGACGAAATACTCTAACTTATTCAGCGAACCAAACGAAAAATTAACTTTCACGACGAAAGTCAAAGGAAGAATCCGTACCTCCACTGCGGATCCTATTTACTCCAAGTCCTACCCGTATCCTATGTCTCTGAAACCAGAAATCGACAAGCAAATAAATCAATTACTAAACGATGGAATAATAAGACCTTCACGGTCACCCTATAACTCACCGGTATGGATAGTACCAAAGAAGGCCGACGCCTCTGGTGAAAAAAAATACCGCATGGTAATTGATTATAGAAAGCTTAACGCCGTTACGATTAGCGATCGCTACCCCATTCCTGAAACGAATGAAGTTTTATCCCAGTTAGGCAAAAGTAAATGGTTTTCCGTTCTTGATCTCAAAAGCGGATTTCACCAAATCGCTCTGAACGAGGATGACATCGAAAAAACTTCATTTTCCGTCAACAACGGAAAATACGAATTCGTCAGACTCCCATTCGGGTTGAAAAACGCGCCCTCCATATTTCAGCGAACTTTAGACGATATACTTAGGGAACACATAGGCAAAATCTGCTACGTCTATATCGATGATATAGTAGTGTTCAGCGAAGATGTCAAGACTCACTTCAAAAACTTGAAACAAATATTTAAAACCCTTCAAGAAGCGAACTTTAAGGTCCAACTAGATAAGTGTGACTTTCTTAAATCGGAGGTACTCGTAGAATTTCTGGGCTTTATCAGCTCGTCCGAGGGCATAAAAGCTAATCCCTCTAAATTAAAAGCAATTGCAGAATTCCCCTATCCCCAGACACTCAAGGATTTAAGATCTTTTCTTGGTCTGTCAGGATTTTACCGTAGGTTTATCAGGGACTATGCTAAATTGGCAAAACCCTTGACAGCCCTTTTAAGGGGGGAGGACGGACGTACGTCCAAAGCTGCTTCGAATAAAAAAACCATCCACCTGAACGAAGACGCAAAAGATGCATTTGAAAAACTTAGACGCTCATTAATTTCAGAAGATGTTATTCTCAGCCACCCAGACTTCTCCACGGAATTCCACTTAAATACAGACGCGTCAAACTACGCCTTGGGAGCCGTATTGTCACAAAACGACAAACCAATTACGTTCATCTCCAGAACACTTACAAAATCTGAAGAAAACTATGCAGCTAACGAAAAGGAGATGTTAGCCATAGTGTGGGCTCTAAAATCGTTAAGGAATTATTTGTACGGTTCGGCCAAATTCAAAATCTTTACAGACCATCAACCCTTGACGTATGCGTTGAGCCATAAAAATGACAACAGCAAAATGAAACGTTGGAAGGCAATACTCGAAGAATATAACTACGAGTTAAGTTATAAGCCTGGAAGATCCAATGTTGTTGCTGACGCCCTGTCAAGACCACCTAGAAGTTCTCACATTAATTCCCTTACTGCTACTCAACATAGTGACCAAAGTTCTGGTCAAAATCTTATTCAAATTTCAGACGTACCGTTAAATGTTTTTAACAATCAAATAATTCTCAATTTTGGCGAAACGTCATCTCACGAGTTTAAATTAGTCTTCCCTACCTATCACCGAAATATTATAACAGAACCTGAATACACGAAAGAGAAACTAGTAGGCATTCTTAAAAAATACTTAAACCCATCAGTTGTTAATGGAGTAAAAACCGAAGAAAGAGTTTTAGGCATAATTCAAATGACTTATCCAAGTAATTTCAGCAAAATAAAAACACGATTCGCAAGGAAAATGGTGACAGACTTAACCGACGAAGACCATCAGCAAGCCGAAATAATTAAAGAACACAATCGTGCGCATAGGAACAGTAAAGAAAACAAGATCCAACTTCTACAAAATTTCTATATCCCACATATGAGTGCAAAAATAGCGAAAGTTACAAAAGCTTGCAATATTTGTAAGCAGCACAAATATGATAGACATCCCAATAATCCCGAAATCCAACCAACACCTATCCCCGAATATCCTGGGCAGATTGTCCACATAGACATGTAATTCACGAATAAAAAAATTATTTTGACGACAATAGATAAGTTCTCGAAATATGCTCTTGCTAGGATTGTAAAATCTAGAGCTGCCGTTGATGTACAAGGCACTCTTAGAGAACTTATACTATCTTTTGGCGTTCCACAGATCGTTGTAATTTTTTTTTTTTTTTTTATAATTTACGCGCGCCTAAGGGGTTGATACCCTTTTACTGTTGCCAGGGCGCGGGCGGAAAGATAGAAGGAGGAGAAAGGAAAATTGTTTTTGTAGTGGTTTGAAACTCAGGTGTGTTTGGTTTCTATGTTTGCTCTCCAGGGGTGGGAGTCCGAATAGGACGGAGAGTTATTCTTCACTCAGAGTGATTCGAGATATAATTCCCAGTATTTTTTTCATTGCTTGAAACTCTTATAACAGCCAAATCTACGTGTCAGTGTTATGCCTTCACACGCAGAATTTTTTTGTCTGAGTTCCAATTACACAATGAAAAACTGACTTGCCATGGGCAGGATTCGAACTTGGACCCTCCGAGTGAGAAGTGTTTGCTACTACCACTACACCACGGCCACCCCATAATAGACAACGAGAAATCTTTTAATTCTTGTTCCATAATATTC
Organism: Volucella bombylans; assembly: GCA_949129095.1. Classification (NCBI taxonomy): domain Eukaryota; kingdom Metazoa; phylum Arthropoda; class Insecta; order Diptera; family Syrphidae; genus Volucella; species Volucella bombylans. The sequence continues at coordinate 66,346,498 of OX422140.1, forward strand.
ATGTTGGAAAATACTTTCAATATAAAGGTTTTTAAAGTACCCCCATACACAAGCTCCGCAAACGGACAAATAGAGAGACTGCATTCAACCCTCTCCGAACTAATTCGTTGCGTTAAAGCAGAGAATCCCCACCTAACTTTCTTTCGTTGTTGAAAGTTGAAATAAAAAATTATTTTTTTATTTTAAATAAACAAAAAAGAATTTAATTTGTACATTACTTATTTTACAAGCTAAGTATCTTATTATATTTGTTCTAGCAATTAGGGATTACTTTAATTCTAGGCAGTGTTGTTTCCAGTAATACTTATTATTGAAAACTAAACTAAATTTACTTAGATTATAAATATTTTCAATTAATATATTATTATGGTTAATATCTACTTTTGAACAGTTTTGTTTTTTTACATTGTGCAGAAGTTTACATTTATGAATTGATAATTTTGCACCAGAGATTATTGACCATTCTAAGATTTCTTCCAAAGCTAATTTCAACAAGCTCTTACTGCTATTAATATCACAAACTTTACATAGTATATAAATATCCTCTGCGTACATGCAGTGATCCAACAGTTTATGTTATCGAAAGCAATTATGAATAAAACTACCGATAGAGGTCATCCTTGAGGGATACCGTTATGCAATCGCTGGTTTGACGAATAGACACTATTAGTTTTTATACAACATTTTCTGTTGGTCAAAAATAATTTTACATAACCGTATATATTTCGTCCAACCCCATTCCTTAAGACTTTTTAAAACAATGTGTAGACCTATTCTACCGAAGGCCTTCTCGAAGTCCAGCGAGAGTAAAGAGACATGGTTTCTAGCTGATAACGCTCTGGATACAAAACAATCTATGTGAAGGAGGGCATCCACACATCCTCTGTTTTTTAAGTAATCAGTGGGGACCGATGGTATTCCGATGTGATGTGCTTCGACATCTTCCTCTAGAAGCGGTGGACATTTACACCACCCTGTTTAATAATGCAATGAATAATGCACATTATCCAGCGCATTGGAAAACGGCGGTGGTTCAACCTATCCCCAAAAAGGGGAAGGATATATCCGGCGAATCTCCGGTCGATAAGTCTCCTTCCGAATATCAGTAAGGTTTTTGAAAAGGTAATCAATAGAGCTCTGTCTAGGTGGGTTGAGGACAAACATATAGTTCCGGATAATCAATTCGGTTTTAAGGCGGGACATGATATCTCACATGCCGCGTCTAAACTGGTGTCCGATATCCAATGGAATAAAGGCAAAAAACAATGCACTGGTGCCTGCCTTGTTGACTTGGAGAAGGCCTTCGACACCGTATGGTTAGAGGGTCTTTTCTATAAACTAACTAGGCTGGGGATCAGTAAACCACTCTTGTACATTCTTTATAATATGCTAACTAACAGACAGTTCATCGTGAAGAATGGTGATGTGACTTCTGTTGGAATATTTCAAATTAAAAATGGTCTTCAGCAAGGCGCGGTCAATTCGCCGATCCTATTCAACATTTTTACAAGCGACTTGATAGGTTCACTTCCCCATACTATTGCGTACGCAGACGATTTGATAGCGTACAGAACAGGTCCAAAAAATCGAGGTCATTAATACGCAGCGTGACTTCGATAAGATAAGACGATTTTGCGATGACTGGAAGTTGAAAATCAACTTTCAGAAGTCGGAAACCATTCTCTTTAGGACGCCTATTGTCTGGAGCCTCTAGGGATACCAGAAATAATTTGCGAAAGTTTTCGATCATTGGACAACACGGACAGCCTCTTGCCTGTCGAAATGTGGTCAGATACCTTGGGATCTGGCTAGATCACTTTCTGTATTTTAACAAAAATGTAGATGCTGCTCTGGCCAGAGCTAAAGGCGCTTTTGCCCTTACAAAGAGACTGTTTTATGGCAGCCAACTCGATGCGAGGGTAAAGGTAATCTGCTACATGGCCCTTATCAGGCCCATGCTGGTATTTGGGTGTCCCGTGTGGTTCAATGTACGAGCAAGCTTAATGGAAAAGATTCGGGTGTTTAAGAGGGCTTGCCTTAGCTTGTACAGAACACCAGAGTCGGAGTACAAATTTTTTTTATCGTAACGAGGTCCTTTACAACAGGGCGAACCTGATACGGTTGGACAACTTCGTAATTAAGCTGACTCGAAGGCACATTGCAAGAGCAATTACCTCGACGAATAACCTGATATCTGGGGCTTACTACCCCAATTACCTTTGCCACGAGAATGTGCGCTCTGACGACTTCGTCCCGCCGGAAGCATTCCTCTACCTTGATCAGATAGAGTTGATCCAGGATAGATCAGCGGTCCCGTTAATCTTCCATGTCGCTCGGACAGCTGGGGACAGACGACTCAACTACAGCAGAGACGTCGCAGACGGCAGTGTGGATCGTCTCAGGTTCAGTAGTGCGGCGGGGAATCGCGATAAGAGGGATGTCGTTCGGCAGCACCAGCATTTCTGGTAGTTGAATGATGGAAAAGATGTTTCGTCGTCGTTTCCGTCAATTATGGACCAGCCTCACTAATGAGGCACAGCTGACCAATCTATGTGCTCTGTGAATAGCGATGGCCAGCTTACATAGGTTTAGGTTAGCACTTAAGAAATATATGCATATAGTAGTGTATGCAAAGGTATATACTAATGTATGTATTTTATTGTGTATGATGTCTATGTGTGTGTATGTCTGTACTGTGTATGTAGTATTGGGTAGACTAAGGTTTATTTTAAGTTACATATTCAGTTCTAATAAAAAAATAAAAAATTACATCCATAGGCTAAGTTTTTTGTTAACAATTTTGTTAATTATACAAAATAAACATTTCTAAATAAAATGTAAATGAAGTCGAAAGACATAGATATAAGTATTCAGAGTAGCTTAGAGTGCCTGTGTGGGGCCAGTAAGTTAGCATAAGATTTTTGTTAGAATGTAAGAGTTAGTGTTAAGAAAATAAAATGCGTTTAAAACTAAAAAAACATCCTCTGTTTGCTTTAAATGCAACCTGATTGGAGCTGATTAGTTTGTTTGTTTCGGCAAACCATAAAAAAACGTTTCGCAACTATTTTCTCTAGGATTTTGGATAAACAGGGGATGAGAGAGATTGGTCTATAACCTTCGATTGTAGTTTTGTCCGTATTTGGTTTATGTATGGGCAATATTGTAGCAGTTTTCCAGGCTTGTGGTATAACTGCAGTGTTCAAAATGCTGTTATATAGTTCAATTAGTCTATTTTTAGTTTCGAGTGGGAGGTTTTTAAGCATAGAATAGGATATTCTATCTCTACCCGGTGTTTTGCCATTGACTTTGTTAAGGGAGGTTTCAAACTCAATTAAAGTGATTGGTTGTTCAATACGTCGTGCGGTGGGATTAGAAATGTAATGACGGGGTAAATTGTTCATAAATCGGACTTAGCATTGATAAATGCCATTGAAAACTACTCGTTTTCTGATTTTTTTGACCAACTTTGAGCTACGGGGAGGAGTTCGGATTTATACGAGTAGTTGCCGTGACTTCGCAATATGTTTTGGCTTTACTCTCCTTGGCCTTTCTACGGAATTCCGCATTACATTTTTTATATTTTATTAGATTTTGTGTATTTTGATTTTTTTTGGAATTCCTTAAGGGCATTCATTTTTTCTTTATGTAGTAAGGATAAGTCGAAGTTCCACCAAGGGGCAACCAGTTTTCGTTTTATAGGGGTAGTCTGAGGGATAGAGAAATTGGCTGCAATTCTAATAGCTTTTTGAAGCAAAGCGGCTTCTTTATTTATATTTCTGGATTCGGGTTTATCAGAAAGATATTCGCGGACTGTTTCTTTGAAGATTATCCAATCGGAGAGGTCTTGGATTGAACATTTTTGCGTCTGTTCTCGGGCTAATTTTCAATGTAGTGATTATCGGGAAATGGTCACTATTATATATCTATTATATCTCACTATTATTTATCTTTTAAAGTTTTCCAAGTAATTTTTGGATACAGTTTGGGTGAGCAACAAGTGACGTTAACGTGTGTTAGAGATGGGTAGGCGAGCCGTCGTTGAGTAGACGTAAGTTGGAGTTAGAAAATAATTTTTCTAATAAGGCACCTTTATTGTTAGTGGTCCTAGAACCCCATAGTATATTCCAAGCATTGACGTCTCCTCCGAATATGATCGGAAGTTTAACTTGATTGATGATGTCTTCCAAGTCATTATTATTGATTATTTGCTTAGGAGGTAAGTAAATATTTATATATGTGAACTTAGTTTTAAATTGTACTTCCACAGCTAGAACCAGTAAGCTTGAGTTTAGGGGGAACGGTTTTTGAGGAATATTCTTTCTTATTAATAATGCTACACCTTGTTTGCTAGTGTCATTGCTTGGTAAATTATGAAAATAACCATCAAGATTTCTTGGGAAGTACGGTGCATGGTTAGAAGGACAGTGTGTCTCTTGAATGGATATAAATGCAGGGTTGTATTTACTAATTATTATATTGAGCTGAACAAAATTATTTAAAAAACCGTCCACATATTCCATTGAAGAATATTGAGAGCTTTGTCAGATAAACATTGGTTCCACGAGCTTGTTTTACCTGAAGTAGAAGGAGGGTGGTTTCCAATGCTTGGATTTTGTGTTACAGTTTTATTGCATGGTAACATCATTCTCGTCAGTGGCTTCAATATAATAATAGTTATTTGCTAAAAGTGTTTGTGTAACAGTTGATATGGGCGAGGATACGAGAGGGGTACTGGTACGATTATTATGTGCGTGTATGGTTGAGAGATGGTTATTTGTTTCGTCGTGGGTATTTGAGCGAGGTTGTGTTGAATTATTATTGTTTAACAGAATTTGAGTAACAGATGATTTATGCGGGAATAAGAGAGGGATATTGTTAAGACTATTATTTGCGGGTGTGGTTGTGCCCTTATTGGTAGTATTGGTGTTTGGGATGGCTAGTTTTACGGTAGAGTTCAGGTGTGTGATCAGATTCTTTATCGTTTGATGGTTTTGATGTTAAATTGGTATTGTGTTTAACTTTGCTTTTGTTCAATGTTGAGGTTTTTGGAGGGGACAGATTATCTTGGACGGGAAGAGAATGGGATGGAGTAGGTGTATTGTTTGTTTTTGCAACCTGTTCGGCAAATGATTCTGTTAACGGTTGATTATGGGCTGACTTTTGTTGGTTATAGATTCTCTTGGCTTCTGCCATTGTACATTTTTTCGACGTTATAATTGTTATTATTTCCTTTGCTTGTTTATATGCGCTGGACACGTTTTTGATGATGATGAGTGGGGGAGGGAGCAATTTGCGCACATTAAGCGAATGCATGGTTCGGGTAGGTGAGGAGGTAAATTGCAAGATTCGCATTTTGGATTACCATTGCAGCGTTTCGTTGTAGGGCCAAGAAGTTGGCAACCTCGACAGCGCATTGGATTCGGTATATATTCTGAGATTTTGGCTGTGTAAAAGCCAATATCTACAGATTTGGGGGGCTGATAAAGGTCAAATGTGAAAAGCATTAGGCCTGATGCCCTTTGCTTTCCATCTTCCATCTTCTTCAAGAATTTATAAATTTCCGTTACTCCTTGTGACCTCATTTCGCTGACGATTTCTGATTCAGAAACATTTGTTAAGCACTGTGTATAAGCTATGTCTTTAGATTGGTTGAGGCGATCGTGTAGTTTTACTGCTACTGGGCAGACGTCAGCGAGATCTTTGGCTTTAAGGAAGAGATCTGCAGTCTTTTGTGATCTGACTAGGATAAGGAGGCTTCCATCGCGGAGTTGGGATATATTTTCGTAATCTTTACTAATCGTATCAATGGTTTTTTTTTTAAGAAGAAAAGGTCTAAGGGATAAAATGGGCTTTTCACTGTTTTTCGGAGACATTGATATAAATCGAGGATTTTTTATTTGAACATGAAGGTAGTACGGGGAAGGGCCATAGGTAACGAATTATATTTACTTTTGTTTTTTTTTTTTTGGTTGAATGATTGGGTCAGGATCGGGATCTAAGAGTCCAAATCGACCACCTATTGCGTTTAGCCCGTTCGCCATATTCAAGGATCACTTGGTTCACTCACACTCACGTGGACGCAAGAAAAGAAAGAAAGAAATCAATAATCAGGAGTACTGTTTAAAAGAGAGAAACTGGTTTTCGAACTCGGCGGGCCAGATAGGAGAAAACTAGATATCACACAGTAAACTGGAAAAACGATGTTATCGGTTTGAGAGTTAGACTGCGACTGTGAGTTAAATACTTAAAATTATGAGAGATAAGATCTTATCGGCGATGTTTTGGAGGCTTATTCCTCTTTCTTGTGAATTGAACACACGATCCTGAGATTACATTCGTCGGTCTTACAGATGAGCTGGTGCATATCCGCAAACGGGTGTCATCTGGGCAGTAGCTTAGCTACACTAACAGATTTCTTAAGATAAGCTTTGATATTGCTACATTAATTTCGTCAAGTCAGGAGCGACGGAATTATCTATTGTCTTCGCGAATGTTTCATTGTACCTAACAGCGGTATTTTGACCATCATTGTCATTATATGGCCTGCAGAAATGGTATTTCCATATTCTCAGCACCGACTGCGACTCCATTACTAGTTGTCCATGTTCATTTTTGACCAAGATCATTCCTGCATTTAAATTTCTCCATTTTCTCGATCGCGCGCTTCAGGAGATGATATTTTTCTTCGAATTAGCGCAGCTGTATATGCTTTGTGTTTAGCTGCATCTACCTGACTACATTTGTCGCTAAACAAGAGGTTTCTCTGTAGCGGCACTTTGATCAAAAGTAGCTTCTCTGATTTTTCGTTGACTTCATTACGATTGATGTTTTATGGTCTGCGCATGGGGGCTAACATTTTAATAGAGCTTTGGGGAAACCCGAACGGCAAGGATTCTAGCGGTCACTTGTGATTGTAGCTTTTCGACGTGGAACTTTGGTGGTCTGCATGTGATACCCGAATTCGTACCCTGGCTGCAACAAGATAGTGAACCGAATCGATATTGGCTCCTCGAAAATTTCGGACATCTAGAATTCAGAAGGAATGTCGGCTACGATCGCGATATGATCGATCTCCTTTACGATTGATTCCCGTCAATCCTCACTACTTTAACAAATTTGGCAGGTAGTCCGTCTGTTTCCGCAGAAGTAAGCCTTTTTAGCACCGACTGTGACTTTACTACTACGTTCCTTATGTTGGTAGTTTCAGTTTTAAATGCATTTTATTTACTTAATCATTAACTCTTACATACTAACAAAAAATGCTTAAATGCTAGCTTACAATTACAGGCCATCCAATCGCACTTCTTAGATGGCAGTGATATCCGTTTAGTAGCGGCTTAGGGCCTTCGTTATTTGTCCAATATTCATTAGATATGGTCGTAAGTCTATCCATATCTAAGGCTGTTTGTTCTTCACTGCTAACAGTCGTTTCAAAATCACCCTCCTCTGGGTTTCCGCTCACAGGCACATATTGGGAAATGAAAGAGCCAACGAAACTGGCCAAGCATGGCTTTAATTGGATTCGTGGTTTACCTCATAGACAGAGCCGTCCTGACATTGCTGGACTAGTATCCCTTAGAAGTGTACCACTGTACAACTCGCCATCCACTATACTAGCCATTTCGTATCACACTCATGTAAGAAGTTGGGAGACAGAAACGAAAACGAAACCTTATTTCACTTTCTATATGAGCGCAAGGCACACTGTTCGAGTACCCAAAGGACATCTCAAGTATAAAAGATCCGCAGGCTGGTTTCGAGCTTCACTTTCACTTTCACAATAAATAAAAACTCGTGAGTAGTAGATTCAAAAGCTATTTGCGTGTTTTCTCAACAGGAAAACGGAAAACTATCCACTTTATCTAACCTAACCGAATCCCATCAACAATGAATCCAAAAATATCTTCTCAATTTGTTAGACTGTAATGCCCTTACGATCACCCTCCAATAGGTCACATTACATTAGCCAACCAATCTTTTCGCAGCAATTCAATAAAATAAAAACCAATCACCAGCGATACACGATATGGTCTCATAAACGCTCACCTTGACACATGACATCATTAGAATTGCAGAAAAAGAAAGGGTTGGGCCGCTATTCACAGTTAAAGTTGAATGCCTGCTACGAAATTTCTCATAACCCAGGCAGTCAAACCCAAAGTAGCACACTTAACCGAAACCACCGAAATCGATCCGATACGCCTTTTTTCGTTTACTATTTTACTGCATCGCTGCTCTCAAATTATTCTCGAAACATGCTCAAGATTTGGTAGAATCAGGGATTGGTAGCCAACTCTGTGTATCACGGACTGAAACTATGGGAGGTGGTTCATCTTATACACATACAGATATATGACCCCCCTCGGCAAGATGCAGAACCAGTGATATGGATTGAAATAATTTTGATGAATTTCTGTTAGCCTAATTAATTCAACTTTTACTTCGTTTCATCCATTTGTGATTCATGTTTGTATATCTGGCCAATTAAGTTGTAAAAGTAACACTCTTGTTTGTCGTCGTCTGATGGCTTTGGTGGGGCTTAATAGGCCGGCACGACTTTCTTTTGCGGTCTTCACAAAAAAGAAAAAAAAAACCCGCTCCATCGTCGACTTAGCCTAATCAAATCATCAACTGTCGCTCCGATTAGGTTTTAAAGATCAACTTACAGCTCTGGCCATCTTCGGTCTTTATGATGAACGAGTAGGTACTCCATATATAAGTGGCTATTCCGTGCGTTTGGTTTCCATTAACTCGTAATACACCTCCACAACCGTACGTTCGCATTCCTAGAGACTGATTCCATTCATATCGGTCGCGGCGGGGATGAAGAGAGAGAGATGAAGATGAATCAGTATGAAAATGAAAATTTCAACGAGTTGGAGTTCGACACGCGACTACCATGGAGTAAATGGAGGATGGTATCTCAGAGTACCTTCCAAAAATGGCTCCGGAAAGAAGTGATAATAGCCAGTCTTCTGAGTAGACGATGCAGGTTGTGGATTTGTTGATTGTAAGCAACAGCAACAGCAGCAGCAGCAGGTTGCTGTTGTTTTGTAGTAAATTGTTGCAAGGAACAAAGACGACCAACATGCCACAGGCGGCATGCCATAATGACCTTTGGGGGGAGATTTATGAAGATAGCTACGATGGTTGCGGTCCCCATTGTATTTGTAGGTGCAATTTGTATAGGGAGAAGGTGTATTCGTACGAGTACGAGTCAGTGGATGAAACCTTGCTACGATTCAATCGTATTGAGATTGAATAATGGTCTTATCCAAGTCGCTAGACAGTAGACACTCGACGAAAGTGGAAAAGAAAACAACTAAGAGGTGAGGACTTTTGGAAAGATAGGTGCTTACAAGTGCTTTGATTTATGTGTACCCGCGCTGCTATTCAACATTGCCCATTGTGTGGTTGAGTTCGGTGAATTTTCGGAGCGATTCGATGGAGCAAATCTGAAATATGCACCACTTTCCAGAGAAGAATTTCAATTTATTTGTCTTTTTTGTGATTTAAAAAAGAGAGTGACAAGTTGAGTTATCCGTATATGTAGATTCATTGTCATGTTTAAATGTCAAATAGAAGAACGGTAGATATGACATTTAGAATGATACTTTAGTGAGCATATCAGACAACAAGTTGTTTTCTACTTACATCAGATATTGTTTGTTTGTTTATAAAAAATTCCATGTTTACCTGCAAAACAAAAGATTAATATTAATAAAAAAAATATACTTATGTAAGTGCTAAATATAAATAAGCGAAAAAATAAAATAAACATAGAACCTCAAGCCGATAAAAAAATATAGTTTTCAGTCTTAATATGAAAGCATACATACATATGAAAGACTTCATAAGAAAAAAGCTAGTCAATGGCCGTTACTTCAAGAAACCGAAGGCTGGAATCCAAGATTTTTCTAGCGAGGACCCCTCTACATGTGATGGATACTGTCGATGCTCAACTAATTTCATATCGATCTACAGTTCGTACAAGATATCAACAAGATTGAATACCGTCAGCGTAAATAAGATCAATATTGAGTAAAAAAAAAAGGACCGAAGATCATTTCATTTTGGTCGTTATAATCGTTCCATCCGGCTCGCAATTCGTAAGTTGATACAAAAATTTGAGACTACATTTTCATTGCTTAATGTTCCGGTGCCAGTGATCGGAAGAAATGCAAGGAGTGCTGAAAATATTGAGGTCATAAACATTGTGGCGAATTTTGCGAAAGGATCTCGGCCTGCACCCGTATAAGATCAAATTCACTCAAGAACTAAAGCCAGGTGACGATTTGAAGTGTCGAACTTTTCCAGAATGATCTCTGGAAATGGTTACAACCAATTCGGATTTTCATCGCAATATCATCTTCAGCGATGACTAACTGGCTTTATCAACAAGCGGCTACATTGGCTAATGGACGGCTACAAGCCTACATGTTCTTCATTAGACTGGAATGATGTCTCCATTGGGCCGTATTTTTTCGATGCTGATGATGTTGATAGAAATCGCTATCGCGACATATTCCAACGTTATTTTTGTCCGCAATTGCGTGCACTCAACTTTGTTGATATATAGTTTGACCAAGACGGCGCCACTTGCCACACAGCGGACCAAATAACTAAAGTCAAAAACAAAACCCGATTTCAAGACGTTCTCGTTTTTTCGGGCTATGGCCTGACGAAGAGATGCTAATACGATTCTGACGTCTTAATTTTATACAATATCTTCCGAAGTTTTAAACTTGATCAACGGCGAGTTTTACTTTATCTAGATTGCACTAGCAAGGATCTATTGGGTTGTTGACGAAAGACTTTAGGTACTCTGGCATTCATAGCAGTTGTAGTTTTCCTATACCATACTCGCCGTAATAACTGTCATTGTATTACAAGGTTTCCTTATTGATCTTTAGAGGTATTTTTACGTTGTGATGGCAAACATTTAGTAATGGGCCTCGTAGAAGCACCATTGCACAATTTGATGACGCCTTTGCAGACACCTAAAGCAAAACTATTGGGTTGCTTGGAAAGTAACTTCGTTTTTTATGAAAATGAAAGACGGTTTTTTTATAGTGAATAAATGTTTTATTGCATTATATATTGCCCATTCAGTTTAATACCTTTTGCCATCTTTCTGGCAGTAGCATGATCCCACGCTCATAAAATGTTTGTTCTGTGCTGGCAAAAAACTGATCCAGGTGAATTTTGACCCCCCCATTTGAAGTAAAGGCTTTACCGGCTAAAAAAAATTTTACAGAGATCGGAACAAATAATAATCAGAAGGTGCCAGATCTGAAGAATATGGTGTGTCTGTCAGTAGATGGAATCCAAGCTGTAAAAGCTGTTGGCGAGTTACCAAACTTGTAAGAGGTCTCGCCTTATTTTGGTCGGCCACTACACCTTTTCTATTGGTCAATTCTGGCCTTTTTCGTTTACGTGAATCAGTACACTAAAAAAAAAAAAAACGATTCCTATGAAATCCCGCCAAACAGATAGCACCATCTTTTTTTTTATTAATATCGGCTTTCGAAGTGCTTTGAGCCAGTTCATCTGTTTTACACCATGATCTCTTGCGTTTAACATTGTTGTAGACAACACATTTCTCGTCCCTCTTGATGATGCCTTTCAAAAATGGACCATTTTTTTGGCGTTTGAGAAGCAAATCACAACGCGACGGCACAACTTTATTTCCGTAAGACTATCAGGAACCTATATGTCGAAACCTAGGCATTTCAAATGATCATGAAAGATCGAATTCGATCAATTTAATATCTCAGAGAAAGCACAAATTGTTATTGCATCAATTAATGCCTTTATTGTGTTTTTATCAGCTTCAACTGGCCTTTCAAGAACGTGATGCACGTTCAACATCAAAATTGCCAGATCAAAAATTCGCACTGGCGTTCTGTCGATACTTACATTTTCTCCATATACATAGGATAATTTTTTTCTTGATTGAACAGCATTAGTATAAAAGCAGCAATAGTAAAAAAGTTTAATATGTCGAAAATGTTGCCTTTTACTTTCCGTATTTAAAAGGGTACCAACCGAAAATTACAACGTCGAATCAATCGAACTTTTCCACAAGCATACTCTTTCCATATACTCGTAGCTGTCAAAATACAAGGTGGCGCAAAATGAATCATCCAATTTTGTTTTTGAATTACTTAGTTACTAAATAAAAAAAAATGATTTTGAGGGATGGAAATCTTTATTTGTAACTTTACAATTGTTTCTATTAAGTGGAAAAGATGATATCGGCCAAGTGGCTGCCGCCAGTGTTGACACACATTTGTGCCCGTTTTATCGCATTTTCCATGACTTTCTGCAAAATTTCAGGTGATAACTGTTCGCATTCGATTGCGATTGTCTGAAGCTTGTTGGCATAAGCCCACGACTTCAAGTAGCCCCAAAGAAAGAAGATCGGGTGTAAAACAAATGTATGGAAACCTAAGTGGCCAACTGGTAAAAAAAATGCGTGTTTACAGATTTCAAAATGGTATAATACAGTCCTTTATTTAATGCAAATACGTAGTTATTTCTATTAATATTCAGAAGGAGCAAATTCAACTAAATATCAAAAATTTTAAAACTTTATCTTTAACTGCACATACTCATAAGGATGTAGTAAAAAACGATCTTAAACCTTATTTAAACTTTATTTAACCTAAAATTATAGTAAACGTTCAAACAGTTTCCCACCGACTCTGATAAAGGGTTTTCCAATAGGGACTTGACAACTATGAATTTAATTTGTGAACGCACTGTCACTGTCAATTTATTCAGTAAACTCAACATTATCATCATGGTAAAGTACACGAACGAGCAACGTCTGCAAATTATAAAAATTTTCTACCGAAATTCGGAGTCGGTGACTGCAACTTTAAGAGCGTTAACTCCAATTTTCGGTCGTAATTCTCGCCCTAGTAGACAGGCAATAACAAGTTTAGTGCACAAATTTGAGTCTACATATTCGTTGTGTGATGTTGCCGTGCCAGTGAGACAACGGGTTGGTCGAAGTGTCGAAAATATCGTTGCCGTTCAGGCTTTCGTAGCAAACGATCCAAATCAGTCAATTCCACGGCGTTCTCAAGAGTTGGGCATCGCTCAGACCACATTATGGCGTATTTTGCGTAAGGATCTTGGTTTACACCCATACAAGACCAAGCTGACTCAAGAATTGAAGCCGATGGACCATTTGAAGTGACTACGTTCTCCGATTGGGTTCTGGAAAAGATGCGCTAAGATGATGAATTTCATCGCAAAATCATCTTCAGTGACGAAACTCATTTTTGGCTCAATGGGTTCGTCAATAAGCAAAATATGCGTTATTGTTCGGGTGAAAATCCACATGTGCTTCATGAATCACCACTTCATCCACATAATGATCACCGATTATTTTTGGCCCGAATTGGAAGATATGGACTCGAACGACATGTGGTTTCAACAGGATGATGCCACAAGCCACACAGCACACGCTACAATCGATTTATTGAAGAGTAAGTATGGTGAGCGTGTTATCTCAAGAAATGGGCCAGTCGATTGGCCGCCTCGTTTGTGCGATTTAACGCCGCTTGACTATTTACTGTGGGGCTACGTTGAGTCATTGGTTTATGCCAACACGCCGACGACGTTGGAAGAGCTCAGAGCCAACATTGAATGCGAAATAGCGGCCGTTTCGGACGAAATGTGTGGCTGAATCGTTGAAAATTGGGTCCAAAGAATCGACCACTGCAAACGTGCCCGCGGTGGCCATATGAACGAAGTCGAGTTCCATTCATAAATGTTTTGATTGTACTTCAAGTCGATAATAAAATTTTTGAAATATCTCAAATGGTTTGCGTTTTATTTAAAAAAAAAAAAAAAAGTTGTCGACATCTTCGAACAAAGGCTCTTTTGAGAAGACGCGCATAATGCCGTTGCGTAATTTTTGGAGCGGCTTCCTGGACACGGCTACGCAACTCTTCTAATTTCTGTCAATGTTTTATGGTTTTACGATTTTATGGAAGTTTACTACCCAATCCACAACCATCTGTCCAATGGGTTAATCTATTGAGATATACTTGAAGGAGTCTTTAATGGTGATAAGATGCTTACCGCAGACGGCGATAGCAACGTCATCCGCATAGGCAATCACCCTGCTACCACCTGCTTCCAGGTATATCAGCAGTTCATCAACTACTAAGTTCCAGAGAAGGGGAGAGAGGACACCGCATTACGGCGTACCTCTGCTGACACATCTTTTAGCAGAAATCTCACCCAGTATGGAGTTAATTATCTTGCTGTTTAGCGTAAGACTGAATAACTCCCCCAAGTGAGTCGTCTACCTGCAGAGTTGACAGCGCAGTCGTGATTACTGACGTGTTGACGTTACTAAAGGCACTCTCTATGTCCAGGAAAGCAACCATTGTGTACTCTTTATATTGTAGGGATCGTTCGATGTGGCTTTTGTCCCGGTTGCAGTAGGCCTGTTTGGGTTGCTGATGGCCGCGAATTGGGAGCTACCTGGAAAGTGGCTGCCCAGTAGCAGGTTGAGTAATTCATCACTTGAGGTTGTCCAAGAGGCAAGCTAGGCATCATAGGATTTGTTGAGAGAATTGTTCTTATCCGCGATGCCTTTAAAGTTATAACCGTCTTGTAAATTTTGAAGGACGAGAGCGGCTCGAAGACATACGAACGATATACAATAGTTCTGCTTTATAAATTAGACAATAATTTCTATTTTAATTAAGTCCAGCTCCAGGGACTGTATTTTAGGCAACACTAGTGAACAATTTATTGAAAATATTGGCTATTTTTGTTATACCAAAAATGGATTTCATCTTCTGGATACTGAATACAGGCCGATAAGTTGATGGATCTCTTTTTTCCAAGTAACACATTTACTACTGCCCATTCTTTTTATGTAATTACATTTCGTCTTTTGTAATTGATTAGTGTAGTAGTTTTTTTTATACATATACACGAATTCCAGTTACAAGTTCAATACATTTTTTCTCATAGTAATTTTGTAAAAGTAGATTCTGATCAAAATGAATCCGGAATTTCCCATTCAAACAAACCGCGCTCGAGATATTGTCAAAAGCTGTTTTTTTTTAGGTTGGCACATCTGTCATTTGTCGGGAGTGTTTGCGTGATATCTTTTTAAACAAGCCTGTGTTTGCTGTGTTCTGCGAATTTCACAATGTCAAACAGTTCGCCTGAAATTTTGTGTTTCTAACAAAATATCATGTGCGGTAGCATTGAAAATGTTAACGGTAGTCTAGGGGACTCGAAAATGTCGAAAATACAAGCGTACGAGTGGTACAAAGAGTTTAAAGCGGGCCGTACTGTGGTTGATGATTTGCCTCGTTCCGGTCGTCCATCCACCAGTATGACTGACGTAAACATTGAAAAAGTTAAGAAAATTATCCGCGAATATCGTCATATGAGCATCAGGGAGATAGCAGCCGATCTTGGTATTTCGTTCGGATCGATGCAAAGCGTTATGCACAATGTTTTGGGCATGAGACGTGTTGAAGCGTGGCTTGTGCCGAGAGTGCTGAATTTGTTGCAGAAACAGCATCGCATTGATTTTGACTATTTGATCGAAAACAAAGTTTATAAGTTTATACCGTTCCGCAAGCTCCGTATTCACCTGACATGGCTCCTAGTGGCTTTTTTCTATTCCCACGACACAAGTTACCACTTCGTGGAAAGCGTTTTGAGACGATTGAGGCGATAAAGGAGAATTCGCAGAAGGAGCTGAAGACGATACCAAAATCGGGCTATGAAAAGTATTTTGAAGATTGGAGGAAGCGTTAGAATATGTGTATTGCTTGTAATGGAGAATCGAACCGTTTTCGTTTTATTGTAGAATTCGGGGTACTTCTTGATCAGAAGATATGTTATTTTTATGCTTTGTACACTTTATTCGCAATTTATTCCTCCTATCAATTTTAAGCAGCAACGCCTCAGATATACACTTTCGTTTTCTACCTCTTTTTCAAACAGGAATCGAGCTTGTACATGGATTTTTAACATATCATAAAAGTTCTCATAGACAAGAGATGGATTATGGGCATAGTCCAAAATCACACAAGCCTTTTGCTTTAAAAGGAATGTATTTACTCCTGATACTTTTATCAATGATCAGAGATTTTAAAGTCGGATATGGAATTCTGAAGTGTTGAAGTGTTAGTAGTCCTGGTTGGCTTAGTTGGTTAGTAGTCCTCTAAGCCATTATTCGATATTACGGACAAATATCTTAAAACAATCGGACATTCTGTACGAATAAAGACATTTTTTGTTTTTTTTTTATAATTAAGCAACGCACTTCGTTCCTCAACAAAAGCAACCTGCACTGTCGAACTGCTCGACATTGCGATCTTCAAAATCTAAAATTTTTGCTGGCAAAACAGCAACTCCACCCACCGCGGCGCCTACGTGTTATAACATTTAGGAAGAAACTCATATCCAGGTATATTATAGAACTCTTTTCCACTGTCATAAATCCATACTTCAATTAAAAAATAAATAAATCAAGACTGTTTGGAAATGTTTCCAAATGTGCCATGAATACTTGTTTATCAAAGATTTTCCGTAAACTTCTTTGGTGTATTCAAGAGAAGTTTCGTTTTAACCCATTGTTAAACATCTCTTTTTCAAATTTACAAAATGAACGATCATTAACAAAAGTACTGTTGCGGATCTTGAATTAAATTACTACTAACATTAAACATGATAATTTGAAGAATAAATAAATAAATTTATATAACAAAAGATAAGACAAGTTAAGGTAATTTACCAAAATCTTCAAAAGACAACATTTTAAATATGCTTTCCCCCTCAACTTTTTCTCATTAAAGCTACTCCATCATCTCTAACCTACAAAAAGAGAATACTGTTTCACTAATTTGATTTTCTTTGTTCTATTTACAAGAGCTCTATTGAATTTATTTAGGCCTTCATTAACAAAAATTAGTTTATCTCCAAATTGTTCTTCCAAAAAGCTACAAGTTCATTTCTTCTTTTTTCTGATTTTAGCTAAGACAGATCATCAATCTTATAATAATTATTGTCGTCCTTTTTGCTCGTAGAGGGTAGGAGCCGTTTTAGTCCTTTTTGCAGCTTAATACCCAAATCGGTCGTTGTGGTCAGCATTCTTCATCGAATCAGCGAATTCATGGTTGCCGCCGGTTCATTAATTGTGGTTTTGCTGATGTCTCTTGGAATTATTGCAACAGGTCTTCTGCGCCTAAGACAAGACTAGCTCAAAGGTTGGGAGATATGCCGCATTGGTACGCTTCTTTTATGATAATTTCATACCTTACCGTAGTGTAGACGCTACTAGGATCAGACTTTTGAATCTATTGTACACACCAAAAACTCCTCAGATCCTCTGTCTATGGTGCATCTATTCGTATTGTGGACGTGTGTCGAGGCTCCGTTTATAAATAGCTCAGTCATATACGGTAGATTTAGTTGCAGGAAATATATACACTAGACCCCATTACTTGCATCATGCGGCCGCTCGGTGCAAATCGACCGACCACACTTTTCTTATCAAAATAATAAAATCTTTAGGTCAAGTCCACGCGAAAACACTCGCAATCATTGCCAGCACAGGTGTTAATAAGAACTATAAAGTTGATATCTAATTGAGGATGATGATTGATGAGCACAGGGAAAAACAGCCTTCTACCAGCGCTGCACTATACCGGATGCGAATCAACAAACCTGACACAGACTCGCTAATCTAGTTTATATGACATGTTCAATGAGGTTTGAAGTGGTGTTTATATGAGCGTATTGAAGCAATGCTCAATGCACTTTAAGCTGTCAGATAAACTAGGTATCTCATCGAAGACTAAATGGCCGAAGCAACCCAAAGTCATTATGTATTGGGTTGTGCCACATGAAATGTCAGTCGGAAATAAGAAGTTCTCGAGTGAACATCTGTGCCAGAACGTTAAATTTTATTTTTTTTATAAAATAAAGTGGTACGTGTGCTTGACGTGTGAGAATTTTAGGGTTCGTTACAAGTTTCTTCTACGAGTAGTAATTATTTACCATGCTATAGGCGGTTCAAATTCGAAGCCTCTATTTTTACGAATTTAAAATGGGACATACGAGAGGCGTTCAATATATTCTCGGTATCGATATGAACGAAAATGCGAATTCAATTTAAATTGTTTTTATTTTTCAATATAATCTCCCCTAACATCAATGCATTTGTTACATCTTGAGATAAGCTTTTTTAAACCCTCAAAAAAATAAATTTCCTCTTTCTCTGCAAAATACCCATTTATTGCCGACTTGAGTTCTTCATCATCCGAAAATCTTTTTCCACGAAGACATTTTTTCAAATCCGGAAACAGGAAATAATCACTAGGGGCAAGGTCTGGACTATAGGGTGGGTGTTGGATTTCTTCGAAACCATAATCTCGCGCAGCAGCCTTGGAAACTCGCGCCGTGTGAACAGGAGCGTTGTCATGAAGAAGCAACACACCCGCTGCGAGTTTACCCCGTCTTTTCTTTTTAATTTCCTCCCGCAAATTATGCAAAGTGGAAGCGTGGGATGTGGCGTTGATGGTTTCACCTCTTTTTTTGTACTCAATGAGCAAGATTCCCTTTGAGTCCCAAAAAACTGGGGCCATGAGCTTCCCGGCAGACGGAGTGACTTTGAACTTCTTCGGGGGGTCTGTTCCTTTTTTATGCCACTGCATGGACTCTTGTTTGCTTTCAGGGTCATAGTGGTGGACCCATGTTTCGTCCCCAGTAACAATTCGATCCATAACACCGTCCGCGTTCTCACTACACATCTCCAAAAGCTCTCTACAGCATGCGATTCTCACTTTTTTCTGAGGCGCTGTGAGCATTCGTGGCACCCACCTTGCACTGACCTTTGAAAGGTTAAGATGGACATGAAGAATGGTGTGAATGGTACCAATTGAAAGCTTGGTGATCTCTGCCATCATTTTCACCTTTATTCGGGCATCCTCAAGAACAAGTTTTTCGACTTCTTTGATGCTTTCTCCCGTACAAGAAGTAGCCGGGGCGCCGGAGCGGGGGTCGCCTTCAACGCTCTCTCTGCCTCTCTTGAACTCACTTGACCACTTTCGCACAGTTGATAATGAAGGTGCGGAACCCTGGTAAACAGCCACCATCTCTTCATGAATAGTTTTTTGACTTTTTCCTTGCTTAGTGATAAATTTAATTACAGCGCGATGCTCAATTTTCACCATCATCGTCTCAGTTGCCATTATGATTCTGTTTAACTAGAGATAAAACGCGAATTAATAATCACATTTATATGAATGCACTAAAATAATAGTATTACGAGTACTTGATAAATAAGTAAATTTATATATACAACCACAGCTTCACCCCGATACCGAGAATATGTTGAACGCCCCTCGTAATGCGTCATGAAAAAACCGTAAAGAAAAAAAAAACCGAACGCCCTATACAACGTCGCTTTGGAAAGTTCAGTTCGGGAGATTTCAGACTCGAAAATGAACCACGTGGGAAGCCGGAAACGTTAATTGACGACGATGTTTTAAAAGCAATGGTGGATGCGGACCCAACGAAATCGGTTTGAGAGATTGCACAATGCAAGGCAATGTCCCCAATGAAAATAGTCGACACCTTTCTCTCATAGGAAAGGTAAAGAAACTCGTGGGTATCCCATGAACTGAATGAATCCCAAAAACTACGGCGCCTGGAATCTACGTATAGCTTACATTAAGAAACCAAACTGAACCGTTTTTGCACCGGATAGTCACCTGTAATGAAAAGTGGATACTGCATGATAATCGTAAAAGATTTGGACAGTGGTTGGATGCAGATGAAAAACCAAAACACACTCCCAAGCTCTATCTTCACCCAAAAAAGGTTATGGTGACAATTTAGTGGCCATCAAAAGGACCAATCCACTTTTCATTTCTTCAACCAGAAGAAACGATAAACGCTATCAAATATTGTGAGCAAATCGACATATTGCATGCCAAATTGACTGAAAAGCAACCTTCGTTGCATGGCAATGCTAGACCCCATACCTCACAAGTACGAGTAACGTTGCAAAAACTGTAGCAGTTGGGATTTGAAATTCTGCCGCATCCACCATACTTTCCTGATATTTCCCCAACGGATTACCATCTTTTCCGCAATCTGGATTCATTTTGCCGGAAGAAGGTCTTCAGGAACCGACCAGAGGTCGTAAAAGCCTTTGAAGATTTCATTGCCGCAAAAAGTCAGCAGATCTACGAAAAAGAAATATTTGACCCTGTATCACGTTGGAAGAATGTCATAAATGCGAACGGATCCTATTTTGATTAAATACAAATTTACGGAAAAATAATATTGGCTTTTCAATTTTTACTAAACATGAAATCATTTCATGTGGTTTAACCCAATAAGTTCTGCTTGAGATTGATGGATCTCTTCGTGAGAAGGCGGAAATGGATTGGACTTCGGCAAAGAGGAATTCGTTTTTGATACTGGGCGAAACTCGGTGGGTGGCCGTGGCTCCAAGTGGGAATGGACTGGATTCCTAAATCGGAAGGCTCGTCGTTCGAATCCCAACTGCGCCCGAAAGGCATTCATTCTTTCAGTTAACAAAAATCAAGTACGATTACCTTCAATATCTCAGACTATCCCAAAGAGACTGAATGCCAGTCATATAACGCACCAACTGACGCTACGACGAAGGACATATCATCCATCATTGAGGTATCTCTACCCACCATGGAACTAAAAAAAAAACTTTACTGTAGTAAGTAGGGAGAATTTTAATTGTGTTGAATCCATAGGTCTGCTTATGAACACCAACTTAAATGGCTGGACTTCAGCGCTCCCTTTCAAACCGACTTTAAGAAAATATACGAGACTCTCTTATAACACAGATTCCAAGTAATTTAGTTTTCGTGGGGGCTGACGCCCCATTTATTTGGTTTAATACAAGCTTAAAAACTAATAATAATTAAGATTTTAAAGCGAGGGATGGTGAAGGAGATGGAATTTGAGGGAGAGTGTTGCGATTAAAATCGAAAAGGGAAAGGTTGGAGTTTACATAGGCATAGGGCAACATAGATTTCGAGGGTTAGTATAAAATAAAATGGAGTTGTAAAGGGATGAGAGGAGTCGGTGAATGAAAAGTAAGTATGCTGCGTCCCTTCGTTCCACAAGAGTATTCAGGTTACTGAGTTTGAGACGGTCTCGAATAGCAAATCGAAGAAAACGACACTGGATGCTCTCAATACGGGATACGTGAACTCGTTGAAAGGGACACCACTCTTGGCTAGCGTACTCGAGAAGGTGGCGAACGTGAGTGATGTATAGTGATCTGGTCACGTAACGAAGCCAAGTTATGAGTTTGCTTTAGTAATTATCTCATCAATATGCGAGCCG
Organism: Volucella bombylans; assembly: GCA_949129095.1. Classification (NCBI taxonomy): domain Eukaryota; kingdom Metazoa; phylum Arthropoda; class Insecta; order Diptera; family Syrphidae; genus Volucella; species Volucella bombylans. The sequence goes on from OX422140.1 coordinate 66,367,888, forward strand.
AAATTAAGCTCCCTGCCGCATAATATGCCAAGGTCGCGGATATACTGAACAAGGGATATAGGCTGGCCGTGGAGAAGGTAAATTCGGGGAACAAATTTGTTGCACTTACGTGAGAAAGTAATCGAATGGCGTTTGGTGACATGTTCTTCATGCACCAGGTGGAAAAACTATTTAAATTTATTTGAAGGAGGCTGGAGTCATGTTGTGAGGAAATGGGTTTAAAAAATTTGGTATCATCAGCATAAAGAGAAAGTGCTGAGTGTTGAATGACCCTTTCAACATCATTAATGGTTAGGATGAAGAAATGTGGACTTACGTTACTACCTTGAGGAACTCCTGAAGTGGCCAAGAAAGGGGCCGATAGGACAGACCTGAAACGAACACTATATAAACGATTATCCAGGTAAGAAGACATCCATTTTAGCAAAATGTTTGAACCCATTTGAACAAGGCCGGCAACTTGTACAGGATTAGTTTATGTGATATCTTGTCAAAAGCCTTACTGAAATCAGTTGTTATACCGTCAGCTTCAACGGTAGTTGATCTACCCTTCAGAAAGCCGTGTTGATTGGGGAAATTAGAGATTAGCACTGTATGCTTAAGGTTTCGTGCAAAATGCTTTCGAGGAGTTTGGGTATATGTGAAAGTTTAGCTATGGGGCGGTAATTAGTGACTTCGCACTTTAATCCCATTTTGTGTATCGGTGTTATGAAAGAAGACTTCAGTATCTGTGGAAATTCACCTTGACAGAGCGATAATTGAATGAATTTTGAAAGGGGATGGGAAATTTCTAAGAAATATGGATGGAAGGCCATATGCTAAGTATTCGTCTTTAAGTTGTTGTTTTCTATTACTTTATGCTCAAAACTTTGAGAAATAGATGGGCCAATGGGGAAGTTATTATTATTGGCCCGGGTCTACCCCGGACAACTTTATTAAGCTTATTAACAAGCCAAACTTAAAACTAGACTTAAAAACTAACATAGATATACTTAACCTAATGGGGCGAGGAGAAATGGTGGACGGGGGAGATGTTAAGGGAGTGGCATATTGAGTAGCGCTGTTTTTATTTCTTGTTTGCTGCTATTTAGGTCAAAGACTTCAGCGTAGTTGTTCGTTATACGCAACATTCTGGATATGGGTTCAAAGTGACCGTAGTTGGTGCGGTGAGTTCGGATCAGGAAGAGTGGGACAGATCTTAGATTACGGGGATTGGGAGTGAATGCAATATTTTGCGTTATTGTCGAGCAGTCGATATTTCCAGTCAGTAACTGGTGGATAAAAAGTACATCAGCGACTTCACGACGTTTTTTTAGGGTATGCATGCTAATTAGTTTTAGCCTATTTTCATAGGGGGGTAATCCATATGGATCGGCCCAAGGTAGACCACGAAGTGCAAAACGGATAAACCTGCGTTGGACTGCTTCTATTCTTTGAATGTGGGTTAGTTTATAGGGTGACCAAACTTGGCTGCAATATTCGAGAAGAGGCCTTACAAAAGTAATGTACAGGGACTTTGTAACGTAAGGGTTGGAAAATTCTTTTGACCAGCGTTTGATAAAGCCGAGTGAAGAGTTAGCTTTATTTATAATGCTGTCAATATGTGAGTCGAAATTCAATTCTCTATCACAAATTATACCTAGATCCCGTACTTGGGTAGTGGAAGGAATAGGCTCATCGCAGATGAAGTAGTTTCTTGGAGGGGGAGGTAGACGTTTACGGGAATAGGTTATCGCTTGGCATTTGCTGACATTAAGCTCCAAAAAGTTTTGCTTGCACCATACCGAAAACTTATTCAAGTCATCTTGCAGACAATGGGAGTCAGAAGGCAATGAGATGACTTTGGAAATTCTCATGTCATCAGCGAAAATAGAAAGATTAGAGTTAGTTAAAATTAAATTTATATCATTAATTGTGAGGATAAAGATGATTGGACCAAGGTGACTACCCTGAGGGACACCAGATGTTGCTTTAATGGGTTCGGATATTGAAGATCTGAAGATGACCCTGTATTCTCGGTCTTCTAAATAGGATTTGGTCCATGCCACAAAATGAGGGGAAAAGCCAAGTTTTTTTAGTTTAAAGATGATAAGTTGGTGAGAAATTTTATCGAATGCCTTGCTGAAATCTGTGGAAATTGAATCGACTTCATCACCGTCTTCTAAAGCATGAAGAGTCCTAGAGACGAACTCTGTTAGGTTAGTGGTCGTTGATTTACCTTTCAAGAAGCCGTGCTGATTTGTGCAGATAGTTGGCCTACAGTACGGAAGCAGTTGTTGATAGACTATGCTTTCAAAAAGTTTGGGTATGCAAGAGAGTTTCGCTATGGGTCTATAATTATCGACTTCGGCTTTACTTCCTTTTTTATGAATAGGGATAATGTAAGATCCCTTCCATAGGAAAGGGAAAGTACCTGTTGAGACAGACAAGTTAAATAGAGCAGCAAGAGGAGGACCGAGATGGGTAACACACTCTTTTATTACAATAGCCGGAATTCCATCAGGGCCGGACGAGAAATCATCTTTAAGTTTATTAATGTTTTCAGATACCAAATTTGTTGTTATATTTAGTGAAATGGCTGACGTCTCAGGATAGTTTCTCATATAGCTAAAGTAGCTAGGATCGGGTTCAGCTGTTTTCTTAGAAAAGGATTTGTTAAAAAGAGAAGCAAAGAAATTTGCAATGGTTTTTGGGTCGGCAGAAGATTCACTAAGAAATTTAAGAGTAGATGGGTAGTTAAGTAGGTACTTGAAATAAGAGGGATCCGAAAAGGAATTATCGGCAAAAGATTGTTTTAAAAAAAGTAGCAAAAAAGTTGGCTATGGTATGCGGATCGGTTGATGATATATTTTCGTATGAGAGGGATGGAGGAAAACCGTCAGATTTTGTTTTGTAGTTAACGAATTGGTAGAAAGACTTATGATCCTTTATAAACCTTGATTGCGCACTATCCAGGTATCGCTGATAGAGAACGTTATAAAGCTGGGCAAATTGAAGGTATGATCCGAGATATTTGGAATTGTCAGCAAAAGAATTGGATCGAAGGAAAACTGTCCATAAACTTTTGTTACGTAAAGAACGAAGTTTACGATTATACCACGGGGCGCTCGTAGAAGGGGTTTTATTGCGCGAAAAGGGGAAATAGAGAAAAATAGAATTGAATAATTGTATATAGAAGATAGAGAGGGCATCATTAAGGAACATATTGGCGAAATTAAAAGAACACTTGCTGAGATATGCGTTAAAATAATGCGGAAATTCGCTTTATGGAAGTCGTAAGAAGAGGCAGCTGCAAATGGGGTGGGCCGGATAGGAGAGTGGTGGAAAAGAGAAAGAAGAAGTGGGTGGGTGAGAGTTATTAATGGTCGATAGTGAAAGGTGACAGAACGAGACAGAGGAGTTTATGAGGTCAGTGGTGAAAAAGAGGTCTAATTGCCTACCCATATAGTTGGACACCCCACTAACTTGGTATAAGCTAGAGTCTGTAAGCTTATCCAAGAAGAGGCATTCTTTACTCGAGTTGAGGTAGATGGAAATCGCCGAACACGATGATATCATCGAGAGGATGGTCAATTGCATCGATATCGAGTTGGTAGCATTCGATAGGTTGTGCCAGTAGGATGTAAAAACACATAATGTACAGGTACTTGCAGGGGAGTGTTATCTTTATTGAAACGTAGTCACGCTTAGAAGAAGTAGAAACAGAGATTGGAGAAGAGTTTAGGTCATTGTGGACGGCTAGTAGGACACCTCGACAAGGAGAATCATCTGACTAGTAAGATTGTCGTCTCGAAAAACATTGAAACTAGGGGGGAATAATTCCTGATTCTTTATATCGCGAATTAGATTAATTTCGGTCAGAGCATAGACCTCAAATGGGAGAGCGTGGGATTGGCGCTGACAGCACGGGTTTTAAATCGAAGTCCTCTTACGTTTTGATAGTAGAAGGTAAGAAGAATGTTATTTCGAGAGGGCGTAGGAGTGGATGGTTGAAACACTGGCAATGGTAGAACGTTAGGGACGTAAAAATTTGTCGTTGTCAGCTCTGCTCCGCTGAAGGTGTGATATCCGTTTTGAGTGCACATAGTTACCGAAAGCAGCTACTCGTAGATCCTCTGAGACTTTTTGGGGGAGAAAATGATATACAAGTTCCTCAGACTTGTAAGGTTAGTAAGGAGACCTTCCTGCTGTATGGAGACCATGACGCTTGTTTTAGTTTTGCCCTCATAACAAACTGAGTCGGATTTGTCATGCAGATACGCTAAAAGGAGAGGTATATTCTCGTATGTCTTTTTTTCTCTAAGTCTAGAAAGTCCATAATGACATTCTGTTGTGTCAAAAGTTTGTTGAGTTATTTTGACTGTGGGAGGCAGAAAGCGGCTAGAAATGGGGCTAGAGGACGAAGATGTTGAGGGCGAAGACGAGGTAAATGAAGGGGCATTAGACACATTTTCAGATGAGGGATTTATAATATGGGACCTAATGAAATTGGGATATTTACCTCCGGTTTTAAGATCGAAATTTGGGAAAGAATTGTTGTGGGGGCATGTGCAGAGGGGTTAGGTATATCAGAGGAGATAGTGTGAGCGGTTGGGGTTAATTTGAAAGAGACGTGTTGACGCGGCGGTTTGGGTGGAATGGAGGCAGTTGGTGCAATATAATTGGAGGACTGATGAAATTGGTTCGGGATGTGAGTGGGAGGGGCGAAATTGGGGAATATGTTAGTTTTAAATCTCCAATTAGAGTCAGGTTTGGAACAGAAATTGGAAACGGGTTTCGGTATAGAACTAGAGTCAGGTTTGGACAGGTTTCTGTATCCTATTAGAGTATTAGAGTCGGGAATTGGAAACGGGATTTTGTAATTTAGAATTAAGATTCGTTTTATCCTGTTACTTGGTAGGTGTGTCGATCCATTTACAGATGCGCATTTTTCCAATGTTGAGATTAGCACCAACAGGGTTTTTAAATAACCATTCGTATCTAGCCGGGAGGTCGAATTTAAAGTTTCGATTACCTTTGTGGTAAGATGGCAGGAACATTTTCCATTGGCTGATGGTGATGTCGTTATTTGTTTACGAAGAAATTTGTGATCCAATAAATAACAGCGTTTTGGGGGATGGCATAGATGAAAAATTGTAATCATATCGGTCTCAATTTTATCCAGTCTTCGCCTCCATTCGGAAGGTGTCCATCTTTTACCAAAATGTTTGATGAGCTTGCGTGGGGCGGCTACGGTATACAGAACAAACACCAGGACCCAATAATTTCTTCCCTAAACAACTACAGAATGCTTTTCAAGATGTCAGAGGCAGCCTGTAATGTATTCTCAAAGCTTGTTTAACTTTCAGTTCAATACCCAGTGCCTGGACTAAAGTAAACGTAGTTTTCATGAAAGGTGGGGCAAAAGTAACGTCATAATATGAATATGCCATAATTGTTCCAAATGGTGTCAAGTGCCATTATGCTTTGACATTTATGTCATAGGCCGATACAGAATTACAATAGTTGACAAACAAGCGTCTCCTGCAAATTGGGCCCACTAGAGATGTCGCAAGAAGTTCCTGGCTCGGTACTGTTCGTTCGACCGAGAATATCACTGCTGTAGCCAAGGACATCCGAGAGAGTCCACAAATATTGACGAGACAACGATGCACACAATTTGGCATCAGCAGACGTTCGTTGCGTCAAATTTTAGTGAAAGACCTAAAGATGTTCCTCTATAATTTGCCTAAATTGCTGCCTGCTGACCGTCAATTGGTGCAAGAAGAGAATAATTTCGTATCGAAAATCATAATGAATGATGAATGATATAGCCCATTTCCACTTAAGTGGTTATCTGAATAGACAAAGTGCGTTTCTGGAGTACGAAGAATCCACATTAAATGCACAAAGAGCCATTGTGTCCCCTCAAAGTGAATGTTTGATGTGGCATTTGCAGTGAAAAAGTGACTGGCCCTTAATTTCTTGAGGTCGCTGACGGTACCACCGTAAACGTAACTGGTGAGCGCTACAGACAGATGTTAAACGAGTTCTTTTTTTTGCGAGTTGCTGAATTGGGTCTTGAGCATTGTTGGTTCCAGCAGGACGGAGCTACCGCTCGGGCAACGATGGAGATTTTCAATCACCAATTTCCCGGCCGGCCAGATCACCACGTCTGATGGCGCCAGACTTTTCCCTTTCGGGCTTTTTGAAATCTCGCGTTCACCATAACCAACCACAAGTCTTGCAAGTCTTGAAAGCCAACATTTAAGAAGAAATGACCAATTTGGAACTAGATGTTTTGCGAGCAACAATTCAAAATGGCGTAAACCGAGCACAAATTTGCATCAACTCAGGAGGTGGTCATTGGACCGATATCATTTTTCCAACTTAATTTTACGCCTTCAAATAAACTTTCTTAATTTGTAACAAAATTGCAGCCAATTCACATTAATAAATTTTGCCCCATGCTCCGGAAACATCTCACACCTATAAGTATGTCATTCTTGTAAAAATCCTCGATCTTCACATCCAGTTTAGTCGCAGTTACAAAAGACCTTCGAACTGTCACCATGTCTATTAAAAATGTAAATCGCGTGAGATCTTACACTCTCTTGTACAACCTACTAAAAAATCAAGAAGTATATAGTCTTGACAGTTCTTGACATTCTCTCTAATCATCAACTCTCTTGAAGAACTGGATGCAAAGGATTCTGTCTGAACTTTGATCCGTTCCATTCGAAACAGCAGAGTCATTTACTCGTATGCAACCTTTGTTCGCTGTTCTACCATCCTTCAATCTACAATCTCCAATTTACTAAAATTGATTTCAGTATAGAATTCGATCATCCGATTTCATCGCGAAGTCATTGCTTGCATCTCTACCTTCACAGATGGCTATAAAACAGCCGAAGGCATTGACCCTGGTATTTTAACTGTAATGCGTACACAAATTCTTCAATTTACCAACATAATGTCTCCCAAACCGAACTCTCTGCTCAGCTTGTCTCAGCCTGAAGCCAATACCTTTTGCAATATTCAGAGACCGTCAAGATGCGATGAGATCCTTAACTTCGAAATCAAGTCAAGGAAGAGAGACTCTCGCGCATCTATCAACGAGATGGATAGGCAGCAGAAATTCACACACTGTTAAGTTCCGCGACCCTCGAACGTCCCAGGGAACTGCTCCGCTGCTAAACTGTCCAGACTTGGATCCCTTGAAATATGGAAAAGAAGAGGCAGATGGAGAGCTTGAACCCATCGATTTCCAATACTCGATGCTAAACGATCAAGAGAGCTCATCACGGCACTTGGAAGATATGCGATTGGAAGATATGCGCAACCATTAAGTATTTCTCTGAAGATGAATCTGTGGCACATTTCGTTTGCATTTGCCCTGATTTAGTTCCCATGGGAATGCATTGCTTAGGCAGTTACAAATTCTGGGACCCGAATAATAATTATCTGCTCAATGAACCGACCTTGACAAATTTTGTTAAAAAATGTTGGCGGTATCACAACGAACCTACCTCAAAGAGGATTACTCTAACCAAAAATAGCCTAACCTATCCGACACATCAGCTTGTCTTAAAAAATATAACTTTCCTCACGATAAGCATGTTCGCAATTATAATATTCTCCTCACCATATCCGTTCACACATCAAGAACTGAGAGCAATAGATAATCGAGTACTGGTTAATTAAAACGAACTCCATCCGCTCAGGAAAATTATGTACCACCAGCAAAAAAACAAAAAGAAAACAAAAACCAAAAAACTGCTTTAATGGTTAAAATCATTAAAAACATATCTAAGCCGCCAGATCGATCGGTTGAGTTAACGCTTATCCCTCCAAAGTAACGAGTCCATAATTTTCACATCTCAACAATTCAATTAGCCAAACATCCAATGTCTCCTGGACGGAAGATCGAAGATTCCACCAGAGCGATTGAATCGTGCCGCCACCAGGTAGCTTCCAAGTAGTTTCATTAGATTTCTATCTCAATCCAAGTCAATTGGTGACTTTTGGAGCCGCTTGTTGCATCCATCATCATGACCTACGACAACAATTTCAATTGGGCCGATAGTTGGGGAAGCGAGAGTATCTCTTTATGGCAAAAACGTGAATCATGTCGTTCGAGATACGGCCACAAATACGAACGCGAGTTTAGATTCTCTTTTAACTCATACTGAACTGCTCTTCTGGAGAGAAGTAAACAATCTCAAGACCGACTTTGGTTTCTCTTCTCTGAATCTCATCAAAGCCGGCTTTTTTTTTGGTTAAAATCCGAGTCGGTAACGCAGTGTATACTCGATCACGTCACAAGAGTAACACAGCTGTTGGTGTACGTAAATCTTAACGGTTTGTTGAGTATCTTAAACGACTTTGGTTTAATTCACTTTCGTTACTATTAAATTCGCCAAGATAACACAGCGATCGCGCCAGTCTCGTGTAAGCCGTCGTTCAAGAAAGTACGTTACAGTCGAATACATAGTCGATCACACTTGCGAGTTTTACAAGTAAACATTTCATTTCAGCTGTTGTCTTTTTGAGCTGAAGTATCTATTAAGTCGTTTTACATTGGAAATCAGATTGTGAGAGTGATTTGTGGGATCTGATGTAGATTTTGATGTTGCTTTTCTTCTGCTTCCACCATTTGTCGTGTTAATACGCGATACAGATACAAAGTGAAATCCAATTAAATGGCAAATTTATATTCAAAGTGGATCTAAAGTGCGAAATTGTTTAAAAGTTTAACCAAATTCTAGGTTAATCATAAAAAGAAAAAAAAAAATAAAATAGAAAGGCAGTGCTTACAGTTGAAATCGAAATTGGATTACTCGTAGATTGCGCAAAGGAGAACTTGTTTTAAAACAACTAATTCACTTAACCGCAAAAATATGATTTTTGTGGTGGGATTCATGTGGCTGATTCTAGGTATGTTACAACACTTGTTACATACTTTATTTAACATTGAAGAAGCGATAATTGAAAGTTCTACTCATGATAAAACAATAGAACAATACTAGTTTTTACACTTGACTAGAAGCAATAAATCAATGCACGCGTTAAACAAAAACAAAAAAAAAAAACTTTTAATGAGCATGTTTTGAACCAATTAATCAAGGTGTCAAAATCGACCGAAATTTCGGTAGTAAATTATCAACCGTTTCTGAAAAAAATTCCCAAACGAACTGGTAGAGGTAATTGCATTTCGTTGCATACCAAGGTTTGTCAAGTTGGCTGTTTTTAAGCGAATAAAATTTTTTTTAGAGCGCACTTAAAACTAATTGAAATGATCTTGCCTATCGGAGTTTTGTGGAATTCGAAAGGCTCGAGATAAATGATCAAAAGTTATAAAAACGTTCATGTAGAATTATTAACAAGGTTACCAGAGAGACATAAAAAGCGTAGTTCTACATTTCCTTGGACAATTTTGACATATTTCATGATAAATTTTATTTTTCTTTAATGCCATTTGGTTGTTTTGCTTTCAAGATAAATTTAAATGCTAAAAAAAATTTGTTAATATTTTTAACAAATACAACAAATATACATCTGTTTGGACCATTTTATGGAGTTTACATCGAAGCTATACAGAAAAAGTTCTGCTTTGTCCCGAGTCGAACTGAGCAGGATCTCAATTTTTTTTTTGCACCCTTCCGAGATAAAAGAGTTTGTTTAAGGGGCCTTTCGGTATTTTTGCATCGAAAAATTGATGTTTTAAAACATTTATAGGATCGATATGAATTATGCAATCGAAAAAATCGTCAAACTTGGGAACACCGTTTTTTTTTTTGCATTTTATAGAGAGCTTAAACTAGTGTCTGTTTTAAACATTTAGTTTTAACTTTGCGAATTTTTGTTGAAAGGATTTATTTTTAATCAAAATATAGTAGCATCCATTCGAAGCTATTAATACGAGTACAGTTGTTCATTTTGGCTGTCCATTATAAATTTGGCTTTGGTATCCCTTAGCAAAGTACCAGAAAATGTCAAAAAATCCATATACATCGGTCTTAAGAGCAGCTTATGGGTTTTACTGTACGAAGATATGACAAATTCGAGGAAACAATTGTTGAATTCTGAATGAAAATTCAAGTCTGTCGATTGGAGGTTCGTAGCAAAAAAAAAAAAAAACCACTAGCACCGCTAAATTATAACAAAGTATTTTGGTTACTATATGTATTTTTATATTTTTAAAAGAAAATCAATATTTTCTTACAATGCCCCAATTCTTATAACATCAATTTTTTAAGCAACAACCCTGTCCTTGATGGAATCCACTTATTTCCGAGGGCATTGAAGTCCAAACATCCTGAAGGATCCTCCTAAAACATTGCTTATTTGCTTTATTACGTAGAATGAAAAAGTAAAATAGTAAGTATTGCTATTATTATGGTCATAGCTAAAACAGATAAAACAGGATATGTATACGTTTTTACGGAGGTCGATGTCAGCGAAAAATTTCAATGCCTTGTAAGACTCGAAGACTCTTTGCACCAGACCGTCGCATCCGTAGTTATTTTCGTTCCATTCCACGTCAAACTAATCTAATACTTCTCCACCCGCTTTCGCAAAGCCTTAAGGTTCTGTATAATATTGTACAGAGCAGGACCGGCGCGATTATAAATATAAAATTGATTCATGCCATTATGTATGGAATAGCGAACCATTCAAATGGCCGAATCGACTTCGCTGGCAGTGCTTCAAGCGGTCGGTCCAATTTTTAATGACTCGGTTCAATATGTGCGGGGTTATTCCGGCAATTGCGTTGCAAATGTTGTACTCGAGCTCGTCCAAAGTTAGCGTAGACTAAGGACTTAACGTAGCCCCAGAGAAATTAATCGAGTTGTGTCTAATCGCATGATCGCGGCGGACAATTGATGAACACTCGCCGAGAGATGACCCAGCCGCCAAATTTCTCATTCACAATTTCGAGTGTTGAGTCGCTTGCATGGCATTTAGCGCCATCTTGTTGGAACCACAGCTCGGATATATCAATGTTTTCGAGCTCTGACCATAGAAAGACAACGAGGCGGCCAATTGACTGGCCCATTTCTTGAGATAACACGCTCACCATACTTACTCTTCAATAAATCGATTGTAGCGTGTGATGTGTGGCTTGTGGTATCATCCTGTTGAAACCACATGTCGTCCAAGTCCATATCTTCCAATTCGGGCCAAAAATAATCGGTGATGATGGCGCGATAACGCTGACCATTCACAGTAACGTGACGATCGTTATCGTCGACAAAAAAATATGGCCCAATAACGCCGCCGGCATGCAAACCGCACCAAACAGTTATTTTTTGTGGATGAAGTGGTGATTCATGAAGCACATGTGAATTTTCACCAGACCAATAACGCATATTTTGCTTATTGACGGACCCATTGAGCCAAAAATGAGTTTCGTCACTGAAGATGATTTTGCGATGAAATTCATCATCTTGGCGCATCTTCTCCAGAACCCAATTAGTAGTCACTTCAAATGGTCCGTCGGCTTCAATTCTTGAGTCAGCTTGATCTTGTATGGGTGTAAACCAAGATCCTTACGCAAAATACGCCATAATGTGGTCTGAGCGATGCCCAACTCTTGAGAACGCCATGGAATTGACTGATTTGGATCGTTTGCTACGGACGCCTGAACGGCAGCGATATTTTCGACACTTCGACCAACCCGTTGTCTCACGGACACGGCAACATCACACAACGAATATATAGACTCAAATTTTTGCACTAAACTTGTTATTGCCTGTCTACTAGGGCGAGAATTACGACCGAAAATTGGAGTTAACGCTCTTAAAGTTGCAGTCACCGACTCCGAATTTAGGTAGAAAATTTTTATAATTTGCAGACGTTGCTCGTTCGTGTACTTTACCATGATGATAATGTTGAGTTTACTGAATAAATTGACAGTGACAGTTGGATGATTAGTGAGAGAGTGCGTTCACAAATTAAATTCATAGTTGTCAAGTCCGTATTGAAAAACGAGTGAAAATTTTGATTCGCATTAAAAAAAAAAAAAACAATATTGCCAGTAACACCCTTGTACTATTGTACAAGATTTTGACGATAGTGCTCTCTTGATGGTTAATGAATTTTAATTTCTGTTCCGTTCCTGCATCCAGCCGCTAACATAAAAATATTTGTTTCAAGTATTAAGCGTTACTGTAGATTATTCTCCTACAACTCCATAGAGATCAAAAAAGTTAACTTCTTGTGCGAAACTCACATCCGCAATTGTAAAAAAAAAAAAAAAAAAAACACACCACACCATGTTCTACACTTAAATGCTTGCAACTGTCATAGTAGACACTGATGAATTGAATTGTAGCTCTTTTTATTCGTACTAAGCCACGTTGACTTGTTTTTACCTGTTGAAGGTTTCTTGCATTAACAATCGCACTGCCGGTCAGCAGGAACATATGAATGAATTAAAAAAAATTAAATATATAACTCCTCATGATGGATCCGTGGTCTTGGAATAATTATTATTGTCTGATTTCCGTGATCATTTTAGCTACATTAGGGAATGCTTTGACCTTGCTGCATTCTAGAATGTTACTGAGCGAAGTTCGACTCCGAAAACTACTCATACGAGTATATAATACTAGCTGTTTTCTCTGATAACTGTGCCGTCGCTATCAATCACTAAAAATGTCTATTTTCTATCAGAAGACAAACTTACTATTAGCGAAATCGCAAATTATTTGCCTACGGATATAAGAAGGAGCGATTAACCGGAAAGAAAAAGTACAAATACAATTTTTTTATTTTATTGGGGATTTCTAAACATTTTTGATCTTAACGATCATCCAAGTACCACCGCAGATCGATTTGGTAAAAACCAGATAAATTCCCGTCTTCAAATATTGTATGTAACACGATACATACGGATGCTATTAAGCGTTTGTTTTATGCAAATTTTTAAAAAGAAAAAATAAATAATAAATAAAATTATTTAAACATTTGTTAAGAAAAAAAAAATACATAAATAGCGAAAATACTTAGCTGGAAGAGCGGATCTATTCTTTTTATTTGCTTGTTCACCTTTTGTTAGAAGCTTAAAACAAATAGAGACAACATTAGAAACATCAACAAAAAAAAATATACAGGGAGTTTGCATCCGGGACCAGTTCGAGCTTGCAGTCGGAGTTACTATTTATGAAATCACATAAAGGAATATTTTAAAAACTGCTATTTGGGAAAGTCCAAATCGCTAAAAGCCATAGACCACACATGCAATTTTGGCAACAAATACTCGTACTCGTACACACCCCGTCCAATGATTACGTAGTTTTGAGCATCGTAAGGTTAGACGCCTTTAATGGTACACGTGAATTGAAAAATACGAGTACATCTCAGCCAAAAAATTTCGCTGGATTTCCGAGTTCAACTAGTTGTTGTGTCATAAAACATCGATGCTGTCCGGGAACTGATATTGCAAGATTGTCATGTTGGCATGCTTGGGTATTAGTTCCACTCACATATATTTAATATTGCATGAACATTTGGCCGTCAAACAAATTTCTTCGCTTTGGATACCGCATAATTTGACAATCGTTCACAAAAAGGTTCGTGTCGATTGTTCCAAAGAAATGTTGAAAAAATTCGACCATGGTGCTTCAAAAGACGTATTTAAGATCGTGACAGGCGACGAATCATGGATCTATGCATATGAGCCCGAAACTAAACAGCTGTCAAGTGTGTGGGACTCTCAAGGCGAGCCAAATCCAACAAAAGTTAATCACGCAGGAAGCACTTTGAAGCAAATGGTCGCCTGTTTCTTCGGAAAAACCAGACATGTCGCCACACCGTACCATTAGAGCAACGTAGAACGGTCAATTCGGAATGGGTCACTACCATTTATTTGCCAGAAGTCTTTGGAGAAATAAGGAAAAGCAGCCGCCGAGAACGGATCATTCTCCACCACGACAATGCGAATTCTCGTAGGTCGGCTCAAACAAATGACTTTTTGAGCACTCAAAACATCGAATTGGTGGGTCATCCGCCGTACAGCCCTGATTTGGCGACCAATGACTTCCTTTTATTCCAGCACAACAAAAATAAATTGCGAGGGCAATGTTTTTCGACGACTGAAGAATCGGTTGATGCGTTTATAAAACTCTTCCTTTGGAGTTACCTCGTTCGGGGTGGAAAAAGTGATCCGAAAGTGCAAAAAAATATTTGTTTTGACTAGTTTTTTCTCAAAACTTAAGTAGCAACGTACGTACCGATATTGGAAATTTGCTCATAATGGGGCAGTATGGTACTTGACGCCATCCTAACGAGCATTGTCTGCGTATATACCTTGTCTATTCACTGCCGGGCGAACTCCAGCCAAATGTTCGAAAAATAAGGACCAATGTCACAAGTGTAAAATACACATTAAACAATTAATTCACTTTGTGGGCGTACTCGCAGTTGAGGCTCATTAGTCTTATCTGGATTTGGATCCCTTCAGAAGCGGCCATTTTGTTTGCTCACAAACCCTTTTAACCAAAAGTGAACTATTTAACACTGTTTTTCGATAAAAAAAAAAATAAAAGTAGACTTCAAACTCAATACACGAATTCCCATACAAGCAGCAATGGCCTCTTGAATTTAGTTCTTGCACCAGCTCGATTTTAACGGGTGTAAGCTGGGACCTATTTGCAAAATTTTCCACAAGTGGTCGGGCAAAAGCCAGTTGTTGCCTTAGGGAGAGGTTGAGAAAATTATCCACAGCGCGATGAACAGAGAGCTCAGACCAACAAATCATCGTTTCGTCAATTTAATATCGATTTTCAAATTAAATTTGAATGATATGAAAGCGGTGTAAAATTTGATTATACATAAGTAGAAGAAAGTATGCCTGCCGATCGAAAGGAGCATCCCTAAATTGTGCCAACTAACATATAAAGGCATTAGTATCTATAGTGTAGCTTGTCTGCCGTATTTCGTGAACGGTAAGTAGACAATTGTCTACACACCGCCGATTCTGGACATAACCGAAGTGAACTTCTTTTGTTCGATATTCGCCACCCCTTTATCGATTTAAAGACTGTATATGACAGCATCTATTAAATAATGTTCCCTCCAAGTTTAAAAATTGCCACCATTACAGCATTGGCGATGCCAAATTGTCTATTTTTCTTATAGTCCTCCTCTCTAAGGAGTTTTTGCTGCAGATTTTCTAATGGGATTAGGTCAGTCGAGGACTACGATGTCGATATCAGAAGGTTACTCTTTTGTGCTGAGGCTATCTTAGGTATAGCTATAAAGAGTAAACCATGGACGTCTACCTAGATATCGAAGGAGCATTTAATAACGTAAACACCGGATTTATAAGGACGGCCTTGGACAAGCTCCATGTAGAAACAACGATAGCACAATGGATGGAGAACATGCTAAAGAGCAGAATTATCAATTGAAAATTTTGGTAGAAATACAGGATAACGATTGTCCACAAGGAGGAGTGATTTCTCCCCTTCTCGTTGTAATTGACACCCTTACAAGTTTCGAACATTGACCACATTGTCGTTCTCGTGGGAGGAAGGACGACAACATCTTCCAACGATCATCCAGATAACGGAGTCGGCCTTGAAGACACTCGCAAAATAGACAACACAAAATGACTTAGGGATGAATCCATCAAAAACTGAACTAGTGTTGTTCACGAAAAAGAGAAAGCTAGAAAAGTTTCTTCTTCCTAGAATTAACGGTGTTAGAGTACAAATTGCAACTCGGAAACATCCTCGACAGTAAGCTCAGTTGGAAGCGAAACATCAAATAAAGAACCAAACAAGCATTAGGAGCATTCGACACATGCCAAAGAACCTTTGGTAAACATTGGAGACTAAGACCATAGTAACACCCATTCTTACATATGGTAAGCTGGTATGGTGGAAAGCCGCAGAAAAGACTAGTTACATCAGAACACTCACACAAGTTGAGTGGACGGATCCAAAATGGAGAATGTACTGGAGCTGGAGTCTACTGTGAAATACTAGGGTTTACAAATTATGCGGCTTCTTCTTCAGTGGCACCAATGCCTAAGGCACAATTCTCAACAAGTCTCCAAAACTGTTTGCTTACTCTGATGACACTCGCGTTTGCGTTGAGAGAGTTGTCGAGTTCAAGTTCATCAGGTCTCCTTTTCGGCTATCTGTGTCATGTATGGCATAGTTTTTTGAACCCACATGTGCCCCAAATAATCCTTTTCCAATTTATCCCAAGAAAGTCAACATAACCCGCAAGCGATCGCCATTGACTGTATTACCAGCATCATTGCAGAAGAAAATTTTGACACTTTCAAGCATGCAACCCGAATAACGCTATACATTTTTGTGGGTGTAATGATATTTCGTGAATGACTTCGGAATACTTCAGTTCTTTAGTTACATATGTACTTCTTAGAGGGATGGACGCCCAAGGCCTTGTGCAAAATGTCCCACAATTAATCCACAAGTAATGCCTAATTCTTTAGATCGATGTGGAATTGGTACTCAAATCTCCAACCAGATATTCAGTTGTTTGTTTATCTGATCCTGATCTGTTGCCTCTTAAAGCTTCGCATTTGTAGACATAAATGAGTACAAATGGCTTCTGCAACCACAAAACTGAACGAAATCAATACTGGCTCGCAACAGCCTTAACTTGGACTCTTAAGTCTGTGGTATTACTTGATCCGTTGCCCGACATTCAGAGTCAGCAAAAAAAATAGTAGGTCTCCTGTCTTTGTGCGTAAAATGAAGAGACTAGGCCTTGATCCATACCGGACTGTTGCGCTTACCGACAACGCACTAAGGTGCAGATTTTATCTTGCAAATCTGCATGGCTATGTAACATATTATATGATTAAGCATTCGGTTGGTACGATATAGCTAAGAAATGGAAAACACTCTTCTGTCTCCTGCGGCATTTTTTGTGAGTTAGCACCAAGGGTGATGATTTTTGTCTTGGCGATGCATCGCTTTAACATGATGAGGTTTGCATCTCTCCCATATGCGAAACTAAGCAAACATCGTCGTGTTTTGGTGTAGTACACACAAGAGGATTGCGATCAGAAGCCCGCTTGTCCAAAGTTGAGTGTTGAGTGCCCTGGAGAATTTTCGCAACAACAAAATGTCTCATTTCAAGGAAAGACCAACGGTTTTTAAAGGATAAATGCAATAGTTACGAGTATCAGTCAATATGTTTTTTTTGCTTTTAATTTTCTATTGTACATCGTGCGCAAATATAGCTACGGTTCAAAACTATAACGAAATGTTCTTTCTATGTCCTACGTTTGTTTTGATTCGTAATGAGCACAGACCTATTTTAGGGTTCAAGTGTAATCAAGAGCTGTGATTACCTATCGGTTCTTTAATGATTTTGCAGACGATTCTCCTTATCACACCAGTTTAAGACATGTATCTAGGCTAATGAGCTGATTGAATCGCTTTTTTACGATGCACTTCATATAGAAACACCGGTCTATTTTCGGATAAAAAGGCCTATAACCGAGATGATGTTGGTAGTCTAGGTGAAGGTCCTGCGACCGCATTGATCAGGTCTTCAAATTATGAAACCTTTCTTATGATACTTGATCAAAAGCGCATGCATATTTACAGCTGCCACCGAATTCACGGCAGTAAAGAACGGCCTTAATCTCCAGAAGAATGGAAACATATGTATGATGAAGTATGATAAAGTACTCTTCGAAATCTATGATCTCGTGAATCTCATTTCGCGAATACAACTTCATCATAACTGATGAAGACGATTACGACAGTCCAAAACAATCGACTTGAGTTCACTCAACTACAAAAAAGCCCGAGAAGAAAGCAAAAACTGTTTACGAGTAATAGTTGAAGTTGTTGAAGATTCATCGTACTTGTCCAAACATTTCGTTAGTCACTTTCGCGCTCAACACCAAGACGTGAACAGAATGACTGTTTAACGTGCGACAAAATCTAATTTCACACAACATTGTGTTCTTTCATAGAAAAATTATAGTCTGTATCTCAAAGGTTTTGCATTTAATGTTAGTGTGTGTGAAAATATTTGTCTTCCAACTTGGCACCCTTTTAGCTTTGCGCAGTTAGATACGAGCATACCTGTAGATTTTTCGCATATTAATCAAAATGTGTACTTTTACCAAGACCCTGGCATACTTGTGCATGTTTCTTTTTTTTTACAGAACGTTGCAGCTTTAGACTAGGAAATATTTATAGAATTTCAATTTCCAAGCAAAGAATGGTTGCATATACACCCTGTCCTCTAATTCGTCAAAGATAATTTGGGAAATGATTTTTAGGTATATTCTAAGAAAAAAATCGTGCGTAAGGGTCTATCTCCAATGTTGATATAATTCATCGAGGATAAATGAAGAAAAGGCTTACTTTGGTGCACCCTAACAGTATGTTACCAAAAATTGCTCTGTTGATACTAATGGTAGAAACTTCGTTTAGGACTGTGTTTTTAGAAGAAATACTCTTCTTGTAACGGCGTTTAAATAAAGTTGATAACTTGTTTGTCTTGAGTCTAGAGGTATTCAATTTCTAAGCCTGTTACATTCTTCTTGCCCATGCTAATTTTTGACTTTGAGGTCACTTTTCTCCAGAAAAGTGCGTAATAAACATAACGTTTTTCTATTTTTTTCTCATGGACGTAACAATAATAATAAAAAAAAATCAACAATAAATTTGCAGAAAACCCCACAGATTTTATAATACTTGGGAAAACCTACGATTTTTTACCTACGTACCTAACAGTTGACAATAAGAGTGGTTTTCCAAGAGTTAATAATTTTCTAAGTTGTAAAGCGTGCTCGTTTATTTGACTGCCTGTCAAAACCCTCATTTCCTCACCCTCTTCCTTAAAAATTCTCAGAAAGAGTTAGACTTGGGTTATGAAGGCCTATTTGGAAAATTTTACAAACAAAAATCGTTTACAAGATTGGAAAAAAAAAAATGAATTCATCAGTTTAATTTTTTACGCCAAGGTTAAAGTTGCTTAGACACGCTATTTGAAATGTCTTCATTTACAAACTAAGAATACGCAGACATTATTTACGTTTATGGGCTGTGAAATTGAAGTTCAACTAGAGTGCTACAAGCATACCATGAACTTTATCTTTACCGACGACTTCCTAGGGAAATAGTATTTGCAAATAGGTATTGAAGGCTACGGGAAACGGGATCAGTTTCAAATACACGACCTAATGCGGGAGCTACACAAGTACAATAGAAGAATTCCGGCTGATGAAAGAATACTTGAAGTTGTTACAACTGATCCATCAATCAGCATCAGACGCTTAGCTTTGCAATTCAATGTTTCCAGACATAAAATTTCTAATGTACTGTGTGGAGAAAATCTTTATCCATACCACCATACCATACATGTGCAAGAACTTGAGTTTTGTAACTGGTTGCAGGAGCGGAGCTTGGATGGCAACGAGTTTATTAGCAGAATTCTTTGGACGGACTAATCTCAATTTCCAAGAGATGGGATCACAAACTTTCATAATCTTTATACATGGGCTGCGGACAAACCACATACAAGGAGACATAAATCATTTTAACACAAATTCAGCGTCAATATGTGGGCAGATGTAATTGGAAACAAGTTAATCGGCCCCTTCAAACTGCCACCCAAGATGAATTCTACAAACTATCTGGAGTTTTTGTGAAATGATTTACCAGAACTATTGGAAGACATTCCACTGATTCAACTATCTTCATCATATTTCTAACAGGATGGTGCTCCAACCCACTATGGTCGTGAGGTTAAGAATTGGCTAGATGAAGAGTATTGTAACCGTTGGATAGGAAGAAATGAACCAGTTCACTGGTCTGCTAGATTGGATTTGTTTATATGGGGAAGAATGAAAGAACTTGTTTATTCTACCAAAATAGCAAATTTATAGTAAATGAATTGGAAGAGCGTATTCTTGAAGTGTCATCAAAAGTGAGGTAGTAGTTAGCATTTCATTTCATTTTCATTTATGGAATCATAAAATTTGAAAGGCTTACGCTAAAATTCAAGTAGTAAAAATGTCGAGCTAAAAAGTACAATTTTTAAATGTCGAAAAAGGGAACATTCTACAAACGCAAAGTTTCTAAAAAGTTGATTTTATTTACAGCATATGTCTATCACTGGCCAAGTGTTTAAAAAGATTGGTTTTGGCTTGTGACTCTCGTGAGTGTCATGGGTAATGAGTTACAGTTTCAGTTTCAGTTTTAAATGCATTTTATTTTCTTAACACTAACTCTTACATTCTAACAAAAAATGCTTAAATGCTAGCTTACAATTACTTAACAATCTTATACTAACTTACTGGCCCCACACAGGCACTCTAAGCTACTCTGAATACTTATATCTATGTCTTTCGACTGCAGATACATTTTATTTATAAATACTTATTTTCTATACTTAAAGCTAAGAAAAAAATTTGTTTACAAAAACTTAGCATATGGACATTTAGTTTTTATAAAAACTTAGTATCTAACTTAAAATAAACCTTAGCCTACCTAACCTAAATGTACAATACACACATAAACACACATAGCCATTATACACAATCATATACATATATCAGTATACACCTTTGTATATGTTTCTTCAATGCTAACCTAAACCTATGTAAGCTGGCCACCGCTATTCACAGAGCAAATAAATTGGTTAGCTCTGCCTCTTTAGTGAGGCTGGTCCGTAATTGATGGAAACGACGACGAAACATCTTCCCCATCATTCAACCACCAGAAATGCTGGTGCAGTAGGGCGCGATTCCCCACCGCCCTACTGAACCTGAGGCGATCCACACTGCCGTGTGCGACGTCTCTGCTGTAGTTGAGTCGCCTGTCCCCAGCTGTCCGAGCGACATGGAAGATTAACGGCACCGCTGATCTATCCTGGATCAACCCTATCTGATCTAGGTAGAAGAATGCTTCCGATGGAACGCAGCCGTCAGAGCGCACACTCTCGTGGTAAAGGTAATTGGGGTAGTAAGCCCCAGATATCAGGTTATTCGTCGAGGTCATTGCTCTTGCAATATGCCTTCGAGTCAGCTTAATTACGAAGTTGTCCACTCGTATTAGGTTCGCCCTGTTGTAAAGGACCTCATTAGGATAAAATTTCTTATACTCCGACTCTGGTGTTCTGTACAAGCGAAGACAAGCCCTAAGGCAAGCCCTCTCAAACACCCGAATCTTTTCCATTAAGCTTGCTCGTACATTGAACCACACGGGACAACCAAATACCAGCATGGGCCTGATAAGGGCCATGTAGCAGATTACCTTTACCCTCGCATCGAGTTGGCTGCTATAAAACAGTCTCTTTAGCTCTGGTCAGAGCAGCATCTACATTTTTGCCAAAATACAGAAACTGATCTAGCCAGATTCCAAGGTATCTGACTCTACATTTCGACAGGCAAGGGGCTGTCCGTGTTGTCCAATAATCGAGACCTTTCTCCAATTTTTTCTGGTATCCCTAGAGGCTCTAGACAACGGCGTCCTAAAGAAAATGGTCTCCGACTTATGAAAGTTGATTTTCAACTTCCAGTCATCGCAAAATCGTCTTATCATATCGAAGTCACGCTGCAAGAGAGTATTAATGACCTCGATGGACCTGTTCTGTACGCTAGCAAATCGTCTGCGTACGCAATAGTATGGGGAAGTGAACCTATCAAGTCGCTTGTAAAAATGTTGAATAGGATCGGCGAATTGACCGCGCCTTGCTGAAGACCATTTTTAATTTGAAATATTCCAACAGAAGTCACATCACCATTCTTCATGATGAACTGTCTGTTGGTTAGCATATTATAGAGAATGTACAAGAGTGGTTTACTGACCCCAGCCTAGTCAGCTTATAGAAAAGACCCTCTAACCATACGGTGTCGAAGGCCTTCTCCAAGTCAACAAGGCAGGCACCAGTGCACTGTTTCTTGCCTTTGTTCCATTGGATATCAGAAACCAGTTTAGACGCGGGATGTGAGATATCATGTCCCGCCTTGAAACCGAATTGATTATCCGGAACTATATGTTTGTCCTCAACCCACCTAGACAGAGCTCTATTGATTACTTTTTCCAAAACCTTACTGATATTCGAAAGGAGACTTATCGACCGGAGATTCGCCGGATTGGATATATCCTTTCCCTTTTTGGGGATAGGTTGAACCAGTCCACCGCTTCTAGAGGAAGATGTCGAAGCACGATGTTCGGAATACCATCGGTCCCCACTGATTTCTTAGCCCTGATTGTGTCGAAGATCTCATGGAGTTCCTCCTTCGAAATGAACGGGGGTAGGTCACCCCTCTAGAAATGACATTATTTGCCATGTCTCCGTCGCTGAACCGGATGAAACCAGAGCCCTCGGATCGCCCGTTCCCTATTTCATTTCGAATGCAGAAGTCGTGCACCAAGACGCGATAATTAGGGCCAATGATATCAGTGGCCTTGTATACTTTCTCGAAAGTCGCCCCTATGGCCACAACTTTCTCCTGTGGATCCTCGATCACAAAGAAGTTGTCATCATCAGCGGCCTCATTTGGATCATTATTGTCATTGCATTATGATCATTGCTATTGTCAGTAACCGTTCGTTGTCTGTCGTCCGGTCTACTTTAAGACGCTGAAGGTCGTTTTAATTTTTTCTCCGAAATAGTTTATTTATTTGCGGAAACATATTCGGGTTGCTGGTGTTTACAGCCCGAACCTTGTTGTTCCAATACAAACTTACAGAAATTCGGTAATTTTCTTTTATTAGCGTTTGAATATTTTTAATCGACGACGTGTCCTAATCTCCGGGTCTTGTCGGTCAGTTAACCGCCTGTACAAGTTTTTAAGTCTTGTCAGAAGTCTACTTTTCTGTCAGTGCAGTGCGTCAATAGTAGGTTTGCGGAACAGGTCTTCGTTAGTCGTACGTCGATACCGCGGTATTGTAGTGTCCATAGTTTGTTTAATTGTCTCGTCCATTTGTTTTAGGTAATTGTCGATCTCCTCGTTTGACAAATTCCTATTGGACGGTGGGTGGAGCGTGTTCGAGGAGAGCGCTCTTTTCAAGGTTGCGGAGAAGCGTGTCCATCGAGTTTTACTGTAGTTGTAAGAATATCTTTGGACAAACTCTTCCAATTCCGCAATTTCGTTGGGAACTGTAATTTTGGTGCTAAAATCGCAATGGTCACTGTCATACACGAATGTGCGCAGACAGTTTGTGCATTCGTACCTGTCAGTCGTATGCGTTCGTCGTACAGCAGTAGATCCAAATAAGACCCGCCTCTGGGAAACGACGGATTATCCGTCGCTTTTAAACCGAGTCTGTACATGACATCGTGCTGACCCCAATAACCGAATAGTAGGTTCCCTCTAGTATTTGGCAAATTATTTCCCCAATCTCTGTGTCTAGCGTTGAAATCCCCGCCGATTATAAAATAATTCTCCCCCGATCCCAGCCTCAGAAGTCGAAAAAGCGTGTCGAGCTCTGTAATGAATAGGGTGGATTGTGAGGTCTCAGGTGCATAAACAGACGCCAAGTACAGCCGCTTTCCACTGCGGAGCGGGATATAAACGACGACTGCTTCCAACATCCGAAACCTGCGCAACACTCCTTTGTACACTCTGTGAAATTTTATACCTTCTTTAATGAAGATCGCGACACCGCCTCCACGTTTGGATCTGGGCCGATTTCTTCTTCTAACAATATAATTATTGTACTCCAGTTTGTGCTTATCGGTTAGCTTGGTTTCGCTAGCGAAAAGCACATCAGGAGTTTGGTCTTGTAGCAATTTAAACATCGCGGCTCTTCGTTCGATCCTAATCAGTGAATTAACATTCACCGCAAGGACCTTCAAAGTTTGCTCTACCATGTGCGTACCCATTACGGCATGTGTTGCGTTAGGTCCGGCAGGAGCGCATAGATCTGGTCCACCCGCTTGGCCTGTTCTTGAACCTACTTTTGCAGCTGAACCATCTGCCATGGATTGCGAGCAAGATGGCCAGCATGTTAGGTGCAGCTTCAGTTGTTCTCGGGATTGGTGCCGGAAATTTGGTACGTGACGGCTGGTGTTTGAAACCTAACAAGTGAACGTTTGACCTCCACCTTCTGCTGCCGAGCCAGTTTTGCTTTCTTAATGTCAGCGAACTTAGGACAACCCCGATAGTTTGCGGTGTGTCCCACGTTCCCACATAACACGCACGAGAGCTGCGACTTATCTGATGCTCCGTCAACACCCAGAGCACACTCCTCGGAACTGTGGTTCTTAGCGCACTTCACGCATCGCAGTTCGACGCGGCGTGCCCGAACCTCTGGCAGCGAACGCATTGTATAACGCCTTCGCTCCTTTTTAGTTTTTCCCAGTGAACCACCTGGTAGTCTAGGACATTGATACTCCTTAGACTATCCAGACGGCTTTCGGGACTGAGCTGCACCAGGAAGAACGGCAGACTCCGTTTCTCCCGCCTGGCTCTAGCTGTGGTAAATGGCTTTACCCCCACAAACTTGAGTCCTTCGCACTCCTTTTCTTTGAGCAGTGCCAGGATCTCCTCAGGATCAGAAGACAGTTCCAGCCCCTTCAGCAGCATCGATTGCCGCTTTTCACACTTTGGTGTAAATGAGTAGTGCTCCGTCGTCGTTTCCTTTAGGAGCTCTTTCACTTTTGCGTAACCCTCCACTGTATTACAGTGGATGGCATGGCGATCGTTCCCCAATCTCATAATTTTAAAATTATTATCAATGACCAACTTACACAGATCCTTGGTTTCATTTACCTCTAGTTTATAAGTGTTTATAGGAGGCACCTTCTCCTTCTTCTTCTGCTGCTGCTGTTGTTGTTGCTGCTGCTGCTGCTGTTGTTGTTCTTGCTGCTGCTGCTGCTGTTTTTTTAGCTGCTGTGTTTTCAGCTGTTTTTGCGTATGTTGCTGCTTCTGCTGCTGCTGTTGTTTCTGCGGTTGCTGTTGTTTCTGCTGCTGCTGTTTTGTCTGCTGCAGTGGTTGTTTCTGCTTCTGCTGGTTTTGTTGTTGCTGCAGTTGTTGTTTCTGCTCGTGTTGCTTTTTATGTTGGGCGCTTTCTGCCTCTAATTTCTCCCTCTGTCTGCGTGCAGTTTGTTTCTATTTAACAGCAAGCATTTTTTCCGCTAATGTCTTTTAGCATTTCATCCTTATCTTCCGATTCGGATGCCGCTAGAGAAGCAAAGTTGTTATTGCCCCCTCATAGTGTTCATCGTCCTCTGATAGAGCGGCATTTATTTTCTTTTTTGTTACATTAAGAGGGGATTTCCTCCTCCTTTTAACGGCTTTCGCCACGGCACCGGCAACACTCTTGTTGCCTTTTGCATCTCCCGTTATGGGAAGAGCGGAGCGCTCTTCACCATCCATCACGTGATTAGCTTATTGACTTTTTGGATTTATTGTTATCACACTTTGAGGAGAACAAAAAAAAAAAAAAGTTCCGGATTTGGCCTGAGCTCGAACCCGTATCTTACTATTCGATGACCGACGCCGCTGACCGGTCGGCTACCGAGTCAACTAACTACACTTTGTCTGATTATTATTAAGACGAAACTGGTTCACTATTTTTTTTGCTTTAGAAAAAGCCGAAACACTTCTGTTCTTTGCGAAGATCTGCGAACGACTGGTAATGAGTTACATAGGCAAGTGGCGTGGACGAAAAATGTATATTCGGATTGTAGACACTTAAATCTGGGCTGAATCAGTGCAATTGTTCTTTGTGAGGTGGCAAAATTTAGTCTGCTGTATAAATACTCGAGCTTGTATAGTTCCATGCAGTAGAATTAATGACCTTAACTTAATAAGGTTAGCAAAACTGAGATCCATTATCTGATTAGAGTAGCTAGATATATGGTTATAATATATTTTGTTAAAGAAACTTCACAATGCCTTCTTCAATATTTATGCTCTTTCACCCGAAATGAATGCTGATAACACCGTCATAACTGACATTTCACTACTATTTGACGTGCACAACACTGGTCTGGCTGGAGTATAGGAATATTTTTTTCTCAATTAAGCATAGTCGGTCACTCAATTTGCTTACCAGGGCGTTCTTCGGCTGTAAATTTAATTTCTTCAGTCAACAAGCCTGTCCTGTGAAATTTGATTCTTTGTCACTTCCAGAGCTTCGTAGGACTGACCAAGGTTCTTTCGATACGATCCTTCCTCTATCAAAAATTTTATCTTGAATGCTTCTTTTAAACGCTTTAATTACAGACGCGTGGGTTGTTCGGATGCTTGACAGTCATACACCACTTTAGTCAATAAGTTAACGGTGCGATGAACAGAGATGTTCCCAAGTGGTCGCAAGATCCGAAAGAGGCTTAACTAGGAAGTACGGCTTTCTAAAAATGGTGATCGGTGCTGTGGCCGAAAACTGACTTTTTTCATCGATCGTGCTTGACGAACATTTGCTATGACCGGACAAATTTTGTCAGACGCCGTGTTAAGGAAAATCCAACATCTTCTTAATGTTAGTCCCTTAGGCAGGGAAACAAATAAAAATTCAAAGCATTTACTTTACCAGAAATTAACAAGAAATTGCATAGCCGGCTGACTCGGTTACCATAACAAATGATGCGCTTTCGTGAACGTGATGTTGACAAATTGCAAGAAAACCACATTATGTGGGCTTGCTTTCACTTTCGTTGTTTCTATTTTTTTTTTTATAGTTTTTTTCAGACTAATTCAAGTAAAATCTACCTGCCCCAAATATTTAATTATTGCGAGTCGCTCTTCCTACCTACAATTAGGTTACCAAACACATACCAAAACTGTGCTGCCAAAATAAGCCTCCAGCGTATGTGTAATAACGAATTTCGACTGAAACCACTCATAAGCACTCGAATCGAATTAACTAAATCGCCGTCCCTACCTACTAAATAGATATTATACTTGCAAGTAGGCATCTAAACTCAACGCCCAGCTGTGGTTAAGCTCTTATTTGTGGTACGTCCCAACTAGGAAGTGCATCCAAGTAAAAATTGCCGCCAATTATAGCCCGCTCTCACAGCCCACAATTCACTTTTCACATTTGCACTGTGTCAAGGAGTGGAGTACGACTTCGAGTACGAGTATGTACATACTCGTAGATATTGCCATTTAAGTAAAAGTGTATCACAAGGTGTGTCCATGTCCACCGTATTCGAAATCGAAATTACGGAGAATTATCTATCATTAAAGTTGTTCAACGAACCAGAGTAAGTGTTTGTTAGTTTTTTTTGTGTGCTTTCCTCGTGGAGCACCTTTCATTGACAGTCACCAGTTTGGAATGGCTTTCAGGCTTGCTTGCTTTCAAGTGCACCACCACCAGCTGGATCTGATGTGGAAAAAAAGTGAAAACTTAACATTGATCTTGAAAATTGTTGCTAGCTCTAAAGTTGTTACTCGTGTTGTCGCCTCAAATCAGTCAGTAGCGGCGCAACTAGTTTCCTCTCACTTGGGAAACAGGAAAAGCTGCTATTTTCTAAGCCCGTAACTTGAACCTGCTCCTCTAGAGATTTCAAATAAAAACATCCTCCTTCAACTTCTTTGCCTTCAGCACTGGCTGAGTGTATCCAAAATTTGTAAAAATGCATGATGCCGCCGCCGCCGGCTCCAACACCATTCAAGACATTAAATTTACATAAATTAATATTTACGGCTACCGGTTGGTGCCGTTACTTTATCGACGATGTTTTTTGTTTTTTTTTTTTTTCTTGCTTTTTAACAGTCGTTAATATTTGTAACGAGGAAGAAAGTTGTATGCCGGCTTTGGCTGAAGATGTCAATGACATTAGCAAATATGGACAGTGACTGAGCAACTGGCTCTGGCTCATAAAGAGCCTCAGACCAGACCAATCGATGGAGAGAGAATCAAACTAAAGTAACGAGAAGTTGCGCATTGATTTCAGATACAATTTGCCAGCATATCGGCAACATTTTCACAAGTATACTCACTTCACGGTACAGAGCAAACCAATTTTGGAAGTCCAATATTCGTACACACGTGGTATAATGGGCTGTAAAGCCTCATGCGGACTGCGCAGCATGAGCTATAATAATCATTTACGAATGAGGCATTCGGTTCCTGATTGGTAATCGCCGAGTGTGTGCGCTAGCGTCTGGCGAAAGGTGATTTTCGTTGTTTTCATTTTGATTGCCATCATTGTGGTCAGCCGTCATTTAATTCGCATGACAAATTGTTATTCGCTGAACCAGGCACTCGTACAAGAGAAATGCTAATGTAATGGCAAGAGTGAACAAAACCGATTTATTGGGGAAATCTTTGTTTCTCTTTGGATGAGGAAGGTTTTTCGACAACCCATCATAGGTGGTAACACTTATTTGCAACTTTTACAAGTACTTGGCCATTTCTTCATAAATTTTAGAAATTTATAACCAACCGAGGGGAATTGTAGTGCTTAAGCACCTAGGTCCAATGTATTCGCTACTGTGCTGTGTGCAAATATTGACAATTGAAAGCTGGCAAACAGGATCCAAAATGTTTGTGAAAGTAGTTTTGCCATGAGTGGAAAATCTAAACAATCAATATCAACCAAGTTTATTTTTGAGCAAAAGCATCAGCCTTTGATCCCATGAGACAGTCGGAAATGATGATTAACAATCGTATGGCCTACCACAAGGGACTTGTTTTAGATCTACTATTATACTTACTTACCTTCTTAGGTGTCATTATAGTCCGGGATGAGCATGGGCCTCAACCAACAAGCTTCTAAAGCCAGCACCTTCTCTCGCTAGCTATGTAAAATGCAACACACTTAGTTGGTTAAGGTCCCTTTCCACTTGCGTTCACTACTTTAAATGCGGTTAGAATCTAACATTCTCTGGGCCGAAGATGTGGTGTCCATTCGTTGAACATAGCCCAGCCATCACAGACGTTGGATCCGTAAACGTGTAAATATACCAATATCGCTGATATACAGTTCGTAGTTCAATACTTTTCTAAAATCTCTCCTCAATCTCAGTACCAATGGCACCGAAAACCACTCCATAGAGCAGGACCGGGATGTTAAGAAAAGTAACAGCCATTGCTTACGAGTATAACTGCGAAGCCAAGAAAAATAAAGTCTTTAACTACTTTGAAGTAATAGCCGTTAATGCTGACACTTTGGCAACAAGCAACAAGAATTCTTCAAAGTCCTGCCTGATGAACTTGACAGGGATGTCTATAAATTAGACACGGCTTTGTACAGTATTTCTCTTCTTCCGGCTTTCCAAGATCTGCGAAAGTGTAAACATTTAATCTTTGTTGGGCCTTAATGGTCTAAAACTGTACTGGCATGGAGCAACCAGATTGGTCATGAATGGTTTCAGACGCTTGCATAATGTGGCAGAAAAGATTTTATAGGCGATGTTAGGGAAACTTATTTCTCTACTATAGTTGGCGCAGTCAAAACGGTCTCCTTTCTTTTGGACTGAACAAACGATTTACTATATTATTATTGGCATATTTCAAGGGTACATTAAGAACATTTTCTTTTATATTACTCAGAACATATCTAATCATAGAAACATTACTCGTAGCATAAAATTCAGGAATTACTAATGTCAGAAACTATCGTATTCATTGTTAATAAGAAATACAAAAAAAAAGAAATATGGTCATGTATATATCGCATTGAGCCATTGAAAGCTACTTGAAGTTTTCGCTGAGATAAGGAATCAAGGTCACTGTATACCACCGCAGAATAGCTTATTAAAGGTACAATTAGAGTCCTTACCAATTTCTGTCGAGTCGCCATTGGGGTAAAACTAGCTGTTAGCCAGAGCTCTCCTAGACATCCGTAAATGCGACCAATGATCGTACCCGAATCTAAGACAAAACCGAAACTTGTTGCTGACTCTACACTTTTAATCCTAGAGTCAGCGAGTCATAAGTCTGGTACGACGTTAATGTCAAATTTTCGATTAGATGTCGGGAGAACTTTTGATTTCGCTGGGTTACGCAACAATCCGTTAGCCACCGACCAATCATCTATTTTTGATAAGTCTTCATTTTATTTTAACGCAAGTTCTGATGGCAGAATAAGATAGGACCCAGAATCGATCCTTGAGGTACACCTTGTGTAATTATTTTCAAAGCTGCGGACTTGCCGCCAATGACAACTTTTTGCGATCTATTGGAAAGATAACTTCTAAGAAGCTGAACACCTTGTTTATTGAAGCCAAACAGATTATGTAATTTCCAGCATAAAATGTCATGATTTACCTTATCAAAGGCTTTTGAGAAATCAAGTAAGCAAAGAAGTATTACGTATCCCTTATCAAAGTCATGCTTAATATCATCTAAGACATTAATTATAACTGAGCAACAGAAGCTATGATTACTTCTGAACCCAGATTGGAAAGAGTTAAGGAGATTATTAGAAGAAAGATAACATATTACCTGCTTCGATGGGCCTAAAGTCACTGACGGACGTTGCATTCGATTTTTTGGCAACCGGTATAACCTTTGCCATTTTCCAGGACTGTGGAAATATGGATGTCATTATACAGTGGTTAAGAATATGAGTCAGGTGGGTCATAATTTCGGGTAATAAAAGCTTAATGAATCGAATGGGGATACCGCCTACGCCAGTTGAGTTAGATTTAATAGCCATAACACAGTCAGGAACTTCACCTTCGGTAACCACTTTAAAAGCACCCGACATATGGATAAGTGGACCAGAAATTTCATTTAAATGAAAATCAGGTGTTTCGGGGTTACTTCCCAGGAAGAAGTCATTAATGACATCTGGATCTAAGTCACGTGCTGTTCATACTACTAGGGAAACAAATTCGACGCAAGTTAGTCCAGAGTTGTTTAGATGGAAGTGATGTGCTCAACTTAGAAGCATAATAGTTTCGGATGACTTTGTTGCTTTGTTACGCGCTCCTTTATGTGCAGCCATTGCTGCCATAAAAGTGTTTCAAATGCATATCCAGAGGACAAAAGTACAGAGAAGAAGTAAGAAAGATAGAGATAGAAATAGAGGAAGGAAGTGTAAAGCAAAGAATATAGAAAAACATAGTGTTATAGAATTAAATCAGCGGGACGGAGTACTCTATAGTCTTCTTCCAGGGTGAATAGTTCGAACCAAAATTTGTCGAAGATCTAACTTTTTTGGGCCTCCTTTTATAATAGAACCGTACGAATAAATTTCATAAGGTAAGGACTAGACGCGCGACGTCGTCAAAGATATTAGGAAGACAATTGGATGGAGAGGCCGTGGTATGACCTACAATGTATTATATTATACATGAAGGTGCGTTGACTTTATCGAAAAAAGTTGACAATATATCATAAATGAAAAGCTGGAGCTTTATTTACCGACGAGAGACAAGTTTAACGAGCCAGAAAAAAGGAAGAGATCCGATGGCGCATATATCGAACTCGTATCAAAAAGTCCAGAAGACGGAACAACATGCCCATTTCCAGTCAAAGAAAAATCAATCCTCCCTCTTCCCAAGTTTAAAAACAATCTCCAGCCAAGGAACAGAGATAGTCCACACTGTACGACAATAGACCGAAACTTAGATGCTGAAATAGGTAAAGAACACGTGTACTATAGAGCATACGCATTGTTGCACGAAAAGCTGTGATTTAAAGTTCTGATCTACTAAGTGGCCAGGCTAACTTCAGATGGCTGAGCTGCCAACCAAATCGGCCACATACTCGTACTTCCTCCAATGTACAGGATGCAATCAATTCCAGATAACTCAGCAAATTGGTTAAAGATCTCAAAAATTCGTAGAGACTCACAACCTCACAACCACTTGCCTACACCACGACGGGCAGTGAGTTGACTAACACTACCTACTATCAGTGGTAGTGATGCTGTTGCGGTCTTAAGTCGCCTTGCATCGATGGCATTCGAATATATCTTATTGTGCTGCAAGATGTGGAGCCAATTCTAAAGAAGTTCATCATTGCTTGATTGGTACTGGCCTACACACCGATCCACTGCCAAATAGTGAGAGCAGTTTTTTTTCCCCCGAAAATCAGGAAAGATGACCGCTCATCGCTAAGAGCTTCTAACTGAATGAAAAGAACGTTTTTCTGTCTATAATATAAAATGAATATCAATCCAGAAGACCTTGGAGAACTGCGCTTCAAAATCTAATGCGCGAGTGTTCATGTAATCGAAAAGTAGGGGTAGCTCTGATCATTTTCATCGACATTAAGGCTGCCTGACTACAGCGCAACTTTTGACGGCATATATAACTCGCCAAAACATTAAAGCAATGCTCGTAAGCGGACCTTGATGGTAGATGATTTCATCTGGCTTCTGGCGGAATATGAGCCATGATAGGAATAAAGCTGGATCTTTAGAGATGGTTCGAAAACCGCTTTAGGGTGTGGCGATGGTGTCTTCGTGAAGGACAACAACCTTAGGATTCACTGTTTGTGGGTAAACTTGCGTCTGTCTTCCAAATGCAGGCAAACCTTGTTCTATTGGCATAATAGATGAAGAAAGGGAAGTATATGCGTCTATAGCGTTAGCCATCCAGTGCTTGAAGCCCTGCTGAACCATCTCACCGTTCGAAAATATTTCGAGAAAAAAAGACTTCTCTGAACGGAATCGGAAGGCTCAATTTACTGAACCTTGTCTGGGCCCAGGTCATAAAAATCAGAGGAAATTGCATATAAACTTGCTAGGCAAGGCTCGTGAATCTGTGTTGGGACTGACTGGGTCCTCCTGGTGGTGACTAGTTGGTGCAGACAGGCCAGACAGGCCAGACGAATGTTTTTAAAATTTAGCAAATTCTTGTTGTGGAAAAGATTGTACGATAGATTTTAACGTCCAGATTTTAACGCCACGATTTGATCAGTTACAAACGGCGGGTTATAAGGATCTTTTGTGTGGTAGGATTACCGGTAGTCTCTACCAGGACTTAAAACTCGGTACAATGTTCGATCTGGACTTGCCTTGGAAGAGGTAGGCGCGCAATAGGAGCCTCATGGTTGGCCCGATATAGAGTTGCAATAAGTACTAGGTGCCGTGACCCTAAGATCGGTAAGAGGTTTTTGGTCGGCTTCGCCCCTTGCAAATAGTGAACCTAACCTTCAAACACGGGTCCCGAATTGGTATCAGAGAAATGACGGTATCCTTGCTCTCACGAATGTATGGGCATTCCGTGAACTTAAGCCGACACGATAGAAGTTCACGTCAAAACACAAGAGACTCGTAAGTGTGGTAACTATTTAAAAAATAAAACAAATATGGGAGGGTGAAAACACGATTGATAATTGGAACATCGGTATTAGATGACCTAGACGATCCCATGTCTCCTATATCGCATAGTCTAGTCCAATATCATACTGTATTACGACCCTTTTCCACCACGCATAACGACAAGTAAAAATACGGTTTTTGGCCCCAGAGAATCACCTATTCACTGTTAAACGTAATATATGCAGTTGACAAACAAATCATCAGCTGTTCGATGTTAAGAGGAGACGATTCTGTTTGTAATAATCTAAGGTGCCTATGCAAAGGAGGAGATCATAGACGCATATTAGGTCCTGGTTGGGGTTGGGTGACGAGAGAAGTAGCATCAGCGAATTGGGTATATAAAGGGTGTTTTTTTTAAGAGGTTCCAACATTTTGTTTAAATAAAACATAAAGAAATGAACCTAACGACGGTTTATTAAATGCATTCGAAAGATTATTTCATGCCATTTAATATTTGGAAATAGCCTCGGCATATGTCCACTTCGGCTGCCTCGTACAAAGCCCATTTGTACCACAAAATTTTGACCAATTTTAAAATAATCTAATAGTGTCAAATCGGATGATCTTGATGACCTATTGACGGGTCCATTTCTTGAAATGACTCTATTGTCAATGTCACATTGATGTCAAGCAAATTTGGAAACAAATAATCATTGATACATTGTACTGGCGTCTGTTAACAGCAACTTATGCTCCGGTCTCATTTTTGACGAAATAAGAACCGATGATGCCACTGGCGTACAATCGGCACCATATGGAACATTTTTCTGTATGCAATTGCATCTGGTGAACTTGTGAGGATTGTCTTCACTCCAAATGCGGGAATTCTGCTTACTTATGTAAAGGTTTAACCGAAAATAAACAAAATTTTAGGTAAAAAACTGAGTCCACTTCCAGTTGATTTAAAGCCGTCACTGAACACCCACCCCAATAAATGGTCACGGGACTTTAGCTGTTGCACCAATTGGATCTCATAAGCCTTGAGGCCAAGATCTTTACGTATGATAGAATATTCCAGATAGTCGATGGACAATTTGATGTGAACGACGACAAATCGATAAGCACTGTTGCCATTCTTGTTGGTGTTTGCGTATCCAATAGCGTGGCTTGCGTGCAAATTTTTTCAATAATTCTATAAATAATACGTTCATATGGCCGATGATGTCTACCGTAAGTTTCACGAAGTTTTCTATAAGTTTCGCAAGCAGAGCTTCGACTTGAAATCGTCAAGCTTTCCACAATGGAATGGCAAACTGTACTGAAAATAAATGAAACTTGGCGGCTCAATGAGACAGCTGATTTGACATTCAATCCCTATTGAAAAGTCTGACACTGCAAAAAAAAAAAAAAAAACATCATTTACACCAAAAAATCTTTGACACGAAGACTAAAGGCTTTAAATGCTCCTGGAGAGAGAAACCAACTTTCTTTCTCCCTTCAAAGGAAAATTTGCCATTGCATGCCGGAAGGGTGGTAACGTAAGAGACATTTTCCATTGTTTTCCGTTGCATTACTTGAGAGTTGAACCTAAGACTTATCTATATTAATCTGTAGAATGTCGGTGATCGATTTGGCTTCGGAAGAGACTTATGTGTTTGCACCACTAAAACTTACAACCATGCTTGCAGGGGAAAAAATCGATTTAAGTAGTCCTACCAAAATCCATACGGACACTGTCATTAGAAGGCGTAGCATTCAGAAATTTGTTCTGGATTTTCCGAAAAACATCTTCAAGCCAAAGCGGCAAGCCTTACAAAACTCGACAAACCACTAATCGTTATGTGTTTGACTGCCATTTGATGGTACTATTGCTCTCGATTTTAGTCACCGCATTACACTGAATAACCGGATAACTGATATTTCTTAAGTTTCTTTGAAATCGGGTTACCCACAGTTAATTGATATGTAGCTGCTATCAAATGAGGTGTAGACGTCGGCTTTGGCCACTTTGCCGTTAAGGTTCTTAGCGGATTTCTACAAGGTTTTCGAATATAAATTTTCATTTCTGTCACACATTTTGTCAATATCAATGAAAATGGAAAGACACACCCCAAAACTGGTGAAACTTTCATTGAAACAGTACGAAAAATTAACAGTTTTCTTGGTCGACGTGAAGCACCTTCTCGGCCAGTAATTGTTCAATTGACTACGGAATTTTAGTTACTGGAACACGTTAAAGATGTGGAGAATCGAAATCGTGCCCATCGCGTATCAACAATTGGGAATATTGGTTCTATAGCTTAAAGTGTAGACGGAAATCCAGATTTGTCGATTTCAGGAAATGTTCATATCACAAACAAGACTCCACAAAATTTTGCATAAGGACTTCGGTCTTAGCGACATAGTTTCAATAACCCTGCTGACCATCAGTAGTGTCGTAACTTTGCCTGTTGGGTATAGGAAATGCATGAAGTCGATCAAGAATTTAACCGAAAAATCATTTTGATCAATGAGGCACATTTTCACGCTAAGGGCTTTGGGGCTTAGAAAACCTAATAATGATTGCCGAGAAGCCTCTCTAGTCACAACGTGTTACTGTTTTGGTGTGGTGTTGTGGCAGTAAGAATGATTCTGCCTCCTTTTTTTTTCGAAAATTATGCAGGCGTTTCTCTGTGAATGGATTGGGATATAGAATCATTGGCCGGAACTTGAGGATATATGTAGATGTGAGCGATGTTTATTTCCTACAAAACGGAGCTATTTGACACACAAGTGGTTAAACCATTAGTATTTAACGAGAAAAGTTTTCTGTCGACATTATTTCTCGAAATGGTGCTGAAATCATTTGATTT
The DNA here is from genome assembly GCA_949129095.1 of Volucella bombylans. NCBI lineage: Eukaryota > Metazoa > Arthropoda > Insecta > Diptera > Syrphidae > Volucella > Volucella bombylans. The sequence goes on from OX422140.1 coordinate 66,403,848, forward strand.
AATACTGGTGGACATCAGCACTGGGACTGCTCAGAAACCATTGCAGAAAACATTTCAACTTAGCAAAAAGCACAAGAAAAGTGACTGACTGGAACTCAAACAAAGAATCTCTCAAATTATACAAAAAAGAACTGAGGAAGGCAAAGCGACAATCCTGAACGTCATTCTGTGACCAAATCACGGAAACCTCTGAGGCATCGCGTCTAAGAAAAATCCTCTCTACAAATCCTATGTTGCCTAGCTGTTTGAAAAAAAACCGATGGCTCGTGGACAACCTCAAGTGATGAATCACTCAACCTGCTACTGGACACCCACTTTCCAGATAGCTCCCAATTCGCGGCCGGTAGCAACCCAAACAGTCAACCTGCAATCGGGACCAAAATTCATGGTCTGATCAGAAGAAACAAATTGCTCTGGGTGCTGCATAGCTTCAAATCATAACAGTCTGCTGGATGGTATAATACTTGCCGAGCTACAGAGGTCATCAGATATAATTCTGCCTGTGCTAGAAAATATTATGAGGAGCTGCGTAGAACTTATCCACATTCCACTGTCATGGAGAGAAATTAATGTTTCATGTTGTCACAAAGGACCTCGGACCTATAAGTCTGTCCACTTTCCACTCGAAAATTCTAGAATGACTGATTGATATCCATATACGAGCTAAAATTGATCCAAGACTTCTGTAAACAGCTCAACATGCCTAATGTAAAGGAAAGTCGATGGAAACGGCTCTGCATTCATTGACTAGCCACGTAGAACGATCCCTACAATATAAAGAGTACACAATGGTTGCTTTCCTGGACATAGAGAGTGTCATTAACAACGTTAACACATCCGCAATCACGACTGCGCTGTCAACTCTGCAGTTAGACGACTCACTTGGGAAGTTGATTAGTCTTATGCTAAACAGCAGGATAATCAACTCCAAGCTGGGTGAGACTTCTGCTAAAAGATGTGTCAGCAGAGATACGCCGTAAGGCGGTGTCCTCTCTCCCCTTCTCTGGAAATTAGTAGTTGATGAACTGCTGATATTCCTGGAAGCGGGTGGTAGTAGGTTGATTGCCTATGCGGATGACGTTGCTATAGCCGTCTCAGGTAAGCATCTTAACACCATTAAAGAACTCCTTCAAGCATATCTCAATAGATTAACCCGTTGGGCAGATCGCTGTGGATTGGGAGTAAACCGCCATGTCCATGCCCTCTTTTCCAGGAAATACAAAATTCCAATTGTAGACCCTCCCTCAACAAACGGTCTCAGTTTAGTATTTTCCGGTACATCAAAATACTTGGGTCTCATTTTTTACAGAAAACTGAACTGGAAACCTAACATTCAATATTCTCTTGCAAAAAAGCCATTGGGAATAAATGGGGACTTCAGCTTCGCATAACCCATTGGCTACACATCTCGGTCATACGACTGGTACTTACTTACGGGGTTGTCGTCTGGCGGACAGCCTTAGAAAATGCCGTCAACTGCAATAAAATAAGCAGAGTCGAAAGAACGGTATGTCTATGCATAAGCGAAGCCTTACGGTCTACTCCCTCTGAGGCATTAGACATCCTGTTTCATTTGACACCCCTCGATATTTTCAGCAGGCAAGTAGCTGCGACTGCAGCTAGATCTAGATAGCTCTAGATCCTTCTGCGAGGAAGATGCTTTCATGGAGGACAAGTCAATCCATCTCTACACAGATGGATCTAAAACCGATAGCGGAGTTGGTGACGGTGTTTTCTCAGATAAGCTACATCTCTAAGCCTCTCTTTCCGTCGTCCAAATCACTGTAGCGTGTTCTAGGCGGAAATTTTGGCGATTAAAGAAGCTCTGTCCTGGCTGAAGAAAAACGTGATATCTGCAAAGGATATCCGCATCTTTTCGGATAGTCAGGCCGCTATCAAGTCCCTGGACTCGGTCTCATTAAATTCTAAAACCGCCCTCGAATGCCGATCATCTCTTATGGAGATGGCAGAGCAGTTCAACCTTCACCTTTGCTGGATGCCGGGACACAGAGACATTCCAGGAAACTGCAGGTTGGAACCACTCTACCTATTCTATCGGAAAAGGGTAGCATAGGTATAACAATCGCTATGTGCAAATTAATACTAAAGCTGGATGCCAATAAAAGAACAGACCTTAGGTGGACTATTGGACCAACATGTTTAGCGATTAAACACATTTGGTCAAAGCTGGATCTGAATCGCTCTAAGAGTCTGGTCCTTCTAAATAGGAAACATCTCAGCGTCATCATATGCGTCATCACTGGACGATTTCTGTAGAAGCTGCCTGGACGAGGAAGAGGAGGTGACAATCCTCCACCTACTCTGTACATGTCCAGCTCTCTCCCAGAGAAAAAAACTACACTTAGGATCTTTCTTATATATATATAGACGTAAACAATATCCTACGCTTCATCATAAGCTGAAACTGGTTCCATTAGTAAGAGGATCATAGATCCACCCATTGGCATCACAATGGGTCAATAAGCCTAAGTGGATTGGTATTTCCGACAGCCACTCTTACCTACCTACCTACCTAGACAATATTCGTGCTATTGTCGATGATATAGAGCCGAAAATGTCCGAAAATATGAGAAAAAATTTATCAAAGGAGCCTGGATGGAATCAGGAATCAAATCTCATTTCGTCAAGAACCTCTCATTTTGATTGTCAAGGAAGTAGCAGGGTACTTCATATGCATCAAGGAATGTGATGCCATATGTTCATATTATTATAAGAGTTTTCAATATCACTACAAAGTGAACTTCTTTTTTGTCTATTACATATAAATGATCCAAGCAATACATGTAATTAGTTGAGCTTGCGGTCTTTCGAGCACCAATCACACCCAGTTGAAGCAAACCAGCTTTATCTTCATACTTAACATGAGAGTGTTTTTTGTTTTTACAATAAATTATGGATTCCCATGAAAATGCACTTAATCAGCAAAAATAAGTATTAATATCCAGCGGATAATTATCCAGAAACAGCCACTTAATGGTTGACACATTGATCAGAAACCTACGACTCGGATACGGGTATCTACTCACTTCTGCACTATGCCCAGAAGTGCAATGTTTGACGCACTTTCAGACGTGTGCACTGATGCTTGACACGCCCTGCCTCCCTCAACAGCAACTCTATTAAGTTGCTCATAATACATGGTAAATATGAGAAAAATGCAAAAATAAGCATCTCTTTTAGCAATTAATATCCATTCCATTTAATTTGCATTAATAATTGTTAAATAGCAATTTTTGTGATTTTTTTCGAAAACATTTTCTCACAAGAGATAATCATTTGCGCACGAGTGTACGCTCCAGTTTAAATCCGCATATTGGGTAATTAATTGAATTAAAGTCGTTAATAAATTCCAAAGTACTACACCGCAACTGAAAACAATTAATTTGTATACTTGGTTTATTTTTTTATTTATATTATATATTTTCCACAACCTATTGACGCACAGAGTTTTTGAATATACTCGTACTATGCGCGTAATATTATACAATACATTAATCCTTTGACGGAATTTTACCCGTTAATTAATCCGACATTACAAAAGATACTTGTATCTATAAAAGTCTTTCTCTGTGCTGTAGGTTGAATTTATGAATATGACATATTTATTTCCCAACCCATTGGCACAGACTGTGAGGCGGTCTATTGTTTAACGGTGATAATCTACTTCAAATCTGCAAATTTTGATTTTTTTTCATTTGCAGAAATATTAAAAAAAAAAAAAAAAAAAAAAAAAAAAAACAGCAAATGGTGCTTTCGTTGTAATGTTCAAATGAACAGATACGGATAGCTGCCAATAGACTTTCTAAATGTTTTCCCAGAAAGGAACTATCGTGTGAATGTTGCCAAACTAATAAAAAAACAAAACGCGAACCACCTGAAATGTTTGTCGAAGTTATGCAAATGTACATAAATTCGTGAACCATATCATAACCTCACTTACAATATTACTTAACGGTGATGGGGGAATTTTCTCCCCTGGTGCGCTAATCGTAAATGGCGTTTGCACTAATTTTTTCCAATTCTCTGTTTCATACTTTGGTTTAAGTGGTGGACAGTTTTATTGGGCTCAGAGTGAGATCGTAAATTGTCCGGCTTTATGAATGTCGTGATCGTAAAGAGAACGGACTTAGGAAACCTCAAAATCACACATTCTATACTCGTTTGAGGGAAGAAAAGGAGAATGGATTATGTAAGAAAATATTGTGGTGTATTGCGGCTGTAAGAGTGTTGCTGTTCCATCATCAAGCACTCTGAAATGATTTATAGCCCTTCAAGTGGAATGGGAAACTGACACTTTTTTCGCGCCTTTCTATTTATCCACTATCTAAGGAGTTATTTGATCGACAACAAAGAGAAAACTCTCTACATTTAAACTTATAACATAATTCATTTTAATGAAAAGTATTGGAACCGAAACCGCTCTTTTTGTCCCAAGAGACTTAAGGGGAAGTTTACTGCCTCACGTCCCTATATTATGAGTACACGCGTATAAACCAAATGTAGGCCATTGTGTTGTGACACCATTGTGATACAACTCGGGTAATAATGACCCCAAAACCTCATCTAGACCCGAAACAGTCTACAGACTATTAAACAGTGGAAAAGACTCAATTTTCGCTTTCAGGCAGAACAAACCGTTAAACAGGCATCCGTGCAGCACCGCATAAAGAATAGTGCTGCAGTGCTTCCCTGCTTGTCGTAAAAGGCGACTAAAAATGAGGAATCAGTCATACACAGGCAACTATAACACCAAAAATGAGCCTGTGACACTTTAACACCTTTAAAACTTTCCCACAAGTTCGTATGCAATCAGTGGGTTCCCACGTCTGGCGACTACCGGTGGGATAAAAGCAAAGTCAACTTACTTCAATTGAGCATACGTGTGTCAAATCAATCTCGTACGAAAGTACAAAAAAAACTTCATGGAAATGATCGCAAATTGTAGCACTACCCCGCTGGGCACCACGCTTGCCACGCATTCGGGTGATCCCAGGGCAAGCAGAAATGCTTGTGTCAGAGCCCGACGAATTCCGGGGGCGGGCAAAATGAAGTTTCTAAATTTTACCAAACTTCGGTTTGTAAGTTGGAACGTCGGATCGATGACCTCAAAAAGCTTGGAGATGGAAGCAATAATGCGTCGCAGAACTCTACATGTCATGTGCGTTCAGGAAACGAAGTGGTGTAATACCGGAAATAAAGCGCGTTTTCTTGATTTAAAAACTAAGTCATTTAAGATGTTCTACCATAGAACGGTCAATAGACGAAACGGTGTCGGTGTTATTGTCGCGGCAAGTCTTCTTAATAATATCGTTGGTATTTCAAAAATAAGCGACCGCTTGATGAGTGTAAAACTCATTATAAACAATGAAATGTGGAACATTGTTAGCGCGTACGCCACACAAAACGGTTGCGATCAATCGGAAAAGGATACATTTTGGTCAGATTTCGGTACTTTACTCAGAAATATACCCATCGAGGAGATGCTTTTCGTAGGCGGAGATTTAAACGGCCACGTTGGAGAATCAAACGGAACCAGAAATTCCGCTGGTGAAGACATTCTTGCAGCATGTAAAGCCCACGGTCTCACTGTTTTAAATACGACGTTTATAAAACATCAACGACATCTTATCACCTATAGCAGCGGAGGCCACGAAACACAAATAGACTATCACCTTTGCAAAAGATAGATGAGAAACAGTGTCAAGGACTGCAAGGTAATCCTTGGAGAATCGCTTGTTACCCAACACCGGCTGCTCATTACAGAATTCTTCACAGCGGAACCACCAAAAACACGAGAGCCTGTTAGAAAGCCTAAAATCCGGTGGTATAACTTATCAAAAGAACGAGGCACACGATTTATTGCACGCGCTAAAGAAGTACTTCTTAATATAAACGTTATCGCAGACTCACTTAGCCCTCAAGAAATGTGGAACAGCATGCACGAGGCATGCATGACACACGCAAAGTCCCTTCTAGGAATGATATCAGTACATCATCACATGAGAAAGAAACATGGTGGTGGAATGACGAAACCAAACGAGTTGTGACCGACAAGAAGAAAACATTTCAAGCGTGGACAAAATGTGATCGGAGCAACGATATCGAAAAGTCTCGACTTGCACTTGAATATGAGCGACTTAAAAACATTACAAAGAGAGTCCAAAGCAGCAGCGGAAAACCTTTACCAGGACTTGGAACAAATATCCTCACGATCGGCAGATAGAAGACAAGCTATTTAAGAAGTTCAAACGTCGTACAATAGTAAAGTGCCAAATATTTTTAAACTCGCTGCGCAAAGGCGAAAAAATGCGATGCAAATAACGTCGCCAAAATACATTAAAGACTCCTACGGGCACTTACTAACAAACGAAAAGGACATCTGTGATAGGTGGCTTGAATATTGTAAGGACCTACTTAACAAACAGTTTCCACGTGATCGCGTCCCTGCAGCTGATCCATTCGAAGAAGAAGTTGCTGACTTTTCAACAGAAGAAATACGCATAGCTATCGGAAAAATGAAACGCGGGAAAGCGACTGGACCAGACAACATCCCATCAGAGTTTTGGTCGAAGATGGAATGTATCGGCAGTGAATGGCTGTCGAAACACTTGAATAAAATAAAATGCGGACAAACTATGCCGAATCAATGGAGAAGTAGCTTTTTGGTTCCGATATACAAAGGCAAAGGCGACACGCGAGAATGCAACAACTACCGCTCAATCAAGCTGATGTCACACACGATGAAAATCGCTGAAAGAGTTTTAAACGAACGTCTTCGCAAAATCATAAAGCTCGACGATAGCCAGTGTGGATTCGTGGAAGGAAGATCGACGGTGGACGCAATCCAAAGCTTGCGAATATTAATGGAAAAACATCGGGATTCGTCAAAAGATCTGCACATGGTATTTATTGATCTAGAAAAAGCATTCGATCATGTGCCTAGAGATCTCATATGGACCGCGTTGAGGTATCAAAAGGTACCGGAAACGTATATACGAATGATACAAGACATGTATGTAAACGTCAAAACTGCTGTTAAATGTACCGACGGACTTACGATTGAATTTCCGGTAAATGTCGGAGTGCATCAAGGAAGCGTTCTTAGCCCTTTCCTCTTTAACGTGGTTCTAGACTATCTTTTGAAAGATTGCTTGCACGAAGCAAATGTAACATCGATTCTCTTCGCCGACGACGCAGTTATTCTAAGCGATAATGTCGTAGATTTACAAAACGTCCTAAGTAAATGGAAAGACGCGCTAGAGAAAAACAGGTTTAAAATAAATCGCTCAAAGACGGAACATTTGACCTGCCCATTTTCGGATCCACTGCGACCTATTCCAGATATAATGTTGGATGGAATAGTTCTTCCGAAAACCACTAGGTTCAAGTACTTAGGATCAATCGTTAACGTAGAAGCGAAATGTGACGACGACGTAAGGCACAGAGTAAGCGTGGGGTGGATGTAATGGCGAGAAAATTCAGGAATCGTCTGTGACCGAAAATTTCCACTTAAATTGAAGGGAAAACTTTACACCACGGTGGTTCGGCCAGCTCTTACGTATGGTTCGCAGTGCTGGACAATACGAGTATACGAAGCGTTTAAATATAAAATAACGGCAGCAGAGATGAAAATGTTAAGGATGTCGACTGGAGTTACGAAACGCGACTTCCTCTAATCTACGCACATTAGAGGAAGTCTACACATAAAGAATTCGGTAATCGAACAACTTGAGTCGGATAGAATTAGCTGGTATTGCCACGTTCAACGAAGATCTCCGGAAAATCCCGTTAAGAAGGCAATATCAACTACGGTCGCTCCTACTAAAAGAAAACTACATAGGAAAAAGAATTCCTGGATTGCTCAGATGGCAAATGCACAACAACGCCTGGGGCTAAACGCCGAAGCGATATAGGACCGAGCAGTATGCAGACGCGTTCTGCGATCTGCGACATTAGCCAACCCCATAAGCGGAGCAGTAGCGATGCAGTAAAAATGGGAAACTCGTTATGCATAAGTTCGTGTAGCGAGGAAAGGGCTAGTAAAAGGAAAAGGAAAAGAAGAAGAAGAAACCGTTAAACAGGCAGATAAAAACCATCTTCCAGACCGAATGGATAGTAACATCTAAACTATCGCAAACCAAGGCTACCAAACCGGACGGACGCGCAGATGGTTTGGTAGAGAGGATGCACCAAACCAACTCACTTCAACGATTTGATTGGAAGGAAGTATGCCTGATAAATGGAACCTCACCGCGTTTTGTCCAATCCAAATTAAAGAAGACCTTCTACACTTCTCAACTATATGTAGAGGCATTAGCCTCCCTAACATTGGGTATAAGATATTGTAAGTGTAAGTGTATAATTGACCAAATTATTCCCACTACGACAGATCTTGTAGTAGAACCCAAGAACTTCAAATCGATACTCGTACTTCATAACCTTTTCACCAATTTCATAGACGCATATAGCAGCATCTATACAGAGCCATGTCCAGTCTCGACATTTCGTTGGGCTGTGTAAAATGACGATGAAAAACGCTCGCTGCTCCGTATAACATAACTCGCCTGCCAACACTAGGAGCACAATTTCGAAAATTCTGTGTAACTACTTGCATACGCTGATGAATGCAGCGAGCTGTCATCGGTGCTTGAAATAAACACAAACGGGTTTAGCTGTGAATGAGGGCAAAACCAACATGCTGTCAACAAGAAGGATCGCACGACATACCAAATCGGATAGAAAGCTACGACAGACAGCTATAACTTGGAGGAGTAGAGATTTTTTTCTACTCGGGCTACACTATTGACTTTAGATAATGACAGCTTTTCGGAACGAGTTACACTCTAAAATCGATGTTTCTTTGGTTTAACAAGGCCCAGAAGCACAAATCTTAGTGGAGACTGATTCTCCGTGTACCCAAGGAGTGGTATACCGACATCAATCGCATGAGGTTGCAAAAACATGTAGAGCATGAATGAACAATACGCCTCAACTCGAAGTGTCTTCGATTTATACGCAGAAGGACATTACAGAGAGAAGCTCTCTACAACGTATTCTCACGAAAGATTTTCATTTTAGTGGGTACAAGGCGGCGCAAAATTAATCACCCTATCGGAAGATCGTATAATTTTTGCAAATGGCGTCGTACGTCAATCATATTTGACATTTATGAACTAGACAGCTGCAGTATATAAACAGAGCGCAAGAGCGTGGAATAATTGTTTCGATGTTTTTGACCAATAATCGGTCGGTGGTGTTAGCGCAGCGTGAATTTCGACGTCGATATCCTAATCGTGTCGCGCCAACTGGGCAAACATTCCGGCGCTTAGCTACTCGACTCGAACAGAGTGGAACCACAGGAGACCATGCAGGGCGCCTCTGGACTGGTCGTTCGACCGAGAATAACGCGACTGTGGCTGCCGATATCGCTGAGAACGAAGAAACATCAACCAGCAACAGCGAATTTTAGTGAAAGACTTACACATGTTCCCGTACAAAGTGCATCAGCTATGTAATGAATCCCGACCGTCAGTCACGTGTGAATTACTGTAAAGCCAACCTCAATATCAACAATGAAGAGGACGATATTATGTCGAAAAGCATTATGAGCGACGAGGCGCATTTCCACTTAAGCGGTTACGTCAATAAGCAAAATCTTCGTTTCTGGTGCACTAAAAATCCGCGTGTGATGCACGAAGAGCCATTACTGTGTGGTGATGCGTTCACGCAACAGTGATTGGGCCGTATTTTTTTGAGGACGCCATCTTAAATATGGTCACTGTTACTGGCGAACACTACAGGGCCATGATAAACGACTTCTTACTGCCGGAATTGGATGAGCGGGGTTTGGTGAACATGTGGTTTCAACAAGACAGTGCAACCACACACACAGCACGAGCCACAATGGATATTGTGAAGGAAACGTTTCCTAGTCGCGTAATCTCCCGTTTTGACGATTTGGCATGGCCAGCAAAATCGCCCGATTTAACCATCCCAGACATCTTTCTTGGATCGCGGGTTTATGCCAAAAAGTCTCAAACAATTGCAGCCCACAAGGAGAATATTCGACAGGAATGCGAACAGATATCACCGGAAATCTTGCGGAAAGTCATGGAAAATGCGATAAAACGGGCACAAATGTGTATCAACACTGGCGGCAGCCACTTGGTGGATGTCATCTTTTCCACTTAACAGAAACAATTACAAAGGTCCAAATAAAGATTTTCGGCACTCAAAATCATTTTTTTTATTTAGTAAAAAAGAAATTCAAAAACAAAATTGCCACCTTGTACAATTGATTCAAGAACACACAGCGAAGAGAATTCCTGGAATGGATTATGGAACACAAGTGGATGTTGATTTTTCGAACCAAATCATCTACAGCGATGAGGCGGCTCATTTTCATCTTGATGGCCTTGTTAACCGTCAAAATTGTCGAATTTGGAGTTCAGAGAAACCACGAGTGATTGTTGAGAAACAAATCCATCCACAACCTGTCACTGTTTGATGAAGATTTTGGGCTGGAAGTATCATTGGACCATTCTTCTTTGAAAATGCGGCTGATCAGGCTATAACAGTTAATGGTGTGCGATTCGGCCAGGTTTTGTACTTGCTTGTGGTTCGAACATGGAGAATGTTAAAGAGCATGTTCGTCATATTTTGTTTTATTAATATAAGGTAGTTCAAAAGGGGACAGAAAGCAACTGTGGCAAGGGAGAATTTGCCTAAAGTTTGCGGACGAAATATCATCGAAAAACGACAGTGCCAGAGAACTGGTTCACCCGATTCAGTGATAGTGATTTTTAAGTTGAATCACTTCAATGCTCCGGTAGGACTTCCTAGATTGACAACTATAAAGTCAAAGCATTGTTGTAAAGTAAATAAGCATTCAATGGTTCGGGAGCTTGTTACCGTTCTAAAAGTGTCAATTGCAAGCGATTATGGCAATTAGAAGTCACTTGGTTTCGTAAAGAAGTTCGATATTTGGGTATCGCATAAGTTGAAGGAAATTCATCGACGAAACGCATAAACGTCTGCAATCAATTCACAAAACGCAGAGAACCGTGTGATCACGGGCGGAGAAAAATGGGTTGTAGACCCATCGTTGCAACGAGATCACACACAAGTTTTGTCAGTCGGAAAAAAATTGTTGCAGCATGGCTGGGATGTGTTGTCACATACATCGTTTAACATGCAACAACGCCTACTAAAGCGTAACATTCTAGGATGGCAATTGGGTAGCTTTCAAGGCTAACTCGACAAGGAGTATGCGCTGGCTGGTTTGTCACAGACATGGATGATGCTCTTGACAACGTAGCTTTTGACGGCATACGTAACTCGACTATACGACACGAGTCAGATGAATCACTAGTTTTGCGGATAAGAGAAATGCTGGTGAATGGAACCCTGATTGCGGATGCTGACTGCTGCCAATATGCGATAGCTAAAGTAAGCACAGTTTGCCCGCAAGGCGAAGTTCTAGTGCAAGTTGGTCGATTCAATACTTAACCACTCAAAAGTTCTAATATCTACGCTCAGTCATATGCATATGATATACAGGGTGTCCCAAAAATCAACGTCAAGCCGGAAACGGGGTATAGGTCAAGTGGTGTCGCTTATCACAAAATTATAAAAAGAAATCTAAGTCATGTACTTTTAAAATTATTGGCACTCAAAAAAAAATTGAGAAATCTGAAACCCTGTGACGAGCTTTCAAGTACTGTGACCGCAAATCTTTACTTTACTTTGATTTTTTTTTTTGTCACATAACCCTGAATAACTCTTCTGTAAACTACGGTGCAGAATTGAAACATAACTACTCGTATATCGGTTTGAACCAAAATATTGCTTTTTTGTCCATCCATGTATCTGAAAATCATTAATCATCCAATTTTAGCAGACTGTACGACAAAAAAATGTACTATGCCATTTTGGCAAGTAACTTTAAAAGATGGCGTATTTAGTCTGGATTCCAAAATGGTATGACACTTGCTGGACGAACGCTTAATTGAGTACAAAAAAAATATTTTGTTAAAGAAACCCGATTCATAGTTAATTCTTTTTAATAAGTTAAAATGAGTACCAAGTGTGACCAAGACAGACAGTGAGGCCATGATTGAGACGGATAAACACGACATTTCGACTAGTGTGAGTGAAACAGATAGAGATGCCATCCTTGTCAAGCACATAGTGCAATACTGCAGTACGTTACGCTCCTTCGTTTACAGCGCATTATTCTGTATTCGTGTTGATTTCATGCTTACAACTTTGGCTTTCGTTATTGGACTTCGTTGCATTACGGCTTTAATTTGCTATCTGACCGTTTCTGTCGAACGTGGATTTCTTCTGGACTAGTGTTGATCGTCGATCCCGGGATTGTGTATTGCGAATGCCATCATTCCATCTCGATACACTGCTCAGGAATATACTAACGTTAACATTTTGGAATCCAGACTAAATACGCCATCTTTTAAAGTTACTTGCCAAAATGGCATAGTACATTTTTTTGTCGTACAGTCTGCTAAAATTGGATGATTAATGATTTTCAGATACATGGATGGACAAAAAAGCAATATTTTAGTTCAAACCAACATACGAGTAGTTATGTTTCAATTTTGGACCGTAATTTACAGAAGAGTTATTTAGGGTTATGTGACAAAAAAAAAATCGAAGAAAAGTAAAGATTTGCGGTCACAGCACTTGAAAGATCGTCACAGGGTGTCAGATTTCTCTGAAATGTACTTCAATATGACGGTGAGGGGGTTCGAAACGTGTGAAGAAATTTTGAAAAAAAAAACAACTTATTTTACACCGGCTGAAAATTAGAATACGTCTAGTTAACATTGTTTTATAATCATTTATCGCCTTCAGCTGGTATGCTGAGGGTTGATTCTACTTCAGCTGCCCATATAAACAATCACAAATTTCATGTTTTTTAAACTTTCTACTTTCAATCCTGTAGCTAAACAATTTTGTACCGATTTCAATGCAGTTGAATCTTATTTTCTCAAAGATTATGCATCAGATTATTTATTAGAAAAATTTCACGCGGTGTAAAATAAGTTTACCATGGATAAACAATAAAGAAAATACAAAAAGTATATACAATATTAAACTGAATATAGCATAATCTAGAGAATGAGGTGAGTAAAACTTAAATTAAACGTTCACTTGTTAAAATAATGTGTATATTGTGAAAAAAATTTTATAATATTGTGGAAAACAATGAGTTTTATTATTACATTTAAGCAAAAAAGAATTCACTCTATCTCCTCATCAGATATGTCTGAGTCAGATCTGTCTGACGAACTTTCATCTGATTCATCTATTATCTTCTTCGGTTTGTTTTGTAATGATAAAAATTATATTAAGTAAAATTGAACAATTCAAGGTCGTATGATGATCAATATTTGCTGTACCTTGTATATCACTCAGCATACTAATGCTCTCGATCGATGGACGCAGTTGATCACCTTCGAACGGTTTAAAAGAGCTGTATTTATCATTAATTTGCACCCATCCATATTCTGTGGCATCTAATTCAAGTGGAATCTGCTGATCAGCGTTTTTCTATAAACGTTAAATATATATTGTCCGTAAAAAAATGCATATACAATTCTGATTGAGATGGAGCGAGTTGCGAGGCTGCAAAATTTACGTCGAATCTCAAAATATCTTTTTCATCATTAATTTGATATTTTTTCAAGAACGTAGCCCCACATAATTCATTAATTTTTACGATTTTCTTATAACCATATAGTATACTTCACATGTAAATTGTTGTATTATATTAAATAATTGCTGTAAATTCTCATTAGATTCACTCAAATCTGAAAAAGAGCTTTTTTTATATAATTGCGACTTTGTTAGTACGAGTATATTGAAGGGTTTCACTTTCTCCTTTTTGAAAAATGCTCGGTTGAAGTCGCATCCGGTAAATGCATGTAAAGCTGGCACTGCTTTGCCAGCTTTGTCTCGTATATTTCCAGTATCAACATGCATACTAAATTTAATGTTTTGATTCATGCGGCTCATGTTTCCTAATAATATTATATTATTATAAGGATGTCCGTATCCGAGCACCTGATTGTGACTAGAGGGGAATCGTTTAATTTGAGTTTGAAAATGTGAAAAATAATTTTTTTATCTACTTTCTGTCTTCTCTGGTTCGAATCATTTCATTATCAACAACTACATATTTGTAACAATCAATATGATTAACGTAGATACATTTTCCTTGCATAAAAGGAACAAAATGATTGTTAGACAAATGATCAATCAGAAACATTACAAGAGCATTTTTAAAATTTATGTTTCTTAGTTCTGCGTTCGTTAAAATCACTCGGGAAAATTTGATCTGGTAAACTAATATTGTATTCACGTCTTATTTTCACCCCACGCAGAATATGCTCATTGCCTTTGATCCATGGAAAAATACAACGATCAAATGTAATTACAATAATATTTGTTTGATTACTTGTAAACATACCACCTTGATCCCGGAATAACCACCGTGTGGCGCTCCCATTGTTCCGATTTGAGTTCTGTTTTTTTTTTTTTATTAAGTCTGTTGTTGATATTCCCTCTAAATCTTAGCGTCATACGAGTAGCTTGACATTTGCAAAAGTTACGTAGTTAAGGGTACATATATCTCTGTCTGTGTTGGCGATTTTTTACAATTTTAGAAATGGATTTAAATTTGCAACAACGAACTTGTATTAAATTTTGCGTAAAAAACGAATTTAATGGTGCGCGAACGTTGGAAAAGTGTTTCGGCAACGATTCTCTAAAGAAAACGGTCGTATACTAGTGGCACGAGCGGTTCAAAAGTGGTCGTGAGTCAATCGAAGATGATTAACGCAGTGGCAGACCATCGACATCGAAAACCGACGAAAGCATTGATGGAGTAAAAGAAATATTGGTCAATAACCGCAAATTAACCATCAGAGAGATAGCGGAGGACTTGAACATTGCCCATGGATCCGTCCAAGACATTTTGGTTAATGATTTGGGTTTTCGTCGTGTAGCAGCAAAGTTGCTGCCAAAAGACCTCAATTTCATGTAAAAAAGAGACCGTGTTGACCATCATTATTCGTAATTTTTTGACGAAAAATGCAACGAACATCCAACAGCCACCGAATTCAACTGATTTGGCTCCCTGTGACTTTTTTCTGTTCAATTGAGTTAAAAAACCACTACGGGGAACGCGTTTCAGCAGCCGAGGGGAAGTAATGGAAAAATCGCAGGAAGCACTGATGGACATACCGAAAACCGAACATAAAAAATGTTTCGAGGATTGGATCAAGCGCTGGCATACGTATGTTGTAATCGATGGGGATTACTTTGAAGGGGACAATATAGATTTAGATGAATAAACTTGTATTTTTAATTTTCTGTATAAATTCCGGGAATATCTTGATCAAGGTGCTACGCAGAAGTTTTTGCGAAATTTTAGCAAACTTACCTGGTACTTCCGTCATCATATGGATCATGAAAAAACGATCAAAATTAATCACATTGCTACGGTCAGGTGCATCACTAATAATTCTTTTTTCAAATAATTTCATCAACACAGATTTGTTAGTTTTACAAATTATTCCGTCGGCGTGGCATAAAGCTAATCGTATTGGAGTTAAAGGATAAGATAATACTTTATCGCAATGCAATTCTTAATAAATGCCCAAAGATGTCTCTTTGCATTTTCACTTCAACTAGTTTTCCAGATATCTGTACTTTTTTTCACAACGGAATTTGCAAATGTCAGGATTTTATTTCTTTTTTATAGGTTTTTCGAATCTCATAGGATCATTTTCACACTCTTGACAAAATTTTTCTCGTTTTGCTCATTCCCTGCAATTTCTACATTCAGCAAGAATGTTTCAATATTTTCTGGAGCAGACTAACCTGATGATATGTTCTATAAAATATCTTTATCAAAGGGTTTAAATTATTTTTGAAATCATCAATCAATTGCTGGATCTGTTTAATGAATAATAATAATGAAGACTTCATACATTAATGTATTATCATAATTATGATAGATATTCGTTAAAATTTTGTAGTATCCATGGTACATTTATTTAATACCGCGTGAAATTTTTCTAATAAATAATTTGATGCATAATCTCTGAGAAAATAAGATTCAGCTGCATTGAAATGGGTGCAAAATTGTTCAGCTGCAGGATTGAAAGTGGCGCGGTGCGCCTGAACTCAAATGACACGCCCTAACTTCAGGCCAACAGCTGAAGTTTCCACCCTTATCAAAACGGCTGAAGTGTATTTTTCGTTTTATTGAAGCTATTATTAACATATGCCTAAGTTTCACGCGGTTTAAAAAACATGAAATTTGCGATTATTTATATGGGCAACTGAAGTAGAATCCACCCTCAGCATACCATCTGAAGGCGATAAATGATTATAAAACAATGTTAACTAGACGTATTCTAATTTTCAGCCAGTGTAAAATAAGTTTTTTTTTCTTCACAATACCCACCCGCCTCACGGCAGCTGAAGTGCATTTCTATATCCAGCACTAAAAGAGCTTCCATTTATGGTAATATCAGCCGGAGTGCGATAATTCACTTCAAAATGTCGCTGCCTCCCGGACCATAAATAAATCCTGTGTTTGTATTCAATAAATGTAAATAATATTATACTTAAACCAACTTTGTTTTTAATATTTCAAAGGAAAATAAGTTGCCTTTAATTGAATTTCATTAAGTGTATGCAGATCTTTATGGTGGCTTTGTAGGTAAGTCGGTCCCATTTTAATGTAGAAGATTTTGAAGAGTTGTATTCGTATTGACATTCTTCGGGCGTAAGGGTTGTGATCTATTTTAAATTACTGCAGTAAAGCCGATATTTCTTCTTATGTTTGTTGTTATCTTTCAGGAATTCGTTACAATTTTTCTCTACCTTAATCTTAATTTTTGTTTAACATTTTATTAAAATAAATCTTATACATTCAGTTTAGTCGACTTCTTCAAAATTAGCCATAACAAATTTTATGAGTACTATGACTGAATTTTTAGCTTTCCCAAGTGTGATCAGTGACTAACACTCACCAAGTTGGAGTTTGAATCTGATTTATGCAGACGAAAAGATTATAAAAAAATGCAGTAAATACTACTAGGCACATCTATAAGAAATATAAGACGATTTGGTGATAATATGATTAATGAAGTGTTATAGAAATATTTAAATTTTTATTAGCGCACAATTTAAGAGTTGAGATACATAGTCGTAACACATGTGGGGGTAGAAGTGTCCGAAAAAGAGGTTGATTAACGCCTATTTCCATTCAGATGAATAAATGTTTTAACTTTTTAAATCAATTAGCTTACTTGTGTTTATTCATACTAAATATGTATATACAGGGTGCACACACAAACAGGATGAAAAGTCAATCTACATTCAACTGATTCGTCTAATTCGAATTTTAACCATGTTTAGCTCTTTCCTTGTTAATATATCTTCATAGAATCAATATAAAGTGGGATAATCCAATTGCTAATCAACACCAAATGAAGCGAAGAATTGAAAAACAAAAAACAAAAATAAAAATACAATTGCAACACAAACCCAGTTTAAGAAAAATATTCAGCACACAGAACGAGAGTATTTTTTTACCACAAACACACATCCACCACCATCATTTGATTAAAACAACGAATTCCTGTAAATTGCTCTCAAGGTCTGCAGTTGTTAAGCTTACCTTAGATAATCTATAGCATTGATCTTAAATTAAGCTAATTGGCTCAGCGATTTGTTGTTGCAACATTTGATTTATTCGTAGAATATAGTCTTTCTGTATATACCATAGATTGTGTATAGTAGTATAGACGCAGCTTTACTCAATCTATTTCGTAAAACCATCAATTAATTCTCTACAGGTTTTAGCTGCCTCTATTTCATACCATCAAACGAAAAGATACAATTGTCGTTATTAAATAGCGCAGGAGCCCATTTTAGTTAATGAAATGTCTCCATCAAACAATGTTGTTGGAAGTAATTAAAATGTTTACACTTCAAACATGAACACTGATCATTTCAAACTGTCCATGTACGTATAAGAGTAACTTATGTATGAGAACAAGTAGCAATTTTAACATTGCGCAAAGCAAAGTTGCACCTGCAGATAGTGATACAAATAGATACGCTAAAATTGTTACTCAGACTTGTGCAGAATGTAACATATGCGTGACTCGCTGCCGTCTATGTTGTGAGAGAAAAAAAAAAAAAAAACATGTCTCAGACCAACAAAGCAGTGATGAGAAATCTGAGCTTCGCAGCTACAATGGAAGGCCTTCTAACTCATTTGAATAATATTTTTCCTACCAAATCAAATCGACAGATGTGATTTAGTCTTGATCAATGTATTGTAGATTGAAAGAATATCGGCACTGTTGCTTAGATTTCATATTCATCAGGTAGATACGGGCAAAGCACTAGGATTAATCGAACTTTAGATGTTTTGTGGTTTCCACAGATAACTAGCGAGAAGTTTTGATGAGAATTTACATTAATTTAGGAAAATTAAAATTTGATTACTTCTTTGTGATTTGAATAAGCTTCTAGTGGTAGAGTTCACGTTTTTTGGGATTTTGTAATCAATAAACCTATATGGCTAAACTTTATAGGTAAATTAATAACACTGAAGTGTCTGTCTCTGATTTCGAATTTTTTACCTATTTCGTGATGGGCTACCGTTTTGCTTGACATTTTTTCTGGCCGTCTGTTTGCTTGTCCAAGATAACCTTTGGAACAGCTGAACGACTTAAGATGGGTCTTTCATTGGCAGCACTATTTCTTCGTTTAATCAAAACAGTTTCGGTTTCAGTTTTGTGCTTTTCTAGATTTTAAATAGCATGCCGAACGCAAAGCAAAAGCTTGTGAGTTCTGCTGTTCAGATCCAATTTGGTGCCACCATCTTCTGAGGCTGTACTTCCTCGACCTACTGTTCGGCAATGTTTTAGGGCCATTCTTCTAATTGTATTTATTTTGAGCCCCACTTTATTCGCCTCTGGCTCCAAGTTGTGTGCCGTCTGCTGCAGGTCCAATATCATGTGTGAGAGCAATCAATCGTCATCGGGGTAGTCAAGATATAATGTCATACTCTAATCTGCCCAGATTACACTGACCACTTACCCTAAGTACGGCATGACATCTTTATAATAATTCGATAAAAGACAATGCAGTGGAGATCTATAACAATGATGGTCAAGGTGTTGATGCAGGAGGACCAACTCGAAGACTAGGCTGTTGAATGTCGAGCGGTGAATCAAAATGTTTTTTCTCTCAAACCGGAATTATTCCAGGTAACATAGATAATAAGGCCAGTCGAAGCCGGAGTATTTTGGTCTTTCTTGTAAGGCTTCAATTTCCCATGGCTTTGAAGTTAGCCACTAGAACTTCGGCCTCATGTTGCGCGCAACTTGAAAGTTTCGCCGGGATGTAGTCTCTGCCAACTGCTAGCTGGCTAGAGAGGCTTGTTGATTGAGTAAAAAGTAAAAAGTTAGTACAATTCGCCTCGAAGTCTATCTTCTATCTAACTATCTTCAGCCTAGGTGTCAGGTATGTATCAAGCTGCTGTTGGGCTTATGGTCACCGAATATTGAACAGAAAACCAGGCAGTGATTAAAGTATTTCTCAGCGAGATAGTCAAAGAAGCCAAAATCACCCCTATTGGATTCCGAGATAATCGAACATCCCAAAGAAGTGCAATCCCGATCAACTAGGTGGAGTTGGATCTCCATGAACAATAATAGCAGGCGCCAAACTACCAATATCCTGTGACTAATACATGACATTCTCTAAGCACTCTCTTAGGCTAGCCATAGATGGACTCATCGGGACAACTGTAAGATATCTAGCTAGATGAGAGCTGATATTTTCACACTTATACCGTGCTATCAGGATGAATGTGCAACGACTGAGTGCTTTTGCAGAAAATGCAAGGGCCCTGCTTTGGCAAGCATCAGACTGCGTCCCTAAGCAGTTACACTCCTTAGATCTAAATGGTGTGTGAATATAAAATCTTGATTTGACTAACAGATGGCGTAACTACTACATATGGTTTGTGTCGATGATAGCAAATATGGTAAACATTTGTCAATAAAATCCAGTATATCATAGTTTGTTCATATGCAATTGTAACTACAAATTTTTTTCTTTTTCGTCACCTTGAAAATGTCGACTCTTGTGCCAGTTAAGGCCCATTTGCGAGCAGTTTTATTACATTCTATCTTTTCAAAGAGATCTCCAACCAAGAAACTTCTTCCAGAAGTAGCCATTTCAGGCATCCATTGGGTTGCGTGACGACGACGACAAAGTTGACGTAAACACATTGAGCAGAAGTCGCTTTGAAGAGGGGGGAGAATAAAATTACCGCACTTTAATCCACATTTTATTTAATTAAATGTTTCTTTTGATTAATCAAAAGATAAATAACTTTTCAAATGAATCGCAAAAATTAATGTTACACCGTTCCACTGGATGGATACGAAGATGCGGGGTTTCAGACACTCTAACTCACAATTTATTGCTATTTATCTATGCATAATCTGTCATCCGCACAATTAGTTCATTAAAACCAATTTTAATATTAAGGTTCGATATATCTATATTAACGGTTCTCCATTGACAGGTATATTATGATTAATGGAACCAATGAGTGATCAAGCTAATGGTGCATAAATATACAATAAGATCGGAAGGGTGTTTGTTTAGATGTTGCTGTGGTCAGTGGAATCCATTGTCACTGCATGTATTCCACTTCAAATTTATTAGCTAAAAACATCGAGTATCTCTTTCAATTTGTAATCCAGAATCATAAAAATACTCTTAGTTCGAGTACGACTTCGACAGATGCAAATGAAAATGGAATTCCTTCCGAAAAAATAAACGGTCTTCTAAATTTACCATTTGACGAGCCTCCATGGGGTTAGAGGAATTTAAATTGAAATCAAAAAATAGCCACACTCCACGACGACTGTATGCATATACGAGTAATTGTAAGAGGTACATGTTTCTTAGTCTCTGTAATTGCTGTAGTTAATGCAAATGATGACGAACATAATCTGAATCGATTTCTGAATCTGTCTGTCTGATTTTGCATAGCACATTACCTCTAAAGCTTCTAAAGGCTTCAACAAAGCCATTGGTCTTATATCTGCTTACCCCGGTCAGTATTAAGTACAAATTTTTCACAAGTACGAGTGTCTATGCGGATTCCAAATATGCACCGGGTGCCCGTACTCGTATCTACGTATGTATCTGTATCTGCAGTAAAAATCTAATCAGACAAGAGTACAGTTTCTTGTTTGTTATGTCAGTCTTCGCCCGTTGTCCATTTATTGTGGTGTCCTCGTCACTTGGCAGTTTTATTTTGTGCAATCACCAATAATTACCATTTGCCCGAGAGAGACTAGTACGAATACTGGCACGGTCACGGGTATGAGTAGAGGGAGCTGGTGAGGGTTGCTCACGCAATTCAAATCAGTCTGCGAATTGTGGAAACTTCTATAGCGGACAATTGACAGATGGCCAAGCGCCTAAGGAGACTACTTTCAAAATTGCAGCACTTGACGTTGTATGCCTCTGATTGGTGTGGACGGATACGAATATCTGAATTGAGCGGCGGGGATTGATGTTGTATTGTTGATATTGATGGAGTGTAAAATTTGCATACAGGATATCGCACACATTGGCGGCTTAAGTAATGATTTCGCTTTCACTTTAGAGACGCAACCCACTGGTAATCTACTAAATGTATCTCTAATCGACCACAAATCTGGGTATGGTCTGGTCTTTCTTTGACCACAGATAACGTCTTGGTTGTCTGCAAAGATGTTGGTAACAGTTTCGGTAGAAGTACATTTCGTTTTGTTTAAGTAATAGATACGAGAGATACTTATCCAGTATTGACACTTGTTAATTTGAATTCACTTCTTTTTATTTTCTTTCAATCAACAAATTTGATGAATATTTACGTTTGTTAATTAAGAAAATTATATATTTTGTTTAATGACGAGGCATGTTGACGTTGTTTGAGTTTAATTTTCGACAAAGGGGCAAAGAAATCCGTAAAACGCACCTTTCGCTGGTTCGGTTTCTATTGGTTTCTGCAAGATAAACAGAAGCGGACTACATACAAACCTCAGACTTAATCGCATGTAAATGGCACTTTCAATTTCATTCAAAAAGAAAGTTAGTTTGAAATTTCGGAGCGATTTAATTATTTGTTCCTTAATTTTGCAATTATGAAAAGTCGTTCGGCGTGGCGTTGACGCTGGGTTGATTTTATTTAAATTGATTACATAATTGAATAATGCAAAATGATTTTAGATAATAGTATGTGACCATGTTATTGATTTTAAATTCAAAGCGTGTTGCGTAATCAGAAAGTGTAACCTTGCCTGAAATGCAAATAGCAGAAGCATTTCCCTCTATCACGAACTGGCTTTTGAATTTAGGTAACAAACTGCGTCAAAGGTAGAGACCCTCCTTCCTACGTCTAAAGTTAATGTCAGCTTATAAGGAAACAAGCTTTGGTGCCAACATCTAATTGTCTTGCACGATTTTTCCTATTGCTCGATTGTCGAGTCTCCATGGGCTTAAATCAGAGGACTAGTGAGCTAAAGATTAGTATTAGTCTCCTTAGGAGTAGAATTTTTTTATGGGCTCGCTAAAGGATGATAAAGACCTTCTACAGCGTAACGCCTCACAGTCCTGCCCTATTTCACGCCTCAATGCAGCACTCCTGTGTCGGAAAAGTATGTTGACTATGACCAGCAAACCGAAATTTAAGCTTCTCCGTAATGCAGCAAAACGACTTGGAAGACACATTTGGCGATGGCTGTTGACCTACGTTCAGATTCTGGAAGGTAAAGAGGCTCATCTTCTCACGAACTGAAGGCTGCGTCAAGAGACAGTGTGAGGAACATGATTAATCATCGTGTATCTGCACTAAATATCGAAGTTCAGCTTATGACAATTATGTGTGGAACACAGTATGTTCATGGGACCCCCACGGACTCGATTACAAACCAGCTTCCAGCTTTTCGAAATTTTTTTGCAAAATTGCGGGTCAACGCCTCAATTTCAGTTTGAATGCTCTGTTTGTGTTTTTGGATTGTACAACTTTCTTCTCGAACAACGTCATAAAAAGAAGTTGATGAGATGAGTGTCCCGCAGAGCCGCCTTCTTTATATCAGACTTTACCCACTTTAAAGTCATCCAACTTGTGGAAAAAGTCGGTCAACATCTGCCGATAATGTTCAACATTCACTGTAACGATTTCTTCGTCATCTGCATTTAAAAAAAAAAAAAAAAAAACTTTACTTTAGTAATACTTCAGTACTTATTTTCTTACTTACGTAGAAGTTAGACCTAGCCTTCTACCACCAATAGGCCTCCCCACAACCTCGAAGATTGAAATGAAAATGACGAGCGATTAATCGCCAATGTCAAACGCCTAGTCATCGAAGCTAAATTATTTGCACATCCGACCCGATATAAGATCAGTTGAGTTCCATCTTATAGACCGCTGACATCGCATTAATCAATCATAAACTAGAAGTTGGCTTGTCGACTTTTGAAATTATTCGGAATAGAACGTGACCACTAACATATGGTAGCTGAAGTATGTCTTTGAACTGCATCCATTGCTAACAACCATGCTAACTGCAAACTATACCCAGGTTTCTGCACACTATAGTGCGGAGATATGTAAAACTGCTTTTGTAAGAAGCAGATATACTTATGTAGGTAAGACACAGAAATAACATTATCACCTCATTATTAGCAAAGATGTGGGAGAACTTGTCTCCTGATGGTTTTCCAAACCATAGTACACATATGTATCCGTGCAAAGACCGGAAAGTTTTTTGCTAATTGGATATCAGCTCAGCAGAGAACACTTCGAAAATGTGGTTAACCATCAGAAGTCAGTGGGTCGGTGTCATATATGAATTGAAGAATGCGTACCGGGCTCACTAGAATAACAGAGTTTGTAACCGCAAGAATGGCTCACAAGACAAGCAAATGCGTCCGTATTGAAAGCACCAAGCTACATCAAGTACATAAAACAAGCTACATTGAGCGTAGAAAAGTAGTGTACACGAAGGAGTGAAGTTGCCGGCAATAGGATTTCTGAATCAGCGAGGACAACTCTCAACTGGAATATGTTCTTATTCAAACCTCGCATATTCCCACACCGTTCTACTCACAATGAGTCGAGAATAGATGTTTGAGTAACCTTCTTTTTACTGAATGAATTTAGGAGGGCTTTCGACAGTCTTAATTCTGGTACTCATATAGAGAGCCTTTCGGGGAAGGGAAGTTATTCTGATAAAATCGTTGCTATTGTCAAGTGAGAGCTGTCGTGTTCTACAATAATGTAAGCTGCCAAACGCTTTAAAAGTACTGTGACAACATTTGCTTGCTTTGGCTGTGAATCTTATGATCCAAGGCAAGCAGAGTAATACTAAAGTAAAGAATGCCTTTGGACTTTCAAGTTTTTTACTCAACCTAACTCCTTACCTAAGGAGCACCGTTTCGCCTTCTGGGAACATCGAAATTAGTGTGGACATCAGAACAGAGAGGGCAAAAGCTAAGTGTGACATTCCAAAGTCTAGAAAACAACGTTCATAGCGCCGACCAGTCTGCGACTGGAAAGGAAAACCTGAACACGTTTATTTTCTCATCAAGTAAGCAAGAGAAAGGAAACTCGAATCAATTTAAAACACCCAGATGTTCGAGTATGTAATGTAACTGCAATTAAAGTTCCCCCAGTGCCTGGTCCTCAGAAAGTTCAGATATCTGATGCACTATAAAAGTGGTTTCTAACGATCGCAATGTAATGAATTCAGACGGTGGCATTCTTAGTCCTTGCAGATAGCTCCTTCACTTTCAGATATGAATGTTTTGTGTTACCTTATAAATTCGTGTAACTGTATCTTACCTAGAGGCATAACCAAGCTGTTTCGGTCATCTTGCTATGTACTAATACAAGGTGGCGCAAAATTAATCACCTTATCGGAAGATGGTATAATTTTTGCAAATGGCTGCGTACGTCATTCATATTTGACATTTGTGAACTAGACAGCTGCAATATACAATCAGACAAGCAATGGAGTGCTATACTCCGCAAGAGCATGGAATAGTTGTGTCGATGTTCTTGACTAATAATCGGTAGGTGGTGTTAGCGCAGCGTGAATTTCGACGTTGATTTCCTAATCGTGTCACGCCAACTGGGCAAACATTCCGGCGCTGAGCTACTCGACTCGAACAGAGTGGAGACACAGGAGACCATGCAGGGCGTGGCCGCCACCGGACTGGTCGTTCGGCCGATAATATCGCGGCTTTGGCTGCCCATGTCGCTGAGAACGAAGAAACATCAACCACACGACGGGTCACGCAATTGGGCATCACCAGACGGACCCTAGAGCGTCTTTCTTTCAGTGAAAGACTTACGCATGTTCCCGTATAAAGTGCAAACAGTGCATCAATTAATGCATCCGGATCGTCAGTCGCGTGTGAATTACTGTAAAGTCGTCCTCAATCTCAACAACGAAGAGGACAATTTTGTGTCGAAAATCATCATGAGAGACGAAGCGCATTTCTACTTAACAGGTTCGATCAATAAGCAAAATCTTCGTTTCTGGGGCACTGAAACTGAAAATCCGAGTGCGATGCACGAAGAGCCATTACATCCAAGCCACTGTGTGGTGCGGCGTTCACGCGGGAGGAGTGATTGGGCCGTATTTTTTTGAGTACGCCATCGGAAATACAGTCACTGTTACTGGCGAACGCTACAGGGCCATGTTAAACGACTTCCGGAATTGGATGAGCGGGGCTTGGTGAACATGTGGTTTCAATAAGACGTTGAAACCGCACACACAGTTGGAGCCACAATGTATATTGTGAAGGAAGCGTTTCCTGGTAGCGTAATCTCCCGTTTTGGCAATTTGGCATGGCCAGCAAGATCGCCCGATTTAATCATCCCAGACTTTTTTTTTGGGGCTACTTGAAGTCGCGGGCTTATGCCAACAAGCCTCAGACAATCGCAGCCCATAAAGAGAATATTCGACTGGAATGCGAACAGTTATCACCGGAAATGTTGCGGAAAGTCATGGAAAATGCGATAAAACGGGCACAAATGTGTATCAACACTGGTGGCAGCCACTTGGCGGATATCATCTTTTCCACTTAACAGAAACAATTGCAAAGGTCCAAATAAAGATTTTCGTCACTCAAAATCATTTTTTTTTATTTAGTAAAAAAGTAATTCAAAAACAAGATTGGATGATTAATTTTGCGCCACCTCGTATTTTATCACAGGTCACAACCGACTAACTTCATTGGCAGACCTAACCTAGGCAAGCTCTATTAAGAACCTCATCGTCTACTCTCTTATTTTTGTGTTTATAGTGGATTGCTTGAAACGATATAAGTATCATTCACACGGTTTCTTAGTATTGCTGGTCAGATTGCTGAAACAATTCTTGCACGCATCTGAGACTAATGTTGTCGACTTTAGAGTTCATGGAAGTGCTTATTCCTTACATGGTGAGATTTTAAGGATTTTTGCTTCCTGCAATAAGAATCCGATCCATTCCTACTCGTATCAATGTGACTGGAAGCTTAGTAGAAAGTCTAAATAACATTTTGGCTCAAAACGTCTGTAAGTTGTTCCCCCAATCTTTGTAAATACTCGTACATATGACACAAACTTTCGAGCGGCTTTCCGCAATCTGTGCTTGTCAGATTTTTAATTTCGTTTATTACTTCCTTAATAATAAATGAATATACTAAAATGCATATAGCATTTGTTTTTTTATTTAAATTTTGCGCCTTTTTCTTTTGCTGCTTTGCTAGTAAAATTCTTTTATAATTTTATGCCTATCTGCCACTTAGACCCGAAGAAAAATTGTTTAAATTTTGAACAGTATTTGCTATTCAAAATGAAAGACAGATCGTTTTGCATAATCCCCGAGAGTATCGCTTAGAAGTATGTTAATAGAATGGAACTAGTTAACACATAATAGATGCTATTCTTTTTGTTTTCCAAAATATTTACTTTTAAGAAGGCACAATTCTATTTTTATTGTATTGATCAGGGTTAGGATGGGTTATTAATTCGGCTTGGACAAAAATTGGACACAGCTAAGACAAAGACGCGCTTTCAGTTAGTTTTTGCCAAAATAAGCCGTAATTTATAAGGTGGCACATTTTTCTGTAATTTATGTTGGTGTAGAAAGTTTTAAATAAAACTGAAACCTTTCTAAAAAAAAAAAATGGAAAACTGCTGCACGAGTCGTGTAGATTGATCTTAAATCGAAGAACTAATAAAATTGTTTACAAATCTGTTCTATTTAACATCTAGCATGTTGTACTTTTTGCTTTGAGTGGCTTTTCACTGTTTAGTTAAATTTGCGCTGCCATCTTCTAATGTCTCGTTATTGCGTTGGATTGATACATATATGTATCCCACAGCATTGTCGTAGTACATATCAAATACAGGGTCTTCCGAACTT
The DNA here is from genome assembly GCA_949129095.1 of Volucella bombylans. Taxonomy (NCBI): domain Eukaryota; kingdom Metazoa; phylum Arthropoda; class Insecta; order Diptera; family Syrphidae; genus Volucella; species Volucella bombylans. The sequence goes on from OX422140.1 coordinate 66,431,405, forward strand.
TGATAGTTGATAGCGGCCATTTTTTGAAGCTACATCTGTCAAAAATGGCTGTCATTTATTCAGTCTGTTTTGCCAAATCACCATGGACGGACATAGTGTTCAACAACACGTGCAAATGATAAAATTGTTTTATCAAAACCATTTTACGGTCACCATAATCGTCCTACCGATAGGACTATTCGCAGTGTGGTGGATAAATTTGAGTCCATTGGTTCAGTAAACAATAAACCAACACCGAAAACATCGCCCTTTCCGTGAGTCGGTTGATTTCGCGTCGCTCACAATAACTCGGCCTTTTGCAGACAACAACTTGTCGAATTTTGCGTCGTGACTTGAAGGTAAACGACCATAAACAACGACGTGTGTTCGCTGAATGGGCTCTGGAGCAGTTGGAAATTGACCCTAATTTTCATCGAAAAATCATCTTGGGCGATGAGGCCCATTTCTAGATGAATGGGTACGTCAACAAATAAAATTGTCGAATTTGGGACGATACAAATCCACATGAGATCCAAGAGCATCCAATGCATCCCGAAAAAGTCACTGTTTGGTGTGGATTTTGGGCTGGCGGCGTCATCGGTCCATATTTCTTTGAGAACGACGTTGGCTAGGCCATCACCGTCAACGGCGAGCGCTATAGGTCGATGATTACCAATTTCTTTTGGCCTGAATTGGATGATATGGACACCAACGACATGTGGTTTCAACAGGACGGCGCTACGTGTCACACGCCACATTGGAAATTCTGCACGAGCGACTCGAGGACATGGTCATCTCATGTGGAGGTGATGTGAACTGGCCACCGAGATCGTGTGATTTGACCCCATTAGAATTTTCCTTGTGCGGTTTTCTGAGGGTCCATGCGAATAAGCCACAAACGACAGCGGCTTTCAAAGCCAACATAACCCATGCCATCGGTTATTAATTAACAAAATTAAGTCTATTTCTGGTATACTGTTAGATAAAACAGAGCTTAAATACCAAGCTACGGCTATTCCACTCTATCGAAATGAGCTGAATGGTTACGAGGATTGCAGAGCAATCGTAGATCATCAAGCGATATAAATGATTTTACTAAATAGGGCAAACCTTCGGTTTGATTGTTCAACCCAACGTTCACGTTCACGAAGTGGAATGGGATGAGAAGTTGTGACGTTTACACTGGCGAGAGCAGAACCTGCTCTTATTAGAACGCAGATTCGTCGTCAGAGTCATGCGTGTAAGTACCTGTTCACATTGGCGAGGGGATGAAAGTCCTCCCCATGAACGTCGTGTTCACATTTTCATGGGCTTGAAAGACTTTTTGACAAGTGGAACACTTGAATCGGAGCATTTTTCATTTTTAAATTTGAGCAGTTGGCCTGAAACATACTTTTTTCCTTCCTTGCTCAAAATTCAAAACTAAATCAAAACAAAAATGAAAAAAATTTGTCAGAAATGGAACGATATGGAAAAAAATGTGAACAGGCACTAAGTGTTGTATAGAACGAACATATCTTTTGTTAACAGAATAAAATAAAATCTATCTGGGAGTGTCCTGCATGTGCAGTATCGACATCAGCACCTATCAAGGCATCTTTGGTATCTTGGTCCTTGCCAGCAAAATCCTGGTCACGAAATTCATCTTGACTATGCGGGGCCGTTCCAGAAACAAATTCCAAGTGGGCCAAATGTTTTGCATGTGCTCCACTACAACAGTCACTATGATCGGAATCATTGTATCAGGCAACGGCACGCAACTTGCATCAGGGGAATTTGCGGATTTCTGTGCGAAATGTGGTTGGTATTGACCATATTCGAAGCGCACCTTTCCACAGACAGTCCAATGGACAGGTGGAGAAATTTGACGACATTTTTAAGACGGGAATGAAACAGGTAAAAGGGGAGGATATAGCGCCAAGTAGGTTGTTGACGTTATTACAGTGCTATCGCTTAATACCAAATGTCAAACTGCCAAACAACATCAAATCAGCGGAAACCATGTAAGGACACAAAATTAAAATACATCTGGACTTATTGTACCCCTCATCGAATGAATAAGGGATCCCCATATGAAACCAGAATTTAACCGAAAGCATGGTGCAAGACAAAAGGAGTTTCTGGTAGACGACACTATACCCGCAATCAAAACCTTTTGGTACTAGGGATCGTATCAAAGAAGATTGGAATGGTCATGTACGCTGTACAAGTCAGCACCAAAGCATGGCGACAACAGCAGGCCAAACTTCGTGTTCCAGAAACGAGCAGCCACAACGTCCTGTTCAAATTCAAATGACAACAAAGCGACTAGACATCTCGAAAGAAACAGCAGGGTGATATTTGTACAAGTAATTAAAGGAGGAGACGTTGTTGTTGACAACAGGCGGTTCTGGGAAAAATTTCTTTTTTATTTTAGTTCTCTGTTGGACTTCGAATAAAATAAAGGTGTTGAATTAAAACTCTAAGATTGCGTTTGTTGTTCTCGATATACAACAGTAAGCCACTAACAACATCCAAAAACCTGATATACGCTCATGGCTCCACAGAGAAGAGGTTTGACTTTGTCAAATATTGCTTCTACGAGCTTTTCGGAAAAGCTAAGCCCTATGCCCTTAACAATACACTAAAATCGTTTTTTCTGAAGGAAAGGTTAAGCTTTAGAAGTACCATATACACACATATGTACAAATATATGCATAGGGTTACAACCCCAAATTCGAAAAGAACTCGGGCTTATTAGCTTCCAGTGGGTCGAAAAACCATCGTAGCTAACCTACCTTTTTTACACGTCAACTTCTATTAGAGTATGCAGCGGCCCCCTAATCAGTGAACCTCCATTCAGGTGCACCAGATTTAGGAACCAAATGAAATGATGACTACTACAGCATAATAGAAGGACGAAGGAGAATGAAGTTAGGGCCTATAGTTGCAATGTTCTTATCTAAATCGTGCCAATGGTGGTAACCAACCACTAAATCAGTACTTAACAAAAGCAAATATCTGAAAGTAGAACCCAACGACTTCGATTAATTAATTATCAGGCCCAGAGGTGGACAACTTTCATTTTGCTTCCAGAATCAAACTTTGGCAAAAATTGTAAGTCAATTCGAGAGATCGCTTTGAGATATGAACAATCCTTACGTCTAAGATTTGTAAGTTAGAGATCTAAAAGGTGGCGCAAAATTAATCATCCAATCTTGTTTTTGAATTACTTTTTTACTAAATAAAAAAAAATGATTTTGAGTAACGAAAATCTTTATTTGCAATTGTTTCTGTTAAGTGGAAAAGATGATGTCCGCCAAGTGGCTGCCGCCAGTGTTGATACATATTTGTGCCCGTTTTATCGCATTTTCCATGACTTTCCCCAAGATTTCCGGTGATAACTGTTCGCATTATTGTCGAATATTCTCCTTATGCTGCAATTGTCTGAGGCTTGTTGGTATAAGCCCACGACTTCAAGTAGCCCCAAAGAAAGAAGTCTGGGACTGTTAATTGGGGCAATCTTGCTGGCCATGACAAATCGCCAAAACGGGAGATTACGCAACCAGGAAACGCTTCCTTCACAATGTCCATTGTGGCTCATACTGAGTGTGCGGTTGCACCGTCTTGTTGAAACCACATGTTCACCAAGCCCCGCTCATCCAATTCCGGCAGTAAGAAGTCGTTTTTCATGGCCCTGTAGCGTTCGCCAGTAAAAGTGACCCCGATGACATCCTCCAAAAAATACCGCCCAATCATTACTCCCGCGTGAACGCCTCACCATACAGTGGCTTTGAGTGGATGTAATGGCTCTTCGTGCATCACACGCGGATTTTCAGTTTCACCGGCCCAGAAACGAAGATTTTGTTTATTGACGTAACCGCTTAAGTGGAAATGCGCCTCGCCGCTCATGATGATTTTCGACACAAAATCGTCCTCTTCGTTGTTGAGATTGAGGATGGCTTTACAGTAATTCACACGCGACTGACAGTCGGGAGGCATTACATAGCTGATGCACAGTTTGCACTTCGTACGGGATCATGTGTAAATCTTTCACTAAAATTCGCTGTAGGGTCCGTCTGGTGATGCCCAATTGCGTGGCCCGTCGCCGTCTGGTTGATGTTTCTTCGTTCTCAGTGACATCGGCAGCCACAGCCGCGATATTCTCGGCCGAACGACCAATCCGGTGGCACCCTATGGTCCCACTCTATTCGAGTCGAGTAGCTAAGCGCCGAAATGATTGCCCAGTTGGAGCAACACGATTAGGAAATCGACGTCGAAATTCACGCTGCGCTAACACCACCTACCGATTATTAGTCAAGAACATCGACACAACTATTCCAAGCTCTTGCGGAGTATAGCACTCCATTGATTGTCTGTTTGTATACTGCAGCTGTCTAGTTCACAAATGTCAAATATGATTGACGTACGACGCTATATGCATTTGATATTTTCCGATAGGGTGATTAATTTTGCGCCACCTTGTGTAACCATATCTAAAACCCAGTTTTAGCATCTGAACATCTACAAAAGGACATGGCGTCCGGCAGATCGTCTGAAAACCATAAGCATTCAAATTGCATTTAAGTTAAAATTTTCCGATCAGTATCTAGTCGTAGCGAAGATACGAATGATTGATACCACGACAACAGCCAAATATGTAACATGAGAATGCTGTCAGAATTTAATAAATTCTATGCCACACAGAATTCAAGCGGTAACATACATACAAAGTATTAATCACTTTTCATCACTTTCTCCGCTTAGATACTTCAGACAAAAAAAATACCTACGCAAAAGGTAAATTGCTTTTTTGGATTCCACTCAAGTTTAAACTTCACTTTTAGCGCTATACCAACACATTAATATACTATGCTAAAAGTATATTAAAAAATTTCTATCAGAGGATTACTCATTAATAATTTATGAAATCAATTTCTAGCAGTTTGACCCACTTATCATTTTAAATCATACTTGTAGCTACAATAAAATGAAGTATTTTTAAAAATTCGGAGCTGGTAACTTTTATTTGTCCAGTTCGATAGTGTCTCTTTCAATATACCCTTCATATGGAGAAAATTTCCATTTGAGGGTACAATATTCGTACATTGTATGTTATGTTGAGAAGTATCACAATACGAGTATTTCAGAATAAATTCAACTTCTCTGAAGCCAATGCCTTCACCTCGGCGGATCGATGATTTAATTATAAGTTTCACTTCCTACGATAGGATTTTTAATTCTCATTTGAACCGCACAATTGAAATTGACTAAAAATAATTGCAAAAAAGAAAAAAAAAACAATCATACGAAAATTTTATTTATTCAATTTCATAGAGCTCGGCGTGATGATTGTGAGACGACGGTGCTATTGTCCTCTATCACAACAAAATGAATAAAAAAAAAATAACACTCTACCATCTACAATAATCATCGTCCCGCTCCACCCCGAAGAAAAGTGAATGTTTAACATTTTAATGAGGTTTGATGTGGGCGTGGATGACATGAAGTTTTACCTTAAATCCATCGCTCAAGCCGAAAATCATGAACAAGTACTTAGCAGGCGATAAAATAAGGCCACTTTGTCACCAGGGCTCTAATAAGCAATACCTATACGAAGCCCATAGTGTATATGATAAATTGCATGACTAAGGAGAAACAGAAACTCAACAAAGCTTTGCCATTCTCTTGGGATTTCTCAAATTATTCAAGTCAGACAGTGAAGGCCATCTGTAGGTACATACTCGTATAATCGCTGATAGCGGCATTTACCAATCTAAACAAGACTTTTTATATGTCTCCAGGCATGGCATTGACATTTTGATTTGATTTTGATTATTCCCACCAACCACCCCAAACCTAAGCTGGTTTTAGACTCACTAAATTCGTTAAATCAAATTGATCTTATTTAACTAAGACAAAGATGTGATCGGCTCTTAATGTCTACTTGTAATTGTCATCGATAGGGTCATACACTTAACATAGTGGGTATTACCAACTATTGTAATTTCCTACACTTAAGCTGATTGGGAAATAAAAGTTGGAAGCAACAATGATATGATACAGAAAAAAAATAATACAAAAAGCGCCGTTGTTATGCCAACAATCAATGACATAACCACAAACTGTCAAAGCAAAGAATTTCATGCTCTGATGCTAACAAACCTAGCTCTAGATAGAAAGAGCGAAAAACTATCTAATACTCAAATACTGTGCGAATGCAAATAGTTATGTTACTTCTCCGATGGGGTTTGTTGTACTCGTACGTAGTGTTAGGCGCTATAATCAACGACGCTTTCTTATGAAAGTGATTCCACTCGAATGATGTGAGTTTATGTGCGACGGTTATGAAGGAGTTGTGTCAGAAAGATAAGAAAGAAATTGTCCATAATCAAGGAAATGAAATAGTATGAGTGTGCGACAAAAATCTAATTTATCAAAACACTCTGTCAAAGAGTTAAGATGACGAGCAGAAGAGAAATATTATATGGGTCTAGGTTGAGTGCATTTCTGCTACATAACATATAGTGTACTTCCGTAAAAGATATTGTATGGAGCTAGGGAATAACATGTTTTTAAGCAATAAGATCTGGTCCGGTCGTATCCAGGATAGCTAACATGAGTAGTTACAAAGGCCTTGATGCATGACGACTCTGAATAATCGATGAAAATAGTGGCTCCCTCGAGATAAACGGCAATATTTTTAGTGAAAAGCTTTGCCTAAATTCATATAAATGAGCACCTTTTAGAAGACGTACTGCATATTTCACGATTACACTGATGATATTCGTTAGATTTCTCAAACAAAAGTGGCGAATATCTGCAGCTCATCAGTGAGAATGCTTGGAGAGATCCATGCGTACTATGATACATAATATCGTAAATCCTTCTCTGCATCGGCGGTGGGTACTTAGAAAAGTATATTGGGCTTCATACCGTCTACGAGTATATTTATGCTTTTTGTAGCAGAAAACCCCTTGTTTAGCCATTTCCTGATTCCCTGAAATATTGCAAGCCTTGCAATATTGAAATATTGTACAAGTCAGAAAAAAGTTGAATCAAACTGTTTAGCTACCCCGTTAAGAGATACTCATAGCGGCAGTAGTACGAGTATCACTGCATTATTAATATTAATGTCAGCATATAACTAATTGATACCCGCCTATTCTCCTCATGTATTCACATTGATGTATTGTATTTGCGAGTAGACATGATGACCAGCTTTTAAACTAGTGATTACTACGCTAAAGAAGAAATGGATTTTCAGGTATTTTAAGACCCCTTGCTGAGCTTACATAGGTATCCCATTCATATTTTTGAAGGCAACCCGCAGCATACACTTTAATCTGTTCAGTATCTCTTTACCCACATTCTCACAAATACCTCTGATGGTTTTAAATATTTTTCTGCCGACTTAATACTCATTTGCGACACTTTTGGGTGAGGTATTAAGAAAACACTTTCGAAACGCTTTTTAAAACCCGCATTGATTTTACAATAAGGAAGTGAATACAATGCGCAATCGGCAATTAAATGCAGAAAATAATCTGGCTGCAAACATTTGCGTGCGTGAGTGTGTGAGTAAAGTAAAAGAAGTAATTTGACGCATGTTTTTCTGGAACACAGATTGCAGCTTACCAAACTATACCACAATGTAACAACTGTTCTAATCTGGAATTAAATTTAACGTGGTTTCCATCCACTTAAGCAAATTATCCACATCTTTAACGAGATTTATGTGCTGTCTGACTTCATTCAAAGAACTGTATCTCTGTGTTCTCATACTCATTATATACACAACTCTGGATGGCTTCGACATTCTGGACAGATCATCGTTGCGGAAAACAACTTGACACCCAGCTTGTGTAATAAATGAGCCCAAACGAATACCAGAAGTCATACCGCCAACACCTTGGACTTGGTTTTAACTTCTAACCTTGGAATGAGTGCAACGTCTTTCTTAAGCGTGTGAAATTTCAATACGACCAAAAACTGAGGCAAAAAATACTACAATGTCTCAAACGCAGTAAACATTTTCGGTGGTTCGTCAAAAACATTAGAAATTCTGTCTCATCCTCCATCCCAATGGTGATTTACAATGACATCCCAGCTGTCAGCTCTTGAGACAAGGCGAATCTGCTTGCTGCACACTTTGCGGTCAGCTCAACACTTCCAGATTGTGCTTTGTCTCCGTCTACACTTGAGTGCGTGGAATCTTAAATAGGACGAATCCACTGTCGCACTCGCGTAGTAGCAAGAGTAATTAAAAAATCTTATCATAGCTACACAAATCCGCTGGAGCAATTGGTAGGAGTATATCTTCCCTTCTTCTGAAGTGGTGTTCTTTCACAGCAAAACCACTGGAAACGCTGATGAACCGTCAACTCATGAAATATCTGGAAACACGAAAACTTCTCAATGACCGGCAGTACGGTTTTCGTAGCAACATGTACACTGGTGATTTGATGACATGCCTCACCAAAAAGCGGAACCAAAACATATATCAATCTGGCGAAAGCAAGATAGTTGAACTTAATATTTCGTTCAATTCAAGATGTCATGGATGTTTTCAAGTCTGATATGCACAAAATGCCCTAAGGCTCCGTTCTATCTTCCACACTCTTTTTAATTTATATCAATGATCTCTTGTCTGGCACTTCTAATTCAATATATTCCATTGCTGACGGTAGTACTCTCTGCTTTTCATATTCCTCTCCGGACTCACGTCCCTGCTCTTCGACGGGAACCGCAGCGTATATTAAGCTCATTAAATACTGATATTAGCAGCATAACCAATTGGGGAACTATCAACAGAGTGGAATTTAATGATTCCAAAACACAATGATGTCTGCTGTCATTAAAGTGAAATTTGAACACCCAGTCATTACCCATGAATGACACTTGCATCGCCGAAACCGAAAAACTTTCCACCCTCGGTATGTGTGTCAGTGACTACTGATTTTGGAATGACCCCATATTCGATGTTTCTTCAAGCGATATAAGAAATATTTCACTCCATCTGATCAGGGCTCAAAATATAAGACATTTCTCCGCCCAAATTTGGAGTGCTCACATCTGGTCAGGTGCTCCTATAACATCTCTGCACCTGCTAGATAGGTTTCAAAACCTTGCGATAAAAATCATAGGCAATGCTAATATCGCCCAGTCAATTGAACACCTCGAACACCGACGAAATGTTGCCTGTCTCACCTTGTTATATCACTACAAGTGCTCTAATGAAATTGCCAGTAGTATTCCGCCCTTTCAAACCGTAACCGTAATCTATTGATTCTCATCGGACGTACTCTGAAATATCGTGATTCGTTCCTAAACCGTACGGCTCGCTTATGCAATGCCTTCAAACTTTCAAAACGAACGCACATCGGCATCTCTCTGTCTTTCCTTCGTCCGCGCTGTGTGTAAACATTTTAAGGGTACTAATAACCCGTTCAGCACGCGCTAATTGACAAAAAAAAAGAAGACATAACTCTGAACGCTGGTGCCGTGCAATAAGGCCAAATTTTAACATTTAGCCTTATTTCGTTTTCTGAAAGTGAAAGAAATTTTAACATTTGGCCTTATTACACTTTTTGAAAATTTGGCGTTATTGCGCTTGGCGTTATTTCACGGCACACTGAACGCTATGTATCACGAAGTGAGTGTAGAAAAAAAAGTCAAAACACGTCAACACCGGATCATCCACATTGAGCGAACAGACAATAACGCTGCAGCCAAGAGGATTATCATATTCGAGACACCGAGGAGCACCGAACTTCCGTTTTAAGGAACAAATGATCGCCGATTGCAGAGCGCTTGGCCTAGATAACCGGAAATACGAATTCCTGGATTAAAGGGCTGCTGTGTCTCACGTTCTTTAGGAATCGGACGTTCGATAAGTAAATATTGGTTCAGCTATCGTCGTTCAGAGTACCTACAGTTTTAGAGTTTTTGTGAGGCTCGTGATAAGGCATTCAGACACTATTTTCCATGAAGAATGCTCTCAAGTCCACGCCTGTATTTGTAAATGAAATTATTTATGTTCCGTTTATTGAGTGGCACTAATTGTGACTTAAAGTTTAGGATGACATCTGGGGGAAAGTCCAGTAGGTCAACAAGTTGGATGTCACAAACATTGGCTTAACATTAGTGGAATGTATCAACTTTTAGATTTTCTCTTTTACATCAAACCACCGAAAGCATGTGTCAATATTAATTAAACGAAAGTGCTCCTGACCTTTATACTTCAATTAAAAATTATGAATCCGGGAAATGCTGCTGCGAAACTTACGACTAAAACTTGAAATAAAAATGAACATTTTTACAACTTCTGGGTATACGCACCTTTTATGACATCTTCAGGTTTACAAGTATCAATACAATACAACACATTTTTTATGATTTTATGACTTCTGATCCGAGCCTTTTGCAAGAGTTAAGCAGCTATGTAGACAGAGTTGGAGATCAACATACGAGTACAACTGGAAAAATATTCGACATATCTGACATATTCTGGTTGCATTTGGCAACTCTACATATATCTCTACCTCTTACCCATTACCCATCATTCGAAGGAGACAACAATCTTCACAAGACACTAATATTCTGTTTATAGATACTTTCACACGATGTACATAAGTTCGTATGAGATATGCTTCACTTTCATTACGTCGATTTCTTCCAATTTTACTTATGCAAATTTCAGAATTGATTAGCTATTCACGAATTCGATTCTGATGATTAAGTGATGCTGTCACAGAGAAAGATGCTCGTATCTGAAACAATCTGTGGAAAACAAAGCTGAGTTTAATTAAAGAAGTCGTAGTTTAAAATTCTGATCACACTCCAATAAGCAACGCAATGTTGGTCCGATTTGTCTTAATGTCCGAAAGGAGTAGAGATTGTCATCAAGACCGGCAAGGTAGAACCCCTAATGTCCAGGGGACAAAAGTGCTTTTAAAGAAAGACTGCAGCACAACAACTCAAACACACAATACTCGTACAACAGCAACAACAACATGGCGGAGATGGCATAATAATTCTGAAATAAATCGTAAGCACGGTGATTAGCATACAAAAATTCAGAATCCCGAATACGTGCACTGGACATTGATGGAAATATTTTCTGCTACAGGTATTTCGGTTGGTTTGCCTGGCAATGGCGATGTCGAGATGACAGTGGTATTAGATACATTTACCAGAGTCGCCGTCCAAATGGAGTCGAATGAACATACAGCAGTTCGCTTTGAAATCAGTTGCAGTAGCATCAGAATCGGATCAAGTTTAGTGGAAGTTGGGGGAGACAAAAGCTGTGCCTTCGGGTTGCTGCAGTTGAAAATTATGATGAATCCGGGTGACAAACGGACAGATGGATTCATAGTCTGACAGTAGGAGAGTTTGTGCAACAACAGTTGGTAGGTTGTGGTTCTTTTTTTTTTGTTTTGTATGTGTTCATTGTGCATGCGGACCGAATTGGTAAAGAATCTACTTTGGCTCACGTAATTGGCGTTCATGAATATCCATGGCATTCATTCATTATCACGAATTGCCAATAAGTGGATACTGACCCTGGTATGGGGTGTACACGTAGCAGGACTGAAAGGATCCTGGCTGGTACGCGCGACTTCTAACTACTGCACAACAATGTGTGTCGATGACTCGATAATTTACTAGAAGAAATGTCATTGAGAGGAGAGAATATACGAGTATGTTTGTCCAAATGAAAATATTTAACCGTCCATCGTCCTGGCTGTGGACAAACGTTCAGTCATCCTTTTCTCTTGCTATTTGTGGCATACCCTAAAGGAAGTAGCCAGTTGCAGATTGAATTTTCCACTGCAACAACCAACTCGTCGTCATTGTCGTCGTCCAAGTAGTTGTAGTCCACTTCAAAGAAAGAAACTAACAGAGAACTGGAGAAAGAAAAAAAAAATCCGGATACATCCAAATGCCCATTAGAAAAATGTCCAAAAAACGTTTGCTTAGTGTAGTAGCACATCAGGGCTGTGGATGCGCGTTTTTAAATTCAAAATAACCAGGATGCTCCTGTGTATCCTGGCACATGACCTGAAGGTGAACAACGAGATGTGGTTATTAGGACGAGAGGAGCACATGTTCTCCCGATTATTTAGCCAGCTTCGCAAAGACAATAATGGAAAGAAAATTTCATGTAGCAGAGGAATCTGAATTTTTTCGTTGTTGTCGTCATTGTGGTCGTTGCTGCTGTTATTGGTCAATGAAGGCGACACAATGGTAAAAGAAATCCTGAGGTATTGTCAGGTTGTCAGGTGAAGAAAAGACCTTGTTTTGCTGGTTCAATTTTTTCAAGGTTTGTTATTTCTTTTTTTTTTTATTCGTTTTTTCCTTTTCTGATGCAAAGGTAAACCATAAAGACAGAGAAAAAAATGTTGTCACACAATTATCACAAGGGCATTACGGTGACAGCTCTGCAAAATTGAATCTTGCAGAGACCAATTACACGTGAATGCCTTTTAAGTGAGACATATGTATGTACATAGCGTATGAGACCATTTTTAATTCGTTTAATTGGTCACAGGACCTTTTTTAAATGAATCGACACCTTAGTTTGGGAGGTCGTCTTGCTATTTGATTTGATAAACGCAGAACGATTTATACACGTTCATATAACATAAGTGAATATTTTGTGGTCGTTTTCTTTTTATACAGTGTTCAAGAACACCAGGAACGTTGCCCCTACCGGCACAATCATTTTCGGAATAAAGTCGCCTCATAAGGCACCTACCGCGGGACAAGTTTCGGCACTCACCTTGAAACCGTTGCTGTTGTTGCGAAACACTAAAAAAGCAGATGATTCGGGCCTTTGGCTGAGGTGATCAGCACGCCTATGTAATATCGATACGATGTCCTCAATGTATTCGTTTACAGATAAAAAAAATATATGACATGACAGTCTAGTGTTGACGATAGCCTAGTCTCTTCGTCTTGCCAATTTGTGTTCAGTGAGAGGAAATCACGTGCTTTTTTCGAATCCGAAAGGCGGGAGAATGAAAAGGAAGTTTCCATTTTCGGAGGTTTGCCATTGACTAACAACGTCAGAAATCGTTTTCCCTGTTTTTGGTGCATCGCTTGGGAGTTGAACCCGGACCCTGGCCGAACAACTTAACCAGTATACCACCCCAAGTAGGAATTTATTTAAAAAGGTTCCATTTGTGGTGCTTCCCAAATTACCTCTAGCAATTAATGTAATCTGATTCGCATTAGGCAGTTTATTCAATATTATTGACTATCGGCAAGAACTAGGTATCTGCCAATTATAGCGAACTTCGGGTCGTAACATCTTCAATTTGAAAAAGCCTATGACCTTTAGATCAAATGAATGATTTCTCTGAATGCTCTTTGGCGATACCAAAACGACGCTGACTATTTGTTTTTTTCAATGCCTAGAACGCGATAGACATCAAGGAGTAACGAAAGCGTAGAAGCATCAGTCCATTCGTGATAATCCAGACCTATCAATTAGATTACCTAGATCATCATTACACCGCATTTTTCGCAAGTTGGTGGAACAATAAAAGCCCCACGATGCAAGTAAGAGTCTTTAATTCGTTAATCACATAACTGAGCATTTATCAACATTCAACAACATGAGCATTTAATGAATGCTCGCAACCTTAATGCTTATAAATTAGATTATCTAAGGAACATTTTCATTCAAGGATACCCCAGTAGATGTTATTTGTGTTGCCATGATTTGACCACGAAGTTAAAAAGTTATATCGTAACGGTCATACATATAACTAATACGATTGGTTTTTGAAATTAATTTTGCTATTCGTCTTGGACTCAATCAATCACCTTGATTATCAACCGATACGCATTCTGTTGACTTTGTCAAAGGTATTTGAAAGGTTGATACCCAAGCAGATTGCCAATCATCTT